>CM064507.1:32043135-32643135 GCA_032716605.1 Paralithodes platypus | reverse complement strand
AGTATAACACTGACCACTGACCAACAACTATGCCACCAACACCATCTACAAGCGGGTGCCCAACCCCGAAAAGGGTTGAAATAGGGGAGCTATCCCCTCGCCAAAGGTGGCTTTCTAGGGCCTTTCCTAGCTGATGCTGAGAGGATTGGGTTCTAGTCATGTGGTGATGGGCTGGTCTATCAGAGTGAGAACTGGGCAATCTCTGCCATACCCATAGCTTACTCTGACTGTTCCTTATACTTATATATTTTCTAGATCTCAAGTGACAGCGTCTCTTCCGTGGATTGATCTCCCAATCTACCAAGATTGGAAGCCAAAGCGTCACATTTTTCCCTTGCCCCTCAACTTTCTCTTCATAATTGCTGAGGGGCACAGGGCCCTGGGTGGGGCTTTGGTTTCCCGGGCGTTTCCGCACCCTCCTCAGCTCCCCGCCATGGAGTGGCTTCGGTCACCCAGGCTTTATTGTGGTCGGTGGGTAGGGTTCTGTGGGGGCGCTCGGTTATGGCCTTGGCCTTGCTCGGGGCCTTGGGGCTGTTCGGCCAGGCAGCATGGGGAACAACAACAACAACAACAACAACAAGCTTAAGGGTACATGGGCCTGTTTTCTGAACCACTTTCTCCCTCATGTTTAGCCCCATTAGTTTACAGATGTTAAGATGTTTGCCCCATTAGTTAGTCGATCTTAAAACCTTTTGCTCCATTTCGTCGTCAATATTTAGACCTTTCGTGCTATTTAGATGTCGATTTTTTCCCTGGCGAGCAATAGTGAGCCTGTAATGTTAGAAGAACCGGCCTTCGGCCGGGAAATTTTTCTACCGAAAAATGTAAGCTACAAATTAATCTAGAAGGGGGATCTAAAGGATGTTTTTTTTAAATTTGATGGAGGTCTAGGGAGGAAACTAGAAAAAGAATGAATACATGCAAAAACCGCCCCAAAAGTGAACCATCCCCTCTTAACAAGCTTTAGTATCCCTTTCAATTCAAGTTCGTAACATTACGAGATTCACGGCAAAGCAATAACGACAATTCTTAGGCAATGTTATCATAGGATTTACACTTCTACATTTTTTTTTTTTTTTTTTTTTTTTTTTTTCTATATTCCAACTTACTTCCTCTCGGGCATAGGCTGAGAGCCTTAACATTCACCGCTTTACAATGAACAGTGAAGCCCGTGAGGTCTTGTTCCAGTCTAGGGAGTGAGACATGTGAAGCACGTAGAGCACAACGAGCACCTGCCATCTTGCCTTCACATGAGGCACGGTGCTCACTCATGACCCGAAACGACCCCATCTCTGAAGCCATCTCGTTCCCGTGCATCTCGTTCCCGTGCTTCACTGTCTCACCCACTACACTCGGACTCTCACACTTACACACACACAACGCCACCTGTTGAGCAGATAACTCACCAGGCATTGCACCCCTATAGCATATTTTGAATATGGGAATATTCATACAGTGCTATTTAATCAGGGAACAATGAGGGTATTTTATTGACGTTTCGGTGGGCTTTGTGGTAATGCACTGATACTAGGTACAGCACAAATTCCATCCCAATAATATCTTCCCATTGATACATCGGGATTTGAACCCGGGACCTTTGGATTACCAGGCCAGTGGCAAGACCACTCCACCACACCTCCCCTTTAGCCTAACTTGTTTCAATTTTCCTGTTTTTGTTTTCTTTATCTGTTTATTGATTCTTGTGTTGTTATTGCATCTGATATAAATCAATATTGACAGTATAGTATTCGACAACCGATTAGCTGTTTACTTAAGGGTCACCGCACACCGAGTGTCGTCGATCTCAGACTCCGTCTACTAAAGGGTTACCGCAGCGATGTTTTCCTACATTAATTATATACCGGTATTTGATATTATATATGTATGTATATATTTTATTGCAGCGTTATGTAAGGAAGTATTACAAACTTTCACTTGTCCCCCGGGCAACTGCCGGGCAGACTAACATTGAAAATCACTAGCCCGGCTACATGTCCGGGCTAGTCCGGGCTGCCGGGCTATACCTAATTTCCCAGCCTGCTTTTAGTACTGATTCACGTTTTGTAGCCTTTCTTGGAATCTGTAACAGTATAAGGGTTTTAGGAAGGACCTCTTGCAGTTAAGGGGAGATGGGTGTCAAACCGGAGTAATTTTGTTTGAATACTTGAATGAATGTGAGAAGCAATACAGGAAAATTAACGCAAAATGGCATATTTTTGCTATGATATCACCTCCAAAGACATTATTCAATTTATAAACCATAATCTTATCTTTACATATGCAATAATTAAGACTAAATATAATGGACTCGGCTTTCATTTAACACCCTGATGAAGATGTTACTTAGGTTAGGAGATGCAATTTTTGCAAATGATGGAGCCGAAGCTGCCACTGTCATCTGAGTCAAATGCAGGGTGTCAAACGAAAGCGGAGTCCATTAATTTGAGTCTTTAATTATTGTTTATGTGTAGCTAAAATGGTGGTTTATAGTTCAAATTATGTCCTTGGAAGTAATAAAAGGGCCAAAACATTGGTATTTCATGTTAATTTTCCTGTATTTCTTCTCATATTCATTCAAGTCTGCAAACAAAATTGCTCCGGTTTAACACCCTGGTCAAATGCACTTAGGGTAAGTACAGAGAACTGCTACTCTTTATAACCATGAGAGGGGCTGTTCGGCCAGGCAGCTTGGGGAACAACAACAACAACAACAACCATGAGAGGACTTCCACTTCCCTTGAAGGGAGAGGTGTATGCCTCATGTGTTAGTGCAAGGATTTATGCTTCAGGAATGTGGCCGGTTATAGTTGATAATATTAACAGATTAGAATGTAACAAAATGAGAGTGGCAAGATGAATGTGTGGAGTTATACTGAAAGATAAGATAGTTAATGAGGAGGTGAGTAGGCATCAAGAGTATCAGCAAAGAGATGCAATCAAATAGGCTTGGTTAGCTTAAGGCACGTAGAGAGACTGGATGATTTAAATTGGATGAAGAGAAGCAAGTCCGTGAAGGTGGATGGAGATGCACTGAGCGGTAGACCTAAAAAAATATGGGCTCACGTCGTTCGATCTTATTTCAAAGAGCATTTTAGACTTTAGTTACACCCAATCAATATTCCTGAATTACTGGGGGTTGGCGGGTGCCCAACCCCGAAAGGAGTTGAAATAGGGGAGCTATCCCCCCGCCAAAGGCGGCTTTCTAGGGCCTTTCCTAGCTGATGCTGAGAGGATTGGGTTCTAGTCATGTGGTGATGGGCTGGTCTATCCGAGTGAGAACTGAGCGATCTCTGCCATACCCATAGCTTACTCTGACTGTTCCTTTTTATTTATATATCTTCTAGATCTCAAGTGGCGGCGTCTTTTCCGTGGATTGACCTCCCTACTGCCAACCTAGAAGTTGGCAGATTGGGAGCCAAGGCGTCACATTTTTCCCTTACCCCTCAGCTTTCCCTTCATAATTGCTGAGGGGCACAGGGCCTTGGGTGGGGCTTTGGTTTCCCGGGCGTTTCCGCACCTTCCTCAGCTCCCTGCCTTGGAGTGGCTTCGGTCACCCGGGCTTTGTTAGTGGTAAGCAGGGGAGGATTTTGTGGGGGCGCTCGTTTATGGCCTTGGCCTTGCTCGAGACCTTGGGGCTGTTCGGCCAGACAGCCTGGGGAACAACAACAACAACAACAACAACTGAATTTGGGAATGATATCTTAGGCTGAAGGGGTTATTTGAGATTGTATTTAACCCCTTTATTTATAGATACCAGTCCAAACATTAATCAAATGCTTGGTGGGAGCCAAGAGATAATAAAAAAAAAAAAAATTGTAATTTGATCTAAGGGGTTAACATGAGTAAAGAAACATAACCTAATATGACAAGACTGACCTGGCCCGGGCATTGTAAGAAGAGGTAGATGCTGGCCGCTGTTCTCCACTGTTGGCCAAGTTCTCAACCCTCATGGGTGTCAACAGGTGACTGGAGGCCATGGAGGACACAGGTCGGTGGATGGGGGTTCTGGGTGTGGCTAGAGAAGGGAGGGAGAGCTGCGACAAGTGGGACTGAGCCGAGGACCCTCTCAGTCTGGAGGCCGACATCAATCCTCGTCTTCCACCATCCTCCAGGTGCTGGAGAGGCTTTGGTGAAACTTGTAATAAATCTTGTAAATCCTCTTGATGTTCTTCTGGCATAGAATAGACACTTTGTAACCTATTGGCTGCACTTGATGGCCTCCTAATGCCACTCATGGGTCTGTACTTGCCATCTCTATTATGATATATGCTACTAATTGGTCTATGTACTGCACTGGAAGGAAGAGGGTATTTAGTATTGGTCCGGACCATCTCATCCGAGGGTCTCCTACTACCAGGCGGGTGGTTGACCAGCCGAGAGCCTCTGGTGCTGGGCTCCCGGGATAGTGAAGAATATTGTACTGACTGCTCTATCACATATTTGGCATACTGGTGAAGCACTGGCTCTATCACTTCTGTTACAGATGACCAAAGCTTGTCAAAAAGCATGATTAATATTTGTTCTTTTAACACCTCTGGGTCATTAGAACCACTACACACTCTACTAGACGGTTCCTTCTTAGTTTCTTCATTTTTTATTTTCTTTCCATATTTGGCACTTGAGAATGTAACTAGGGGTAGCAAGTGGTAGAAGTCACCCTCTTGAGCAATTATTTCCTCCGTTTCAGGAGCATACTCTTCACATCTGAAAAAATAAACTAGAGTTAAAATCTTAAAATGACATGGCAATGCACTATAATATACATACCGGTAAGCTACCTTAAATTCTTCATGAGACAGAGAGTTCTGAGGTTACATTAAGCAAGCAGCTCAAGATTATGAAAAGTTTGTTTGATGAGAGTTAAAAGGAATGAAACCGGTGGGACATGGGAATTATAATGTAAAACTTGCAAAATAAACAAATCAAAACTGGGACGACATAAGATAAACACAAAAGAACATTAGTTAGTTACTCTTGATACTTCTTAAAAAAAAAAAAAAAAATCGTAAGCAGTTGGTGATTCCTAACCCACTGAGCCCCAGCTAGTTATAAATAAATGTACCACCAGGGACCAGCAGATTTTGATTTTTTTTTTTTTTTTACAGAAACAATAGCGAATGGGTTAGGAATGAAGGAAAAACCACAAAAAAACTATCAAAAAGGTCAAAAAGGGGTCCTACGGAGCCCCCGAAAGTAGATTTTACAAGAGTAAAAAATTGAAGGCAATAACCCCCAAAAACCTTGTTTTTGCACGCTCACGCGCACGCGGTTGGACTTTAAGAGTTTTCAACCATCGGCATGGTTGCGTGGGATACTTACACAGTTCCCATACAAATCTGAGCTCTCTAGGTGCCATAGGACCGGAGTAATTAACACTGACGCAACGTAGTGTCAGGAAAGTATGATAAGGATGTGTGTGAAGGTATCTTCTTGATGCGGGAGGGAACAAGAACGAGAGGACACTCTAAGAAAATTTACAAAGAAAGAAATAGGCTTCAGAAGGCAAAGAACTCATTTTGTGATAGAGTGGTAAATGAGTGGAACGCACTGCCCCAGTATGTAGTCGATTCCGAATCAATAAGGGAGTTTGAAAGTAATCTTGATAAAGCATGGGGAAGACAAGATTTGAAGTTTGATTATAAAGCAAAAATACAGAATAGTAAAAATGTTGCATCTGCTACCGCCGCCGCCAACACCGTGAACGACCGCAGCAGTGCAAGTACAGTACACTTACTGTACTGGTGCTGAGCTGGATACACAGGCCTAGTTTGCCTTTTTCCAGAGGATCTACTGTAAGAAACTGTAAGAAACTGTATGTGACGCTGCGGTTTAGCGTTACATACATTGCCGACGCACTGTTTGCGTCGCTGGGGCTCAGTGGGTTAAACCAGGGTGTCAAACGGAAAGTAGAGTCCTTTCTTTATAGGCTTAATTATTGTATATGTAATGATAATTGAGGTGTATAGTTCAAATTATATCTTTGGAATTGATCAAATGGCCAAAACAATGCCATTTCATGTTGATTTTCTTTTACTTCCTTTATTATTATTGTGTGAGTTTGTATTTTGTTTGTGTGTGTTCATTGTTTTCTGCTATGTTGTCCCTATTCGGACCTCTGTCTTGAGTCGGCCACCCAAAAAAAAAGAAAAAAAAAAGAAAAAAAAAAAGTGGGGATTGGGCCCGAGTATATACATACTGTAGGCTACATACTTCTCATATTCATACAATTCGTCAAACAAAATTGCTCCAGTTTGACACCCTGCCTTTAACACACAGGCCTCTCAGTCCACTAGGTTCTCGGGAGAGTCTTGCATCACAATGTACAGGTATTAGAAATCACACTACTGTACTCTTCCTAACACATCCATCGTCATCAATCAGTCATAAAAAATAAAAAAAATACACACACACCCACACCAGCATAATGAATGGTTTATTGGGGTTTCCAACTGCATACATTAACAGATCTAGAAACGCCACTGTATCTGATGTACAGTTGTCAGAATAACTTCTTTACCATCCTGTGATTTTCATTATGCCAGTACAGTAAACCCTCGCTATTTCAGACTAATTGGGGGGGACACCCAGTCCGAAATGTCCGATTTTCCGAGATGTCCGAACTCCGGCTGTGTCCGATCTAAAAGAGGACAAAAATCCAACCTGAAAGAGGAAAAATCCGACGAATAAGGAATAGTGAAACGGGAACAAACTTCAGCCGGGGACCGAGCTGGCCGTTAACTGGGAAACGGGAGCAAACTTCATGCAACCATGACAACGTAATAAATGCGACCTCGGCATCAACCTAGAAAACGGAGGCTACCCTATTCATACCCTAGATTTCAATATACAGTATTAATAGGATTCGAAACTGCATGCATAATAAATCGTAGGCTTGTGCAGCATTCTTTAACTGTCTTCGCGGCGCAATGCATAAGTGTGTTGATTTTCGGTGAGAGCGTCCTGGGTTCGAATCCCCGGACTGCAACATGTGTTTGTTAATTTAATTAATCGAGTTTAGGAGTAAAGTTGGTTGGTGGGGAGAACATAATAATAAATAATAGCACATACAGTACTGTATAGTAGTTAATATGGAACAATAATTAACCCTCCAGCCCCGGGGGCTATAGCTTACGACTGTGCTCCGGTACCGGGTGTTTTGACGATCTTTGGCCTATGTTAACTACTCTGTAAGTCAATGAATATGTCATGTAATGTTGTGAATAAAAAAGAATAATGTTCCACAAACCTTCCTCTGTCGAATGGCGTTGAGTAGAGGTCTCTAGCCCCTCTGGTTGCATAATGGTGAGCGCGGGAAGACGAGTGCTTTTCGGCGGCAAATTCTTCCCGCGTTCGGACGCGTCGCCTCGGCCATGGCTACGACGCACCTAGCCGCTCGCCGCGCCAAAGTATTTATCTCCCTTAGACGATTTTAGTGTTTGATATTGAGAATGTGATGTTTATTTGATATTTTCTAGTTATTTTGAGGCCAATTATATAAAATATGTTTATTAGGGTATCACTGTCACTGATATTGCTAATTTTCACTCGATACCGTACATTTTATTAGTAATTGAGGTAGCTTATTGTTGTATTAGGCACTGATTATTCGTTATCACAGGTGTTTATTATACTTTGGCCATCAAATATTAGGTCTTGTGTCACTTTCACTTTGACAAATATGCTTTAGAGAGTGTCACTGTCACTGATAATGCTCATTTTCACTCGATACCGTACATTTTATTAGTAATTGAGGTAGGTTATTGTTGTATTAGGCACTGATTATTCGTTATCACAGGTGTTTATTATACTTTGGCCATCAAATATTAGGTCTTGTGTCACTTTCACTTTGACAAATATGCTTTAGAGAGTGTCACTGTCACTGATAATGCTAATTTTCACTCGATACCGTACATTTTATTAGTAATTGAGGTAGGTTATTGTTGTATTAGGCACTGATTATTCGTTATCACAGGTGTTTATTATACTTTGGCCATCAAATATTAGGTCTTGTGTCACTTTCACTTTGACAAATATGCTTTAGAGAGTGTCACTGTCACTGATAATGCTCATTTTCACTCGATACCGTACATTTTATTAGTAATTGAGGTAGGTTATTGTTGTATTAGGCACTGATTATTCGTTATCACAGGTGTTTATTATACTTTGGCCATCAAATATTAGGTCTTGTGTCACTTTCACTTAGTTATATGATTTGTAAACGTTTTATATACAATTTATTGTGTCTTTTTTCACTGATTTATATTTCTATAGGTTCTAATCATATGAATGTCACTTGGTATATACATATGTGTCACTTTCACATATTATTATGGTGTAATTGTATTTGTATCAATGTTCTCATAATACATGACTTTTGTATTACAATACATTGGTTTTCTTCCACTTTTTGCCTATATATAATTATAGTGTACATATTGTCATTTTATTTGGCAATTTCAGTATGATTATTAGAACTCCAGCTTGGAGTGGTAATCAAAGAAGCAATCTACAGCACAGAGTGCCACCTTGCACTCCACACACTCCAGGGTTGACTTTTTACCTGACCTCGGCTTCACCCTGCTGTTGTAGCAGACATGGCACCGCTTCTGCTGTGTTCTTCCGGATTCATTCTGAGGCAGGGAACCAAGCCTGTGCCTAATCAAGTATTGAGCAGACTGCAAGCGGTCAATAACGGCGGGCCCAGGATGTGCCACTGCCCTCTGTGGCATAGCATACTTCTCCAGGAGCTCCGTCAACACCTGCTTTTGGAACTTCCGCAGGCTATTGAACTTCATGGGTGTGTTCACATTCCGAAGCTTGTATATGTTGTAGGCATTCAGAACTGACATGTCCACCATATGCAGAAAGAACTTTTTGTACCATCTGCACGAGGTACGCAGGCAGTCAATGAAGCCTATCTGCATGTCGGACTTGTCCACCAGCCTCATGTTGATGTTGTAGTCCAGGACAGCATCGGGCTTGGTCACCCTGGCCTGGGTGCGGCGATCCACCTTGCCAGTCTCCACCATTTCCCCCTTGTGGATGGTGGTCAGGAGGTTGACCTTCCGCTGGTCGTGCCAGTGGATAGCCAGAATGGGCCCCGACTTCTTCTTGAACACATCACCTTTTTTGGTCTTTGGAGGGAAAGGTGGCATGCCCTTCCTTCTCCCTCGTACTGTGCCTACAGTCCCCGTCTTGCGCTCATGCAGGTACTGTGAGAGAGTGGGGGACGTGTAATAATTGTCCGTGTAGAGGACGTGATTCTTATGAAAGTAGCGGTCCATCATGGCTTGCACCACTGCTCCGCCAAAGCCAATGAGGGGGTCCACAAGCAAGTCCCCTTCCTTCCCGCTGTAGACCAGGAAGTCCAGGACATAGCCAGTTTGGCAGTCGCACAGCACAAAGAATTTTATGCCAAAGCGATGTCTTTTTGAGGGGATGTACTGCCGGAAGCTGAGTTTTCCCCGGAACAGCACAAGAGACTCGTCAATGACGACCTTGCGGAAGGGCTTGAAGTAGGAGGTGAAGCGTTCTCGCATCATCTCAGACAACGTCCTAATCTTCCACAGCTTGTCTGGGAGGTGAACGTCAAGGTTGGTGACAAGATGGAGCGCTGCGAGGATATCAAGGTACCGGTCGCGAGACATATATTTCCCGAAGGCAGGGGTGGATATCAGATCATTGGTGATCCAATAGTCAGGCAACCTATGCTTCTTGACATGAGGCATTAGCATGGTGAGTGCCAGGAACACCATGAACTCTTTATGAGTCACTGGGGTCCACTGCCTCATGTGGCCCTTGGTCACCTTTCCCAAAAAGTGGACCTGGAATTGGTGCTGCTTATTTGTCTCTTTGACAACATAGCCTACCACCTCCTCATCAAAGAAGGCCTCAAACAGTTCGTGTGGTGGAGCATTGGGGCCTGCAGGAAAATTGGGGGTAACGCCTGAACCCTCCAGTACCTCATCAAAAGCTGGCACATCAGGGTTGTATGCATCCTCATCAACTACGTCTTGCCACTGAAAAACGTAGAATGGGTCTTGTCTACGCTGACGAGGAGCTCCAGCTGGTGGCCCAGCACGCCCACGGCCAACTCGGGAGGCGCGCGCCCTAGGGCGGCGAGGGCGGCGGCCAGGGCGGTGGGCAGCACGACGGGCAGCACGACGCCGGGCCAAGCGGATGGGTCGAGGGTCGTCGATGTCCATATAGTCATCGTCAGAGTGGTCATCTTGCCCTGACGGTGGACCTATGTAATCATGGCCAGAGTCTTGAGAGAGGTGCCCTTCATCATCAGTGGCCCCCACATAATCTGGCGGGGAACCAGTGATGCGTGGGCGGCGTGCGGGTGGGCGAGGTGGGGAAGGAGTGGCAGGTGAGGCTGTGTCCCCCCGAGGTCCCGGGCTCCTTGGCCTGCGACGAGTGACAGAAAGCAATGTTTCACTGTCACTAGGGCCAGGTATTGGTGATGCGAGCTCAAAGACTTCTTCAGGAAGACATGTTGAAGGCGGGAGAGGTGGGGAGGACCGTGGGGAAAGTTGCGGGGACGTATGGCTGGGGCCGGCCGGGGTGGACGCCGCGGGAGCCTCGAACAAAACTCTCTTACTTTTCTTAATTTTCTTGGTATATTTCCTACCTTTCCCCTTTTCGGCAGCAGTATGTCTCCTGTCGGGGGACCTAGGAGGCAAATAGGCCGAAAGTGTGGGGTCCTCAACCCTTGGCAATGGTGGGGGTGGTGGGGAAGAATGCGGGGCATCCGGGTCATCTTGGGTGGCGTGGGTAGATAAGGGAGACAATGGCGGACGAGAAGGGTCACCACGCTGACCCTCACTCACAGCCTCATCCTCACCAAGTAGTTTTGCTTGTTCCCTAGCTGCCGTGGCCGCCTTCTCAAGTATTTTCTGCTTATACAAATGTAGCTTGAAAGGCGATTTACCTGGGGAAGGGCTTGGCGTCGTGTCACTTAAGCGAAATTTGGTGAGTGACCTTGAACTCTCCCACTCGCTCACTCTCTCAAGTTCACTGTCTTTAGGTAAACCAGCTTCCTCAACAACTGGTACATCACCTTCATCACTCTCATCACTGTCATGTTCTCTCGCAAATCCCAGGAATTGCTCTTCTTTATCACTCTCATGGCCATAATCACTCGACTTATAATTACTGGAGTCGTCACTGACTTCATCATCAACATTATGCTTGGCATCAGCTCGCTCATAAAGTCTCAATGTCGTCTCAATACCTCCGGGAGATAACACATTTAGGCGATGGCGTCGGGGTAAGGCGCGACGAACAAGCAAGGGCGTCGTAGGAAGCACGGTATCGGACACAGCGGAATCACTATTTGGCGTACCAGTACTGTCCATGATGGCGTCGGGGTAGATACTGTTGCTGTGGCGGAGTTTACGCCTGGTGGCGCCACCTACCGTCCCACGATACCGAAAATGTACGCGCGGCATTCGAAAGCACGCATGCAAGCAATGGGCGTTCAAGAGCCCTTCCGGGTTGCGCGGGCCGAGGTTGTTATGGGCGTTCAAGAGCCCATCCGGGTTGGAGGGGTTAAGGAACAACACTCCCCCCTTCATTGAAAACCAGTCCATTCACTGTCCTTCACCTCACTCCCCTTCTCCATCTCAAGTGATATCGAGGTCACCTTACGCTTTGGGAGGTATGATAAATGGGAATATACACAGAGGAGATGTGTAACACAACAACAGCTATATCGTACTGATGTGTCTCGTCCAAGCGGAGCCTAGCCTTTATACCGGCGCTCCGACGGATCCCCGTTTTGACGGACATTCACCCTTATGTTTCAGGGACGGGAGCGCGTCATCCGACACTTTCGATACTGTCGGACAAATCTCGGGAACATACGAGATATCAGACGACGTACATTGGACGGTTATGACGGACATTTGCCCTTATTTTTCCGAAAACTGAGAGAATCTTCCGACACTGTTAGAGACTGCCGGAACGATGACGAAAATGTCCGGCAAACGGAAGTACGTATCCGGGAGGCCGTTGCCGGTCCGGCAAGTACGGGTTTCCGACATTTAGAAGTCCGACGTAGCAGGGGTTTACTGTAGTACATATTGCTGGGAATAGTTTAGAAATAATGATTAACAAGTACTGTAATTCACATAACGTATAGGTCGGCGGCAAGTTTTTGAGGCTCCGGCATACTGTATTTTCATGGGAAAGGATAAATAACACGGAATTTCGAGTGCATACGGAGCTAGCAAGGAGAGGAAGGACTCGTGAAGTGTTTGGAAGATAAATTGGTGTGGTGGAGGGGTGATATATAGTGTAATGAGAGTAGAATAACGGGACAGCGGTACTGTTGTGAGTTGTTGAGATTGTTGTTGTTGTTGTTGTTTTTCCCCAAGCTGCCTGGCCGAACAGCCCCAAGGCCCCGAGCAAGGCCAAGGCCATAACCGAGCGCCCCCACAGAACCCTCCCTGCCGACCACAATAAAGCCTGGGTGACCGAAGCCACTCCATGGCGGGGAGCTGAGGAGGGTGCAGAAACGCCCGGGAAACCAAAGCCCCACCCAGGGCCCTGTGCCTCTCAGCAATTATGAAGAGAAAGTTGAGGGGCAAAGGAAAGATGTGACGCTTTGGCTTCCAATCTTGGTAGATTAGGAGGTCAATCCACGCAAGAGACGCCGTCACTCGAGATCTAGAAAATATATAAGTAAAAGGAACAGTCAGAGTAAGCTATGGGTATGCCAGAGATCGCTCAGTTCTCACTCTGATAGACCAGCCCATCACCAGTGTTGAGATTGTAAACAAACATGGCGGAAGGAATTTCGGGATTGACGGAGGCGGAAGAAAGGCTACAACGTTTTCGTGGGTTTAAGAGTACAGATAAGAAGTTAGAAGAGGTTATTAACCCATGGGATCCGGGAGGCCTCATATGAGGCAGAACGTATTTTGGTTAGGAGTCCGGGAGGCTTCATATGAGGCAAAATCAAAATCAAAGGGTTTAAATCGCGCGGGCGGATTTTTGTTTGTGCATGGGCTACCGCAATGCCACCAAGCACAAACTAACAGGCAGCATCAGTTCTTAGTGCGCATCCAAGATGGATGGAGGTAATCCAAAAAAAATCGCTGTGTCCGAATCGACGCCTGCCGCCGCGTACCATACGCCTAACAAAAGCAAGGCTAAAACGACCAAGAAAACAGTGCTTAGTCCCGATGGTGTTGCACACACTCTGGAAGAACTAAGCAAATATAGTGAACTGAGTGATTATAGTGAACTCAGTGAACTTGGGAGTGACTTTGACGAAGAGCAAGTGGTTAGTGAAGATGAGGGTGAAGTGGCGGATGGATTAGAGTTTCTGGGCTTTATTAGTACCGATGAGGACGATAATGACGTGGATAATGATGATAGTGAATGCGGTACTCGTGAATATAGTGAACTGAGTGAACTTGGGAGTGACTTTGACGATGAAGAAGTGGTTAGTGAAGATCGGTACCGTACGCTCGCCTAGCCTAGCCTAGCGTAGCCAGCTAGCCTAGTAAGTGAAAGTGACACACAAATGTATAACAAGTAATAATAACTCAATAATAACAGTGAGTGACAATAATTCATAACAAGAAGAGTAATAAGAGTGAAAGTGACACAATAATATCCAATAACAGTGAAAGTGCCGAAAATATGTTATAAAAAGTTTCACATAACTCAATAATGGTTGTAAAAGAAATAAATTACACAATAACTATGACATTATCACCATAGAAACATAATATCGTCTACCGGTACCAAAGCCACCGAAGCAACGAGTGACTTAGTGCCAGGGCCGCGGCGAAGCGTTCGGACACAGGCAAAAATACGCGGGAAATTACCTCCATTCCCATCATCATATCTCGGCAACCACTTGTCGTAGCGATGTCAACTCAACGGCAGTCTACAGACAAAGGTTGGTTCTACACTATGCAATTTAGTTGACTGCTCTAGGTGGTCTCAATCAGTAGATATCGAATTATGAAGATAGCCATTTTTCAGGAATACCCCCGGACACGACGATCGCCTCATATGAAGGCCCCCGGATCCAGAGAGTTAATATTGTGAAGGAATTGGAAAAGTGGAGGAGTGATACGGAGAAATGGAAGGGGGATATTGGTGAGAAAGTTAAGGTACTGTGTGGTGTGTCAGGTGGGGAAGGGATTAGGCCTAGCGAAGGAAGCGAATGTAGGCCTATTTCGAAAGTTAATAATAGCCTAGAGATGGTATTGAAAAGGGTAGATGAACTGGGAGCAGAGAATATGGCATTGAAGGAGCAGCTGAAGGAATACGAAGGACGGTTCAAGGGAGTAAAGGAGTCAACTGCATGGACGGTGGTAGGTGAACAGAAAGTTAAGGATTTGGAGGATATTGTGAAAGAACAAAAGGAAGAAATTAATATGACCAAAAAAGTTTTGAGAGTGTAGTCGTAGGTGTCATGAAGAACAAGGAGAGTGTCGTGAGGGAGGCCATGGACAGGGATAGGGGTGTAATCATGCATGGAGATATAGAGGCTCATATGAATGATAATGGAGTGAGAAAAGTAAGGGATATGGAGAAAGTGAAGGAGGTCATGAAAGGTGTGGATGTGGACGGATGTGGATGGTAAGGGCAGGTGGAGGAAGTCAGTAGGATAGGTAGATATAAAAGGGGAGAGATGAGACCTATAAGAATACAGTTTAAAACCAGGGCAGTGGCAGAGACAGTGACAAATTTTAGTTGGAGGCTAAACACAAATGAAGAACTGAAACATATAAGACTAAAGAAGGATTTGAGCATAGAACAAAGAAAACAAATAAAGGAATTACAGGAAAAGGCTGATGAAAATAATGGAAAGTTGGGTGAGGAGGATAAGAGGAATTTTTACTGGAGAGTGAGGGACGGGAAATTGAAGAAGTGGTTTATACGAATAGAAGGGAGAAGGAGATCAGGGAGGGAAGAGAATGTGATAGGAGTTGTGACGGAGGAGGAGAACAGGGTGGAGGTGTCACAGGGAGAGACAGGAGACAAAGCTGCAGACCCAGTAGTGCGTAGGGTACGGACAGGAGGAGCGGGATGGTGTAGTTGCTGAAGGAATGGTAGAAAGATTAAGGATTATGTTTAGTAATGTGGATGTGTTTACCCAGGACAAGAAAAGAGAACTGATATGTAGGTTGCAGGATGAAGAGGAAAAAACCTGATGTCATAGCCTTACAGGAAGTAAGACCAAAAAATGCTAGAATTGAAAGGGAACTGGTGGAGTATAGTTTGGAGGGTTTTGAGTTGTATGAGAGGAATGCTATTAGAGCAGAGGTTGGAAGAGGACTGTTTATTTATGTAAGAAAAGAGCTCAAGGTAAATGAGGTGGATATGAGACAGCAGTATTGTGAGTATTTGTGTATTGAAGTAAAATGTGCAAGAGGGTCAATTCTAATTGCCTCTATATATAGAAGCCCAAATAATAGTAGGGAAGAGGATGATAACCTACTGAAAGCAATGGAGGAAATAGATAATAGAGAGAACAAATATAAGATTTTGATTGGAGATTTCAATTTGCCAAGGATCAACTGGGCAAATTGTACTACTCCAGCGGGACAGTGTAGCCTGGAAAACAAGTTTATAGAGAAAGTGAGAGATTGTTTTTTAACGCAACATATTACAGAGATGACAAGATATAGAGATAGGACGCAGGGGAGTGTACTTGATTTGATATTTAGCAATGAGGAGGATATAGTGGAACATGTCAATGTGGATAGCCCTATAGGTCGTAGTGACCATGCCTGTATAAGTTTTAGTTGCAATATTAAAACAGAGAGGGATAATAGAAGCAATAAAAAAATATACATGTATGATAGAGCAGATTATGAGTTGCTGAGACGGTGTTTGGACATTGACTGGGGGGAATACTTGAACGGTGAAGATGCTGAAGGAATGTGGAGGAAGATTAGAGTCAAACTGGAGAATGCTATATCCAAATGTGTACCAGTAAGGGAATATAAGGATAAAACAAAATTGAGGAAAAGAACGAACCCAGAATTACCAATGAAAAGAAAGCTTTGGACATTGATAAGAAGAAAGAAACGATTGTGGGAAAGACTAAAATTGTTAAAAAAGAACAGGGAGTCTAGTATAGAAGCTAAAGAAGTGGATTTGGAATGCAGACAAATAAACAATAAAATAAGGTGCGAGACAAGGAGGGGGGTGAAGGAGAGGGAGAGAGAGATTGCAAGAAATGTGAAGGATAATCCAAAAATATTCTGGAAGTATATTCAGGAAAAGTTAACAAGAAGAGTAGGTATCCCAGAACTGATAGGAGACTTGGATGATAGGAATAGAGCAGAAACTGATAAGGAGAAAGCAGAGGTTCTGGGGAAATACTTTGGGGAGGTACTAACAGTGGAGTCGGATGATGCAGTGCCTACTATTCCCATCAAACAGGCACCAGCACTAGAACTAATAAGAGTTTTCCCATGCTAGAATAAGGAGGGCTATAGAAAAAATTAACAGAAGTAAGTCCCCGGGACCGGATGGGATACATCCAAGAATCATAAAGGAAGGAGGTGAGATGTTAGTAGAGCCATTAAAAATGTTATTTGAGGTATCTTTTAATACAGGACAAATCCCGACGGACTGGAGAGAGGCGAACATAACAGCTATATTTAAGAAGGGAAAGAGAAATGACCAAGGAAATTATAGACCAGTCAGTTTGACAAGTGTTGTGTGTAAACTAATGGAAACGGTAATTAGAGAAGGAATAATGGAGCATATGAAAGCAAACCAACTTTTCAGTGGGAGACAGTTCGGATTCTTGCCGGGGAGATCGACGGTACTACAGCTAATTAATGTGGTAGATGATTAGATGCAAATTCTGGAGGATGGTGATGTTATAGACGTGGTATATTGTGATTTTATGAAGGCCTTCGATAAGGTCCCACATAAAAGGTTAATCGAGAAAGTTAGAAGCTATAGTATAGGGGAGAAATGTGTGAAATGGATAGAAGCCTTCCTGAAAGATCGGAGACATACATACAGTACATGCATACATACATAAAATTTTAAGACCGAGTGTTCCACACATCAGTGCAGTTTCAGTCTCTTGTCCTAATGGCGGCGTTCCAGGCAACCCTGTTAAGGGCTGCTTCACTTGTCAAGTTCTTGGATTTGAGATCGGCACGTATAGTCCGATCCCAGGTCTTCCTCGGTCCACCCCTTGGTGCAGCTCCCTCCACAATCACAGACCTGCATTTTTTCACCCAATTTTGTTCATCCATTCTCTCCACATGTCCATACCATCCCAGTCTACTTGTACGCATCACCTCGCTAATACTCTTTATACCTAAACGTCTCCTCAGCTCAACATTTGTTATTCTATCCTGTAGCCTGGCCCCACACATCCATCTCACCATTCTCATCTCATTACGCTCCATTCTGTTGACATCCTCTACTTTAACGGCCCATGTTTCTGAGGCATACGTCATTGCACTTCTAACACATGAGGCATACACTTTTCCCTTCAGGGGGAGAGGCATTCTTTTCATGGTCAGGATTGGCATCAATTCTCTGAACTTCCCCCAGCCACACCTAATTCTAGCAACAGTGGCAGCCTCGGCCCCACCACCGGCAGAGATGGTATCTCCTAGGTAACAAAACTTGTTCACCAGCTCCAAAGACTCATTTCCAAAATTCACAGCCACAGGATCATCACTTAACACAAGCTCGCCTTTGCACACTACGCACTCAAATTTCTCTATTTCTGACTTATCCTTCGGCAGGGGCCCCTTTATTCTACTACAGCTCTTACTCCCATGGTGTACCCAACATCGACAGATGCTACATTGAATTGAGTTAACGCCCACTCCCTTTCCACACACTGCACATGGGTATGCACCGCTCTTTTCCACATTGCCTCGTCTCAATCTACAATGCATAACCTTGGTTTTGTTAATATTGACTCTTAAACCCTTGCTCGCCATGCCCTCTCTCCACTCTCTGAATTTGGCCTCAGCATCCTGCATACTGTCAGCTATTAGGACTAAATCGTCTGCATAAAACAGTTCCAACGGGAGTCCGCCTCTAAAAACTCTAGACAGCGCCTCCAAGACCATAATAAAGAGGAGGGGGCTTAACACTGAACCCTGATGGACTCCAACACGGACTGCGAACTCATCACTCAGTACACCCTTCACCCTCACCAAACTTCGCGAATCCTCATACATCTTCATTATCACACGCACCAGCCACCCTTCCACACCAAGTTTCCTCATAGCCCACTGCACAACATCTCTAGGTACCCTATCAAAGGCCTTCTCCAGGTCCACAAACACAAAGTAAAGATCCCTGCCTTTTAGTAAGTATCTTTCCTGTATCTGCCTGACTATGAAGATAGCATCGGTTGTACCACGTCCTGGCATAAAACCAAACTGCATATCATCAATAGAGATGCTTTGCCTGATCAAACCCTCAAGGACTCTCTCACAGACCTTCATGATTTGGTCAAGCATTTTCAGGCCCCTATAATTTCCTCTATCTAGCACATCCCCTTTTCCTTTGTATATATTTACTATTACACTTTTGAGCCAATCCTCTGGGATTTTCTCATCTTTAATAATGGTGTTTATCAACTCAGTGACTAAGTTTACACCAATCTCCCCTGACAGACAGAGGGTACTGGTGAATGGAATAGGCTCGGGGTGGAGGGAAATTACAAGTGGGGTACCCCAGGGATCTGTGTTGGGACCACTACTGTTCTTTATATTTATCAACGACTTACCTGAAGTTATAACTAATGGAAGTGAGATATACCTGTATGCGGATGACACTAAGCTGTATAGAAGAGTGAGGAGTA
Organism: Paralithodes platypus; assembly: GCA_032716605.1. Lineage (NCBI taxonomy): Eukaryota > Metazoa > Arthropoda > Malacostraca > Decapoda > Lithodidae > Paralithodes > Paralithodes platypus. Next base: position 32,624,312 of record CM064507.1, on the reverse strand, counting down.
AGGAAGATGTGGGTTTGCTTCAAGGAGATGTGGAGGGCATGAAGGGATGGTCTGAACATTGGTTAATGCTTTTTCATCCAAAAAATGCAAGTACATGCGGATTGGGACAAGCAAGATAGACAAGGTAGGATACAGTATGTATGAAGCGATGGAGGAAGTGAATGCAGAAAAGGATATAGGAGTAGTGATAGACAATAAGTTAAATTTCTCAGAACATTTAGCAGAAAAGATAAACAAAGCCAATAGAATTGTAGGGCTGATAAGGAGGACATTTGGGTCACTTGACGAAGAAATCTTCAGGAACCTCTATACAGTGCTGGTTAGGCCGCACCTGGAATATGCGAACCAGGTGTGGGCTCCATATATGGTAAAGGATATAGAAGCAGTGGAGAAAGTGCAGAGGAGAGCTAGCAAGCTAGTACCAACGTTGAAGAACGCAGGCTATGAGCAGAGGTTGAGGACATTGGGACTTCCGACACTGGCATATAGGAGAAAGAGAGGGGATATGATAGAGACTTTTAAGATAGTGTCAGGAAAGTATGATGAAGATGTGTGTGAAGGTATCTTCTTGATGCGGGAGGGAACAAGAACGAGAGGACACTCTAAGAAAATTTACAAAGAAAGAAATAGGTTTGAAAAGGCAAAGAACTCATTTTGTGATAGAGTGGTAAATGAGTGGAACGCACTGCCCCAGTATGTAGTCGATTCCGAATCAATAAGGAAGTTTGAAAGTAATCTTGATAAAGCATGGGGAAGATAAGATTTGAAGTTTGATTATAAAGCAAAAATACAGAATAGTAAAAATGTTGCGTCTGCTGCCGCCGCCGCCAACACCGTGAACGACCGCAGTAGTGCAAGTACTGGCACTGAGCTGGATACACAGGCCTAGTTTGCCTTTTTCCAGAGGATCTACTATAAGAAACTGTAAGAAATAACAGTTTGAAAAAATATGCAAAGGAAAATTGATTCAAAATTTTATTATACCTGTTTTGTTTGCATAATGAAAATAATGGGATGGTAAAGTGTGCTCTTTTATTTATAAATTATTATTTTGCTTAACCCTTCGAGTACCAGAGACGCACGTGATGAGTCGGCAATGTACAGTACAGTATGTAACGCTAAACCCCAGAGCCGCATAGGGTGCGTTGCGGTTAATTACTCAGGTCCTATGGCACCTAGAGGGCTCAGATTTGTATGGGAACTGCGTAAGTAAATGGGAACTGCGTAAGTATCCCACGAAACAATGCCGATGGTTGAAAACCCTCAAAATCTAACGGCGTGAGCGCGCAAAAACGCGTTTTTGCCTACCCATTTCCCCACGTTAACCCATGGTACCCGGAAGGGCTCTGAGGAGCCCATAACAAACTAGGGCCCTAAACACGGATGGGCTCTTGAGCACCGTAAGCTTGAAAGCCTATTAACCCTCCAGACCCGGGGCCTCTAGCTCGCGACTGTACAGTAAACCCTCACTATCTCGGACTAATTGGGGGGAGACCCAGTCCGAGATGACCGAAAATCCGAGATGTCCGGAGTCCGGCTTGTGTCCGATCTAACAGAGGATAAAATCCGACCTAACCAATGTCCGTCCGAGACAACAATGAAATCGGAGACTACGGAAAAAATCCGACCTCAAGAGAAACGTCCGTGTCAACCTATAAAACAAAGACAACCCTATAATCTGTAATACAAAACACAGTACAGTAAACCCCTGCACAACGAACACTCTTGCAACAAATTTTCACTTTAACGAAGGTTGCATAGTACTACCCCTTGCCCGCACAACAAACACTTTGGCTCGACTTTACAAATTTTTTACCGAGATTTACCGATGGTTCGGAAGTTTTTTGCCAGGGTATTTTTAGCTTTTTTCCACATAAAATCACTCACTCCCCCTCTGCAACTCTCTTTCTATCTATCTATCTCTCTAATGCATATCTACCTAACTCCCTTATACATTAACATAACTATGTCTTATTTGGACTTTTTGTAATCTTTGAATAATTTCTAATGCGATGGAATTGAAAAATATAATATCCTTCCAGCACATAGATAAATAATAAATAAGATAGTGTACACAATATTTCAACCCTCCCCTCCGTGCGAGCAGAGACGGGAGATTTAAGTTTGATAGATTTTTTGTTTTGTTTTGTTCCCTCGATATACACTCTCTTTCTATCTATCTATCTCTCTAATTCATCTACCTAACTCCCTTTACATTAACATAACTATGTCTTATTTGGATTTTTTGTAATCTTTGAATAATTTCTAATGTGATGGAATTGAAAAATATAATATCCTTCCAGCACATAGATAAATAATAAATAAGATAGGCTTATCAACATCATCACAGTAACGGGGTCGGAGTTGAGGCTTGGGACAGGGAGGGGAGGGATTAGGCCTACAGCGCGGGGATATTACTCTTTTTTCATGTGAAATTTATCATATTAATGACAAATACGACCCTTATAGTTAGCGGGGTTTACTGTACAGTACATTTATATCATTTATTAATTATAACAATTTATTATGACTTTTATTTGGTGTTTACAAACATTATAGGGGTACAGTATATGCCTGATGGTTCGGACCTAACCTAATTAATCCCATATAACTAATAGTTCACGCAACGAAAATTTGCCCCGGATGTAGATGGCGTCGGACGTCCCTTCTGTTTGTCGGATATTCACCCTTATTGCCCGGTGACATGAGGGCGTCATCCGACAACGTCGGACACTGTCGGAACGATGACGGAAATGTCCGAAATACGGAAGTACATGTCCGAGAGGCTGTAGCCAGTCCGGCTAGTACGGGTTTCCGACCTCTAGAGGTCCGAGATGGCGAGGGTTTACTGTACTGTGGTACCGGGGGTTTTGACGATTATTGGGCTATGTTAACTCACCTGTAACTCAATAAATAGGGCATGTAATGTTATGAATAAGAAACTAAAATGTTGCACAAACCTTCCTCTGTAGAATGCCATTGAGTAGAGGTCTCTAGCCCCAGTGGTAGCATAATGGCGAGCGCGGGAAGTAGAGTGATTTTCGGCGGAAAATTCTTCCCGCGTTCGGATGCGTCGCCCCGGCCACGGCTACCACGCACCAAGCCACTCGTTGCGCCAGAGTGTTTACCTCCCTTAGACGATTTTAGTGTTTGATATTGAGAATTTTATGTTTATTTGATATTTTTATAGTTATTTTGAAGCCAATTATATAAAGTATGTGTATTAGGGTACCACTGTCACTAATATTGCTCTTTTTCACTCGATACTGTATGCTTTGTTAGTAATTGAGGTAGGTTATTGTTATATTAGGCACTGATTATTCGTTATCACAGGTGTTTATTATACTTTGGCCATCAAATATTAGGTCTTGTGTCACTTTCACTTTGGTAAATATGCTTTAGAGAGTGTCACTGTCACTGATAATGCTCATTTTCACTCGATACCGTACGTTTTATTAGTAATTGAGGTAGGTTATTGTTATATTAGGCACTGATTATTCGTTATCACAGGTGTTTATTATACTTTGGCCATCAAATATTATGTCTTGTGTCACTTTCACTTAGTTATATGCTTTTTAACGTTTTATATACAATTTATTGTGTCTTTTTTCACTGATTTATATATTTCTATAGGTTCTAATCATATGAATATCACTTATTATATACATATGTGTCACTTTCACATATTATTATGGTGTAATTGTATTTGTATCAATTTTCTCATAATACATGACTTTTTGTATTACAATAAATTGTGTTACTTCCACTTTTTGCCTATACTGTATATATACATATTGTCACTGTCTTTGGTACTTTCACTATGATTATTAGAACTCCTGCTTGGAGTGGTAATCAAAGAAGCACCTTTCAGCACAGAGTGCCACCTTGCACTCCACACACTCCAGGGTGGACTTTTTATCTGACCTCGCCCTCAGCCTGGTGTTGTAGCAGACATGGCACCGCTTCTGCTGCTTTCTTCCTGCTGCTGTCTGAGGCAGGGAAACGAGCCTGTGCATATTCATGTAATATGCACAGTGCAAGCGGTCAGTAGCGGCGGGCCCAGCATGTGCCACTGCCCTCTGTGGTGTAGCATACTTTTCCAGGAGCTCCTTCAACACCTGCTTTTGGAACCTCCGCAGGCTATTGAACTTCCTGGGTGTGTTCTCATTCCGAAGCTTGTAGATGTTGTAAGCGTTCAGAATGGACATGTCCACCATGTGCAGAAAGAACTTTTTGTACCATCTGCACGAGGTACGCAGAGAGTCAATGAAGCCTATCTGCATGTCGGACTTGTCCACCAGCCTCATGTTGATGTTGTAGTCCAGGACAGCATCGGGCTTGGTCACCCTGGCCTGGGTGCGGCGATCCACCTTGCCAGTCTCCACCATTTCCCCCTTGTGGACGGTGGTCAGGAGGTTGACCTTCCGCTGGTCGTGCCAGTGGATAGCCAGAATGGGCCCCGACTTCCTGAACACATCGCCTTTTTTGGTCTTTGGAGGGAAAGGTGGCATGCCCTTCCTTCTCCCTCGTACTGTGCCTACAGTCCCTGTCTTGCGCTCATGGAGGTACTTTGAGAGAGTGGGGGACGTGTAGTAATTGTCCGTGTAGAGGACGTGATTCTTGTGGAAATAGCGGTCCATCATGGCTTGCACCACTGCTCCGCCAAAGCCAATGAGGGGGTCCACAAGCACGTCCCCTTCCTTCCCGCTGTAGACCAGGAAGTACAGGACATAGCCAGTTCGGCAGTCGCACAGCACAAAGAATTTGATACCAAAGCGATGTCTCTTTGAGGGGATGTACTGCCGGAAGCTGAGCTATCCCCGGAACAGCACAAGAGACTCGTCAATGACGACCTTGCAGAAGGACTTGAAGTAGGAGGAGAAACGGTGTCGCATCATCTCGTACAACATCCTAATCTTCCACAGTTTGTCTGGGCGGTGGACGTCGGTGTTGGTGACAAGATGGAGCGCTGCGAGGATGTCAAGGTACCGGTCGCGAGACATATATTTCCCGAAGGCAGGGGTGGATATGAGATCATTGGTGATCCAATAGTCAGGCAACCTATGCTTCATGACATGAGGCATTAGCATGGTGAGTGCCAGGAACACCATGAACTCGTGATGAGTCACGTCGGTCCACTGCCTCATGTGGCCCTTGGTCACCTTGTCAAAAAAGTGGACCTGGAATTGGTGCTGTTTGTTTGTCTCCTTGATGACAAATCTGGTAACCTCCTCATCAAAAAAGGCCTCAAAAAGCTCATGTGGTGGAGCATTGGGGCCTGCGGGAAAATTGGGGGCAATTCCTGAACCCTCCTGTACCTCATCAAAAGCTGGTACATCAGGGTTGTAATCTTCCCCGTCAGCCACGTCTTGCCACTGAAAAACGTAGAATGGGTCTTGGCGACGCTGACGAGGAGCTCCAGCTGGTGGCCCAGAACGCCCACGGCCAACTCAGGAGGCGCGCGCCCTAGGGCGGCCACCAGGGCGGGCCACAGCACGACGCCCCCGGGCGGAGCGGATTGGTTGAGGGTCGTCCATGTCCATATATTCGTCGTCGTCAGAGTGGTCATCTTGCCCTGACGGTGGACCTATATAGTCATGGCCAGTCTTCTGAGAGGTGCCCTTCATCGTCAGTGGCCCCCACATAATCTGGCAGGGAATGAGTGATGCGTGGGCGGCGTGCGGGGGGGCGAGGTGGGGAAGGAGTGGCAGGTGAGGCTATGTCCCCCCCGAGGTCCTGGGCTCCTTGGCCTGCGACGAGTGGCAGAAAGCAATGTTTCACTGTCACTAGGCCCAGGTATTGGTGATGCGAGCTCAAAGACTTCGTCAGGAACATATGTGGACGTATGGAGAGGTGGGGAGGACCGTGGGGAAAGTTGCGGGGGCGTATGGCTGGGGCCGGCAGGGGTGGACGCCGCGGGAGCCTCGAACAAAGCCCGTCTAGTTTTCTGTCCCTTTTTCACATATTTCCTGCCTTTCCCCTCTTCGGCAGCAGTATGTCTCCTGTCGGGGGACCTAGGAGGCAAATAGGCCGAAAGTGGGGGGTCCTCAACCCTTGGCAGTGGTGGAGGTGGTGGGGAAGAATGCGGGGCGCCCGGGTCATCTTGGGTGGCTTGGGTAGATAAGGGAGACAATGGCGGGCGAGATGAGTCACCACGCTCACCCTCACTCACAGAGTCATCCTCACCAAGTCTTTTGGCTTCTTCCCTGGCTGCCGCGGCCGCCTTTTCAAGTACCTGCTTCTTATAAAAGCGTAGCTTGAAAGGCGATTTAGCTGGCGAAGGGCTTGGAGTCGTGTCACTCAACTGAAACTTGGAGAGTGACCTTGAACTCTCCCACTCACTCACTTTCCCCACTTCACTGTCTTCAGCTAAAACAGCTTCCGCGAAAGCTGCTAAATCACCTTCATCACTCTCATGTTCACTCGCAAATCCCATGAATTGAGCGTCTTTATCACTATCATCGCCATAATCACTCGACTGATAATTAGCCGATTTATCACTGCCTTACCACTGTCGTGGTAATCCCGACACTGACTTACGGAAGCGAAGCGTGGACGTTGGTTGAGAGACTCAGACCAAGAGTGAGAGCAGTGGAAATGAATTACTTAAGGAGTGCGTGCGGAGTTACATGGAGGGATAGACAGACTAATGAGGAAGTAAGAAGGAGGTGTGGTGTGGAGGTAGATGTGCTGGAAAGTGTGAAAAGGAACAACTTGAGATGGTTCGGCCATATGGAACGTATGGAAAGCGAGAGAATGACTAAGAGGGTGTACGAGAGCGAGGTGGAGGGACGGAGGGGGAGAGGTAGACCGAATATGAGGTGGAAGGATGGAGTGAGGAAGTACATGAACGAAGGCGGTGCTGGTTGGGGGGAGGGGCGTCGACTGACTGGGGACAGAGGTGCATGGGGGCGGTTCGTTCGTGGCCACCCCTTCGGGGATCACGGCGTCAGGCAATAGATAGATAGATAGATAGATCACTGCCTTCATCATCAACATTATGCTCTCCATCAGCACGCTCATAAATTCTCAATGTCTCCTCAATACCTCCGGGAGATAACACATTTAGGCGGTGGCGTCTGCTTAAGACGCGACGAGCTTGGGCGGGCGTCGTAGGGAGCACGGTATCGGACACAGCGGAATAACTTTTTGGCGTACTGTCCATGATGGCGTCGGGGTAGAGATTGTTGTCGTGGCGTAGTTCACGTGTGGTGGCGCCATCTACCACCCACGACACCAAAAATTTACGCGCGCCATTCGAAAGCACGTACGCAAGCACTCGGAGCCTCAGAGCCCGTCCGGGTTGCGCGGGCTGTGTTTGTTATGGATGCCTCAGAGCCCAACCGGGTCTGAGGGGTTAAGCATGTTTTGAAAGCTGTGCGTCCGACGCATGTAAACAAAGCTTGTCTTTGCGACACCGCACCTCCGAAACCAAGGAGACGTCAGATCAATGTTGTTGTTGTATGCATTGACGAGAGTAGTGTCTGCAAATGTCCGATATCGCTAACATCGCCTCGAAACTTTCTCCACGAAAATCGTTATCACAACTGAACCAGTTGACTTAGAGAGCTCTACTCAACGCCAGTCTACAGATACGAAACAGGGCTACGTTTAGAGATGTGAGTGAATTCTCTAGCAGTTAAAATAACAAAGATAGGGCTAGCCTATTACGATGTTTTTCGGCCAGATCCCCGGGTTTCGGGATATCCTATAGAAGGCGAAACCGGTCTGTGAGGATTAATTCCGACTTTCGGGCACCCCGGCCCCCGTAGGACCCCTTAATGACCTAGGGGATCGTTTTTTGTGTGTTTTTTCCTTCATTTCTAACCCATTCCAGGTGTTTTCTGGAGAAAAAAAAATTGTTGACAACCTGCTGGTCCTGGAGTTTACATTTATATTATATTGCCTGGTGCTCAGTGGGTTAACCCTCCAGCCCCGGCTATGTATTATATAAATATTCCTCGAAACCCGGGTGTTTTGGCCGAAAAACGTCTAGGCTAGGCTACCGTATATTTGTTAATCAGACTGCTTCCCGCATTCCCGCGCATCCCCAAGCGTAGCTGTGTTATTTACCTGTAGAATGGCATTAAGTAGAGCTCTCTAAGTCAACTGGTTGAGCTGTGATGATGATTTCATTGGAGATAACTTTATGGCCAAAACAGCCACTTTACACTACTTTTCGATACTTAACAACAACATACAGGCACACACGAACAAGCGACGCTCTCCTTGTGGCCGGAGATGCGGGGCGTCGGTCCAGCCGGCTGTTGTTTACATGCGTCGGACCGACGCCTCGCACACGAAGCTCACAGGCTTTCAACCACTGGGCGTTCAAGAGCCCTTCCGGGTACCTGTTATATGCTTTTTTATGGGCGTTCAAGAGCCCTTCCGTGGTGAGAGGGTTAAGCATTGTTTCCACATAGCGATTTTGAAAAGTTGTGTTGTCTTTTTACTGTGTTCGTCCAAGTTTTAGTTTGTTTATTTTGCAAGTATTACATTATAAAGAACTTATTTGACGACTGTACATTTGAACTACTGGTACTGGTATTTTTCAACATGCTAATACTGTACTACTAATTTTATATGTATGTATATACTCAGGCACATACCCCATAGCTGGGGGTGGCCGACCCGAGACAGAGCCCGAACAGAAACAACATTTAAAGTTCCAATTCTTAGTGTTCGGGACCACTTTCGCGTACCCTCGCCCCTTTCTCTGTCTCGTTTAGTAGGTGAATTTTAAAAGGGGAAGAGGATTCCTAGCCTCACGCCCCGAATTAGGAAAAGTAGCACAGGAAAAGAGACAGACAGAAACAGCTAAGGTTGGGTAAAAGATGCCAAACCTCACCCAACTACTGTACAGTACTGTACTACTAATTTTAAATGGGAAAACAAATTCTAATACGAATTATCTTCAAATCAAAGTTCACTGAAATTATACATGGTTTCCCTCTTGGCTAAAAATAAAAATCAGATGGGTAGTTACTGCAAGAAGCTGGGTAAAATTTACTTACCATAGCTCTGAAATGGTAGTCTGCTTAAATGCATTAAAGTCTGGCTTTTTTCCATTATTTACCTCACATAACACAAAATAGCCTATAAACCATATTTGTTTCAATAATGCCACATTATAAAATTATTACTGTATTAAATTATTAATACTGTACGGTATACGAAAGTCAATACAGGTACTTACACTCCTTCGGACAAAAATGATTCAAGCACGTTCCACTGTTCCAAGTCAAGGCGATGACCTCTCACTCTGGAATGATTAATTTGTATAGTTCTTTTATTACAGGAATAAACAACCTAACAAAGTAAGTCTGTTCTTTATCATTTTTGTATAAAGAATAATATACAGGTCATTTTAATAATCGCTCCTCTAAACCACATTAAATTTACAGCTATCCATAGATAACATAATATAAGGTATATATAACTCATAATGCCTTGAGAACTGTCTTCAAAATAATCATACCGTTACTGCTAACTCCACAAGAATGAGCAGTAGATAAAGGTCGGTAAGCTGCACAACTGGGGAGCCAACATAATGGAAGTGTGCTGGTTAGAATCTAAGATGAGGAAAGTCCATAAAAGTACCATCCACCCAGTTGGTGGCCCAGTCACTCATTAAATTTGATAGATAAGCTTAAAATATGCTTCTTCCAATAGGAATATATACTTCTAGATTATTTTACTTATCTTAATTATCATATTTTCAAGCCAAATGGATACTCGAGGTAGATTCTAAGCCTTTAACCCTTCCTACCCGGCCTACCTTAGGTAAGGACAGCTCGGAATAAGGGCCGCTACCCGGTCTGCCTAACCTAAGGCGGCAGCTTAATAGCCTAATTAAGCTTGGTCTGAACGCCGTGCGTACGACGTATGTCAACAAACCCAAGCGTTGCGTCACCGCACCTCCGAAAACAAGAAGGAGAAGACTCTTCAATGTTATTGTTCTGACGTAAGACGAAATTAGTGTCTGAAAAGCCCCCATATTGGCAACATCTCTGCAATATTTGCTCCACTGAAATCGTCATCACAACTGAACCAGTTGACTTACAGAGCTCTACTCAACGCCAAAATACAGATTGAAAACCGCACTACGATTATAGATGAGTGGGAAAGTTCTAGCAGTGAAAATAAACATAAATACGGTAGCCTAGGCCTAGACGTTTTTCAGCCATTTCGCCCGGGTACGGGCGACCGTCCATAGTTAAGACTGCCCGGGTAGGAAGGGTTAAATCCCAGACGTCCTCCTACGTACAAATGAATACCAGTAAAATTATGTAACTTTGGACGGGAAGATAATTTTGGACATTCTGGAAACAAATATAATGAACTGCAGTTATGGGATAAATACATGATGTTATGGAAAAACATGTATGTCTGTGGTGTTCTTCCATAATGCAGAGCCATTTTTCCATAACTGTAGCTTATATAATTTTATCCAGGAATGTCCGAAGTTGTTGTTGTTGTTGCTGTTCCCCAAGCTGCCTGGCCGAACAGCCCCAAGGCCCCGAGCAAGGCCAAGGCCATAACCAAGCGCCCCCACAGAACCCTCCCTGCCGACCACAATAAAGCCTGGGTGACCGAAGCCACTCCATGGCGGGGAGCTAAGGAGGGTGCGGAAACGCCCGGGAAACCAAAGCCTCACCCAGGGCCCTGTGCCCCTCAGCAATTATGAAGAGAAAGTTGAGGGGAAAAGGAAAAATGTGACGCTTTGGCTTCCAATCTTGGTAGATTGGGAGGTCAATCCACGGAAGAGACGCTGTCACTTGAGATCTAGAAAATATATAAGGAACAGTCAGAGTAAGCTATGGGTATGGCAGAGATCACTCAGTTCTCACTCTGATAGACCAGCCCATCACCACATGACTAGAACCCAATCCTCTCAGTATCAGCTAGGAAAGGCCCTAGAAAGCCGCCTTTGGCGGGGGGATAGCTCCCCTATTTCAACCCCTTTCGGGGTTGGGCAACCGCACGAATGTCCGAAGTAAACCCTCTTGACCGAAGTTAGGCCATTTTACGGTACCGAGTCATGTCCTAATAGCAGAATTCCCGGCTGAAGCATATCAACAGCTGGTAGCAAAAACAAAGCACAAATTGGCAAGATCTAAGTGAAACAAAAATGTCAACTAGTTTAACCAGATCACTGATAATTATTAGGAAGTCAGGACCTACAGTTTATAGGACTGGCCCAAAGGATTAAGTTGGTATCACACAAGCTTCTTTGCCCTCAACTTTCATCCTGAACACCAGTCTGGTAACTGATGAGGTAAATGTTTTGCATAATTTTTTCCCAAAAATAAATTTATCTTCAATCTAGTTGCCGATACCAGTGCAATAGATCCAAGAAATATTGTCATAAAAATATTATCAATGAAAAATTACAACACAAACTCCTCTTATGCAATTCCCCTTTCAGGTAAGGAATGTTATACTGTACTGTAGAGATGGAACGAATATCAATGTTCACTATTTGCGAATACGAATACGAATTTTTGTTGGTAAAATTCGCGAATACGAATAGCGAATATTTCAATCTTTCTTGAAGGATGAGATTGTCATCCTTCAAGAACTGGTAATTCTTTTTATATCACCAACAAACGTTAATTAAATTACTATGAAATTAATTACCGGAAGCCAATGACGATGTGAATGTGTAAAGCTGCGTGTTTCGTTACCACCACTGATTAGCCATTGGGCTTTTGGCAGAAAATGCCAAAAATTATCAGTGATATCCGAGACATGTTTACATACAGTATTCTCATCGTCCAGCATATTACTGTTTCATAATCATCAGCCAACTTAAAATAGCCCTGTATAATATTTAATTATCACTAGAACAATACACTATATCATGTAGGAAGTCTTCTGGAAAAATAGGGCAAATATATTAAACAATGCATGATAAACTAAAGTACAAATGTATGCTAGAATAGCATTGACAAACCGCTAGATAGTCACCAGACACTAAAAACTTGTATGTCACTAGAAAACATATGTTGAAGTATCTAGAATAATCTTTAACAATCGACAAATCTCTACAGTTCCTTAAAATAGGAAACATAACTTGAATATCGCTAGAATTCATCACATCTTGATGTCGCTAGATGGAAGTGATTCGCTGGATCTAGCGGTAGCCGGTATATTGGGGCCAAGTCACGCCATGGTTAGCATTAGCTTCATTTTTGTATTTTCAGGGAATCAAATACATTTTGGTACTGTACCTATGCATAGCCCCATGTATCTACTTTCTAAAACTGTCAAATTTTTGTCTCTAGGGTTACTGGTTCACAAGTTATGACAATTCAAAGCACAGCTTCTTTTCGATCTTGGAGTTATGCATCTGTGAACACTTCAACTTCCATATTTAAAAAATTCATAATATCTATTACAACATGAAAATAGCCACATTTATATGATATTTAGATTCTTTTAGTTCTTTACTAAAATGTATTATACACTTACTATATATAAGTGATTATTAAATTGGTAATGGAATTTTAATTTAATATATTTTTGTAACTCCGTGACTTGTAACTCCGTTACCAAAATTTTAATCTTCTTTATCTTCAAGCAAAATTTGTGTTAGAAGAAAGTTAACATTTACTGTTCAAAGAAAGCTCACTGGTGCCTCCTTAATTGTTGTGTACTTACTTTTGCACCCAACTATATTATTAGCATATAAATGAGTGACTCTTTTGTTGTAACTCCATTACCGGTAACGGAGTTACAAATGTTTATTAGGTAAATCTGGCATTTCATAAAATTTCATAAAAGACCTTATAAATATCGCTTTATTGCCGGAGCAAAATTTGCTACCACTAAAACTCTATCAGAACAAGTCGTAAATTGCTTAAAATACATTAAAAGTACTCATAAAAGATATTGTAATACCATCATGAAAAGAACTGGCATTAACTATTATTGGAGTGTTGACAATTCGTTAGAAGTTATTGATAAAATAAATACCATGCCGAAAGTTACCTCGGTACATAGCTTCGACTTTTCGACTTTGTATACCAATTTGCCTTTAGATTTAGTATATTCAGAGCTTTGCTTTATTATAGATTTGCACTTTGACAGGTTCGTTAGGAATGGTAATTATTTCATAAATGTTTATACATATTTTAATAATGCATCACTTAGCTCTACTCCCACTAGTTCTGTATATTTTGATAGAACTAAACTTAAAGATGCCCTTAAATTCCTCCTTTTCAATGCTTATGTTAGATTCGGGCCGTACATTTTCAAACAAATATTAGGAATTCCTATGGGTGGAAATGCTAGCCCTTTAATTGCAGACTTATTCTTGCTTGCTTTAGAATTTAAATATATAAGACTTAGTTGACAGTAGCAAGAAAAATAAAATCCCAGAAAAATTAGCACTTGCTAAATTGTTAAGTAATAATAGTAGATATATTGATGATATTCTCGTTTGCAATTTGTTATATTTTAATCAAGTTGCTAAACTTATTTACCCTAATTCTATTCCCCTCACACAATGTAACGTAAATTATAAAGTTGAAAATTTTCTTGATATAAATATAGAGATTGTTAATGAACAGTGCATACTTAAAGTATATCACAAAGTTGATGATTTTAATTTTAACGTAATAAACTTTCCTTTCCCTAGTAGTAATATCGATAGTAAAATCACTTATAATTGTTTTTATTCCCAATTAATAAGATTTTGTAAAATCTGCACTAAAGTAGATGACTTTTGGGCTAGAGCTAGGTTACTATACAGACTCTTAGTGGACAGAGGTTTTGAGGCAAGTAAATTGTTCCATAAATTTAATCTTTTTAGGGTCAATTATTGTGACTGTATTCTAAAATTTGACATCAATAATTTTAATCAAGCATTTTTAACTTGAAGTTTCTTGTATAACCTCTGCTTCGACATCCATCCATCAACATACGACATCCAACGACATCCATCAACATACCCATATTCCTCACCAAGCCCTCTATAACCCATCATCTCCAGACATCACCTTTTGCTCCCCAGAACTCGCCCCCACAACATCCTGGAGGGTGGTCAGAACCTTAGGCTCTGACCACCTCCCGATCATTATCACCACCAAAACCAGACTCACCCCAGCTAGCCACAAACACACATACACCAATTATAAAAGAGCTAACTGGAAGCATTCACAAATGAGACAGAACAACACTTCACAACTCTAAACAGTACACCCATCACTAACATCAACAATGCTGTACACATACTCAATAAAACTATCCAAAACGCTGACAAGAACACATTCCAAGAGGTAACAGAAAAAGACACAACCCCAACTTCACACCAGAAATTCAAAACCTCATCAGACAACGCGACATACTGAAACACTCCCCAGCACCCCACACACAAGACATCACACAACAAATTCAAGCACTCAACACCCAAACTAACAACAAAATACAAGAACAACAAAAACTAAATTGGAATAACTTCCTACAAACACTTGATCACAAAACAAACCCCAAAAAACTATACAAAACACTAAACAGCATCACACTTTCCAACAGCAACACAACACAATCACATGCTGCAATCACAACAACAGACTCTACTCCTTCATGTAAACAACAAGCAAACACTCTCATCAATCACTTTTCACATGTCAGCCACCTAAAACCTCACAAAGACGACCGACGTGTCATCCGACGTAAGAGACAATTCCCCACAGACCCTGACTATACACCCTTCACCAATCACCAGACAAAGCATATCATCAACAATCTCAAGCACTCACCCGCCTGTGGCCTAGACAACATAAGCAACATACACCTCAGACACCTGGGACCACAAGGCATACAAGCACTCACTAACATATCAAACTACAGCTATTCACACAACACAATACCAGACATTTGGAAGCATGGTATCATCATCACTTTCCCCATACCCAGGCAAGACCCCACGCTACCCTCCTCGCACCGCCCCATCACACTCCTTTGCTCCCCCTCCAAAGTCATGGAACGCCTAGTATTACAACTAATTACACCTGACCTACCCCTAGCTCCAACACAACATGGCTTTAGGCCACTGCACTCCACAAACACTCTTCTCACAGACCTTACACAAAGAGCTTTCGACGGCATCAATTCAGCTAGACCACCACACAGATCACTATTAGCCACACTCGACATTAGTAAAGCCTTCGATGCCATCCCCCGCCACAACCTAACAAACAAATCTACAACACAAACATGCACAACAACACAAAACGGTGGCTGGCCAACTTCCTAGCAGGCAGATGTGCACACGTATCTTTTGCCGGTCAGTCATCTAAAATCAGAAACTTTCCAAACGGAGTCCCACAAGGATCCGTCCTATCGCCCGCACTCTTCAATCTGTACATGCACGATATAACTACACCCAATACGCCCCAAATAAACTTAGCCTCCTATGCAGATGACATAACACTCACATGCACACACCATGACCCAAAAAGAGCAACAGATCTCCTTCAACCCTATCTCAACACACTACATGGCTGGTGCACTACAAACAGACTTAATCTAGCCCCAGCCAAATCCACCGCAACCCTGCTCACAAGTTGGACAGGAGAACACGAATACATCCCTCAACTCACCATAAACAACACACCCCTAACACATACACACACACCCAAAATCCTAGGAGTAACATATGATACTCATATGACATTCAAACAGCACACCACAAACATTAAAAAGAAACTGACACCCAGACTTAACGCCCTCAGGTCACTTGCTCACACAAAATTTGGACACAACAAAGAAACTACCACCACAGTATATAAACAATACATAAGATCAGTGATGGAATACGCAAGCCCAGCCTGGGCTTCTAACCTAGCTGAAACACATCATAAGACCTTACAGACTATTCAAAACAAAGCCCTGAAGATCATTACAGGCTGCACAGCTACTGCACCCACAGATCACCTACATCAAGAAACCAAAATCCTCAAAGTCAAAGACCATCTGGACATGAGAGGCACTCAATTCCTGGCAGCAGCCTCCACGAACCAAGACCACCCACTAAACTACATGGCACACCCACAGTCACCACGAAATATCAAAAGAACACTCCGGATACGGTCTCACACACAATTATTGCACTATTCCCCTCCCTGCCCACCCCGAACCAACTTCCAGAAGCACATCCATACTCATATCTCTCACCGATCCATCCACTCACTCACAGACAACACACAGCTGCATGCACGACCTCCCGAAATCCATCCTTCCGAATCCTCCCTTCCTCGCGAGGACAGAGTCCACCTGGCCAGGCTGAGATGCGGACACCATCCAGCTCTCCTGAGCTATCAGAAGAGACTGGATGACTCCGTTGTCGACGCCTGCCCGGGATGTAACACAGCACCCCATACCATTAAACACATCATAGAAGACTGCATTTCACACAACCACTTACGCCAACAACACAATCTACACTCAATGAGAGCTCTGTGGGAAAGCCCGATCGTGGCCATGGCCTTTCTCAGGGACTCGGGGCTGTTCGGCCAGGCAGCTTAGGGAACAACAACAACAACAACAACCTCTGCTTACTTTTTGTCTGTATTTATTGTTTATCTTTTTCTTTTTCTATTATTATTATTATTATTATTATTAATAATATTGATGATTTTTTAAATGTATTGTTCTTGTTAAAAGAGTACTCTTTGTTTAAATTTGTTGTTACTTCATATTTTGCAATTATTTGTCTTTATATTATATGTATTCATTGTCGATAGTATCAATTGCTTACTTTTGCGATTTCCTTAGTTTATTTGTGCTATAAATGTAGGTTATTTGTAGGGTAGTTATTGATAGGGGTCACTTGAGGCATGCTATGCTTACAGGTACCTACCCGATAGCACTATCGTTAGTGAGTGCTGTACTGTATTTTATATATTATTTTGTAATAGTATAGATATCTTATCAATATTTGTATTTTTTACTATTGTTAATGTCTTGTCATGTTGCAAATTTGATTTTAAATAATATTTTGACATTTAACATGTAGTTTCTTTATTCATGCAGAGTTTAGTAAAATTTGCCAGAACGTCCCGGACTTCCCAAACTTGACTACTTCCTTTAACGTGACGATAGTGCGTTGTTATATGTGCGATTGGTTTGCTTGGGAAACAGATTAACTTGCTCATGTAGTGATGTACACCCTATGTGGTGGATTGTGTTCTTTTATTTAATAATTTTCATTTTAGTAAGCGTTGTTTCCACATAGCGATTTTGATAATTTAATTTGACTTTATATTGTCCTTGTCCCAATTTTGGTTTGTTTAGTTTGCAAGTTTTACATTTTAATTCATGCAGTTTAGTAAAATTTGCCAGAACGTCCCGGACTTCCCAAACTTGACTACTTCCTTTAACGTGACGATAGTGCGTTGTTATATGTGCGATTAGTTTGCTTGGGAAACAGATTAACTTGCTCATGTAGTAATGTACACCCTATGTGGTGGATTGTGTTCTTTTATTTAATAATTTTCATTTTAGTAAGCGTTGTTTCCACATAGCGATTTTGATAATTTAATTTGACTTTATATTGTCCTTGTCCCAATTTTGGTTTGTTTAGTTTGCAAGTTTTACATTTTAAATTATACAGCACCTGGGATTAATACAAATGGGTACGGTATATGATAAAGAAAGTAGGCCTATATTGACCTATAAAATTATATGGTTACTGAAATGCTAGGTTTTTCCAGGTTAAATAGGAATGGAAATATCCCCAGGCCCACTTTAGGATCAACCTTTCCTGGTACCTGGCACGGGGTACGAACCTCTGAAGGGAATTTAACCCTCCTAAAAACCCACAGGTTTTGAGATGCCTTGGGTGGGGTTCGAACCCTAGTTAGTGACGCACCACCATCACCACCAGGCCCGCGCGCTAACCCACTGTACTACCACGGACGTACTAAAAGTATAGCAACCTTAGTCCGATTTTTAAGAACCAGGTGATAGTCTCGTGGTGTCTTCACGTGATGAGTTTATTGGACTTACCATCTACGACTATTTTACGCTATACCTGACGTCAACTCGGGTAGTACGTACATTATTGTGGTTGCGGGACATTTTCGAGGGCACAACACTACATTCCTCTTTAGTTAGGCTAGTCCCTAGCCTCGTAAGGTCGTAAGGTATCATAGCCTTTTTACCTTAGCAATCTCAATTCTCTTGGTATAGGGTTCACGTGACGGGTGCTCCTACTAGCTACCAGGTCACGTTCCCTTACTGCCACCAATGAAATGCTAGGTTTTTCCAGGTTAAATAGGAATGGAAATATCCCCAGGCCCACTTTAGGATCAACCTTTCCTGGTACCTGGCGCGGGGTACGAACCTCTGAAGGGAATTTAACCCTCCTAAAAACCCACAGGTTTTGAGATGCCTTGGGTGGGGTTCGAACCCTGGTTAGTGACGCACCACCATCACCACCAGGCCCGCGCGCTAACCCACTGTACTACCACGGACGTACTAAAAGTATAGCAACCTTAGTCCGATTTTTAAGAACCAGGTGATAGTCTCGTGGCGTCTTCACGTGATGAGTTTATTGGACTTACCATCTACGACTATTTTACGCTATACCTGACGTCAACTCGGGTAGTACATTATTGTGGTTGCGGGACATTTTCGAGGGCACAACAGTTACATTAGCCTATGTAGGTTGATACTTCAACAACTAACATTTGTATATTACTATTCTGTATATGTTACCAAAAACCAATAGGCCTACGTACTGTAGTGTGTCGCTTGACAAGTGTGAAATGTAAGCTCTCTCCTTCATGCCTGAGCAACATGTTGTATCCTGTGGGCTGTGATGTGGTAGCAGGCCTGATTTTTCATTGTGTGTACTGGGTAACATGACTGAACATGTTGAGGTGACATAATTTTTCAGACCATTACACCAACATGTTGCTACTTGTCTGGTGGTGTGTTTATATAAGAGAGACAGGGCCAGAGAGCCTGACACTGTACAGAACTCGGCTTTAGTGCACAGTATGCCTCTAACTGCTGCAGAGAAACAACGTCGCTACAGAGAGCGGAAGAAAGCAGAGATAGGTGAAAAGGCCTGGAAACAACAAGATGCAGAGAGAAAGCGTCAGAGCAGATCATTCAAGCCAGAAGAAACTCGAGAGAAGGAGAGAGCAAAGCTGAAAAGATGGAGAGCACTCAAGAAAGCTGCAGTCGATCCAGAACAGGTGTCCAAGACAACAGAACCATACAGCAACCCATCAAGCTTAAGCAGGGCAGTAAAGCGAAAGTTCAGGTCTGCCAACTTCACCACGCAAGTGCTGTAAGGTTTTAAATAGCCTGTTTAACACTCTACGAGCGGCTAGTTTAATAACTTCTACTACCTGCCCAGTGGGCATATTTACCCTAAATGAGCTTCATTCCATGCTCTTTTTCATGCATAAAGAAGAGCCAGTGTAATACAATTATGTATCCGTGAAAGGGCGTTAATTGAGCTTTCCAATGACACCAGAACCATCCTTCTACGACCACGGGTTCTCTTGCAACGATTGTGCAACACGAAGGAAAAATCCCAAAAATACGGTAATGTCCTTACATAATTCCCTGTCTAGCGAGGTAGTGGGTGTGGAGGGGAGGGCAGTCGCGGTGCGGGAGCCGTGCCGAACGGTCAGAGCCAACCTACGCTCCTCCCACCGCTCGTCTCTCTCTCAGAGCCAATTATGTGCTCAAAATTGCATACCGCCTGAAGTCGGGCCCCGCCACATAGTCCTTGGTTCTCTAGACCGCCTGAAGTCGGGCCCCGCCAAAGAAGGGTTAAACAGCATCAGATCAATATTGAAAATGACTCCGAACCACATACATCCACCTCCCATAACAAACTACCAGAAGATGTCAAGAAGAATATCCAGCAGTTCTACCTCCGCAACGACATCAGCTGGATGGCACCAGGTCGCAAGGACTACATATCTGTAATGCGTGATGGTGCCAAGGTGCGTGAACAACGCAGATATCTCATGATGAGTATAGCTGAAGCTTATAACCTCTACAAAGAAGAGTACCATCAAGATGTTGTTGGCCTGACCAAGTTTAAGATTCTGAGGCTAGATATTGTGCTGTGTAAGGACAAGATGCCTCATAATGTGTGCGTGTGTCAGTATCACGAAAACATTGACGCTTTGCTACAGAGTATGAAGCAGGTATCTAGTATCCCAGCTACTTATTCAGAGTTGGTGCAGTGTGTTGTTTGTGATCCTACTAGTGAGGACTGCATGTTTGGAAAATGTGATAACTGTAAAAACAAGGTCTCACTGCAGAGCCTCAGTGCTAAAATTGATGACATACAGCTAGGAGAAAACATTAAGTGGATGGAGTGGATTAGAAGTGAAGAAGGTCAGCCAACAAAAGCGCAAAGACTAGGTACTTTACAAGATGCTTTATCAACCCTTGAAGAGAAGTTACCAGCTTTTAAAATTCACTGCTTTATAAAAAACAAGCAAGCAGCTGCATTCCACCACATGCACAAAGAACTGAAGCCCAAACAAGCAGTCCTGCAACTTGATTTTAGTGAGAATGCCACTGTTATCGAGCAAGATGAAGTTCAGTCCGCCCACTGGACCCACAAACAGGTGACAATCTTCACTGCAGTAGCCTGGACTCAAGAGAATACTTCCTCTTATGTAGTAGTGTCAGACAATTTATCACATGACAAGTACTGTGCTGCCACCATAATTGAAATTATCATTGACCAGGTCCAAGCAAAGCAGACTTTACCTCTCCAGCAGATAGAGATATTTTCTGATGGTGCAGCCCAGCACTTTAAGCAGAAGTATATGTTTGCCTTCATCACCAGTCTCATGGAAAAGAAGAACCTTCAGATCAACTGGCACTTCTTTGCTACATCTCATGGTAAAGGTGCGGTTGATGGTGTAGGAGGCACAGTCAAACGGGCAGTGCACAATGCAATCATGACCAGACGCTATCATGTCAAGACTGCTGAGAAGTATGCAGAGTGTGCCAGAGTTTCCACTAAGCAAGTTAATGTGTTGTATGTTTCCAGTTCCCAAATCACAGCTAATCAGCTTGACCTTGATAATCTATGGGAGTCCATCAAAGCTGTGCCTGGTACACACAGCATTCACTGTGTACGTACCCTGGATCTTGGCCGAGTGAATCTCACACTACACGCAGCAAGTGGGAAAGGAACGTATCCTCTTACAGCAAATTCAACATCTACAACCCATCCTTCTACAGCAAACCATCCCCCACTTTCAGTCAACCCTGTATGTATATGATTTACCTTGTACAGTATCACTTTCATATCTAGTACAGTCACTTATGCATATGTTGTTGTTGTTGTTGTTGTTGTTCCCTAAGCTGCCTGGCCGAACAGCCCCGAGTCCCTGAGGAAGGCCATGGCCACGATCGGGCTTTCCCACAGATATGCAGATTATGCATATGTAATATCTCTCTATGAGTAAGATTCATGTTAGCATCCAGGCAGTCATATTAGTTATGTCATATAGCCACTCTGGCAACTCAAGCCTGGGGCTCCTCTCACCAGAGGGCCAATACATGTTTGTGTACCACGAGACAGAGCTATCACCCTGTAGGCTCTGCTTCGTGCCTGTATCCCATATCCTTCTCAATAAGAACCTATATATCTACAGCGTGTCTACTTAATCCCCAACCCAAGATAGGCCTGTTGTGCATCTATGGAGTTAGCTGGGACACACATAACATGGCGCAGTGTGTATTAAGAGAAGTTTATGTGGATTTCGCCAGACGCCGCCAGCCGCCATTGTCCACACACCCTGCATCCCAGCCACCGTCTCACTGCTTGGATTACAGTGTTATAGTGCTCAACAGTGCGGTGCCGACGTTCCCAGTGCAGTGCCAGTGCTATATTGTGTGCTTTATTTTATATGTATTGTGTGTGGCATAAGCATAACGCCCGCACAAGTCCGAGCCACGAGAGAGCGGGGCGTGAGATCCTCCCCCTCTGACTGCCAGCAAGACACTGAGGTGAGGGAGGCCGGGCACCACCGCTCGGTACATACGTACGCACACACACTGGGCACACACACAACTGGCAAACTTTTATTTCATCACCCAAGCATTCCCTTCAGTGCTAATTGTAATTGGGTTTTATACATTGGTGAGGATACAGCTGGTGTGTATTCTAAATATTCTGCTGTTTTTGCCAGTCATTTTGATACCCCACTTGTATATGTGAGAGGCTAATAACTGTGTGTTTGTTATCTCCCTGTCTGTCTGTCACCCACACAAGATGTCAGACTCTGGTGATGTACAGGACGAAGGGGCAGGAACAAACTTGCCTTATGATGGGGAGGAATACACACCTTATTATCAGCACCCTCAGTCCCCAACCACACCTTCAGCCCCTTCTTCAGCTGATTTCCTGCAATTTTTCAAATACCTGGAGGAGTCTCGCAGGTATGATGAGCAGAGGAGACAAGAGGAGGAGGCCCGCCGAGATCGTGTCCTGGAGGAGTCTCGCAGGCATGATGAGGCTATAAGGAGACAGGAGTTCCAGAGCTTATTTCAGCTGTTGGCTCCCACCAGGACCCCTCCCGACTCCTCCACACCTGCTGGTCACC
Source organism: Paralithodes platypus (assembly GCA_032716605.1). Lineage (NCBI taxonomy): Eukaryota > Metazoa > Arthropoda > Malacostraca > Decapoda > Lithodidae > Paralithodes > Paralithodes platypus. Next base: position 32,601,711 of record CM064507.1, on the reverse strand, counting down.
TTGGCGGACAGCAGCCACATTCTTCTCCACATCCCTCACACAATCCTCCACCACAGAAGGCTACGGCCCAGACACCACCACCATTGAAGCCTGACGCTACATTCCAGATGTTCCGGGAGTGGAGGAGACGCTGGGACGACTATGCTGTCATGGTGGACCTGTCCAACCTGCCTGCGGCCAAACAGATGATACAACTACGCATGTGCCTGACTCTCGAGACGCAGCGTGTCTTAGAACACACCCTCCAGATCGCTCCCCCACAGACAAGACTGTTGAAGAGGTGTTGGATGCCCTGCAGCTTCATATCAAGAGTCTAAGGAATGAGGCACTCCGGCGTCGTGAATTGTTGAGCTGCAGACAGCATGAAGGGGAAACTTTTGCAGAGTTCTACGTCCGCCTCAAACGTCTCGCAGAAGAAGTGGATGTGTGCCCTGGTAACTCACCCATCTGTGTGGAGACACAACTCAAGACTATCATCCTCATGGGCCTCAGGGACAAGGAGTTAGTCCAGAAACTCATCGCCCTGGACTCCAAGTCAATACTACAGGATGTCGTCACTACGTGCCGCTCGTATGAGGCTGCCAAATCTGCGACCACGGCCATTGGTGCGCCCCATGAACAAGTAAGGGCCGTCTCTTCATACAAGAAAAACAAGAAACAGGGCAGTGACAGGACCCAACCCCCCCAAGCCTCCATCGAATGCAGCTGATGCCTGCCAGAGTTGCGCTCGCCGACACGGGCCTGACAAGTGTCCCGCTGCTGGCAGCACCTGTAACAACTGTGGGCGCCACGGTCACTGGGCTCGGACAGCTAAGTGCCCTGCTCACAAGGTTCAGTGCCGCATCTGTTGTCTTCTGGGGCATTATGACAAGTGTTGTCCGTCGACTAAGAAGAAGGAAAGACGCCAAGGTGGCCCCCCAGGCGATACGGGTGCCCCCTCCAACTCTGGCAAGCCCCCCAATGCTAGGAGTAATAGCTGTCGTCAGGTGGGATCAACTCCTTCTACAGCTTCGACGCCGCAACCCATCTGTGTTACCCTCTCCTTTGGCGACGCTACATCCCGCCTACGGATGTTACTCGACACGGGCGCTGACGTCACCGTGATTGGCCGGCGTCACCTTGAGGATTTGGCTATCCCCATGAGCAGCCTGCGAGCCTCTTCGCCCACGACAACGTTCACGGCGGACGGCTCCCCGATGGCACCTGCTCTGGGGGTATTTCAGGCTACCCTCACCCTGGGACAGAGAGTGTGTACTGCCCTGATCCATGTGCACGAGGGTGGCCAGACTCCTCTGCTTTCATACAGCCACTGCAGGGAGTTAGCCATCATACCTCTGGCATTCCCAACGCCCATACAAGAGGTCAAGCACGTCAACAGGTGTAAGGCTACACCACTTCCAGTCTCCACGTCGCCCGCTGAAGCCAAGAATTACTTCCTGCGGGAGTTTAGCGACGTGTTGATGTCCAAAGACGACCTAAAGACTGTGCCCCTCAAGCCTATGGTGGGTCAACCCATGAGGATCCATCTTAAAGAGGGAGCTGAGCCCTTCGCCATCCATACTCCCCCGACAGATTCCCTTTGCCTTTAGGGACCAAGTCAAGCGAGAGTTGGAGTCCATGGTGGCCCAGGGCATCATCAAGCCTGCTGGAGACAACCCCTCAGAATGGTGCCACCCCCTCGTCGTTGTTGGTAAGGACAGCGGAGGAGTGCGCATCACCGTCGACCTCTCCAAATTCAACAAACATGTGTCCCGACCAGCTCACCCTTCGCCTACTCCCTCCGCAGCAGTTCGTGGTGTCGACCGAGGAGCTCGCTACTTCACCACTGCGAACGCCCTCTGTGGTTACTGGCAGATGGAGTTGGCTGAAGAGGACCAGCACCTGACCACCTTCATCACGCCGTATGGACGCTTCAAGCATTGCAGAGGACCCATGGGATTCACAGCTACGGGCGACGCCTTCTGCTACAGGGGTGATATGGCTCTACAAGGTGTGCAGAGGTGCACCAAGGTCGTGGATGACATACTGCTGTACGATGAGGACTACAAGTCTCACCTCGACCGCATCCATGAAGTGCTGACTAGGTGCCGCAAGTTCGGGATTACCCTCAACAAGAGCAAGTTTGTGGTTGCCGCACCTTCAGTGGACTTCTGTGGATACACCCTCTCAGGGGATGGTATTGCGGCTGACACGAGTAAAGTGGCTGCAATCGGGGACTTTCCGGCACCAACCAACTTGACCGACCTCAGGTCATTCCTGGGTCTGGTCAACCAGCTGGCGGAGTTTACCCCTGACATCGCCGCCCAGCCCCTCCGCCCTTTGATGAGCCCCAAGAGGACATTTGTGTGGACTCCTGACCACGATGAGGCCTTCAGGCGAGTCAAGTTAGCCCTTGTCAGTCCTCCTGTTCTCGCACACTTTGACCCAGACCTACCCACCATTCTTCAGACTGATGCATCGCGACTCAACGGCATTGGGTATGCCCTCTTGCAGGACCACGGCAGTGGCCACCTGCGGCTCGTCCAGTGTGGCTCTCGGTTCCTGGCGGACGCTGAGACCCGCTATGCTACTATCGAGTTGGAGATGTTGGCTGCTGTTTGGGCCATGTCCAAGTGTCGACTGTATTTACAGGGTCTACAGGATTTCACACTGATGACTGACCACCGCCTCCTCATCCCTATCATCAATCACTACACGTTGGACGCTGTGGAGAATCCCCGCCTCCAACGCCTGAAGGAGAAGACCTCACCCTATATCTTCAAGGACGTGTGGCGTGCCGGCAAGTTGCTCTGCATCCCTGATAATAATAATAATAATAATAATAATAAGCATGTTACTTATTTCTCATAAGCGCCAATTTTTCCGAAGAATTCACTAGCGCTCGAAAAGAGAAAGAAAAAAGAACAAAAATCAATGCATCAAAAGAAGGCTTATATACAACACACATTTAACAATCACTAGCAGTGGCAAAATAGCCTAAACTCTATAGCCATCTGTCATGACACCTCTCTCAAGATCATAGCTTCTCTCAAAGAGAAAAGTCTTAAGTTGTCTCTTGAAGCATTCAACAGAACTCAGTTGTCTCATGGACAGCGGCAACCTGTTATACAACCTCGGAGCCATGTAGGAGAATGACCTCTCAAAGAAAGAAGACTGCTGGAAAGCCTTTGGTTCATCAAGACGAAAAGGGTCATTGTCATGACGCACAACTACACCATGGTGTGCCGGTGGGCGCCTGAGAAGCTCCGCAAGGTACCTAGGCTCACCAAATTTGAGAACCTTAAAAGTCACCAAACACAACTTAAATTCTATTCTTGCTCTTACTGGCAGCCAGTGCAGTTCTATGTGAAGAGATGTAGTAGGAGTTCTAGGTAGAACACCAAAAATTAGTCTTGCGGCCCTGTTAAGAACAGACTGAACTTTCTTCAAAATATAATTTGGAAGACCCACCAACAGGGCATTGCAATAATCAACACGAGAGAAGACCAATGAGTGAACCAACGTCAGGAGGCAACGTCTGGTTAAAAACAGCTTCACCAAATAGAGATTTCTGATGTGCAAGTAACAACTTTTAACTATCTGGTTTACATGCTCTTTGAAATCTAATCGGGAGTTCACATATACACCCAGATTTCGAACAGAGTTGGCCGGTCGCAGCTGAGATCCACCCACATTGATGGAGAGGGCACCCACTATATCATCAGCTCTTCTATTTCCTCGGATGATGAGAATATCAGTTTTACCATCATTTAGTTTAAGTTTTCTCGCTCTCATCCACTTCTTGATATCAGACATCAACAATTCCATCTTACTCCGTATATCAACTATATTTGTGATTCTCACATAAATCTGGGTGTCATCTGCATAAAAGTGAAAGGTGACATTATGTGCACGAAGCAGAAGAGACAAACTGCTAATATAAATTATAAATAGGATAGGACCTAAAACTGATCCCTGCGGAACACCATACTGCAGGGGTGTCGAGTCCGAGACCACTTGATTTACCATCACACTCTGGGATCTACCTGACAAGTACGACCCAAGAAGCAAGAGAGCGGAGTCACGCACACCACAATCATAAAGATCACTCAATAACAACTCGTGATCCACTGTGTCAAAGGCCGCAGAGAGATCAAGCAAGACCAATAGTGAGGCCACACCATTGCAAATGTTCTCAACTAGATCATTATGTACTCTAATCAATGCTGTTTCAGTTGAATGATGCTGTCGGTAAGCAGACTGAAAAATTGGGATAGTTTCATTCTGCTGAAGTAGTGGTTGTAATTGGTCAAGTATTGCACGCTCTAATATCTTTGATATGAAGGACAGGTTGGAGACAGGACGATAGTTCAACATGTTCTCAACATCAAGTCCAGGTTTCTTTAGAGTAGGTCGGAGTAGTGCATGCTTTTCAGAATGTGGGAAGCTACCTTCAGAGAAGCACTTATTAATTATTTTGGAAATAAACTCAACTGTGTGATCATAGACTCTTGGTAGCTTGGAAACATTTATGGGATCCAACGGGCAAAATGTTTTATTGAGGTTTCTTATGTAGGACGAGATCATGTCCACCTCTACTGAGTGAAAGGATGAGAGGACATTATTAGGAATGTGTCGGGGTTGGAGTACAACTGAAAGTTCTTCACCAACAGAAGCATCATCCAGTTCCTGTCTTATGCGAGTTATCTTGCCAGCAAAAAATGCCACAAAGTTGGCAGCCAACTCGGCATAAGGTACAGAAGGTCTTAAGCTGACTCTTGTTTTTCCAAGTAAACTGTTTACAATTGAAGCCAACCTCCTCTGGTCATTACCACACGAGTCAACTTTTCCCTGATAATACACTTTCTTTTCATCTTTGATTGTGTGGACCACAGCTCTTCTGGCTGACAGATATTGCAACCATGTAGAGTCTGTTTTATTTTTCCGCCATTCACGTTCAGCTCTTCTACGCGCTCTTCTAAGAAATTTAACTCGAGTGCTATACCAGGGTGAATCATCTCGTACTATGATTTTCTTCTCTACTTCTGGACAGTGATGATCGAACACTAATTTAAGTGCATTTCCATGTACCTCCACCAGCTCATCTGAAGTAAGGTTGGAAGTATCAATACTTCCCAAGTACTGTTTTACTTCACTGCTAGCCAAATTTTGGTCTGCATTTTTATAATTTCTAAATCTGATTACTTTTTCATGTGTGAGTGGCTTAGGGAAATCAAAGCTGAAAGTAATCAAAGCATGATCAGAGGTATTAGGGTCAGCATTCTCAACATCAACATCCAGAACACCACCACAACCCACAGGAGAGAAAACCAAGTCAAGGGTGTGTCCTAAGATATGAGTTGGGTGGGACACATGGTTTACAAAATTGTTCTGATCAGTCAACTCAAGGAACTCAGGAGAGAATGGCTTCAGATGAGGGCTGTCAACCCAGTAATTAAAATCTCCACATATCAAAAGTCTTCCGGTTTTAGCAGAAAATTCCTCGAGAAACTGCCCAAACTCTTCCATAAAACCCCTATCTGTGCCACGATGGCCAGGCCTATAGACAACTGCCATTCTTAGAATTTGTTGATGGAGTTTTATTTCCACTTCCAACAGTTCATAGTAAAGAGGGGCTGGGTTATGGCTTATTTGCAAGATATTCACCAGAGATGTGGAGTAGACAACTGCCACTCCACCCTGATGCCCTGTCTCGAGCCCCGGTCAGCCGCCCCACGCCAGAGGATGAGATCGCTTGTGCCGACGCCGCTACCTACCTCAGGACTATAGTGACAACCAAGGACATTATCAACTCAGGACGATCTTCGGCACGATCTTCGGCACCAGACGCAGACAGGACGCTACAGGATCTCCGGGTCGCGGCAAGAGCGGACCCTGCGTATGTTCGTCTCCTCGACTGTGTGACCTCAGGATTCCCTGCCAACCGATACGACCTTCACAATTCCTTGCTCCCATACTGGAAGATACGGGACGAACTCTACGCTGATGATGACCTCGTCCTGTATGGAGCTCGGATCGTGGTTCCTGCAGCCCTCCACCGACGCACCCTACAGCATCTTCATGACGGCCATGAGGCCACTAAACACAGGGCGAGGCAGGCTGTCTTCTGGCCGGGGATAGATTCCGACATCACCAACACTGTTCAAGCGTGTGAGTCGTGCCAGATCCTTCAGCCTAGCCTCCAGAAGGAACCACTCATGAATGATGACAACCCTACAAGGCCCTTAGAGTCTGTGTCGGCCGACTTTTTCATGGTCGCCGGGAAGTCTTTCCTGGTAGTCGTCGACCGTCTCTCGGGGTGGCCTGTTGTTGTCCCCTGCACAGGCGACACAACCGCCTCTGCGACCATCAGGATATTCTGTCGCTACTTCCGGGAAGTTGGTGTGCCCCTTCGTCTGAGGACCGACGGGGGCCCACAATTCACCAGCCACGAGTTCCGGGACTTTATGAAGCGATGGGGAGTTCGTCATGTGGTAACATCACCGCATTACCCACAGGCGAATGGCCATGCCGAGGCTGCGGTGAAGTCTCTCAAGCACCTCACCTTAAAGACTGCACCCTCTGGCAACATTGACTGTGAGGACTTCGACCGGGGTCTCTTGGAACTCCGGAATACTCCAAACTTCACAGGCCGCTCCCCAGCCCAGTTCCTGTATGGTCATCCTCTTAGGACATGTCTCCCGGCCCATCCCGAATCCTTTACTGCGGAATGGCAAGCCAAGGCCGAGGACTGTGATAGACGTGCAGCCGACCGTGCCGAGCAGGTTAAGACCCGGTACGATGAGCACACACAACCCCTTCCCAGGTTACGTGTCGGTCAGCAAGTGCGGATTCAAGACCCGACCACGAAACGCTGGGACAAGGTGGGGGTTGTGATGAGCCTTGGCAGGTCACGGGCCTATGAGGTACGTCTCCCTAGTGGCCGTGTGTGGTGGCGGAACCGTCGATTCCTCCGCCCCGTGCCCCAAACTGGTGACTCCCTCAACCCTGTGGCCCCTTTCAATGACGCTGAACAGTCCTTAGCTTCTGACCCCCAAGTTACCCCACGTCGATCAGAGCGGCTCAGTAGGAAAGAGTCCGCTCGAGAATGAACTGCGAGCGTGAGGGGGGAGGGAGGTGTATGTATATGATTTACCTTGTACAGTATCACTTTCATATCTAGTACAGTCACTTATGCATATGTAATATCTCTATGAGTAAGATTCATGTTAGCATCCTGGCAGTCATATTAGTTATGTCATATAGCCACTCTGGCAACTCAAGCCTGGGGCTCCTCTCACCAGAGGGCCAATACATGTTTGTGTACCACGAGACAGAGCTATCACCCTGTAGGCTCTGCTTCGTGCCTGTATCCCATATCCTTCTCAATAAGAACCTATATATCTACAGCGTGTCTACTTACTCCCCAACCCAAGATAGGCCTGTTGTGCATCTATGGAGTTAGCTGGGACACACATAACAAACCCCACTGATGTCAGACCAGGGTGTTATGTGGCAATACCAATCGAAACTCAAAAAGGTCGCTCATTCCTGTACATTGCCACTGTTTCCTCTGTAGAAAAGGATCAGGTCATGGTAAAATTCCTGAGAAAGATCGGAAATGACGGTTTGTATAGGCATGCCGACAGTGAAGATACCAGCCAAGAGCCAGCTGAGAAGATCTGTTTCATCTGTCCGGAGCCAGAAGTCAATATGGTTGGCACCCGTCTCCGATACTCATTTAAGTTCACTAGCGTGCAGCGAGAAGTCATGGAGAAATATGTAACAAAGTAATTTATGAAAATAATTATAGGAAAATACTACAGACTAACAATAATTAACAATTACAAAGAATATTTTGTCTTAATTGTGGATATACTTTTGTGATATGAGAAATTTTAGTTAATTTCCTTAATTTTGCAAACTACACATGAACCACTTTTATTTGAATAGTGTATGCTTCCCGGTGTGTAAAATCGTAGCCAAAAATCCTGAATTTCAGTGTAATGCACTGCATTTTGTTATTAAATAAAACAATACTGGTACCTGATTGCACAGTTGTATTTTTAGCATTTTTATATAGAATATACTTCCAGTTCTGCATTTGTTCAAAATATATATATATGTTCTTGAATAGAAATATAACTTAGTAATACTTGATAGTAGTACAGTATTATTAAAAATGTGAAATTAAGAATGTGAATTTATTAATGTCAAAATACAGTTAGGTACTTTGGTACCATTAAACAATATCTAGCCTAGCATATTGCAGCAATATGAAGCTTAAATATGAGTAATTTGTCTAAAAGGAATAATTTAAACATTTGTAACTCCGTTACCATGTAACTCCGTTACCATACCACTATCATATTTATTGGAAATATCAAATGGAAAAAATTATAGAAGTATGAAAATTGGTAGAAAAGTAGATAGATAAATATAAACCAACATGAAATGTCATTTGTCACTATTTGCATGAGCGAACCGCATGATCTAACAATCTGTGTGTATTACCTTACAACAGGTGTAAAATTTGGGTAACTCCGTTACTGAGAAGTTATAAATTCATCATCACTTGAAGATTAAGTTTTAACCCTATAATTTTGCATGTGGTTGAAGTGCTCATCAAGTCCTAAAATTTGATGTATTTCATTAATATGTAAGTGGCTTAGATAAAAAAACTGAACCTAATTATAATAAATTATGTACTGGCTATGTAACTCCGTTACCGCGTGACTTGGCCCATTAATTGGCAACATTGTACGAAGACCATTTATTACGTTATAATGAACAAGGTCAGATTTCGGAACTATTACAATTATTTCAAAGTTCAGAGATCATCAGATTGGTTTGGAAGTCGATGTACACAATTTCAGTTCCATTAGTTTAAAAAATATTCACATACTATGGTACTTAGAGGGTTTAATAAGGAAGCATGCCTTTCCCCGACATCGTACAAGCGAACGCACGCTTTAAAATGTAATATTTTACAATTGTGTATATCTTCCATTGGTTTCGTGAAAATATTTGCATGTTTGCAAATAGCTATGAATGGGAATACGAATTCGAATATTGAAAAACATAGCGAATATTCGCACATACGAATACGAAACGAATATTCGGTCCATCTCTACTGTTGTTGTTGTTGTTGTTGTTCCCTAAGCTGCCTGGCCGAACAGCCCCGAGTCCCTGAGAAAGGCCATGGCCACGATCGGGCTTTCCCACAGAGCTCTCATTGAGTGTAGATTGTGTTGTTGGCGTAAGTGGTTGTGTGAAATGCAGTCATCTATGATGTGTTTAATGGTATGGGGTGCTGTGTTACATCCCGGGCAGGCGTCGACAACGGAGTCATCCAGTCTCTTCTGATAGCTCAGGAGAGCTGGATGGTGTCCGCATCTCAGCCTGGCCAGGTGGACTCTGTCCTCGCGAGGAAAGGAGGATTCGGAAGGATGGATTTCGGGAGGTCGTGCATGCAGCTGCGTGTTGTCTGTGAGTGAGTGGATGGATCGGTGAGAGATATGAGTATGGATGTGCTTCTGGAAGTTGGTTCGGGGTGGGCAGGGAGGGAGAGAGGACATCTCTACTGTACTGTATATAAGTTTAAATTGATTGAATGGGTTAAACCTCAATATTTACCTGAAGTGTGGAAAACGTTGCACCCAACTGGAACACTCCTCTACTAACTCCAACGAAGGTTTTTCAGCTATGGCAATCTCTGTATTTCCATCAAATAAATGTTCATTTTCATACAAGACTTCTGATGTAGTCAGTTCTTTTCTGTCAAAAAATATATCGTTGTTGCTATTAGGTGCAAGTCCTTCCCTAGCATATCTAGATACATTTTGCTTCCCAAACTCAGAAGTCACATCATCAACATCATTCTCTGGTGATGAAGTTGATGTATTTGGCGCATCACAACCATAAGAGAAGTCTATATCTTCCTTTTCTGCAGATGAAAACAAACTTTGCTCTTTAAAATTTCTTTCCACATCTTTGTCTAGTGTTAGTTGTGAAGAACTGGATGAGAGGGAGGAGTGACAGTGGCTGGAGCTAGAGTGAGGGATGGGAGAGAGTGGCAGATCTTCCTGGTAAAGAAGGTCCTCCAATTGATCAAAGAGAACGCTGACTTGTCTCGTGGCCTCTCCTTCAAACTCGTCATCCCCCCAGGACATGGACGACTCGGTTCTGCTGTCACAGTCATCCGCTCGGGAGTACCTGAGGCAGGGGATCAACCAGGACAATTTAGTTTTAAGACTGTATCGACTGTGAAAAGGTATGCAAGGGAATTAACATTAAATTAATATGGTTTTGGCAACTATTGCACTTCCAAAGGCAAATTAAGAAATTAAAACATAGTTTTGGCTTTGTTTACTGGATACAGTAAAACCTAGCCCATCCAGACTAATTGGGGGAGAACCCTGTCTGGATCTGCCGAAAGTCCGGACATATATTCAGCCATCCAGACAAATCCGGATGGCTGAAACATGAGTGGATATCTAACTTAAACAACCAGACTTAGGTTTCAGCCATCCAGACAAATCCGGATGGCTGAAACATGAGTCCAGATATCTAACTTAAACAACCAGACTTAGGTTTCGGCCATCCAGACAAATCCGGATGGCTGACATACAAGTCTGGATATCTAACACTGGATGTAAATAATATGTATGGAAACTTGTATTTGTCTCGTTCGTTTCCGGATTGACTTATATTTTTCCCAAGCCATCCAGAGAAGTCAAGGTTGGCTGAAACATGAGTCTGGATCGAAATACCTGTCTGGATCTCTTGGGTTTCCGGATCTGAGAGCACCGGATGGGAGGGGTTCAACTGTATAATAATAATGATTTAAAAGAAGAATCTTGCTTAGAATAATCTCTCATTTGCCAGTGTGATCTGAGAAAAGACAAAGTATCAAGTTATTAAAATTATATAATTCATATATATTTTATGAACTGGTAGTTGCATGGAGAAAAAATCATAAAGTACCATACTGTATATCTTTGCCTATGGAGGTAAATGTTATGTGGCCAACATCTTTAGGAGCCCTATAAGATCCCTCCATTTACAGAGGCATTACAGTATATCTTTTGTCAGTCCAAAAGGAAATTTTTACAACCAATTTTGAAAATCTATTGACTGGCAAAGATTTGATAGATGTTCCTCATATGATTCTCATGTTGATTCAATTAATTTGCGTCTGGTATATACGAATAAGACTTTTCCTATTTGTTGATACCATACAGTATATATTTAAATGAGTAGAATCATCATGGAGATCATGAGTAAAGTTGATCAATTCTCTGATTGTCAAAATGTATTAGTAAAGTCATGACTTACGACTGACTAAAGGTACAGCACCAGTATACTTATACAGTACCGGTACAGTACTGTATTTACCTAGTTTTTGTTTTGTTTTATATATAATATATATAATATTTTTGGAATAATTTATACAATACTTATCTGTTACGAAGTGAAGCATACCGACATACAGTACTATGAATGCAGCCGGTTAAAATACCGAATTGTGGAGAAAAATTCTACTTGGGTATTCAATTGATTTTCCAATATAGCTATTTAGGCTATGTGTATTACTAAATAGCCTACCTTGAAACATCTTTATAATCTTGGAATCCAAGCTTGGTAGGAGGATATTTCTTAATGTATAGAACTGGAGGTGAGAGTGGCGGAGTATTGGTGGGGGTGACATCACTGTCCTCAGCTCCGTAGTCTTCACGGATGTCCAGACATTTCAACTCGTCTTCCAGGTCTTCCTCATCTTGTGGCATCATCATTCTCTTTACCACACACACACTTCATACTCTACTCCCTAGTACAGTCCTCCATCACTTCTCAGGTCCTGGAAAAAAAGAAAAAAAAAGAGCAAAAGGCTATGATGCAGAAATAATTTCAGATACAGTATGGTTGTTGTTGTTGTTGTTGTTCCCCAAGCTGCCTGGCCGGAGAGCCCCAAGGCCCCGAGCAAGGCCAAGGCCATAACCGAGCGCCCCCACAGAACCTTCCCTGCCGACCACAATAAAGCCTGGGTGACCGAAGCCACTCCATGGCGGGGAGCTGAGGAGGGCGACAGAAATGCCCGGGAAACCAAAGCCCCACCCAGGGCCCTGTGCCCCTCAGCAATTATGAAGAGAAAGCTGAGGGGCAAAGGGAAAAATGTGACACTTTGGCTTCCAATCTTGGTAGATTGGGAGGTCAATCCACGGAAGAGACGCCATCACTTGAGATCTAGAAAATATATAAGTAAAAGGAACAGTCAGAGTAAGCTATGGGTATGGCAGAGATCGCTCAGTTCTCACTCTGATAGACCAGCCCATCACCACATGATGGGTATGGGTATGGTACCGGAGGGCGGCTATACAGTACGGTATGGTACCGGTACTAAAATAGATTTTGAAAATCATAGGCCTAGTAGGCTAGAATATTGATATATATAGCCTAGGCTATGTGTATTCTGAAAGTTTGGGATTAAAACAATCAGAAATAACGCTGCGTGTGTCTGCTTGAAAATTAGGCGGGATGGATGTAGATTCCGGGCGTACGGTCGTCATGTTTACATAGGGCGATGGCCGCGGTTAACTTCGCGTCTATTTTGATGGCGATTTTTTCGGTTATTTCCCCCTTTCTTTCTTCTTCTTCTTCTTCTTTCTTTTGATGTGTTCGCCACTCTTCTGCTGGCAATATATGTATATGATGATGACAATATGTCATGGGGGGGTGAGGGGGATGATTGCAAGCATCCGACGACTCCCCCGCCGCCGTCATGTTTACATTTGTCGATCGCCGTGGTTAAGTTCTTGTCTATTTTGACAGCGATTTTTTCGGTTATTTGCCCCCTGCTGGCAATATATATGATGATGACAATATGTCATGGGGGGTGAGGGGGGCAAAGCCCCCACTCAACATATTATTGTATCCAAAGGCAGTCAAAATAGACGGGAACATGATGGTTAAGCGTCCGACGCCGCTCCGCGTAGTGTAAACATGGCTGGCGGTACGCCCGTATTCTACATTCTACCCAATTAGGCCTACCAAAGCGGGTGCCCAACCCCGAAAGGGATTGAAATAGGGGAGCTATCCCCCCGCCAAAGGTGGCTTTCTAGGGCCTTTCCTAGCTGTTGCTGAGAGGATTGGGTTCTAGTCATGTGGTGATTGGCTGGTCTATCAGAGAGAACTGAGCGATCTCTGCCATACCCATAGCTTACTCTGACTTTTCCTTTTACTTATATATTTTCTAGATCTCAAGTGATGGCGTCTCTACCGTGGATTGACCTCCCAATCTACCAAGATTGGAAGCCAAAGCGTCACATTTTTCCTTTGCCCCTCAACTATCTTTTCATAATTGCTGAGGGGCACAGGGCCCTGGGTGGGGCTTTGGTTTCCCGGGCGTTTCCGCACCCTCCTCAGCTCCCTGCCATGGAGTGGCTTCGGTCACCCAGGCTTTATTGTGGTCGGCAGGAAGGGTTCTGTGGGGGCGCTCGGTTATGGCCTTGGCCTTGCTCGGGGCCTTGGGGCTGTTCGGCCAGGCAGCTTGGGGAACAACAACAACAACAACAACAACAACAACAACAACAACAACAATAAAAACCAAGCATTAGGCTAGGCTTATCAAAGCCCAATAGAAAACATATAAAAAAAAATGAACGATTCTACTGTATTTCCTTAATTAAATGACACCAAAGTATGTTAGCTTAGGTAACTTAGGCTATTAACTTGTGTTAGGAACCATGCCATTTTGGATGGAAATTAACATTTTTGACAAAGGCCTAGGGTATGACCAGCCCGAGCCTCCATTATCCAATCCTGGCGGCAGGCCTGTAAAGTGTAGTGTCACATACCAGCACCAAACCAACTAGCCTTGACCACCGAGGAGCTAAAAGTGTTTATATCTATCTATCTATCTATTGCCTGACGCCGTGATCCCCGAAGGGGTGGCCACGAACGAACTGCCCCCATGCACCTCTGTCCCGAGTCAGTCGACGCCCCTCCTCCCAACCAGCACTGCCTTCATTCATATACTTCCTCACAGACCTCACTCCATCCTTCCACCTCACCCTCGGTGCAGCTCTCACTCTCTGTCCTTTCACCTCGCTCTCGTACACCCTCTTAGTCAATCTCTCGCTTTCCATACTGAAATGCTAGGTTTTTCCAGGTTAAATAGGAATGGGAATTATCCCCAGGCTACCTTTAGGATCAACCTTTCCTGGTACCTGGCGCGGGGTACGAACCTCTGAAGGGAATTTAACCCCCCTAAAAACCCACAGGTTTTGAGATGCCTTGGGTGGGGTTCGAACCCTGGTTAGTGACGCACCACCATCACGACCAGGCCCGCATGCTAACCCACTGTACTACCACGGACGTACAAAAGTATAGCAACCTTAGTCTGATTTTTAAGAACCCCGGTGATAGTCTCTCGAGATGAGTTTATTGGACTTACCATCTACGACTATTTTACGCTATACCTGACGTCAACTCGGGTTAGTATTATTGTGGGTGCGGGACATTTTCGAGGGCATTACACCCAATGAAATGCTAGGTTTTTCCAGGTTAAATAGGAATGGGAATTATCCCCAGGCTACCTTTAGGATCAACCTTTCCTGGTACCTGGCGCGGGGTACGAACCTCTGAAGGGAATTTAACCCCCCTAAAAACCCACAGGTTTTGAGATGCCTTGGGTGGGGTTCGAACCCTGGTTAGTGACGCACCACCATCACCACCAGGCCCGCGCGCTAACCCACTGTACTACCACGGACGTACAAAAGTATAGCAACCTTAGTCCGATTTTTAAGAACCACGGTGATAGTCTCTCGAGAGAGTTTATTGGACTTACCATCTACGACTATTTTACGCTATACCTGACGTCAACTCGGGTTAGTATTATTGTGGGTGCGGGACATTTTCGAGGGCATTACACCACATTCCTTTTTAGTTAGGCTAGTCCCTAGCCTCGTAAGGTCGTAGGGTATCGTAGCCTTTTTACCTTAGCCATCTCAATTCTTGGTATAGGGTTCGCGTGACGGGTGCTCCAGCACGTAGCTACCAGGTCACGATCCCACCGCTGCCACCAATGAAATGCTAGGTTTTTCCAGGTTAAATAGGAATGGGAATTATCCCCAGGCTACCTTTAGGATCAACCTTTCCTGGTACCTGGCGCGGGGTACGAACCTCTGAAGGGAATTTAACCCCCCTCGAAATGCCCTCGAAAATGTCCCGCACCCACAATAATACTAACCCGAGTTGACGTCAGGTATAGCGTAAAATAGTCGTAGATGGAAAGTCCAATAAACTCATCTCGAGAGACTATCACCGTGGTTCTTAAAAATCGGACTAAGGTTGCTATACTTTTGTACGTCCGTGGTAGTACAGTGGGTTAGCGCGCGGGCCTGGTGGTGATGGTGGTGCGTCACTAACCAGGGTTCGAACCCCACCCAAGGCATCTCAAAACCTGTGGGATTTTAGGGGGGTTAAATTCCCTTCAGAGGTTCGTACCCCGCGCCAGGTACCAGGAAAGGTTGATCCTAAAGGTAGCCTGGGGATAATTCCCATTCCTATTTAACCTGGAAAAACCTAGCATTTCACATACGTTCCATATGGCCGAACCATCTCAAGTTATTCCTTTTCACACTTTCCAGCACATCTACCTCCACACCACACCTCCTTCTTACTTCCTCATTCGTCTGTCTATCCCTCCATGTAACTTCGCACGCACTTCTCAAGTAACTCATTTCCACCACTCTCACTCTTGGTCTGAGTCTCTTCCCAAACGTCCATGCTTCGCTTCCGTAAGTTAGTGTCGGGATTATCACACTGTCATGCAAGGACTTCTTCACTTCCATACTGACCACTCTACTTATATCTAATAAAGATAATTATAGGAATAGGCTCGCACCATTATTTTTCATGTTTTTTCCTCCAGATTTTGAGAAATTAGCGTTTTCATGGTCTTAGTTATGATTCCAATGTGGGATACACGATAGGTTTAGGGGGGCTTTGACCCCCCCCCCCCCCCTCATCCCCCCATGAATTATTGAAATCATCATCTATGTTGCCAGCAGGGGGTAAATATCGATTATAGCCTAGGCCTACTGCATAAAGAAGGCGTTTGTAAACAGTGAGTATGTCCGAAAGAGCTCTGAGATTGATTAGAATGGCGTTTTGGTAATTATTATCGAAACTACCACTAGTTATTTCTCAATATTTGAAGGCTATTATAGAATAAGGATGTTGCAAAGATCATATTAAAATGTGTTTCAACCTCCGGAGATAAATTTTATGTGCAATATATAAAGTACCGTAAGTCTGTAAAAACAAAAAACTCTCCCTATAATTCTCCCTATTGACAGCAATGAAACTCTTATTAAGCCCCTTACTGTTAAAATAGATGCTGATTTCAATAATTCCCGGGGGGAGGGGGGGGGGGGAGTGAGGGGGGCAATTTGGGCAAAGCCCCCCCCCCTCAACCCATCCTGTATCCAAAGGCAACACAAATTGTATAATTACTCTGAAAATGACTTACATCTGAGTGTTTTAAGATCGTTGGATAATGGGGGATAAATAACTTTTGCCGGGGATTGTAACTAATTTCAACTACTGTATAATGAATAATGAACTACTGTATAATGAATACAGACCACACTTACCACACTTACAACACATCACAAACATCCCACACACCCCACACATCATCCTGGGTGGTGACTTCAATTAAAATGTAAAACTTGCAAACTAAACAAACCAAAATTGGGACAAGGACAATATAAAGTCAAATTAAATTATCAAAATCGCTATGTGGAAACAACGCTTACTAAAATGAAAATTATTAAATAAAAGAACACGCCAAGACGTCGGCCTGGTTTGTCGACAACCCCGACACAGACAGAGGGCTGGTACTACAAAACCAAACCGATAACCTCATCATCCTTAACGACATCCATCAACATACCCATATTCCTCACCAAGCCCTCTATAACCCATCATCTCCAGACATCACCTTTTGCTCCCCAGAACTCGCCCCCACAACATCCTGGAGGGTGGTCAGAACCTTAGGCTCTGACCACCTCCCGATCATTATCACCACCAAAACCAGACTCACCCCAGCTAGCCACAAACACACATACACCAATTATAAAAGAGCTAACTGGGAAGCATTCACAAATGAGACAGAACAACACTTCACAACTCTAAACAGTACACCCATCACTAACATCAACAATGCTGTACACATACTCAATAAAACTATCCAAAACGCTGACAAGAAACACATTCCAAGAGGTAACAGGAAAAGACACAACCCCAACTTCACACCAGAAATTCAAAACCTCATCAGACAACGCGACATACTAAAACACTCCCCAGCACCCCACACACAAGACATCACACAACAAATTCAAGCACTCAACACCCAAACTAACAACAAAAACAAAATTGAAATAACTTCCTACAAACACTTGATCACAAAACAAACCCCAAAAAACTCTACAAAACACTAAACAGCATCACACTTTCCAACAGCAACACAACACAATCACATGCTGCAATCACAACAACAGACTCTACTCCTTCATGTAAACAACAAGCAAACACTCTCATCAATCACTTTTCACATGTCAGCCACCTAAAACCTCACAAAGACGACCGACGTGTCATCCGACGTAAGAGACAATTCCCCACAGACCCTGACTATACACCCTTCACCAATCACCAGACAAAGCATATCATCAACAATCTCAAGCACTCACCCGCCTGTGGCCTAGACAACATAAGCAACATACACCTCAGACACCTGGGACCACAAGGCATACAAGCACTCACTAACATATCAAACTACAGCTATTCACACAACACAATACCAGACATTTGGAAGCATGGTATCATCATCACATTCCCCAAACCCAACAAAGACCCCACGCTACCCTCCTCGCACCGCCCCATCACACTTCTTTGCTCCCCCTCCAAAGTCATGGAACGCCTAGTATTACAACTAATTACACTTGACCTAGCTCCAACACAACATGGCTTTAGGCCACTGCACTCCACAAACACTCTTCTCACAGACCTTACACAAAGAGCTTTCGACGGCATCAACTCAGCTAGACCACCACACAGATCACTATTAGCCACACTCGACATTAGTAAAGCCTTCGATGCCATCCCCCGCCACAACCTAACAAACAAAATCTACAACACAAACATGCACAACAACACAAAAAGGTGGCTGGCCAACTTCCTAGCAGGCAGATGTGCACACGTATCTTTTGCCGGTCAGTCATCTAAAATCAGAAACTTTCCAAACGGAGTCCCACAAGGATCCATCCTATCGCCCACACTCTTCAATCTGTACATGCACGATATAACTACACCCAATACGCCCCAAATAAACTTAGCCTCCTATGCAGATGACATAACACTCACATGCACACACCATGACCCAAAAAGAGCAACAGATCTCCTTCAACCCTATCTCAACACACTACATGGCTGGTGCACTACAAACAGACTTAATCTAGCCCCAGCCAAATCCACCGCAACCCTGCTCACAAGTTGGACAGGAGAACACGAATACATCCCTCAACTCACCATAAACAACACACCCTAACACATACACACACACCCAAAATCCTAGGAGTAACATATGATACTCATATGACATTCAAACAGCACACCACAAACATTAAAAAGAAACTGACACCCAGACTTAACGCCCTCAGGTCACTTGCTCACACAAAATTTGGACCCAACAAAGAAACTACCACCACAGTATATAAACAATACATAAGATCAGTGATGGAATACGCAAGCCCAGCCTGGGCTTCTAACCTAGCTGAAACACATCATAAGACCTTACAGACTATTCAAAACAAAGCCCTGAAGATCATTACAGGCTGCACAGCTACTTCACCCACAGATCACCTACATCAAGAAACCAAAATCCTCAAAGTCAAAGACCATCTGGACATGAGAGGCACTCAATTCCTGGCAGCAGCCTCCACGAACCAAGACCACCCACTAAACTAATGGCAACACACCCACAGACACCAAGAAATATCAAAACAACACCCAGCACACGGTATCACACACAATTATTGTCCTCTCTCCCTCCCTGCCCACCCCGAACCAACTTCCAGAAGCACATCCATACTCATATCTCTCACCGATCCATCCACTCACTCACAGACAACACGCAGCTGCATGCACGACCTCCCGAAATCCATCCTTCCGAATCCTCCCTTCCTCGCGAGGACAGAGTCCACCTGGCCAGGCTGAGATGCGGACACCATCCAGCTCTCCTGAGCTATCAGAAGAGACTGGATGACTCCGTTGTCGACGCCTACCCGGGATGTAACACAGCACCCCATACCATTAAACACATCATAGAAGACTGCATTTCACACAACCACTTACGCCAACAACACAATCTACACTCAATGAGAGCTCTGTGGGAAAGCCCGATCGTGGCCATGGCCTTTCTCAGGGACTCGGGGCTGTTCGGCCAGGCAGCTTAGGGAACAACAACAACAACAACAACAACAATAACTACTGTATAATGATGAAAACTATCTAAAACTAATAACAAAAACCATGGGAAAATTAGTGGTAGTTTCGGTTATATTTTCCCGCGGTTTTTCTATTAACCCTTTCCCTGCGGGTGACGTTCTGGAAAGCTTAGGAAATTTACAGCAATTTCCAGGCTTTAAAAGCCTGTAAAAGCCGTAGAAATCGAGTGTCAATGGGCGGGAGCATGAAGGACCTCCCTCCGACCCTCAGAGCAGCCAGCCGCTCACTGAGGGAGACTGTGTCTCGCGCGGCTGTGTCACAACTCATAACAGTGTTGCCGAGTAAGCGAGAGCTAATAATTAGCGAGTTTTCCCGAATGTCTATGGCAATGCTGCGGGTGAACCCCGCCACCTACGAAGCTCATTCTTGTCTCATTTTGAAGCTATTTTTGCCTAGTTTTTGGCAGAATACAGTTCATTTAATGCAGATGCTTGATTAATCATTCAGGAGTGCCTGAATATTCCCTAAATAGCGCAAATAAGCCCGCAGAGAAAGGGTTAATATCAGGTTTTATAAATGTGATCAAAATTATTCTCCCACAGACGATAATACACGAGTACTGTACAGTATAAGGATTCCATAGACCTACATCTTCCCTAATAAATTATGTATAATAAGGCTGCGAGCCTAATCCCTACAGGCTAATTAGGCTTATCCGGTAAAAATCGAAGAGACCCCGGACAGCCTTTGGTAAACCTGACTTTTTGGACCGACAGCGATTTCATTAATTTTTTTTTTTTTTGTTTTTAATTTTCCTTCAGATATAGTGTTCTTTTATACTGAAGAGGTCAAGACGAGCTGGGTAAATGTTTATCACCAACCAGTGACGAGTTTTTCAGGTTATTTTTTGTTGTTTTTTATTTTTTATTTGATTTACAGTGTTGTTTAATACCAAGGACTGAAATTCCCGGCGCGACTGAAGCCACCCCAAGGACCCGTGCCCCCAGGGGGGGGGGGGGGGGGCAGGGGATAGTTGTGACGGTTTGGCTCCCGAAACTGCTCCCCGCGGCCGGCATCCGGTTGTCCTCCACTGGTCGATTGATCTTGTCTCCGGCCGTGGAGGGTCGGCAGCCATCCGCGGTTGGCAGCTCCGGGAGGTGGTCCCATGGCGTAGACGCCGCCACATCAGGACCTCCCTCCCTCGCGAGGACAGAGTCCACCTGGCCAGGCTGAGATGCGGACACCATCCAGCTCTCCTGAGCTATCAGAAGAGACTGGATGACTCCGTTGTCGACGCCTGCCCGGGATGTAACACAGCACCCCATACCATTAAACACATCATAGAAGACTGCATTTCACACAACCACTTACGCCAACAACACAATCTACACTCAATGAGAGCTCTGTGGGAAAGCCCGATCGTGGCCATGGCCTTTCTCAGGGACTCGGGGCTGTTCGGCCAGGCAGCTTAGGGAACAACAACAACAACCAAGGACTGTCGCATTTTACTATTTTCCCATTATCCATCAATCTTAAGACGCGGCCCCCGATAGTGGGGAGGGCTATGAAGATCAGGGAAATTGCGGGGTAAAAGCTGTAAATAAAGGGGTAATATTGGAAGAACTCTGAAAATACAATATTTAAAAGTAACAAAACCTGAAAATGAAAAAACCCGAGCCAAGTTTTGACCAAACTTGGCTCGGGTTTTTCAATGTTTCAGAGTCCAAAATCACAGTAACCTCATTTCGAAAGTTGGCTCGTTTTTTTTTTTTCAACGTGGATAAAGCCAGTAAGAATGTGGTTAAAATTAGCCTAACCTCACCTAACCTAACCTAACCTAACCTAGTATAATGGGTGGGGGCTGCCGCCCCCACACCCCCGCTAAATCCCTTAAATCCGAGTCAACTTTTGCCATAATACTAGGTTAGGTTAGGTTAGGTTAGGCTAATGTTAACCCCATAATACTAGGTTAGGTTATTTGGTTAGGTTAATGACAAAACTTGGCTCGGATTTCATGGATTTAGCGGGGGTGTGGGGGCAGCAGCCCCCACCCATTATACTAGGTTAGGTTAGGTGAGGTTAGGCTAATTTTAACCACATTCTAACTGGCTTTATCCACGTTGAAAAGCAAAAAAACCCGAGCCCTCCCCACTATCGGGGGCCGTCTTAAGATTGATGGATAATGGGAAAATAGTAAAATGCAACAGTCCTTGGTATTAAACAACACTGTAAATCAAATAAAAAAACAACAAAAAATAACCTGAAAATCTCGTCACTGGTTGGTGATAAACATTTACCAGGAGCTGAAATGAGTATTTACCCATTATCCAACAATCTGAAAACACGCCCCCCACTAGTGGGGAGGGCAATGAAGTTCAGGGAAAATGAGGGGTTAAAAGCATAAAAAAGACATTAGCCTAACCTAATAATAATAATCTTCTGGTTATTTATATAGCGCCCGTATCTCCTCCTTCGAGGATTCACAAGCGCTTGGCTTTCTTTAGTCTACCAGAGACCATTACCCATCCCCCTTGCTCATGGGGAGATGGTAACCGCCGGCTATATCCCAGAAAAACTTTTCAATCTGAGCGGGGATTGAACGCGAGACCTCGAGATGGGAATCAGGCACGCTGTCAACTGAGCCAGCCGGACGGCTGGCTTACCTAACCTAACCTACCTACCTACCTAACCTACCTACCTAACCTACCTACCTAACCTACCTACCTAACCTACCGGGTATCCTAGTATTATGAGTGGGGGCTGCTGCCCCCACACCCCCGCTGGTTGGGTAACAGTGCAAAAAACACAGTATTATGGGACATACCTTACTCTGGCAACGAGTGGCAGTGAGAGCCTGAGAGGGCCAAGAGGTTCACAACAATAACATGAGTGCAACGGCGGACGTAAGTTAAAATAGGAAATTATCGTTTTTATTACCCATTAATATCCGGAAGTTTAAACCTACAGTAGCCTATGCGAAAAAATATTAATCTTTATGTTACTTTGCCATCACCCATTAAGATCGCACTGCTAGGCTAGCTGTGGTGTGTATTTTAGCGTTATATTTTTGTTCTCCCTTATAATACATTTCAGCTCATAATGACATATATAGCAATGATATATATGCTCTACCAGACCTAGACCTACCTAGAGTAGACGAGTTAGCGGCGGAAAATGTGGCACTCAAGGCTCAGCTTAACCCTTCAAACTCGGATGGTACACGTGTGTACCATTAAGTTTTGCCCCGAGGAACCCGGGTGGTACAACATTGTACCAGTGGTTGAAAGCCTGTGACCTTGGTGTGTGAGGCGTCGGTCCGACGCATGTAAACAACAGCCGGCTGGACCGACGCCCCGCATCTCCAGCCACAAGAAGGAGAGCGTCGCTTGTTCGTGTGTGCCTGTATGTTGTTGTTAAGTATCGAAAAGTAGTGTAAAGTGGCTGTTTTGGCTATAAAGTTATCTCCAATGAAATCATCATCACAAATCAACCACTTGACTAAGAGAGCTCTACTTAACGCCATTCTACAGGTAAATAACACAGCTATGCTTGGGGATGCGCGGGGATGCGCGGGAATGCGGGAAGCAGTCAGCATAACAATGATACGGTAGCCTAGCCTAGACGTTTTTCGGCCAAAACACCCACGTTTCGGGCAATATTTATGTAATGCGTAGCCGGGGCTGGAGGGTTAAGGAATATGAGGGCCACCTGAGTGAGGAAGTAAAAGGAATTAGTGAGGTAAAAAATGAGTGGACAAGGGTAGAGAGTGCCACGATGGTAGCCCTTGAAGAAATTGTGAAGGAGCAGAAGGAAGAGAGAGAAAAGGAAAAGAAAGAGTTTAAAAAAAATGTAGTGCAAGGTTTAAAGAAGAAAGAGAAGGTAGTGAGAGAGACAATAGATAGAGGTAAGTGTGTAGTAATCTTTGGAGATGTGGAAGAGCACCTGGCAGATATGAAGGTAAGAAAGGAAAGGGATGTTGTGAAAGTCAAGGGGATACTGGATTACTTAGACGAGGGTTATGGATGGGTAAAAGAACTGGAGGAGGTGAGAAGGTTAGGAATATATAAGAAGGGCGAGATGAGACCACTAAGAGTCGAACTAAAGTTTAGATCAACAGCAGAAGCAGTAGCCAATGTGAGCTGGAAATTAAATTCGACAGAGCTGAATCATATAAGGGTAAAAAAGGACCTAAGTGTAGAAGAACGAGAACAGTTAAGGGAACTCCAAGCTAAGGCTGATGAAGAGAATGGAAAGTTGTCTGAAGAGCAAAAGAAGATTTTTTTTTGGAGAATAAGGGAAGGGCAAGTAAGGAAGTGGTACATCAGGAGCCACCAAGAACCGAAAGTAAGAGGAGTGATAGGGAAAGAGACAGAGAGACAAGTACGAAGTCAAAGCAAGGAGACGGAGCGAGAGATAATGCAGGGAGCAGGGGACCGGAGAGAGAGCCAGGATGTGGTGGAGAGGGTGGAACAGAGGGAGAGAGAGGGGGGAGGAGAATAGAATTAGCGGGGGAGGTGGAACTGGGTCAGGGAAGGGATGGAGGAGGAGGTGAACCTGGTAGGAGGCAGAGAGGGAAGAGAAACAAGGTGGATTCAAATATACTGTGCTACTACACTAATATAGATGGAATAAACAGTAAAAAGGTAGAGTTAGATAATATATTAAGAAAAGATCAACCACAGATAGTCTGTTTGACAGAGACAAAGCTGAACCAGGACTTTGACAGCAACATAGTGTTTAGTGAAGGATATAATATATGGAGAAATGATAGAAAGGGTAAAAGGGGAGGTGGAGTGGCAGTATTAGTTAAGAACCCTATGACAGCAAAGCACGTGGAGTTAAATAATGACAAGGCAGAAATAATGGCAGTCGAACTCAATGATATATAAGGAAAAAAGCTAGACATAGCAGTAGCTTACATGCCACCAAAGACCAGAGCATAGAGGGAGTTGGAGTTTGAGGAGATGGTAGAGGATATGATTCAGTCGTTGAGAAGATTGCTTTTAAGGAAGAATCGATTGATCTTGGTAGGAGATTTCAACTGTAGTGAGGTTGATTGGGAATCGGGAGATGCAGGGCCAAATCAGAGATCTTGGGGAAGTCGGCTAGTGGAGTTGGTTACGGAAAATGTACTTGCACAACATGTGAAGGAAAATACAAGAATGAGGGGTAATAACGAACCTTCTAAACTCGATCTGATTTTTACAAAAGATCCTCACGAAATTAGTGATATAAACTATCTATGTCCTATAGGTAAAAGTGATCACCTATTACTAAAATGGAAGTTGACCTCGAGTAATGCCAATAGATTAGACAATAGCTACATACATGACAGATTAAATTATAGTAAAGCTGATTATGTATCCTTGAAAAGATATTTAGAGGGAGTAGATTGGGATCTTATTTTGAAGGAACAGGACGTACAAGGTAAATATAGTAGATTCCTCGAAATTTATAGAGTAGGAACCAATCTGTTTGTCCCAAGATATAAAACTGGAAATTTTACTAAGCAGAAAGATTGGTTTAATTTGAAATGCAAAAGAGCTTTGGGTAGGCGTGATGCAGCTTGGGCTAGATTAAGAAGAAGGAACACTGAGACTAATCGGAATAAATATAAACAGGAGAGGAATAGATATGTTAACATAATTAGGCAAGTTAAAATGAACTATGAGAAGAACATAGTAAATAAATGTGAAAGTGACCCTAGATTATTTTATAAATATATAAACAGTAAGTTGAAGGTAAAGAAACAAATTACTAAATTAAGAGTTGATGCTAGGACGTATGAAAATGTATCGGACATGTGTGAGGTAATGAATAACAAATTGGGGTCAGTTTTTACTAGAGAGGAAGGTTTTGACGAACCACAGGCGGGAGTACTGGAGAGTGGTCTTAGTAAGATTGAAATAACTAGAGATGAGCTGTTATCTGCGATGAGAGGACTTGAAGTAAGGAAAGCTATGGGACCGGATGAAGTGTCTGCCTGGGTTTTAAAGGAGTGTGCAGAGCAATTAGTGGAGCCAGTGAGGGACATAATTCAAGCTTCCTTAGATAAAAGACAGGTTCCTGTTGAATGGAAAAGAGCTAATATCATTCCGATATACAAGAATGGAAACCCTGAGGACCCTCTAAACTATAGACCAGTTTCACTTACTAGTATTGTATGCAAGATTTGTGAAAAGCTAATTAGGAAGAGATGGATGAAAATGTTGGAGAGAAAGAAGATAATAACCCCAAAGCAATTTGGATTCAGAGAAGGGACATCTTGTGTTACCAGTTTGCTATGTTATTACAGTACTTAGGGTGATAGATGTACTCCAAGAAAGAGGCAGATGGGTGGACTGCATCTACTTAGACCTTTCCAAAGCATTCGATAAGGTACCACATAAGAGATTGTTATCTAAGCTTGAGACGCTAGGATGTGTCAGGGGGAGTTTGCTGAAATGGATGGAGAGCTATTTAACAGATAGGGAAATGAGGACCAACATTAGAGGAACTTACTCATCGTGGCGGAAAGTTGAGAGTGGTGTGCCGCAGGGATCTGTGTTGGCACCTCTCATGTTCCTTATGTACGTGAATGACCTGCCGATAGGCATAAACTCTTACATGTCAATGTTTGCAGATGACGTAAAAATTATGAGACAAATAACAAATAAAAGTAGTTGTGAGGAGCTGCAAGGGGATTTAGATAAAATATACGAATGGAGCACCAAGTGGAAAATGAAATTTAATATAAGTAAATGCCATGTGTTAAATATGGGAAGAAGTGTGAATAGACCAAATTGGGAGTACAGGATGGGAGATAATATAATTAGCAAGGCCGAAAAAGAAAAAGATTTAGGGTTGATTATACAAGATAATTTGTCGTCAGAGAAACATATTAACAAGCTCTTTAGCGGAATGTATGCAATGGCCGGAATATGAAAGTTGCTCTGAACTACTTGGATGAGACCATGGTAGCGAAAATTATGAAGAGTATGATTAGACCAAGATTGGAGTATGCAGCAGTGGTGTGGTCCCCGCATCTAAAGAGGCATATTCACAAGTTAGAATGAATCCAGAGAGCAGTCACTAGATTGGTTCCAAGTCTCAGAGAACTGCCATATGAAGGGAGGCTAGACAAATTAAATCTACCGAGTCTAAAAGAGAGGAGAGAGAGGGGAGACATGATAATGATGTACAAATGTACCCGGGGGCTGGAGAGGCTTGATAGGGAGGATATATTAATTATGGATACAGGAATAACTAGAGGCCACAGCTACAAAGTAAAAAGACCTACCTGCAAGAACGATATCAGGAAGTTTAGCTTCCCCTATAGATGTATTGACAAATGGAATGGGCTGGAGGAGGAGGTGGTAGGGGCAAGGAACATCCATATTTTCAAGAAAAAATTGGATAAAAAGTAGACTGAGAGACGGGACAACACGAGCTTAGCTCAACTCCTGTAAACTACAATTAGGTAAATACAATTAGGTAAATACCTATTAGCCTAGGCCTACAAAGATCGATGGGCTAACTGTCGGTCCAAATCATCAGTATAACCCAGCCTTTTTACTAGGCCTAGTTAATTTTAGTTTTGTTTGTATTTTTCTTTGATATACAGTGTTGTTTAGGCCTAATACCGAGGACCGTTGCATTTTAGTATTTACAAAATTAGCCTAACCTAGCTAGTATTATGGGTGGGGGCTGCCGCCCCCACACCCCCGCTAAATCCATTAAATTCGGGCCAAGAACCTAACCTAACCTATCACAACTAGGCTACTATCACAACGACTGTTATAACGTGTGAACAGTAGGATAAAACTAACCAGCGACGGTCTAAACCCAGCTCACGTTCCCTGTTTATGGGTGCGCGACTAAACCGGTATATATTAAGCAAACCACCCACCAATTTTCATGACAATTTTGAAATGCATGTTGGAATCCCTATAAACTGTACTTAATTTTTATGTAAGTTTGATAATTTGGAAAAATCGATTAAGGGAGAAAATTAACATTGAAAATGATGTGTAAAAAGTCTCCCATAAACGGCGGCCCGCTATGTTATTGTAGTTTGCGGCCTAATTTCGTCTGTTAATTCACTTTCTCCTTAATTGGACCCCCTATGAAGTACAACAGATTATGATGACATAAGTGACGGGTGTTTAGAGGGGGCAGAGCTCCCCCTTCAACATATTACGTGTCCCACAGTAACTTCTATTATATAAACAACCCAAGAATTTTCACAGATATTTTAAATTTCATTTAGGATGTAATATAACCTATACTCCATGTTAAAATAAGTGTCAACCCTCGAAAAATTCTGTTAAGGGAGATACAGAACCTAGAACCTGTAACCTGTAACGATATTTGTCCAGGGTTCCCCTCCTCCCCATAGACGGCACACAACACGACTCGGCGGACCTCTTTCTCCTTGCCTTTCAGTCTAATTAACACTAGGAATTTACCTAATTTTCTATCAAATGTACTAGGCTATCCAACCAGCGGGGGTGTGAGGGCGGAAGCCCCCACCCATAATACTAGGTTAGGTTAGGTAAGGTTGGTAGGTTAGGCTAAAATCTTTAATGTTGCTTAAGTGTTGGATAATGGATAATGAGCTTACTGGGTAAGTTCATTTTCTATCCAATGTAGCCTATCATCCAACAACTTTTGCCAAAACTTGACTGGTGTTTTTTTTTTCATTTTGGGAGGTTCCTTAAGTTGAAAAACAAGAAAACCTGAGCCAACTTTTTTTTGCCACTTTCTGACTTTTATGAAGCTGAAAAATCTTAAAATCCCAGCCAACTTTTGCCAAAACTTGGCTCAATTTTTTTTTCATTTTGGGGTTTTCTTAAGTTGACTGTTGAAAAACAAGAAAACCCGAGCCAACTTCTTTTTTGTACTTGCTGTCTTTTATGCAGCTGAAAAATCTTAAAATCCGAGCCAACTATTGCCAAAACTTGGCTCGGGTTTTTTTCATTTTGGGGTTTTCTCAAGTCGAAAAACAACAAAACCCGAGCCAACTTTCATCATAAAAGCCATTATATTGCCTTTTTATGTCTTTAACCCCACATTTTCCCTGATCTTCATAGCCCTCCCCACTATCGGGCGCCGTCAGGGTGTAAAACTACGCCGATTATCGTAATGCTACTCAACTTTACTTTACAATTAGTGCTACCCATAACAGAAAATATTAGTTCGTTAAATTGACGGTTGATTAATCGATAGGCTAGGCTATCAATTACTCAGATAATAAGATTAGCCTAGGCCTATCTGAAAAGACTGAATAGTATTAACACAAAATAGCTAAGACCTACACAAAATGTAATTAGGCCTGACTGACAGTTACAAAGTACAGTACAGTACGGTATTATTGCCGTTTTGGTGCCACAGCCGCCAAGATGTCGCCATCATGGCAGCCAATTGTCTAAATGGCCACCATCCCATCTAGGCTAGACCTATTCTTCGATAAAATTGAAATCTGCATATTTAGCTTAGGTGCTCGCCATTCGTCCAAGCATTAACCCGCTGAGCCCCAGCTAGTTTGTAATAAATGTCCCACCAGGGCCCAGAGGGTTGAAATTTTTTGTTTTTTTCCAGAATGGGTTAGGAATGAATGAAAAACCACAAAAAACCGATCAAAAAGCTCAAAAAATGGTCCTACAGAGCCCCCGAAAACGGATTTTACAAGAGTAAAAAATTGAAGGCAATTTTCCCCAAAAAAAGGTTTTTGCGTGCTCACGCGCACGCGGTTGGACTTTGAGAGTTTTCAACCATCGGCATGGTTGCGTGGGATACTTACACAGTTCCCATACAGATCTGAGCCCTCTAGGTGCCATAGGACCGAAGTAATTAACCTGGACGCAACCATTGCGTCGCTGGGTTCTGGTGATCGAACATTGCAGACGCAACACGTGCGACGCTGGGTCTCAGCGGGTTAATGCTACTGGGTTCAGAAAAATATTGCTACTCAATTCAGAGTTATTTGCTTTGACACCCTGGGCGCAGTGTCTTAACCCTCCTGGCCCGGGCTGTATCTCCAAAGGACAGGGTGGGCTACCCGGGCAATCTGGCCGAAAAACGTCTAGGCCTAGGCTACCGTATTTTGGTTAACCCGGTGAGACCCAGCGTCGCACGTGTTGCGTCGGCAGTGTTTGATCACCAACTCCCAGCGACGCATCACGTGCGTCCGACATATAAAAAACACTTACGTGGCTCGTAAGGTAGGAAATGGCGGGAGAATAGGAGGGGGAGGTACCGTAGTGTGTGTGGGAGCCGGGCCAGTAGGTGTGAGCGGGCCGAGACAGCCGCGCGGCTGGTGGTGGTGGGCTTAGTGGGGATAGTTTACACCCTTAGTTCACCGCCACTTTGAACCTTCATTACTCCGGTCGTATGGGAGCTAGAGGCTTGAGATTTATGTGAGACACTCCTTAGGATGTATGCCGTACAATGCCATACTCAGTTTTTACTCTAGTGCTCCCGGGCGGGTGGTCATGCGGGGGAGACGAACTATTGAAACACCCCGCCCCCCAAATGACCGAAATGATTTTTTTTATATTTTTGTCTTCATTTCTCACCATTCTCTTCCATTTTGGCTCAACAAATTTTTTTGAGGCTCCCCCCCCCCCAAAAAAAAATGTCCGAGGTGATTTTTTTTTTGTTTTTTTCATTTCTCATCCTTGTCATGGAGGGAGAGTAAGAAACTGTTCTGGAAAGAAGTCAAGAAAGTTAGGGAAGGTAGCAAGGGAAACAGTAAGGGTGTGAAAGATAAGAATGGGAGAATGCTAGCCGAGAAGCAAGAGAGAGTCGAAAGATGGAGGGAGTACTTCAGTGAGTTGCTAAATGAAAGGAATGAAGAGCCAGCAAACATAGCTGGATATGGTATGGGAGGGAGAAGAAGAGAAGTACCGTAGTGGAGGAGGAGGTGGGGATCAGGAGGTCAGAAGTGTGGGAAGCCATGAAAAGAGTGAAGTTGGGGAAAGCACCAGGAACAGATGGAGTGTGTGGGGAAATGTTGAGGTATGGTGGTGAGATAGTGATAGAATGGGTATGGAAAATGTGAAAACTAGCATGGGAGAAGGGGAGTGCACCCGATGACTGGAAGACTGGCATAATAGTCCCCCTAGTAGGGCAAAGGGGAAAGAGGAGTGTGTGGTAACCACCGAGGAATATGTCTTCTAAGCATAGTAGGGAAGGTATACAGTAGGGTAGTGACTGAGAGAGTGAGAGTGAGAACGGAGAAATGGATAGGCGACGAGCAGGGAGGTTTTAGGAAGGGAAGAGGATGTGTAGATCAGATTTTTACCCTGAATTGTGTTGTGGAGAAGTATCTGGAGAAGAAACAAAAGGTGTATGTTGCCTTTATGGACTTGGAGAAGGCCTATGACAGAGTGGATAGAGAAGGTTTGTGGAAAGTACTTAGAATATACGAGTAGAGGGCAAGTTGCTGAAAGCAGTGAAGAGCATGTATGAGGGTGCAAAGGCGGCAGTACGTGTGGAGAGTGAGCAGAGCGAGTTCTTTGACCTGAATGTTGGTTTGAAACAGGGGTGTGTGATGTCCCCGTGGTTGTTTACTGTATATATGGATGGAGTTATGAAAGAAATACTATCAAGAGCAGTGGATGTTGGTGTATCGCTGAAAAGGGAGGGAATTGAGTGGAAGCTACCTATACTGCTGTCTGCGGATGATACAGTTCTGAGTGATAATGAATGGGAGTTGCAGGGTCTGGTAAATGAGTTTGGAACAGTGTGCGAAAAAACGGAATTTGAAGGTAAATACGGGGAAGAGCAAGGTTATGGTCTTCGAAAGGGGTGAAGTCACAGAGTGTGAGGTGAAGCTGAACGGTCAGGCTATGGAGATCGTCAACTCTTTTAAGTATCTGGGCAGTGTGAGTAAAGATGGGACTATGGATGAAGAGGTGCGGGAGAGGGTACAACAGGGGAAGAGGGTTGTAGGAACGCTAAAAACAGTAACAAGAAATAGGGTGGTCAGTATGGAAGTGAAGAAGTCCTTGCATGACAGTGTGGTAATCCCGACACTGACTTACGGAAGCGAAGCATGGACGTTGGTTGAGAGACTCAGACCAAGAGTGAGAGCAGTGGAAATGAATTACTTAAGGAGTGCGTGCGGAGTTACATGGAGGGATAGACAGACTAATGAGGAAGTAAGAAGGAGGTGGTGTGGAGGTAGATGTGCTGGAAAGTGTGAAAAGGAACAACTTGAGATGGTTCGGCCATATGGAACGGATGGAAAGCGAGAGAATGACTAAGAGGGTGTACGAGAGCGAGGTGGAGGGACAGAGGGGGAGGGGTAGACCGAATATGAGGTGGAAGGATGGAGTGAGGAACTACATGAACGAAGGCGGTGCTGGTTGGGGGGAGGGGCGTCGACTGACTGGGGACAGAGGTGCATGGGGGCGGTTCGTTCGTGGCCACCCCTTCGGGGATCACGGCGTCAGGCAATAGATAGATAGATAGATCCTTGTCTTCCATTTTAGCAAACAAAAAAAAGAAGTGAAAATGGCTTGGGACTGGGGTGAACAAAATATTATAACTAGCCGGGGCTCAACGGGTTAATTTTAACTGCTAGAAATTTCCCACGCATCTATAATTGTAGTGCGGTTTCCAATCTGTAGACTGGCATTGAGTAGAGCTCTCTAAGTCAACTGGTTCAGTTGTGATGACGATTTTAGTGGAGAGCATTTTCAGGCGATGTTAGCAATACGACGATCTTTTCACTACTGAAACAACGACATACATACATACAATAACAAACGAGTCTTCTTCTTGTTTTCGGAGGTGCGGTGACGCAACGATCGGCTTTGTTTACATGCGTCGGACTCACAGCGTTCAGACCAAGCTGAATAGGCTTTCAAGCTTACTGATCAGGTAAGGACACCCGGGCACCAGCCCTTATTTCGTGGCGTCATATTAAAATGACACCCGGGGAGGAAGGGTTAAGATCGTTGGATAAAGGGGAAAACGATTTTTGCTGAGGTTGAAACTAATGTCAATCACTATATATTGATGCAAATAAACTAGGCCTAGGCCTAGGCTAGCCTAAAACTAAAAAAAAAAAAAAATGAAAATAGGCTAACCTAATTGGTGGGTGGTTTCCTTAATATTTTCCACTAAACCTAGCTCACGTTTCCTGTTTATGGGTTAACAATCCAACAGTTTCTCGTATTTCACTTAGGCCTATAGTGAATTTGCGACGGTAATTAGCCTAGGCTAGGCTATATGTAATAATGTAGGCCTACACCAACAAAGTATCGTCCATGAAACTTCTAGAACACCGATAATTATCGATGGGGCTAGGCTAAAACCAAAAACCATCAGAAAAAAACCTGGGTTTCATGTCCAAATGAGTTAGGTCTAGGCCTAGGCTAGGCTATAGGACACTCTTGCCTCTTGGCCTACTGAACTATTTGGTATTTTCACGGTCTGGTGCAAATACCCAGGTCCTTTAAATGACTGCTTTGTGTAGTGAGTAAAACATATCCAATAATCTCATAAAATACCGTCAACAGATCCAAACTGTCAATTCGGTGACTCGGCCGCATTTCGTCTGCTTCCTAAAGAATGTAAACACGATGCGTTCGCCTTGCACAAATCTGGATTTAACCTACATCAAAAGCGTTTTTGTATTTTCATCCTTGGAATTAAATAATCAAAAGTATAGTATACTTAAACATTTCCAATAAACATTACCTTTCATCCTACATTTATGATTGGAATCTATCACAATCGTAAATTATTTGACAGCCGAACGAGGGTGACTGGACGACTCGGCCCATGGGACAACTCGGCTCGGACAGCTCGGCCCACTTTTGGACAACTCGGCCACGACGGCGAGACAACTCGGCCCATTATTTGAGACAGCTCGGCCCCATGTTTTGCTATGGGGCAATTTGACGAGACCAGTCCGGATTAGGATGGGGAGAGCTAAGTGGAGGGTTTATGGGTTAGATTAGGAGAGCAATAGAAGAAAGTGAGGAACAGAGGAAAGAGTGGCTAAAGAACACAGAAAGGTGAAGGAAGGGGAGAAGAGAGGAAGCGGGAGGAGAAAGGGAGGATGAGAAAAAAGAAAAGAGAAAGAAAGAAAAGCGAGAGGGAAATGAGAAGAAGATTGAAAAGGAAGTAGAGGGAGACTTAGACATGGGAGAAAGAACGGTGGGAGAGAAAGAAGGAGGAGGAGGGGAAGAAAGAGAAATAAGAGAAAGGAAGAGAAAGCAGAAGAACAAGGGAAAAAAAGGGAAGAAGAACAAAGGGAAAGAGCGGGGGGAGGGGGATAACGTATACCGAGGAATAAAAATAGGATGTGTAAACATAAATGGGATAAATAGAGGGAAAATACAAGACATGGAAGAGGTATGGAGTGAGTGGGAAATGGAAATGATAGGAATAACAGAAACACACCTTAGGGGAGAGACAAAATGGGAAGGGGATAAATATACGCTCATTGGGAGAGGGAGGGAGAAATCAGAAAAGAAAGGGGGAGGGGTAGGGTTAATGATTAGGAACAACTCAAAATGGAAAATAGAGAAACTAAAGGGTGGAGAATCAAAGGAAATGGAGGATATAATGGGAGTGACACTAGCGAGGATGAATAATGGAAGGGAAGAAAAAATAACAGCAATAATAGGGTACTTCACGGTGGAAGGGGGGAGAAGGGAACGGGAAGAAAACAGAATCAAGTACCAAGGAATACAGGAAATGATAAGGGGTAGGGAGGAAGAGGAGATAATTATAATGGGAGACATGAATGCACATATAGGGATACTAGGGGAGAGGGTAAATGGAAATGGAGAAGCCTTGACCCAATTTGCGGAAGAAAATGACATGGAAATTCTGAACCAAACAATGGGAGAGGGGAAGGCGACATGGAGAAGGACAAAGATCGGCGATAGACTTCATACTAGCGAATGGAAGAGCAAGGGAAGAGATCCAAAACATGTGGATAGATGAAGAAAATGAAGTAGGGATACAAAGCGACCACAGACTCATGGTGATAAACTAAACAAAGGAATGGAAAAGCAAAGGAAACACGAGATGGAGGATTAATAGATGGAATCTAAAAAGTGAAAGATGGGTAGAGTACAGAGGTTACCTGGAAGAAATAGGGGAAAGAAGAGAGGGGAGCGTAGAGGAAATGGATGGAGAGTTGATGATGGACATAAATAGAGCGGCAGAAAGGAGTATAGGAAGAATAAGAAGATGGACAGGAAAAAGAAAACAAAAACCATGGTGGAATGGGGAAATAAAACAAGCAAGAAGTGAAAGAAGGGATGCGAACAGAGAAAGGAGAAGGATGATAGAGAGAAATAGGAGGGAAGGCGGAGAGAGGGAACGAGAAGAAAGACAAGCGGTACAGGTATACGAGGAGAAAAGGAAGAAGGTAAAAATACTAATACAAGAGGCAATGATAAAACACGAGAAAGAAGAAGTAGAAAAGATCAGAAGCAAGGGGAAAGAGGGCCAAAAGGAGTGGTATAGGATGTTAAGAGGTGAGACCGGTAGAGAGGAAGAAAGCGTGGAACTAATAGTGGGAGATAGAATAATAAAGACAGAAGAAGAAATAAAGATTGAAATAAAGCGATACTGGGAGGAAATAGGGGGAGTAAATGAACAAGGGGAGGAGAGGGAATGGAACTTGGAAATGAGAGAGAGAAGGCTACCAGAACAGGATAAGATGGAAATGGAAAGGGAGCTCACAATAGAAGAAGTAAGGAGAGGGATCAAAGCACTAAAAAAGGGAAAGGCGACCGGCCCGGATGGGATACCTAATGAAATGTACATAGAGGGGGGGGGGGAAGAAATGGCAAGAAGATTGAAGAAAATGTTTAATGAGGTAATGGGAAATGAGAGAGTACCAGAAAGATGGAATGAAGCGAGAGTAACACTATTGCACAAGGGAGGGTACAAGAGTAAGAAGGAAATGAAAAGCTACAGGCCAGTGACAGTGACAAACACAATAGGGAAACTCTTCTGCGGGATATTGAAGGAAAGGATGAATAGAGCCATAGAGGGAAACGGGCTAATAAGTGATGAGCAGAATGGGTTCAGAAGAGATAGGAGGGGGACAGATAATATCTATATACTGAGCGAAGTGATGGGGAAAATGAAAAGAGAGAAAAAAATGGGTTACTGTGCATTCCTGGATATAGAAAAAGCCTATGAGAGTAAACAGGGAACTGCTATGGAAAATAATGGCAAGAAGTGGAATACCAGAAAAGTATATAAACATCATAACATCGATGTACCAAGGAACAAAAGCGAAGTACGCGCTAGGAAATATAGAAACGGGATGGGTAGAAAGCAAGAGGGGGGTAAGGCAGGGGTGCGTATTATCGCCGTTATTATTTGCGTTATATATGGAAGAAATGACACAGAGGATGAAAAGAGTTGGGGAGGGGATTCAGATAAACAAAGAAAGACTGGGGGTACTGCTGTTTGCTGACGACGTAGTCCTGATGGCAGAAACGGGAGGAGGGTTGCAGAGACTACTAGAGGAAGCAACGAGATTCGGGGAGGAACTTGAAGTAAGATTTAGTAAAGAAAAGAGCCAGGTGATGAAAATGAATGGAGAGCTTCAAGAAGAAGAGGAATGGACACTGGAAGGAAACAGAATGAAGAAGACAAGGGAGTATAAATATCTGGGGGTAACGATCACGGAGAAAGGGTTTGAGAAGGCGAAAAGTGAAAAGGTGGGACAAATGCAACAATGGAATGGAAGACTATGGAGCGCGACAAGGCTAAGAGCGAATAGCTATGAAATAGTGCGAGGGCTGTGGAAAGGATTGGGAGTACCTGCAATAATGTACGGCTTAGAGGCGGTAGAAACAACAGAGGCGGAAACGAAGAAATTAGAAACGATACAGAATAAAATCGGGAGGACAGGATTGGGGGCAAATAAATACGTAGCTCAAGAAGCAATCCGAGGGGAGATGGGGTGGAGTACGTTTGAGGAAAGGATTGGGAAAGCGAAAGGGAAGTACAAAGTGAGACTAGAGGGGATGGAGGAAGATAGGTGGCCGGGGAAGGTATACAGATGGGCGAGCGAGCAAAGCAAATGGAACAGAGAGTGCAAAAAAAGATTGGGGAGGATAAATATAAAACAGGACCGGGTGGGGGGGGAATTTAGAAAAAGAAATGAGAGAGGGGAGTGGGTCATACTAGAGAATGGGAGGGGATGTGTCAGAGAGATAGAGAAGGGGATAAAGGAGGAGGGGAGAAGAAGATGGAGGGAGGGGGTAGAAAATAAAGCCACGCTGGCATATTATAGAGAGAAGGAAAAACCAGCTAGAGAACTGTACTATGATGGGGGATGGGGATCGAAACTCCTATTTAAAGCAAGAACAGGATCGCTAGAAACGAATGAGAGAACAAGGAGATGGAATGGAGTGGGACCGCACTGCAGTCAATGTGAAATGGGAGGGGACCCAATAGTGGAGGATGTAGAACACATAGTAACCGAATGTACAAGATATAATGAGGAGAGAGAGGAGTTGGAGAGGTACATGAGGAATAGAGTTGGGGAGAGGGGGTGGGAGGAGATTAAGCAGAGGGAAGATAGAGGGGTGGGGGCGCTATTGGGGTTAACACAGGAGATGGAAACACAAGACATGGAGATGATGAAGAGGATATTGGAGAAAATGTGGAGGAAGAGAAATGGGTGGGGGGGGGGGGGAGCGGAGGTGAGGGGGAGGAAGTGATGGGGGGGGGTTTATACAAACAAAACAAAAACTGTCTCTTAAACTATCCTTCTATTCTAAACTTTCCCTCCTACTAACGTTTCTGAGCCAGTACCGATACAAAGGTCAGCCCTGTGGATCTGCACGGTCTGCGGGCGGGTTCAAAAGAAGAAGAAGAAGAAGAAGAAGGGTGAGGCCATGTATGCAGCACCAAATCCTGTCCTCTGCGTATGCGCGGCCTTTTCCCTAATATTTTTATTATGTTATTTAGGCTCAACT
This sequence comes from Paralithodes platypus, assembly GCA_032716605.1. NCBI lineage: Eukaryota > Metazoa > Arthropoda > Malacostraca > Decapoda > Lithodidae > Paralithodes > Paralithodes platypus. The sequence continues at coordinate 32,564,269 of CM064507.1, read as the reverse complement.
GTTAGGTTAATTTAAGTTAGGTTAGGTTAGGTTAAGATAATATAATAGTATTAAGGAAAACAAATCGTGCCAAGGCAAGGCCACCTAGAGTACCAGGCCGTGTCGACCATTCTGTGACGTAGGCAATGGGGTGCTACATCCACTGCCAGCGCTCTGTCCCCATTTTATAAATACTCTCTTTTATTCTTTTCTCTGTTAAATTTTAGATTACCGTACAAACAAATTATATATTTTACGTTTAAGGTGTACGCCAAACCACTATCTACCTATATCTTACTTTATTATACTCTATATTATGATACCGATATCATAACAACATGTTTTGGTTATTTCTTGCATATGACTTATACCTTGAACAAGTAGTTGTACAAGATTAAAACTTATTATAAGTATATCTCATTACTTTGTTATATTGGAGTAAAATAAAACACAATGATATATACATTACTATATTATATACAAAGACATAAACAACCTTACTGAAGAGACAATTTACGTGACATCCAATATTATTCCTGAACAAATATATATAAGTAACTTAATTATATACTATATGTATGAAGATGAACAATATATTTACTGTAACACACACACACACACACACACACACACACACACACACATACACACACACGATATCATATTACATACTATGCAATACAGTACACATTATCTATTTCTCTAGGGTTTGAAGCTTTCTCTTCACGCCTACATTCTTATTAGCTCTGTTAGCTGTTGGGATGTTATTTTCTTTAGCACAGTAATTATTTAAAATTGCATTTGTTGAAGCATATACCACCATACTTTCTATTTTTTCGGTGCTATGACCATTTTCACAGATATCACTAGGGAACAGGAGATCAGCATCTGCTAAAGTCGTAACTGTGAGGTGTGTTGCTATATTTCTTTGGCTAGTAGCATTGCGAAAGGCAGGAAGCTTAGCAAGTTTGTTAATTACAATATAGTTATACATAACCATGTTCGCAGTCACACTATCTGGGTATATAAGAGAACCTCTGCTAATTCCAGCAATGTAACTTAGATTTTCTGGGATTTCTTCAGCACTATCTGAACACGTAATCATTTCTTTACAAGCATTACATTTCATTTTCTTTATCACGGAGTAACAACAATAGCCAGCTAAATAAACTATAACGGGGATGATGTCTTTACACCTGTCAATATCCTCCTTACAAACTTCAACATTCGTATGACATAAACCAAAATCAATTTCCTCATCTGTTTTTACTTGCTCATAGTCAATTTCTTCAAAATCCTTTAAAATGACCTTCTTGTCGAGTATGGGTAAACTAAGTTTTAACACTGACATCATCCATATCTTTTTCTCACACTCATATATTTGGCGTGCAGAAATATTGTAATTTCCTCCTGCTAACTGTCGATACTGACCAAATCTTGCTTCCAAATTGTCTGTTTGAAATTTTCCTGTTAGTATGTAGGTCATATTCAGTTCTGTTATGCAATAATTTTTTATTTCTAATATTGCATGGGTCGTATGTTTCAGAGCTCTAATTGTTTCCCTAGCCAGTTTCCCCCCACATCCTGGAAGACTATCCCACGCATCTAACCACTTAAGGAAACTATCCAAGAACTGATATCGGTCATCATCTGTACTATTTGTTAATGGACAAGATAACTTGTTATTGTGCCTAAGACCTTTAAATGGGGATTTCACATTCATTATATTCCACCAATTAAGAAACACTTCGATGTACCTAGCAACATCTGAAAATAACGTTAGGCCATTATGTTTTCCAATATTGAGCAAGGCTTGAATTATATACTCATTAACAATTTTGAGAACTAATTTCACATTTTGTCTCTCTAGGTTGGAGGGGGATAATGCTTTCAGGCTTAGCCTATAGGCCTGCTTTAGGAGCAAATCTTATAATCCCCTAGATGGTTTATTTGCACCGCCTGTACACTAGCCTGAACATTACAGTCTGATTTGATGACTAAGGACAAAATAACTTTAGGTTGTGGGGAATGAACAATTCGACATATATGAAAATCTTCCTCGTTTTCAATAACTGTCCAGTATTTCTTATCAATGAACTGTATTTTGTCTTTAAGTTCATCTATGTGGCTGACCTGTGGCTGTGACTATGTGGCTGACCTGTATCAGGCCTCCAGAGATGCTAGGTCTCATTGGCTTGAAGTAGGTCAGCCTAGACAGGGGCCTATATTTGAACTTCACAAAAGAGCAAAGGCTAGGACCAAATATGCCATTAGATTTATTAAGCAAAATGAAAACCAATTAAGGAAGGAAGCCCTTGCAAAGAGTCTGGCAGAAAAGGATACTAACTGTTTTTGGAAGGACATCAGATCCATGCAAAATTGTAACACACCATTACCTGTCAGTGTTGAGGGGGTTACGGGTGAAGAGAACATTGCTGACTTATGGAAAACTCATTTTAAGGAACTACTTAACAGTGTAAACCAAAGGTCTACTAATGGTGCAATTCAATATGTGAAAGATAGTAATTATGAAGACATTAAAGTGACTGAAAGTGATCTTGAGAATGCCATAAGAAAACTTAACCTAAATAAAGCTTGTGGGCTGGATGGTATATATGCAGAACATCTTAAATATGCAGATAAGTTGTTAATAGATAAACTTAGTTCTTGCATCACCAGTCTATTTACGCATGGTGTCCTGCCGGAGTCTATGATATCCGTAATACTTGTTCCTGTCATTAAAGATAAATCAGGTAAAATTACAGCAAAAGACAACTACCGCCCAGTAGCACTTGCTAGTGTGGTGAGTAAGGTAGTTGAAATGATATTGCTAGAAAGAATGTCTGCATATATTGTCACCAGCAGCAATCAGTTTGGCTTTAAGAAAAATCACGGCACAGACCAATGCATATATGTGCTGAAAGAAGTGATTGATACATACAACAAACTAAATAGCTCAATTTTCTCTTGTTTTCTTGATGCAAGTAAGGCTTTTGATAGGGTGTGTCACAAAACCTTATTTGAAAAATTAGTTAACAGGGGAGTGCCTAGCTATATTGTTAGGATACTTATTTTCTGGTATGCTAATCAAAAAATGTGTGTAAGATGGGGCAACATCCTGTCAGGCTCTTTCGCCGTAACCAATGGTGTTAGGCAGGGGGGGATATTGTCTCCGTATCTTTTCAACGTCTACATGGATGATCTTAGTCTGGAGCTGAACAAGACTCGCACTGGGTGCTGTATTGGCAGCACCATTGTAAATCATCTCATGTATGCTGATGACCTAGCCTTAATCGCGTCCTCTGGAGCAGGACTGGATAAATTATTAAGAGTATGTGAAAAATTTGGAATCGAACATTCAGTCAAATTTAATCCTATAAAGAGCAATATCATAATATTTAAATCTAACCTTCTATTGAAATCAAAGCTACCTAAATTCCATTTGTATGAAGAAATTATAGAAGAAGTAAGTAAAGTAAAGTATCTAGGACACTATATTTCATGTGATCGCTCAGATGATGAGGATATGGGTCGTCAGCGAAGGCAACTTTACATGCAGGGAAATTCAATATTAAGAAAATTTCATATGTGCACATGGGATACAAAAATAACATTGTTCAACTCCTACTGCTCACCAATGTATACAGCACAACTATGGTGGAACTATAAGAAAATGACAGTGAATAGACTAAGTATCTCATATCACAATATCATGAAAATGTTTCTGGGGCTCTCAAAATATGAGAGTACAAGTACGCTATGTGCCTATATGAACTTACACTGTTACAAATCACTCATTAGAAAGCTAACATATAAATTCATTCAGCGCCTTAACACTTCTGAGAACAGGATCATTAAAATGCTACACACTCCAAGCATAGTGTACACCTCCAGGATCCAGGCACACTGGAGGAAGTTGCTCTATATTTAACCTTAAGTAATGATTTCAGGTCTGCTACTCTACAGCATTAGCATACCGGTACTGATCCTCATAGTGCAGTACAGTACCGATATTCCTATACTGTACTGTAGCAACATACTGTACCGGAAGCTAAATGATGTGAGGCATGGTACTGTACACAATTAGGACAGTGGTTTTGGTAACACAGTAGTTTGATGACCACTGTTTTTGGTTGAGGCAGTGCTGTGAACTACATGATAGCAAGCTGGGTATTATTTAATTTCTTTTTATTTTATGTAGCCTATGTACAGTAGCTTATATATATTTATATATATTTATGTTACTATAAGGTATATATGGACCCCAGTATGGTCCCCTCTGTACTGTGTGAGTCTGAAATAAAGTATTATTATTATTATTATTATTATTATATAGGGTTATAGGGTGTTTACAAAATATATATTAGTTATCCATCAAATTCCGTCCTCTCTAACAGGAATGTCATAATAAAAAATGAAGCAAGGATTAACTAATGTATTTCTATATGACTTTTTATTTATTTTAATTAATATATTAACTATAGTAGGTTTATTTGTGCATAAATTATATATAGGTGAAATGCTGGGTGTGAAGGGAATTTATGGTCTCCTGAAAATTTCCCAGGCTCACTTCCTTGGTGCCTGGCGCGGGGCTCGAACCTCTGAAGGGAGTTTAACACTCCTAAAAACCCACAGGTTTTGAGATGCCTTGGGTGGGGTTCGAACCCTGGTTAGTAACCCCATCCTCCATAGGTCAACCAGGCCCGCACGCTAACCCACTGTACTACCACGGACGTACAAAAGTATAGTAACCTTAGTCCTATTTGTAGGAACCAGGTGATAGTCTCGTGGTGATTCACGTGATGAGTTTATTGGACTTCCCATCAACGACTATTTTACACTATACCAGACGTCAACTCGGGTAGCACATTATTGGGGTTGCGGGATATTTTCGAGGGCATTACATTACATCCTTCTTTAACTAGGCTAGTCCCTATATCCTCTTTAAGGTCGTAAGGTATCGATCGTAGCTGTATCACCTCAGCAATCTCAATATTGTTAGGGTCCGCATGATGGGTGCTATATGTAGCTACCAGATCACGTTCCGTGACTGCCACCAATGAAATGCTGGGTGTGAAGGGAATTTATGGTCTGAAAACTCCCCAGGCCCACTTCCTTAATTGGTGCCTGGCGTGTGGCTCGAACCTCTGAAGGGAGTTTAACGCCCCTAAAAACCCACAGTTTTTGAGATGCCTTGGGTGGGGTTCGAACCCTGGTTAGTAACCATATCCTCCATAGGTCAACCAGGCCCGCGCGCTAACCCACTGTACTACCACGGACGTACAAAAGTATAGTAACCTTAGTCCTATTTGTAGGAACCAGGTGATAGTCTCGTGGTGATTCACGTGATGAGTTTATTGGACTTCCCATCAACGACTATTTTACACTATACCAGACGTCAACTCGGGTAGTACATTATTGGGGTTGCGGGATATTTTTGAGGGCATTACAATAGGCCTACTGATTTATAATGCCAATAAATTTATCTTCTTAAAACTAGCATTTTGAATGATAAAGGCTCTACAAAGGAGAATGTCGACAAAATGAATTTACACAATCGGCCAACACAGTTCATTAAGCCATTCAAATTCTTCAGGTCAGCGCGATTAGACGTGAATTTGGTAGTCTCGTGTTTAGTTGATTAAATAAGCTTGCTCCATAACAATTAATCACCGTATAAGTTATAGTAGTGAGTTATAAGGTTTACAGAAACGTATTGAGCGGTATTTAAAGTGTTTATATCAAATTATAAAGATGAACGCTAACTTCACTGATAAGCTTGCCCCTCTTGGGTACATTACACATAATTGTCTGTTTGTCCAGACACCTGGGGAGGGCGGTAATGGCGTGGTCGATCAAGTACGATACAACGGTCGGCTAGCTTGTTTGAAAATTGGTAAGGGAGGCAAAGAACAGATTGATCGATTCACGTATGAAGGAATTATGATGCTAATGGATCAAGGTGCGGGAGGAACACCACGGGTGATTATGATTGCCAGTGACATGCCAGGGTTGCTGATGATATATTGCCCTTACCCTTCTCTATTCGAGCTACTAAACGAAGATAAAGTGGTAAGTGTCTATCAGGCCTTGTATGTGTTTAAGGCTGTGACCATGGCGCTAAGTGAACTACACAGCGCAGGCATTAGACATAATGATTTTAAGTTGGATAATGTTTTGATCGATCTGCAAGGTCCTCGGGCATATATCATTGACTTGGGCATGGCCTGCCCTGTTGGCTGCCGTCTACCTGGTGATCTAAACTATTTCCAGGATAATACTATTGACGACCATAGGAACTACCCTCACTATGACCTTGGACTGTACCTGGGGGGCCCGGCCATGTCCCACTGTGACGTATATTCACTAGGGATCGCAATGAGGATGATGCTATAGATACATTGCCTGAATATGATTATATGCTGTATAGTATAATTATGTAAGAAGATGATGTTTCTGGAAGGCTCTGCCCGACCAACACTGGCACGTGTGATGTATTTGCTGGAGGCCAGGGAGGATGATATTTGACAAGCCAGGCATAGGACCAGTTCACTTGGAATAAAACTAAGGTGAAAAAGTGAAAGACAGGTGAAAACTAGAATACAACAGGCCTATACTGATTAAGAGGAAACATGTCTGTTGGTAGAAACTTACTACCGTAACACTTAAGGTGAGGTTGTTTTCTCTGGACCTCCTTCTCCCTTTTGTTTAGTCCCATTAGTTTTGGAATTTTAAGACATTTGCTCCATTAGTTTGGTGATTTTTAGACCTTTTGTGCCATTTAGGTGCCATTGGAGGCGGCTATTGTCGCCTTATTTTAATAATTTTATGCCTCCCAAAAGGCTCGTAGGGGGTCTCAAATTTGTGCACATGGTAGCTTAAGATGTCGGGAAAAGTTGGTCGCCCACAGAGACCACCCTGGGCCACCCCATTTTGTTAAATGTTAAATAATAAGAACAAATATGAGAAATGCCTCGGACTGGTTTTTACATTAAGTTACTTTAAAGATGGGACTCAATAGGTTAAACAACACCTGGAGACTCCCAGGTACCTCACCCCTTCCCCCGCTCTACTACGAGGCGACTATGATGGTACAGGAAGCAGATACCCCTTTTATACTGTTATGCCCTGATTTTTTACAGGTTTAACTTGGTATAGGTGAGTTCTGCAAGACTGGGCTATTGGATATATTGCAAAGTACATAAAGGAAGTCAACAGAGGACAAAAATAATCGTGGATAAATGGTTTGTAATACAGCTTTATTTAAACTGCTAAACACTCGGGTATAGAGTACGTAATGGGATTCGCACGAACAATAGATGTTGGAGCACTCGGTTAAGGTAGTGGCCTTTGTATCGTCTCTTAGCACTGCTCGCGGATTTGAATAGAGTTCTTTCGCTTCTCACTTCCAACGTTCAGGAATGATTCTTCTGATCACATTACTCAACGATACGTAGATTACTTAAATCACAAGGCTAGGCATCTCGTTATCTTGAGTTGGTGTGTTGGGGGCTAACAGCGACTCTTTTGCCGTCCAAGTTGTCCGGGAGTGTAGAGAAGTGTACAGTTGGGCTAATTTGTCTAGCTGTTGATGACACGTCGTTATGGGACTCCTACTGAAAGCCTTAAATGCCTCTGTCATCGGCATAGCCAGAGAAAACAGTGGATCGAAGTAACGTAAGACAGTCGGGAGAACGACTTTTCTTACTAATTCTGGCCTTATGAGGAGGTTCAGACGTGCAAACGGCTTCTCGCCTTTCGGTCAAACAGACAATTGTTTGCCCAGGAATCTTCTCGTCGAGTCTTCTCCTAAACTCGCGTAATCCCTTCTAACATAACCAGATCTTTCTACCTGGGACCAGTTATGAGTTATGATTGCTCTTAAACCCAAAGTAGTGGCGAACCGGCTGACAATACGTTTATGAGACAATCAAAAATAATTTACGAATCGGTTGTTGAAAGATATAATCTTGCCCCTGGTTTCTCAGTTGCAACAATATATTGTCAAGGATTGATTCGCTCCCTCACAGAGGCACTTAGATCGTGAACACCGCAAATCACTGTATATCCTGAGGGTGGAGCTGGATAATATATCCACGACTGCGGCGCTTCCGTTACATGGCTTATATCCTCTCGAACTGGCTTGTTTTTGGCGCGGAACTATATATATGGAGAGGGGGTTCCTTTGTCTAACTTTTGGATGTCGGAGGGGAATACAAGTTAATTTAATCCCTTGGTTAAAGAGGGTAGCTTTAAAGGTCTATTATAAAGTTAGCATGTAGGCTGCAATAGGAATTACCTTTTTCTGACATTTACTCTAAGATAAATTATTAATATGAATTGAGAGGAGGATGTTGGGGAAACAAAAAACTAGTTTGCCCAGCGCCTTTGGACTCAAGCGGTAAGGCAGCCTACGTTAATATTATCTCTAGAATCCTCCTCTGAGTTAGCTGAAATGCTATTAGGAGTCTAAGACGGGTTAAGGGGGACTTGGGGGTTAGATAGGAACGGGATAGGAATAGGAATTAGGCTGGAATCGAAAACTTGGAGGTTGGTATGGGTTGTAAATACCCGGAGTTTCTAGCAAGAATTTGGCGGGCATAAGGAGGTCGGTAGTCCTACGCGAGGGGGAGAAGCTGGGCCTCTTTGAGGGGAGGAAAGGGGGGGTTAGCCTCGTGCGCATTAATTCACTGCCCCAGGTTGTAGGGGTGGTTAGTTATGTTAGGGGATAGTTAAAGGAGGTACCAAATAGGTTTGTACTCTCTGCTTACGGAAGCTTTAGAAAATGACTTGCTCGGCACAATTTAACATCCTGATGGCATTTTTTTTAGAGGGAGTTATTAAGCTCGGGTTGGTATGGAAAAACGACAGGGTGGATAAAAGGTTACCTGAGCATGCTGTTACTACGCAAAATATTGGTGGATTAATGAGAGTTAACTTAGGAATAAAATGACATGCATGAATTGGACGGTATTTTTGCCGTCGTTAATATAAAAGTAGGACCTGGTTGAATAACTCAAGTTCAATTGTATAACTACTTAGGTGTTAGAAGGAATCCCGGAATATGGGGTAATATACGTTTATCTTCTTAAATGGAGAGAAAACTAGGTGGCTTCCCTAGAGCTCTCTGAGAGGATTGTATTTAGATTTGTTAATTAATCTTATATAAAACAACAGAGATACGAAAAAAAGAGTAGTGTGGACTGTGGACTAGAAGGGACGACTGATTAGATGTATAATAGGTGTGGAAAGAGACGGAAAAGGAGGAACACAAGGGTGAAGGAAAAAGAAATACTTAACTTACGAAAACGAAATGCGGGTATAAAATGACGGTATTAGTCGTTAATAAACAGCGAATGAACCCTGGTTGAAATGCACGGAATACGATTCGACATGGGCAGTGCCTCTGTGTCAGATCATATCGATCGGGCAATTTCTGGTTCATATAATATCCTAGGCACTAAAACGAAACAGCTGAGCTTGGGGTCGGTGGATGTGACATTTTTATGGCCTATACCCTCTTTCAAGGGGTTGGGAGGGGGGCATAGCCTCGCGCGTTCTACCCCTACGGTTCAGGTGGGGAGTGTGGTTTACGCAGGTTAGAGGATCGTGAAAGAGATACTAGAATAGGTTTGCACTCTCGGTATACTGGGATTCGAGTCGGAACTGACTCGGCACGGAATATAAAAACATCCTGATGGGCGTCATGCGAGGGGAAGGTTTGTGAAGTTGGGTTGGTAGGCCTACGGGGAGAGGAAAAAAGGACAGGGTGGCTCAAAAGTTTACCACTGGGCACGCGGTCACTAAGCAGAGTATTGTGGATAAAACTTTGTCTTTAACTTAGGAATGGGTACATGCATGAGTGACATCGATCTATCTCATAATGGAGAGAGAGAGACTAGGTAGTTTTCCTGCACTTCTCTGGAGATGATCGTATGCAAATTGGATATTAGTAATTATATAAATCAAAAGATATGGATTAGTACAAGCACAGGGTTAGGTTAGTTTTCTGTGGATCGGTGGCATACATAGAAAACGGGTTTTCATGGGGTAACAATTTTGAGGCGGTTGTACCGAGTTTGACCCGTAGCCAAACTCACGCGAAATTAATACGACGATATTGTCCGGCACGACAATTTCCTAAGCACAGACCCGCATACGAAATTGGGGATGGTCTGGGGGCTTTCCAAATCAATGAGTAATTGCCTAATTAAATCTCGGAACTACTCCTAGGTATCTTGTCTAGTGAAATGGGGCATTAGGAAGGTTGGGAACATATAATTGTTACATAACTAAGTACAGGGCTGACGTAATCAGATAGACATGTAGATGGTATGTTAATTCAGGTAACGTCTATCTTGAGGAGTTATAGAATCGTCTCAACATAATCATTTCGATCTCGAATATAGATTCGTAGTCGGGGATGTTTTCTCATCTGAAGCAATAGTAATAGTAACACACAAGGGATAGGGTACATAATAGGTTGAGGATAAATCCTACACAAATGTGGTTAAGAATCTCAGTGAATTACTGGCAACAAAGGTGAAACATGAACATAGTATTAATCGCCAGTACTAATAACAATCGATATGAGTCGAGTGTCTTAAGTGACGGATTAACAACAAAGAAACAATTAATATCTCAAGTTGAGAGACCTGGGGAGTATTGAAACAATAATTGCCCAGAATGACTAGGCGAGTCACACGGCTGAGGTTCGTATTACCGGACAGTCGTGGTGGACTCCAGAACAGGGGGAGGGGCATAGGTTTACTGAGGTGTCCTCAAATCGCCGTCGTACCTACACAATGAAAATATTATAGTCTGCATGCATGGTTAGTACCTTAATTAAATACATACTTAGTTGGTACATACAAATGTTAAGGAATAAAGTAATGTGGGTTGTATACGAGAAGGCTGTGATTGGAGAGACGTATACATATGTGGAGTTATGTGAAAGGGTGACAACGAAGTTGGTGTGGTGATCCTTATAGCTATCCTGGCCTGTGACGCCGGTCCTTTCATTCCTGTGGCATTTTATATACCCTTAACCCTTACAGTCCCAGGCCCGAGTATATTCGTCAGTAATGTATTTGTCTCGTAACTGCCTGTACAAGGCTTATTTTTTGTTTTAAGCCTTGTAAAAAAAAAAAAAAAAACGTGACAGATCCAGTCTTGCCTCATCCCTTGAGGTGAAAAGGTGGTCTCTTCTGCCATTTTCGCCACAGTGCTTGGGACTGCTGGGGACTTTTATTACTGTATCCTACGGTACTCAACGGGTTAATATACCGACCCTTCAGGATATAAGGATGTGTTTCTTTACTATATTTTGGCTATTTATAAGACGATATTATGCAGTTTAGAAAGGATCTCTAGGAATTTAAGGGTTCAAAACTCACCCAGTTATGCCTCTGACTTCAACAGATCATTCCTAACCTGAATAGGATTGAGAAATTATAGCCAGAATTAAGTGTCCAAATGCGTCATCTATCTATCTATCTATTGCCTGACGCCAAGATCCCCAAAGGGGTGACCACGAACGAAACGCCTCCATGCACCTCTGTCCCCAGTAAGTCAATGCCCCTCCTCCCAACCAGCACTGCCTTCATCCATATACTTCTTCACTCCATCCTTCCACCTCTTTCGGTTTACCTCTCCCTTTCTGTCCTTCCACCTCGCTCTCGTACACCCTCTTAGTCATTCTCTCGCTTCCCATACGTTCCATATGGCCGAACCATCTCAAGGTGTTCCTTTTCACACTTTTCAGTATATCTACCTCCACACCACACCTCCTTCTTACTTCCTCATTCGTCTGTCTAGCCCTCATGATCCTCAATATTATTACTTTGTACTAACAGGACATGGATTCATATTATTTTTATTGTTAGACAGACAGTACCCCTTTCAGTTCTAAGACGCGTTATTTAATTATTTTCTGGCTATTATTAGACAATTTCTTTTAGTTCCTGAAGGCCCTCTAAGAATCAAAGGGGTACAGTTTGCCTCTATTAACCCTTTAACCCTCCTTCCTAAGCTGAATAAAATCGTCCAATAATAGCCAGAATATAAAGAATATGATGCGACCTTGAATAATGAGAGGGTAATAAAGTCCTAAAAATTTCTTTGCGTTAGTTAGAGTTTAGGAGGACACTTTTTCCAATGGCTTATTATTCCTCTGTGGTTCCTCCCTTCATGACAACTATAATCTTATAATTAGGCAGGGAATCTTGAATCCTAACCGCTGTAACTCAAATAGGGCTAGAGCAAAAGGGCTGTACATTTTCACACGCTCACTACAACTATTACGAGTAGGGATATGTTTGAGATTAAAGAAAGGCGTGTAATAAATGGCAGGAGTCGGCCAGTCTCCGTTACTTTAGGTTCTTTAACTAGAACCTTTAGGGATAAGGTCTGTATTCCTAGCTAGTTAAGGGGTGTCACCGGCTTTTTTAATCTTTCTCTCCTTTTCTCTCTTTCCTGGCTTGTATCCATTCGGCCCCATTCAGCCAACTGTTTTAGGAAGTTTATCCCCATTAGGTGTCGATTTCTTCCTGGCGAGCGATAGTTAGCCAGCATTGTATGGAGAAATCCGGCTTCGCCGGAGACATTTTTCTCTCGAAAAATTTACAAATTTAGCTTGCTATCAAAACAAAAATATATATATGAAGGCTCGCTAACGCTCGCCAGGGAAATATTGACAGCTGGATGGGGGTAAATGTCTTAAAACAGTAGGCTGAATGGGGCCGAATGGATACAAGCCAAAGAGAGAGGGAGAGAAAGAGACAAACCCCATCATTGTCGGTGGTCATTACAGGTCTCCCTCACTATCCGATGCCCCGATTTACGTTATTATTATAGATTTTTAGGTGTTTGAGTTTGTGTTTTGGCTGGTCAGAGAACGCATTCCCATTTACCCCATTAATTTTAGGGTTTGCTATATGATTTTTCTATTTAACCCACTGAGCCCCAGGCAATATAATAGAAATGTACGCCTACACTCCAGGCCCAGCAGGCTGTCAATTTTTTTTTCTTTCAGAAAACACCTGGAATGGGTTAGAAATGAATGAAAAACAACAAAAAACCGATCCCCTAGGTCATTAAGGGGTCCTAAGGTGCGCCCGAAAGTCGGAATTAACATGGGGAAATGGGTAGGCAAAAACATGCAAAAACACGTTTTTGTGCGCTCACGTGCACGCGGTTGGACTTTGAGGGTTTTCAACCATCGGCATTGTTGTAATTAACCGCGACGCACCCTATGCATCGCTGGGGTTTAGTGTTACATACATTGCCGACGCATACGCTGCGGCGCTGGGGTTCTGTGGGTTAAGATCAGGTTTTCAGGAATGTAACCCAATCGTAAATCGAGGGAGACCTGTATAGTGTTGCTGTATTCCTAGCCAGTCATTATGATACTCTTGTTGTTGTAATTGCAATGATAGTACTATAATAACGTTCCAGTACTTCTCATTAGTTATAACAAATAGTGTAACATATTGACTGGCTAGGAATACAACAAAACTACAATAGTTACTGCCAACCGTGATGGGGTTTGTCTAGGAATACGATCCTAGACAAACCTTATCACAGAAGGCCAAGACCGATGATTGGCCGAGATCAGATAACAGAGAATAGCCCGTCAATGATTGGTCAAGACGAGCCCCCTAGCGGGCAATTGCGAAACGTCCAGGGAAGCTCCGAGAATTCTGGAAGTCGTTCATTACCTCGCCACGTCCAGCTCCAGCAGCAGCCTCATCCTTCTCCTCCTCCCATTCCCTCGCTCCAGGCTTCAGATTCACCACAAGGCAGCTGCAGTCGAGTGGAGAGCACGCTCATGTGTGAATCTGCTTGACCTGGGTTCGATCCCAGCCAAGGCGGACATTCAGAGGGTGTGGTAGTAGGTCCTAGCATGTTTCACATGTTCGCACCCAGTCGGAGGACACCTCGATGACGTAAGCAGATTAACACACATAACAAAGCCACTCCAACAGCTTCCTCTCTCTCCAACACTCCTTCTCCTCTCTCTACACTCTTCAGCAAATAGATAAGTAGAAAGTAGCTATGAGGTGCCGTTGTAAAGGCTTATCCCTCAATACCTTCACCTGCCCCCAGCCAAGTACAGCATCCCAGTGTCAGCTATATTTATGATTCGTAATTCTTTAGTAAGTGTGAATATATTCGGATGAATGAATCCATATAATTATGGGTGTTAGTGAGAGCCTGTGTTTTGGTTGAGGGTTCATTGTTTCGAGTAGCTTCGGTACGTGTGAGACCGGTACAAGTGAGCACGAGAGGAAGTTTCCTTTCCTAGTGTTTGGTGCTTCGAACTATGCTCATGAATTATCTTTTTATCCATGAGATAGTTGAAGCTTAATATTAACTTTCTTAACTTTGTTTGAACCCCCTGTTAGGTAGTCTCTCTACAGCGCACGGCAAGTTCACAGCTCCTCCTTTACCTAGTGAGTGTTATAGTTTACAGTAGAGTACCGTGGAGTAAAGTGGTGTTTGTAATTTGCGAAGTTATTATGAAGTTATAGTGCTTTATTAGATAATTGTTATAGACTATTACTCTACAGCGTTTCTTTCATTACTGTAGGCAGTGTGTGGTTGCTGCCGTGTGCTGGGTGGGCCTCACCTTGTCCCAGAGCTCCTTTCTTGTATAAGACAGCTAGTTCATGATATTCTGCACTTCGTCCGGTCTTAGCTGTAGACTTGGCTACTCCCGACTACCCAGCGAGTGGAGTAATCTTCACCGCCCTTTTGTATTGGTTCCCCTACATGGTTGCTGGCTGACAACTCGAGTGGTGACATCATGGTAGCCTGGTGATATAGTGGTTGTGGTAGAGGGCCTGTGTGAAGGGCCTACCTGTATCATCACTGGTTGGAGGGCCTGTGTGAAGGGCCTACCTGTATCACCACTGGTTGGAGGGCCTGTGTGAAGGGCCTACCTGTATCACCGCTGGTTGGAGGGCCTGTGTGAAGGGCCTACCTGTATCACCACTGGTTGAGGGCCTGTGTGAGGGGCCTACCTGTATCACTACTGGTGGAGGGCCTGTGTGAGGGGCCTGCCTGTATCAAGAGTGTGATGTTTGAATGTGGTCTGGGAACGTGCATGGTTAATCTATTGACTGGTGTCGTGGTACTAGGGCTATAATTATTAGTGACTCCTAGCAGGACTTTTTACAGCGGAAGTCAAGATCTTTTAACCCATACAACGCAGCTCCTCTAGCGACCCATAACTGTCTTTTGCTTTTATGAGTGAATGTGTGGGTGACTGTGGTAGTGGGTTATGACAGAGTGATTGGTGTCTAAATAAGTTATGGAGTTAACTAAATTATAATTGTATATTAAATGAATATAATAGTATAAAACAAGTATTATATTTTACTGATCCCACTATTGATTAAGAGAAGGTGTAATATTATTAAGTAATTATTGAGTGCTTAGTCTTTAGTACTTACCTTACTTTGAAATCACAGTACCTATGTTAATTGAGGTGATTTAACTTACACCCAGAGTGATCAGTCACTCCCGTGTTCCGAGCCTAAGGCAGAAGAAACTCAAGACTCTGAAGTGCCTGTTTCCGCTAATGTGCCTGATCCACATTTAGAGGAAAAGTTAGAAGAATTAATGAGATTATTTAACCCTTATGAGCACTCCTGTATCGAGGACCTAAAAGAAGAGTAGACAGACCCTGTAAATGACCTTACACAGTTGGAGAGAGGGAGAAAGGTGCAACGGAGAGAGTACTGATGAATTAGTGTAATTAAATGAGCGTGAAGAGATTTGTGGCACCAGCAGAATTCGATATGTGGAAGTCGAACCCTGGACAGCAGAGAGGGCAATCCAAGATACACCCCTGGGTCCATATAGCAGAGACGACAGATCACCATGACGTATCTGTGGTAAGCTGCAGTTGGTCTATTAGTGTGCCCAACCACCATGTGAAAATGCCCTTTTATGATTTGGTTTTTACACCATGCCCGTAAGGAGGGTTATGGAGCTCCGATCTTGCTTTCAACCATATTGACAATATTACCAACACACCTAAACTTTGTTTGATGCTAAAAATAGCCTCGGAAAATCTGCACCCAGGGCGGGAATCAAACCCGGGACCCTTGGGTTACGAGGCAAACGCCGCGTTACCAAGAGACTAATAAAGGTACCTCACTTAGCCTTGTAGTCTTAGTGTATTTCCACATCTTTTTCAGTTTAGGCTAACCTATTTTCACAGACTTTACACCCTAGGGAGAGACTGAGAGGTTCCTACAAGAGGAGTAATGAGGCTCCTCCACTCTGGATCTGTGAGAGGTCGCCCCAGGATGATCGAGATTACAACCATTCAACCATCACGTGACTACCAAAACCCAGAATTTTGCGCCGTTTTCCGGAAGACCCCTGTGTCTAAGTAATCTATTTTTATTAATTTCACCTCAACACCAAACACCTATCATTGAAAGAAAGCATGTGATCCACCGGGATTCGAACCTGGGTTACCACATACAGATTTTAAACACTCTAACCAGTACACCATCAAGGCAATTAAATAAGATCTTTGTGCAGTTATGCCCTCTCTCGATGCATATAATAATAATAATAATAATAATAATAATAATACTTTATTTCAGACTCACACAGTACAGAGGGGACCATATATACCTTACAGTAACATAAATATATATAAGCTACTGTACATAGGCTACATAAAATAAAAAGAAATTAAATAATACCCAGCTTGCTATCATGTAGTTCACAGCACTGCCTCAACCAAAAACAGTGGTCATCAAACTACTGTGTTACCAAAACCACTGTTCTAATTGTGTACAGTACCATGCCTCACATCATTTAGCTTCCGGTACAGTATGTTGCTACAGTACAGTATAGGAATATCGGTACTGTACTGCACTATGAGGTTCAGTACCGGTATGCTAATTCTGTAGAGTAGCAGACCTGAAATCATTACTTAAGGTTAAATATAGAGCAACTTCCTCCAGTGTGCCTGGATCCTAGAGGTGTACACTATGCTTGGAGTTTGTAGCATTTTAATGATACTATTCTCAGAAGTGTTAAGGCGCTGAATGAATTTATATGTTAGCTTTCTAATGAGTGATTTGTAACAGTGTAAGTTCATATAGGCACATAGCGTACTTGTACTCTCATATTTTGAGAGCCCCAGAAATATTTTCATGATATTGTGATATGAGATACTTAGTCTATTCACTGTAATTTTCTTATATTTACACCATAGTTGTGATGTATACATTGGTGAGCAGTAGGAGTTGAACAATGTTTTTTTTGTATCCCATGTGCACATATGAAATTTTCTTAATATTGAATTTCCCTGCATGTAAAGTTGCCTTCGCTGACGACCCATATCCTCATCATCTGAGCGATCACTTGAAATATAGTGTCCTAGATACTTTACTTACTTCTTCTATAATTTCTTCATACAAATGGAATTTAGGTAGCTTTGATTTCAATAGAAGGTTAGATTTAAATATTATGATATTGCTCTTTATAGGATTAAATTTGACTGAATGTTCGATTCTAAATTTTTCACATACTCTTAATAATTTATCCAGTCCTGCTCCAGAGGGCGCGATTAAGGCTAGGTCATCAGCATACATGAGATGATTTACAATGCTGCTGCCAATGCAGCACCCAGTGCGAGTCTTGTTCAGCTCCAGACTAAGATCATCCATGTAGACGTTGAAAAGATACAGAGACAATATCCCCCCCTGCCTAACACCATTGGTTATGGCGAAAGAGCCTGACAGGATGTTGCCCCATCTTACACAAATTTTTTGATTAGCATACCAGAAAATAAGTATCCTAACAATATAGCTAGGCACTCCCCTGTTAACTAATTTTTCAAATAAGGTTTTGTGACACACCATATCAAAAGCCTTACTTGCATCAAGAAAACAAGAGAAAATTGAGCTATTTAGCTTGTTGTATGTATCAATCACTTCTTTCAGCACATATATGCATTGGTCTGTGCCGTGATTTTTCTTAAAGCCAAACTGATTGCTGCTGGTGACAATATATGCAGACATTCTTTCTAGCATTATCATTTCAACTACCTTACTCACCACACTAGCAAGTGCTACTGGGCGGTAGTTGTCTTTAGCTGTAATTTTACCTGATTTATCTTTAATGACAGGAACAAGTATTACGGATATCATAGACTCCGGCAGGACACCATGCGTAAATAGACTGGTGATGCAAGAACTAAGTTTATCTATTAACAACTTATCTGCATATTTAAGATGTTCTGCATATATACCATCCAGCCCACAAGCTTTGTTTAGGTTAAGTTTTCTTATGGCATTCTCAAGATCACTTTCAGTCACTTTAATGTCTTCATAATTACTATCTTTCACATATTGAATTGCACCATTAGTAGACCTTTGGCTTACACTGTTAAGTAGTTCCTTAAAATGAGTTTTCCACAAGTCAGCAATGTTCTCTTCACCCGTAACCCCCTCAACACTGACAGGTAATGGTGTGTTACAATTTTGCATGGATCTGATGTCCTTCCAAAAACAGTCAGTATCCTTTTCTGCCAGACTCTTTGCAAGGGCTTCCTTCCTTAATTGGTTTTCATTTTGCTTAATAAATCTAATGGCATATTTGGTCCTAGCCTTTGCTCTTTTGTGAAGTTCAAATATAGGCCCCTGTCTGGGCTGACCTACTTCAAGCCAATGAGACCTAGCATCTCTGGAGGCCTGATACAGGTCAGCCACATAGTCTTGCCAACCTGGCTTATTGAATGAGGACTTATATTTATGGCTATTAAAAATACTTTCCCCGCTTTTGATAAAGAATCTATTATACTATTGTAAAATTTAATAATGTCCTTTCTGTGTTGTGCATGACTACATTTTGGATCCCTGCATTGTGCTACACCATTACCATCATATTGCACCCTATTTAATAAGTCTTTGGTTTTATCACAGTACATTTGGCACTCTTCATTTGAGATTACATTCCATGGAACTTTTGCCTTGATGCTATTGCTAGTTTCTGTTATTTCCGGTGCCTTATTAATTTGGATTGTTAATTCTATAGGTATGTGGTCGTCATCCGTAATGTATCTTATGGCCATTTCTGAGATAGAGTCATGAAAGTCAGAGCTAGAGATTGCATGATCAAGCCACGACCTGGTCTCCCATGCTTCACTAACATATGTATAGCTATTTTCTGGAAGCAGGTTTTTGGAGGACAAAATTAAACCTTGCTCATCACAAAACCTTAACATATGTTTAGCAAACATGGAACCACCCAACTCGTGAGGGGTAGCATTCCAATCACCTACCACTGAGTAACACGTTATCTCTAATTCAGAAATTAGGCCACCAAGCTCCCCTAACTTTTCCAAATAAAGTTCTTCATTTTCTGCACACTGATACGGTAAGTAAACACAAAATATTGCAAATTTTCTGTGTCCCACTTCCAGCTGTATTCCCGCACACCAGCTTAAATTTGTCTCAATGGTTTTAATTACACTATCTAGGCACGATCTCCACATTATTGCAACTCCCCCTGGGGGGTGACCTGCCACAATACCATCACGTGTGTCCGTAGTGGAGACCCCGTACCCATGGAAATCTTTATCTAATATGTTCAAATTACCTAAGTCCTGTTTTGTGTACCAGGTTTCCTGAAGGCAGACTATGTCACTGGTCCTTAATGTAGATACGATGTCAGGTCGCAACAGGAGATTCCTCTTTGTTTTGGAGAGTCTTCTGCAATTGTATGAAGTTACTTTTATACTTGCTGCTGTTGTTGGCATCTCCTCCATTACTGCGGGTTGGATAGTGGTGTGCGATGCCTCCAAGTCCCAGAAGCCTCTGCACTGTCCTCATTGGGATATTGTCTTGGTTCTCTGTACCAGTTGACATATGCATCTTCTGGCCACAGGTTAGGATTCATATATATTCAATATAAAAACCTGTGACACCCTTTTCATTCTTGTAAGGATCATATGTACTGACCATGTGATAATTAAATTAAATTAACTCTTCCCTTTAGGTTGACACGAGGGCTAATAATATCCATGTTCATTACGAACATCCATCAGCCTAATGCCCCCTATCTCCCTTCAGTATAACGCTATAAATATATTCTCCATGCCATATACACTATACAGTATATTTTATATTTATAGAATGACTTGTATCTGTGAGTAAACCCGAAGAAAAGTCACAGGTGAACACCCCTTTTAGTCGCTTTTTATGATATGTGTCTATTTCTAATTGTGTCGCGCCAAGGGAGAGAGAGTGAGCGAGCCGGATATACGAATTACGACTTAAGCCCGGTTCACATGTTTTCCGCGCTGTATTTTGGCCCGTACTAATAATTATGAAGTCAAAATGATGACATGCACAAACACTCTGGCCGTACGTTTTGTGAACTGAGAAAACTTCCTTCCAGCCCGGGCCACCAACAATATATGTTATATGTATAATTTATATGACAACACATATACTGATCGTGCACCTGACTGCGGCAGTGGCAGTAATGGTAGGCTACAAATTATAATGTAAAACTTGAAAAATAAACAAACCAAAGAGGGACAACACAATTATATGCAAAAGAACTTATCAAAATAGCAGAATATATAATCTGCCATTTGTGGTAGAATACTCATACTGTTATAAAATACTGGCAGTGAGGTTAAAAATATATAATCCGATGGTTGGATTTGATTCACATGAACAACTATTGTCATGAGTTTTATTTATTAGTGGCCCCTTCATCATTGACAATATACCTATAATACAATGGCACTCTTTCAAACACTTGCGTCAGCTGTTTGAAACACCCCCACAGGGAGCAAAGAGGCCACACTTCGGAAGGGTACGCTAATTCTCTTACGGAATCGTCCTTATGATTGAGTACTCACTACGAAAAAGCTTCGTAAATTATAATAAAAGAAAATTAAAATAAGAACTGCTATAACCAAGCTTCCCAACTTGTGGATGCTTTCCCGTGCGGAATATTTCCGAGACGCTGATCCGCCCAGCATCATAACGTCGTTCCTCTCCCTGTGGCCGTGCCAAGCGGACGCGTGTTCCATCCTGTCTTCATTCTGCGTTCTACTGGTCTCCTAGTGAGTCATTTGCTCATTTGTATTATCTGAGATGTTCCAGAATTGGTTTAGACTAGACAGGTCGGGTGTCCCCATTGGTACGTCCACAGGAGTGTGTTAATTTAGGATAACGTGTGTTGGCGTCTACGTGTCCCCATGGTCACTCTCGCCATTGTTAATTTTTGTTTTTTCTTGCTCGTAGCTTAGCCTTACTAGCTATTTAGGAGGCTTTTTGTGCGGGGCAATGTTACTTTGCTACCATTAAGGTGGGGGTAGCGGTTTTTATTTGCTTTAGCAGACCCTTTGGTTCAAGAGTTGCTTCACGTGGTGAAGATTTTTCTAGTGTGCTGCGCTTATTTCCCCTCATGCGTGGAGCTTCGTGTGATGGCGGGCTGCTGTTCATCACTGGTGGTAAGAGTGTCGCGTGTCGTCGTGCTGCTTGCCCTAGGCCTCGTGGCCAGCCTCAGTATAGGGGTAAATTTTTATGGCTAGGATGCATTATTATTATTATTGTGTATTATAATAATTATAGCTATAAGATGTGACCTTCCCTTTCATGTGGTGATATTATGCATGACGGGAAGGTGTCAGGAGACGTCCTGGCAGTTATATTTATGTACGGTTGCGTGACGCTATCTCGTGGCAGACGAGTTAGTAAACACAAAGGGTTTGGTTCATCTCCTCCGGTGGAAAATTGGCTGTAATTTTTACCGGAGACTCGCCTCGGCGGGCAGGAGAATACGATCCAATAAACCCGTTCGTGGTCGGAGTACCACCGCAATTCCCGGCGGAAGAGAAGGCTTACTAAAGGAGTTTTCGGCTCAGCTGGAATGACTCACCTATACAATATGTAGATATCCTCTAGCGGCGGGGAAGGACCTAGAATCTGTCGTCGCGGCGGAAAGGTCTAGTTTGGTGTTAAAACTATCACCCGTCAAGCGAGGCGATAGGATAGTTACCAATGAACATTCTATAGGAATGCATCAGTATAGGTCAGTGATACGGAGTGTCATAGATAAGTAGTCAGATTACCTTCAAGGAAAAAATTGGACAAGGGTTTTTTTTCAGAATGATACGAAGGAAATTTAGAGTAGCAAGTGGCGCTAGATCTAGTTTTCCGGCGTATTCGAGGTATATACATGTGTGGATGTCTTGGATTATCCTTATGAGTATTGATTCTTGGAAATTTCTTTCCAGATACCACGCAGTAACCTCGGCACGGGCTCCAGGTAGGGGGGCCGATCCCGGCGGGGGGGTAGTTAATTTACCATCATGCCTTTCGTAACTTTGTGTCTAACTCCGACATGTATGAGCATACCAGTTTTTAACCATCAACTGTGTATTAAGTGTGTCACGTGCTTGGACCGATCCCGGGGGATTTTGCTGTCTAGAAAGTGCGGGGTTTGTTCAGAATTAAGGAAAGGTTTGTTAATCCATCGTGAACCATCTTGTCAAGTAGCTTTACCAGCAATAAAAGCGACTTTTACGGCATACACGAAGGACATCGCACATAAAGCTCTTCAATATGACGATGAGGGGCTCTGGGAATTTCTTATCATAAAATCACCAGCGCAAAAATCGAAATCATCCCGGTCCATTAGTAAAGCTAAGCCTAAACCTAGAGTCCTGTCGAAGGAAATAATTAGTAGTAGGAATGCTAGACTACTCGGCCCACGGGACAGCTCGGCCCACGGCGAGACAGCTCGGCCCAGTAAAAACGAGACAGCTCGGCCCCGTGTTAATTACGAGACAACTCGTTATTAACCTAACCTAACCTAACCTAACCTAACCTAACCTACACATTATGAATCGAGAGAACTAGCCTATGACATAATTATACAATAAACGAAAATTTCGCCCACATTACACACACGCCATAAACCCTCCACTTAGCTCTCCCCATCCTATATCCTGACTGGTCTCGTCAAATTGCCCCATAGCAAAACATGGGGCCGAGCTGTCTCAAATAATGGGCCGAGTTGTCTCGCCGTCGTGGCCGAGTTGTCCAAAAGTGGGCCGAGCAGTCCGAGCCGAGTTGTCCCATGGGCCAAGTCGTCCAGTCACCAGTAGTAGTGATGATTCAGATAACACGAAGGCAACCCCCCCCCGTCCGGCCCAAAAGGGCGCGGTCAGTATCTCCGCAAGAGAAATGGACCAGGTCACGGTCAAGATCGCCATTGAAGCAGTCCTCAAGGTCGTCGGGTCCGTCGCGACCTCTGGCCAACAAGAAAAGGAGGACCTCACCTGAAGCGGCGGCATCAGTCACGTCTTCTTCAGGCGGGAAGGGTTCGGGTCATAAACAGAAATCCCGTACGGAGACTTCGTGCTCGAGGCACCGGAAATCGCCGGGTCCTTGTAATCCTCCCTCCGTCCCTACCTCCTCCAAGCCTCAAGTCCAATCTGGCAGTTCGGAGGTGGGAACGGAGGTAGCAGAGACGTCTCCCAGGGATAGTGCTAGTGAAATAAACTCTTTGTCTCATTCACTTAGGCCAGACTTTTCTATACCACGTGTGAATACTCGGCATCGTCATGCTTAGGTTCGGGTTCCGGCAAAGGTTTTAGCGGATAAGTACCGAGGATACCCGGCAAGTGGAAAAGAATGTGAAAGTGTTAGCCATAGATCAGTGGCCTTAAAAGCCCCAGACATTAATAGTGTATGGCAACACCCCGAAGCAGTGCCAGTGGATACGTACTGAGAATACCCGTCTTGTGTTAGGAAAAGTGAAAGAGTTAGTCGGCAATCGGGTGCCTCTGAGGCCTTAGATTACAATAGGGATCGGCAACACGCTGAACCTGTCCCATCCTCAATCCCGAACTTGAACTCGAGTTGGGAGGGTTTTGAAAGACAACACTTACTACCCGCAGTACAGCATGAACAGGTGGAAGAGATGGAATATGTTGACGATGTGCAGGAGGAAGTTGAACACTTACCGTCTTCCCAACCTTTGCAATCGTCTGGTCCTTCAGAAGTAGACTAAGTAGCTTCTAGAGATTCCAATAAAGATTCCAATAAAGAATATGTAACTAGGGAAGATTTGCAAGATATGATAAATACTATGATGCAATCTTTTCAGAGAGAAGCAAGGATACCGGAAGCTCCGCCGACCATGTCAGTTGCAAGACCGTTAGAATCAGCCAAGGTGGCCGCTAAAAGTAAATTGCCCTCCCCTCTTACTTGCTCTAGTAATATTCAGTCAACGTTGACGTTGACAACAACTAATGTTAGAGTCATAACAGACATAGTTCCTCCACCATTAGATAAAACTCCCATTAAGAAAGGCCCTATGCCGTTGCTGTACGGTCCGGACTTATCATGGGTCAACATTACAGCTCAGAATCCCTCCATTGCGCAACAAGCAATCTCGGGAGAGCTTCCGGTACCAAGTGATTGGCAAATCCAAATGAATGAGCACCGGAAACTAAGAGCTAAGGATGTTTCGGGAGCTACTCTAGATGTCTCCATCAAAGCTATTCCGAGTGTATAATTTATGCCCCTAACTATTTCGTGTATACCTCTTCTCCAGCTTTAGCACCTCCCTCATCTGCACAACTTTATGCGGACTGCTCATAGGTGGATGGTCTTCATCATCATCATCATCATCAAATCTGACGCCTCGCTTCCAGAGGAAGCGCCCCAAAAGGGATGGCCATGGCAGAAACTGCCTCCAGGCTCCCAGACATGCCCCGACTGACCCACTCCACAGTGCCATTTTCACTAAATGGATGGTCTTAACGACATCAAAGCTCTTGCTCTACTGACACCGAAATTGGATACAATTTGGATCAGGGATCAGTCCGGCAACCCAGTCCTGCAAATAAGGGAGGTGGGTACAGGTTGGGAGGCAGAAGCACAACATTTTGCCTCCACTATAACTAGTAAGTCTTCCCACCAGAACCCACAGGAAACACATAATTGGTTTTCTCTACCAGTAGCCACTGCCGGATGTGTCCCTCAAGCTTTATTAAATTTTCTAACTGCTCCAAAATTGTCATGGTGGGAAATTCAGGAACCCTTCTCAACCCCACCTCCGGCTCAATTGGATAAAGATTTCAAGTTACGACAAAAGGCTTTAAGACTAGTATCACAATTTTTGATGAGTCGTCAAATAGCCCAGTCCCTAGTGAGAACTATTCAGGCAATTACTGACTCAGATGCCATGAAGGCGCTTAATTTGTCCCGCCGCTTGATTTTGCAAAATTCAATTCAGTCACTAGGTGACGTCCATGTCGCCTTCTTAGAGGAAGTCCGTGCACGTCAGGATCTACGGGTCCAGTTAGTCAAGAAACTACCGGAGGACATAGGTCGCCGGGTAATTCTGTCACCAGTGCTCACTCCCACTCTAGTCTGTCCTAATACTTGGAAAACGGGGTTTAATTTAGTAGATGCTGCTAGACCGACTGCTTCACCAGCGAGAAAGGAGCATCACAAATTTGCTAAACGTTATGCAAAACCTAAAGTAAGTCAGAAGGCTTACACTAGTGGGACTAAATTTTTTCAGAACTTCAAAACTCCTTCAACGCCGGGAAGCAGTCCGGCTAGAAGCAAACAAGGTAAAAGCTCAGGTAAATGGGTCAACAATTGCCAAAACTAGCCAGCCGTCTACCTCTACCTCACCTAAATAAAAAAAACTAGCCACATTGAAAACTCTCTGACTCCCGGGGCCTATCGTGGGCGAGTTGGATCAGAGTGTAGTTCTGCCAGACAAGCCCAGTCAGGGAACTGGGTCATTCCGGACGTGTCACCGGGCTTGGCCCCGGCGGACTTGGGCACGGACAGTGGCACGCAAGGGCATAACCTGGCGGTGGCTCCGACGACCTCGTTACGTCAACCACTAGAAATCAATCATGTTTCTTTAGAGGTGGAGTCACTATAGTCCAGGATATGATCACCAATCGTATTATTGTCCCGGTCAATCCAACTTGCCCAGTTTACACGTCCAAGCTTTTTCTCGTGCCAAAGAGGGACAGTGCTCAGATGAGGCCAGTCATAGACCTGTCTCGTCTGAACCTTTACATTCACAACGCATCGTTCAGGATGCTCACTGTGAATCAAATCAGGCTAACACTTCCGCTGCAAGGTTGGATGTGTTCGTTAGACCTGACAGAAGCCTATTGGCATGTCCCAGTAAACAAAAGGTTCCAAAAATTCCTCGCTTTGAGGATCGAGCATCAGACTTATGTCCTTCAAAGGATGCCCTTCGGTTTGAACCTAGCACCGAGAATATTTACCAAATTAGTCCGACAAGCTTTGATACCACTATTAAGACAAGGAATAAAGGCATTGTGGTACCTAGACGACTGGCTAGTGGTGGCGGAGTCCGAGATTCAATGCCTCAATCATGTAAATCAAATTCTAGATCATGTCAAATCCCTGGGGTTCAATATCAACTTAATTGGCAAAGTCGAATCTTGTCCCAACAAGGGTAATTCAGTGGATAGGTCTGGTTTGGGACACGGCACATCTAACTCTCAGTCAGAGTGTGGACAATCGGAACAGATTTAGCAGGAAATTGTTTTGTTTTACTCCACAACCTGACTACCACGAGAAAGATGTGGGAGTCCCTAGTCGGCTCTCTCAACTGGATTCAACTTACTGTGAAGTTGGGCCGGTTGAAAGTCAAGAGGTTAATCTTGGAGGGAAAAAAATATTTTCCGCTATTGCCGGCGGGAAAGTAATGGCAAATCCCAACATTAATCCTTAACTTACTAGCGGCCTGGGCGAGGCCGGAAACATTGCACTCAATCATGACGTGGACATCTCCTCCACCTACGGTATGGGTAGATACGGATGCTTCAGGGACAATAGGCTAGGGTTATCAGTCAAGCCTCGGTCATCAGGGTCAAGGGCTTTGGTCCCAATCCAAGGAGTTTCACATCAACGCAAAAGAGTTATTAGTTCCTTTGATATTCCTCCAGGCTCACGGTTACACTTTGCAGGGGAAATCAATAGCCATTCGAATGGACAATCTAAATGCGGTCAACAAGGTCTCGAACGTTGCTAGAGTTGTCGGAAATATTTTTGGTCTAGCCGAAACGCTGAACATTCATCTTCACGCATCATATCTGCCGGGCATAGCCTATGTCTGGGCAGACGCTCTATCTCGAAGACAGAGCACAATAGTAGAATGGTCGCTCAAGCAAACCATCTTCAACCAGATGATTGCAGAGCCATACCGTCCACAAGTGGACTTATTTGCGTCCAAGGAAAACCACAAACTTCCTTTCTACCTAACCCGCCGGGAGATTACTCTGGCGGGGGGTCCAGACGCATTGATGGAGGATTGGAACAGGTGGAACTCCATCCATCTGTTTCCGCCTCCAGACGCTTCACTTATGTGTCAAGTAGTTCGCAAACTACGGGATTATCGGGGCGTAGTCTCGCTAATCTTGCCCCTGTGGCCGGCTCAGGTGTGGTACTCCCAATTGAAGACGTGGTACGAGAACCCGGTGTCACTCCCGATCTCGTACTTCCACTTAGAGACAATTGGCAACCTCAAGACCTCACTGACTTCTGCATTATGGACATTCAAAAGGCCAAGTGGTTAACTCCCTATGGTGAAAGTGTAACTAATAAATTTATGAATCAGTTCACTCTGTCAACCAGGCGTCAATACCAATCACATTGGAAATCATTTACGACTTGGATAGTGGAAACTGCTCAGACTGAAGCATCAGTATCTTTAATATTCAAATACCTTGATTATCTATTTGAACATAAACGATTTTCAGTAGTAACACTTAATTAAGAACCATTTGTCAGCAATCAGAGGCCCATTTTATGATTTAACCGGGCTCTCTGTACCGCAGGCGGGTGAGAAAGATTTCATGCGTGCATGGGATTGGGCCTGAGCAAATAGATAGAATAGATAGATAGATGTTTTAAGCTTCGCCCACCACCCCATCAGCTCATGCCTACCTGGTCGCTGGACAAAGCCTTGTCTTTACTACATTCTCGGAAATAGTCACAATCCAAATTTTGATTCAATCTTAAAGAAGGCTGTGTTCCTTATGGCTTTGGCTACAGGAAACCGGGTATTGGAGCTGGCGGCGATGAGCAACGAACCAAATTGTCTTAGGTTTGGAAGATCTACATTGCGTAGATGTACAAATTGCGCCGTCTCATACTTTCATTGCCAAGAATGAGCATAGTGAACATATTTTTTCTGCATTTACGATCCCAGCTCTAAAACGAGGGGATATGCATCATAAGTTATGTCCAGTGCAATCTCTGATTAATTTTATGAGAGTGTCCCGGCCAAATCAACCAGGAGCTCTCTGGGTTAATACCACAGGTAAGCACATTACGAAAAGAAGGTTGGCTTCTTTGCTAGTAGAAGTCATTAAGGAAAGCAACACCCAGCGTAGTGGGGTGTGCACATGACTTCAGAAAATGGGCAGTATCGTTAAGATTCTTAAATAATTTCTTAGTTGAAGATATTGCTAACACGCAGCTATGGGCGTCTAACCATACCTTCTTAACGCGCTATCTGTCTGTTGCCCTGGATAGGCCAAATCTTCCCTGTGTAGCATTACGACAACGGGTCTGATAGGTCTAGTGCTGTTAGAATTAAGGATAAATTAAAGAATACAAAAGAATGGGGGGGGGGGGGGATTTACTGGAGAGCTAAGACCTTCAGCCCCCGCCGGATAATGTGATGAGTAATAATAATAATAATAATAATAATACTTTATTTCAGACTCACACAGTACAGAGGGGACCATACTGGGGTCCATATATACCTTACAGATAACATAAATATATATAAGCTACTGTACATAGGCTACATAAAATAAAAATAAATTAAATAATACCCAGCTTGCTATCATGTAGTTCACAGCACTGCCTCAACCAAAAACAGTGGTCATCAAACTACTGTGTTACCAAAA
The DNA here is from genome assembly GCA_032716605.1 of Paralithodes platypus. Classification (NCBI taxonomy): domain Eukaryota; kingdom Metazoa; phylum Arthropoda; class Malacostraca; order Decapoda; family Lithodidae; genus Paralithodes; species Paralithodes platypus. Next base: position 32,535,315 of record CM064507.1, on the reverse strand, counting down.
CCACTGTCCTAATTGTGTACAGTACCATGCCTCACATCATTTAGCATCCGGTAAAGTATGTTGCTACAGTACAGTATAGGAATATCGGTACTGTACTGCACTATGAGGTTCAGTACCGGTATGCTAATTCTGTAGAGTAGCAGACCTGAAATCATTACTTAAGGTTAAATATAGAGCAACTTCCTCCAGTGTTCCTGGATCCTAGAGGTGTAGCCTATGCTTGGAGTTTGTAGCATTTTAATGATACTGTTCTTAGAAGTGTTAAGGCGCTGAATGAATTTATATGTTAGCTTTCTAATGAGTGATTGGTAACAGTGTAAGTTCATATAGGCACATAGCGTACTTGTACTCTCATATTTTGAGAGCCCCAGAAACATTTTCATGATATTGTGATATGAGATACTTAGTCTATTCACTGTCATTTTCTTATAGTTCCACCATAGTTGTGCTGTATACATTGGTGAGCAGTAGGAGTTGAACAATGTTATTTTTGTATCCCATGTGCACATATGAAATTGTCTTAATATTGAATTTCCCTGCATGTAAAGTTGCCTTCGCTGACGACCCATATCCTTATCATCTGAGCGATCACTTGAAATATAGTGTCCTAGATACTTTACTTTACTTACTTCTTCTATAATTTCTTCATACAAATGGAATTTAGGTAGCTTTGTTTCAATAGAAGGTTAGATTTAAATATTATGATATTGCTCTTTATAGGATTAAATTTGACTGAATGTTCGATTCCAAATTTTTCACATACTCTTAATAATTTATCCAGTCCTGCTCCAGAGGGCGCGATTAAGGCTAGGTCATCAGCATACATGAGATGATTTACAATGGTGCTGCCAATGCAGCACCCAGTGCGAGTCTTGTTCAGCTCCAGACTAAGATCATCCATGTAGACGTTGAAAAGATACGGAGACAATATCCCCCCCTCCTAACACCATTGGTTATGGCGAAAGAGCCTGACAGGATGTTGCCCCATCTTACACACATTTTTTGATTAGCATACCAGAAAATAAGTATCCTAACAATATAGCTAGGCACTCCCCTGTTAACTAATTTTTCAAATAAGGTTTTGTGACACACCCTATCAAAAGCCTTACTTGCATCAAGAAAACAAGAGAAAATTGAGCTATTTAGCTTGTTGTATGTATCAATCACTTCTTTCAGCACATATATGCATTGGTCTGTGCCGTGATTTTTCTTAAAGCCAAACTGATTGCTGCTGGTGACAATATATGCAGACATTCTTTCTAGCAATATCATTTCAACTACCTTACTCACCACACTAGCAAGTGCTACTGGGCGGTAGTTGTCTTTAGCTGTAATTTTACCTGATTTATCTTTAATGACAGGAACAAGTATTACGGATATCATAGACTCCGGCAGGACACCATGCGTAAATAGACTGGTGATGCAAGAACTAAGTTTATCTATTAACAACTTATCTGCATATTTAAGATGTTCTGCATATATACCATCCAGCCCACAAGCTTTGTTTAGGTTAAGTTTTCTTATGGCATTCTCAAGATCACTTTCAGTCACTTTAATGTCTTCATAATTACTATCTTTCACATATTGAATTGCACCATTAGTAGACCTTTGGTTTACACTGTTAAGTAGTTCCTTAAAATGAGTTTTCCACAAGTCAGCAATGTTCTCTTCACCCGTAACCCCCTCAACACTGACAGGTAATGGTGTGTTACAATTTTGCATGGATCTGATGTCCTTCCAAAACAGTTAGTATCCTTTTCTGCCAGACTCTTTGCAAGGGCTTCCTTCCTTAATTGGTTTTCATTTTGCTTAATAAATCTAATGGCATATTTGGTCCTAGCCTTTGCTCTTTTGTGAAGTTCAAATATAGGCCCCTGTCTGGGCTGACCTACTTCAAGCCAATGAGACCTAGCATCTCTGGAGGCCTGATACAGGTCAGCCACATAGTCTTGCCAACCTGGCTTATTGAATGAGGACTTATATTTATGGCTATTAAAAATACTTTCCCCCGCTTTTGATAAAGAATCTATTATACTATTGTAAAATTTAATAATGTCCTTTCTGTGTTGTGCATGACTACATTTTGGATCCCTGCATTGTGCTACACCATTACCATCATATTGCACCCTATTTAATAAGTCTTTGGTTTTATCACAGTACATTTGGCACTCTTCATTTGAGATTACATTCCATGGAACTTTTGCCTTGATGCTATTGCTAGTTTCTGTTATTTCCGGTGCCTTATTAATTTGGATTGTTGTTGTTGTTGTTGTTGTTCCCCAGGCTGTCTGGCCGAACAGCCCCAAGGTCTCGAGCAAGGCCAAGGCCATAAACGAGCGCCCCCACAAAATCCTCCCTGCTTACCACTAACAAAGCCCGGGTGACCGAAGCCACTCCAAGGCAGGGAGCTGAGGAAGGTGCGGAAACGCCCGGGAAACCAAAGCCCCACCCAAGGCCCTGTGCCCCTCAGCAATTATGAAGGGAAAGTCGAGGGGTAAGGGAAAAATGTGACGCTTTGGCTCCCAATCTGCCAACTTCTAGGTTGGCAGTAGGGAGGTCAATCCACGGAAAAGACGCCGCCACTTGAGATCTAGAAGATATATAAGTAAAAGGAACAGTCAGAGTAAGCTATGGGTATGGCAGAGATCGCTCAGTTCTCACTCGGATAGACCAGCCCATCACCACATGACTAGAACCGAATCCTCTCAACATCAGCTAGGAAAGGCCCTAGAAAGCCGCCTTTGGCGGGGGGATAGCTCCCCTATTTCAACTCCTTTCGGGGTTGGGCACCTGCCCAATTTGGATTGTTAATTCTATAGGTATGTGGTCGTCATCCGTAATGTCGTATCTTATGGCCATTTCTGAGATAGAGTCATGAAAGTCAGAGCTAGAGATTGCATGATCAAGCCACGACCTGGTCTCCCATGCTTCACTAACATATGTATAGCTATTTTCTGGAAGCAGGTTTTGGAGGACAAAATTAAACCTTGCTCATCACAAAACCTTAACATATGTTTAGCAAACATGGAACCACCCAACTCGTGAGGGGTAGCATTCCAATCACCTACCACTGAGTAACACGTTATCTCTAATTCAGAAATTAGGCCACCGAGTTCCCCTAACTTTTCCAAATAAAGTTCTTCATTTTCTGCACACTGATACGGTAAGTTAACACAAAATATTGCAAATTTTCTGTGTCCCACTTCCAGCTGTATTCCCGCACACCAGCTTAAATTTGTCTCAATGGTTTTAATTACACTATCTAGGCACGATCTCCACATTATTGAAACTCCCCCTGGGGGGTGACCTGCTACAATACCATCACGTGTGTCCGTAGTGGAGACCCCGTACCCATGGAAATCTTTATCTAATGTGTTCAAATTACCTAAGTCCTGTTTTGTGTACCAGGTTTCCTGAAGGCAGACTATGTCATTGGTCCTTAATGTAGATACAATGTCAGGTCGCAACAAGAGATTCCTCTTTGTTTTTGGGAGTCCTCTGCAATTGTATGAAGTTACTTTTATACTTGCTGCTGTTGTTGGTATCTCCTCCATTACTGCGGGTTGGATAGTGGTGTGCGATGCCTCCAAGTCCCAGAAGCCTCTGCACTTTCCTCATTGGGATATTGTCTTGGTTCTCTGTACCAGTTGACATATGTATCTTCTGGCCACAGGTCAGGATTCATGAAAACATCTGGATCTGGACATTCGCTAGTTATACAAAAGGAGGCACAGGTAGTGGATCTGGAGAGGGTGGTCAGCTGTCTTACCTCTATATTTATATGTAGATTATCAGCCAAGTATATCCTGAGATTCTCAGCAGTAACACTAGGGTTGAATCCTGTGGCAAACACCCTAGCTAGTCGGGGCCTTTTGATGGTATTGAGGCCAGTATCCTTGCCCCTACCTTTAATTCCTAGCTGGTTTCTCGGTCTAGGGTGAACCTGCTCGCCTTCCCTAGAGTAGCGAGGCTTGCCATTCACCCATTTGACCATAGTCCATGGGTTTTCCCTTGCATTGGCTCCTTCATTTGGTTCAGTTTGTGTAGATACATTTGAGGATGGTGTAGCTGGCACTGTATTATCTTCTCTCGTTGCCGACGATAAAGATTGCTGTTGTGTTCGGTGTTGTTGCTGTTGTGGTCGCTGCTGCTGCCACACCTGGTGTTGCCTTTGATATGAATGCTGCTGCTGGGTTCGTTTGGATTGTTGTTGTTGTTGCTGTTGTAGTTGTCGCTGGTGTTGTTGCTTTTGTTGATGCTGTTGCTGCTGTTGCACCTGCTGTTGTTGCTGCTGCACCTGCTGTTGTTGCTGCTGCACCTGCTGTTGTTGCTGCTGCACCTGCTGTTGTTGCTGCTGTTGCTGTTGCACCTGCTGGTGCTGCTGCTGTTGTGGTTGTTGCTGCTGTTGTGGTTGTTGCTGCTGCTGTTGTTGCTGTTGTTGTATGGGTTGCTGTTGTTGCTGGGGCTGTTGTCTTTGGAGTTGTTGCAGCTGTTTCTGTTGTAATTCAGCCTGCTGTTGCTGGTGGTGGTGTTGTAGGCCTATGGGTGGTTGTTGTTGTTGATGCTGTTGTTCTAGATGCTACTGCTGTTGTTGTGTCACTTGTGCCTGTGGTTGAGGTGGAGCGTTAGTAGAGTTATTTTCTAAGCTATTCACTCTGTCAGCTACATTTGAAACCACACTGCTTATGTCCACTATGGTTTCTTTTTGACCTGTGGTACACTCTCCCAGTAATTTAACTTCCATTTGGGTCTTCTTGATTTTACTAAGTAGCACTGACACATCTATCCTATCAAATTGTATAGGTGGTAGGTCCTTTAGGTCCATGGCCACGAAAGTGGGTAAGCCCACAGCCTTACTCTCTTGTAGCAATTTAATAATGTCTTTAACCCTCGTCTAGCGGGGGGTTTTGGGCTATTTTGGGCATATTCAGGCCCTCCTGAATGATCAATCAAGTATCTGCATGAAAAAAAATTTGTTCAGCAAAAAACTAGGCGCTACAAGCTTCAAAATGAGACCAGAACGAGCTACGTAGCACTCGTGGTTCTCATACAGTGATACCAGTAACATGGGAGTTTTTTTTTTTTGTTTTTTTTTTTTTTAAAGAGACAATGAACGGAGGAAGGAAAAACACAGATAAAACAAAAAGGTCCATGTGCCTAAAGGCATCCTCCATTCATAAAATGTTTGTAACAACTGGATTTAAACATTTGTAGATTGTAAGTTTGTGGAAAGCAATTCGAGGGAAGTGAATTCCAAAGAGTAGTAGCTCTGGGGATAAATGAATTCTGATAAGCAGAAGTTCTGCATTGTGGAGGAGAAAGTGTAAATTCATGGGCGCTCTCAGCTGCCCTAGTTCTACGGGGAAAGATGTGGAGAGGCGGCACAATTGAAGCAAGTTCCTCGGAACAATTGCTGTGAAAATATCTGTAGAATAATGCAAGGGATGCAACGTTTCTTCGTATGGATAATGTAGGAAGGTCCTGTGTGATTGCAGGGTTATTGATTAATCTAATAGCTTTATTTTGAATTTTGTCCAACTGCCTCAATGCAACCACTCCACTTCCACCCCACAGAGGTGAACAGTAATCCATCTGAGAACGCACATGACTTTTTATATATCACGGCCAACTGCTCGTCAGTGAAGAATTCTCGAACTCTGTACAGGAGTCCCAGTTTTTTAGAGGCATTCTTAGCAATGCTTCTAACATAATGTGTCCAGCTCAAGTTAGTAGTTAATGTTACACCGAGAATGTCAATACTAGGGGAAGTGGGAATATTTACATCATTAAAAAATATATGGGAGTCAGTGAGATTCTGTCGGTTAGAAAATTGAATGTACTTGGTTTTCTGTGCATTAAAGGAAACTAGATTCTTTTGTCCCCATCCATTAATTCTAGAAAGGTCCTGGTTCAGAGAAATTGCAGTGTTTATTTTTGAATTTATAAGATCGGGTTGGGTGAAAGAATTGGTAAATGTGAAGGAACTGTGGAGTGTTGAGTCATCTGCGTAGGAATGTATTGGATTATGAGTGGTAGATATGAGATCATTGATATGAATGAGGAACAGAATTGGGGCCAAAACTGATCCCTGGGGAACACCAGCATTTAGCGGCATATTTTTCCCAGCTATGCTCACTACTGGTTACACTGCCGGCCTCTCAAGAACACAGGGAACATGAGAAAATGGGCGGCGGTAAGCCCTGGGAGTCGGCTGTCTGGCCCGCTGCGCTCCCGGCCATTTGCACTCGATTTTAACCCTTTAAAAGCCTTAATAATGCTCCTAACTTGATGAAAATTGCAAATTGTATGAAGTTACTTTTATACTTGCTGCTGTTGTTGGTATCTCCTCCATTACTGCGGGTTGGATAGTGGTGTGCGATGCCTCCAAGTCCCAGAAGCCTCTGCACTTTCCTCATTGGGATATTGTCTTGGTTCTCTGTACCAGTTGACATATGTATCTTCTGGCCACAGGTCAGGATTCATGAAAACATCTGGATCTGGACATTCGCTAGTTATACAAAAGGAGGCACAGGTAGTGGATCTGGAGAGGGTGGTCAGCTGTCTTACCTCTATATTTATATGTAGATTATCAGCCAAGTATATCTTGAGATTCTCAGCAGTAACACTAGGGTTGAATCCTGTGGCAAACACCCTAGCTAGTCGGGGCCTTTTGATGGTATTGAGGCCAGTATCCTTGCCCCTACCTTTAATTCCTAGCTGGTTTCTCGGTCTAGGGTGAACCTGCTCGCCTTCCCTAGAGTAGCGAGGCTTGCCATTCACCCATTTGACCATAGTCCATGGGTTTTCCCTTGCATTGGCTCCTTCATTTGGTTCAGTTTGTGTAGATACATTTGAGGATGGTGTAGCTGGCACTGTATTATCTTCTCTCGTTGCAGACGATAAAGATTGCTGTTGTGTTCGGTGTTGTTGCTGTTATGGTCGCTGCTGCTGCCACACCTGGTGTTGCCTTTGATATGAATGCTGCTGCTGGGTTCGTTTGGATTGTTGTTGTTGTTGCTGTTGTAGTTGTCGCTGGTGTTGTTGCTTTTGTTGATGCTGTTGCTGCTGTTGCACCTGCTGTTGTTGCTGCTGCACCTGCTGTTGTTGCTGCTGCACCTGCTGTTGTTGCTGCTGCACCTGCTGTTGTTGCTGCTGTTGCTGTTGCACCTGCTGGTGCTGCTGCTGTTGTGGTTGTTGCTGCTGTTGTGGTTGTTGCTGCTGCTGTTGTTGTATGGGTTGCTGTTGTTGCTGGGGCTGTTGTGTTTGGAGTTGTTGCAGCTGTTGTTGTAATTCAGCCTGCTGTTGCTGGTGGTGGTGTTGTAGGCCTATGGGTGGTTGTTGTTGTTGATGCTGTTGTTCTAGATGCTACTGCTGTTGTTGTGTCACTTGTGCCTGTGGTTGAGGTGGAGCGTTAGTAGAGTTATTTTCTAAGCTATTCACTCTGTCAGCTACATTTGAAACCACACTGCTTATGTCCACTATGGTTCTTTTTGACCTGTGGTACACTCCCAGTAATTTAACTTCCATTTGGGTCTTCTTGATTTTACTAAGTAGCACTGACACATCTATCCTATCAAATTGTATAGGTGGTAGGTCCTTTAGGTCCATGGCCACGAAAGTGGGTAAGCCCACAGCCTTACTCTCTTGTAGCAATTTAATAATGTCTTTAACCCTCGTCTAGCGGGGGGTTTTGGGCTATTTTGGGCATATTCAGGCCCTCCTGAATGATCAATCAAGTATCTGCATGAAAAGAAATTTGTTCAGCAAAAAACTAGGCGCTACAAGCTTCAAAATGAGACCAGAACGAGCTACGTAGCACTCGTGGTTCTCATACAGTGATACCAGTAACATGGGAGTTTAGCATATAGCGGCATATTTTTCCCAGCTATGCTCACTACTGGTTACACTGCCGGCCTCTCAAGAACACAGGGAACATGAGAAAATGGGCGGCGGTAAGCCCTGGGAGTCGGCTGTCTGGCCCGCTGCGCTCCCGGCCATTTGCACTCGATTTTAACCCTTTAAAAGCCTTAATAATGCTCCTAACTTGATGAAAATTGGAGGCGGACTTAAGTCCGCCACCGCTCTTTAAGGGTTAATGTTCTCATTCATTCATTCATTTCGATAATTGTTATCTTCAATAGTACCAATAAGATCGAACACTCTGTTCTTGGCTGCCACAATTTTATCATCATCATAAAAGGGCACACAAAGCTGCACAATACTGTCTGTAGGTAGACTATCTATTTTATTTGATATAAAGAATAACAGTTCGTTGATTTCAAGGCCATCACTATTTCGTCCCTGGGTTGAGATTGTCCCACCTCGCACAAAGCTCGAAAGCTCGAAAATCCAGGATATAACTACAACTACGGAACATCTTGTTGAATATAAAGTAGATTAGTTCCCCTAGATTGTGCCTTGAGGTAAAATAAGCCACAGGTTGGCAATTTGGCGAAATGGCATCGAAACGAACTGGGACTGGGAGAGCGGTGAGAGGAGACACGCTGGTAGAATGTTCCAAATGCGGGACGTGGCATCCACATGTTTTAATGGGCGTAGAGGGTATGACACAGAGGCAGATCAACCAGAGGACTGTGCTGTGTAGGGAATGCATGAAGAGGGAAATAATGGAGTTGAATGGGGGCATGGAAGATCTGATAGAGAAAAATGCAGAATTGAGTAGGAAACTGGAGGAAAAAACACGCGTGTGTACATGCACACAAACGGCGGCGGCGGGGGCGGCAGCTCCAGCCCCAGAGAACCAGCAAGCCCAGCAACCAAGTGCAAACAACTGCAGACCCAGACATACTACAGGGGAAAATAGGGAAGCTGCAGAAGAAAATGATAGTGTAAATGAAGATGAGAGAAACCGAATGGGAGCTAGCCCTATGGCCACCCCTGTGAGGACAGACCCTACAGACCAGGGCAGTGCACTTAGACAAGAAGTAAATCGCAGGAGAACAGCAAGGGTAATAGTGGGGGACAGCATGATCGATAAAGTAAGAAAACAGGTGAAGATGGAGGCGGAAGGAAGCAAGAACATGTGCCTGAAAGGGAAAGGTATAAAGGATATAATGGAAGAGGCGAAGGAATGCGGGAAACAGCTACAGGAAGGAACCCTAATCATCCAGGGTGGTGGAAACGACCTCATGCAACAGGGAGCTGAGAACACCGTAAGAGAAGTGATTGAGGGAATCAGGATAATTAAGACACCTTACCTTTTGATGTGTTCGCCGCTCTTCTAGCGGCACCAAGGAGCACGACGCCCCTCGTTATGGGTGGTGATTTGGTGCAGTAGACTGTTTGAAGCGACAGCTCGCTCCCTTGCGAGGATGGGCTCGTCTGGCACTTTTTGCAGTTCGACATCTAGGGCTCTCTTGAAGTTGTCTAACGAGATGTCCCTCATGTCTCTTACTCGCCGTGGGAGTTTGTTGAAAAGACGTGGGCCTCTGTGTGATAACCAGCCCTCTCGCAGAGAGCCCATAGCACCCCTGTTATTCATCCGGGGGATTTCACATTCCCAGCCTCTCCTATCACTGAATTTCATGACTATCGGAGTATGTAGGTTTGGTACTAAACCCTCTGCGATTTTCCACGTGTATATTATTAGGTAACGTTCTCTTCTACGTTCCAGTGAGTACAGATTCAGTGCTCTTAAACGCTCCCAATAGTGTAATGTTTTATCAAACTTATATGCGAAGTGAAATTTCTTTGTACACTCTCTACGTCATTTATTTCACCTGCTTTGAATGGGGATGTTAATACGCTACAGTATTCAAGCCGCGGTAGCACTAGAGATTTGAAGAGCATTATCATAGGCAATTCACCGCGTGTTTTAAAAGTACGCAGAATCCAACCCGTTAGACGTTTCGCAGCCGCCACTTTGACCTGGTTATGTACTTTGAAACCCATATTTTCAGACATTAATACCCCAAGGTCTTTCACACTGTCTTTCCGTTCTATTATGTGGTTAGATTCTGTTAAGTAATTTGTAATTTCTTTAACACCATTATTATCTCCGTACCGTATTAATTGGAATTTTTCCTCATTGAATTGCATGTTGTTTTCCCTGGTCCAAACACAAAAAGAATCTGCGTGTAGGAGTTATGGGTATACTAAGACGACCCAGAGAAAACATGGCCTATGAATATACCCGAAGAAGAGTAAATAAGAAAATAGCAGAAGATGTATACAAGATGAAAATGGAGCACATGAGGAATGAGGACATAGGAGTGAGCTTCCTAGATCTAGACCAGGAACTCACAGGCAATAGATTCGCAGGAGACCGAGTACATCTAAACAACGAGGGGATAAGACTCCTCGGAAACAGGACCCTGGAATGGTTCCTGGCTAGCGAAAGGTTACACAAGGGGCGCCTGAAAAAAAGGGCCCCCAGGGATGGGCAAGACCCGGACCATGAAGAAACTCGGGAGGGATCAACAAACGGTAACGAGGAAACGAGGAGAGAACCAGGAACAGAGGAGACCGATATAATGGTAGAAGCCGAAGAAGCAGTACCTGGAGAGGGAGGGGAGAATGAGCCGACGCGCAGGGACGAAACCAGGGAAGAACCTGCCCCTAGGGAAGGCCAAGAGGAAACAATCCCCGGGAACGAGGTAACTAACCCAACCGAGGCCCCAGCCGTGAGAGAGGACGGAGAGACCCCAGCCGAGAGAGAGGACAGGGGGACTCCTGACTCCGGCAATGAGAGTGAGAACCCCCGGAAAATGTGAACCAGGAATCAGCAGGATAGGAACTGCATTAGATTAGGGTGCCTAAATGTGAATGGATGGGGAGTGGGAAAAATGGAAGACATGAGTGAAGTACTGTATGAGGGGGGTATAGATGTGCTCGGTATAACAGAGACAAAGCTACGTGAAAGAGTGGAACTGTACACGGAAAACTACAGAATGACTGGGAAGGGGTGCAGTAAATGGAAGAAAAAGGGTGGAGGTATAGGCCTAATAGTGAGAAAGAACATGGATATAGAGGTTGAAGAGTTAAAAGTCGGCGAATGCGAGATGAGTGAAGATATGATGGCAGCTTACCTGAACTACAAGGCAAAAGGATCCTACTGATTATATGCTACATGACGGTACAGGGACCGGATGCCAGACGTGATAATGAAAGGAAATATGACCTAATGAGAAGACTGGTAAACGAACATAGACGAGAACAGGTGATCGTAATGGGTGATATGAACGGACACATCGGAATCCTGGGTGAGGAAGTGAACACGAATGGACAACTGCTAAGGGATTTCACTGAGGAGCATGAACTGGAAATATTAAATGAAACCATCGCAGAGGGACGAGTGACATGGGCCGGAAGAGACAATGAATCTGCGATTGATTATATCTTGGTGAATGAGAATGCAAGGAAGAACGTGGAATACATGAGGATAGACGAAGAACGAGGAATGGATGTGACAAGTGACCACAATATGTTGTGGATACAGTATACCTGTGGGAGGGAGAGAAAGGAAGCTAGGAACCAAAGGGTAAGAAATGGAAACTGAAACAAGCGGACTGGGTAAAATTCGGGGAAGAACTAGAGCGTGTGAACTGGAGGGATGACGGAGGGGTAGACAGAATTAATGAAGAATTCACCAAGATAGTGAAAGAAGTAGCTGAAAGAAGAGTCGGGAGGAAAAAGAAAGGAAATAATAGGAGACCCCAGAGGAGATGGTGGAACCAAGACATCGAATCCGCCAGGAAAAAAAGAAAAGAGACCAACCGAAAGTGTAGAAGACTAAGGAGGTCCAAGGACAACGGTGAGAATGAACGGGTCGCATATGAGGAAGCATGGGAGGAATACAGGAAGCACAAAAGTATAACAGGAGGTTTAATAAGGAAAGCGAGAGTAAAAGCCGATAAGGATGTAGTAGATGAGCTGAAGGCAAGAGGCGGTGAGGTCAGTAGAGAATGGTATGACTTCCTAAGGGGAGAGCAAGAGAGTGAAAGAGTGAATGTGGAAGTGATAATGGTGAACGGAAGAGAGGTGAGAGGGAAACCGGAGAAAGCTAGGGCAGTAAAAGAATTCTGGGAAAACATAGGGGGTGCGAATGAGGTAGAGGATAGGGGCGAACCCAACCTGATAATAGGAAGAAAGATACCAGTAGATGAAAATATGGATTACGAGATCAGTAGGGAAGAGATAATGAAATGTGTCAAGAAACTGAAGACTGGTAAAGCCGCAGGAAACGATGAGATCCCATATGAATTCTACAAAGAGGGTGGGAATGGAGTAATTGAAGGCATGTATGGACTTTTTAAGAAAGTGTGGTCAGGAGAGAGGGTACCGTATAAATGGAACGAGAGCCGGGTGACCCTCCTGCACAAAGGGGGTCACAAGAGTAAGAAAGAGCTGAAAAACTACCGACCAATAACGCTAACGGACACAATTTCCAAGGCGTTCTGTGGGGTGCTGAATGAAAGGCTGAAAGGGATCTTTGAAAGGAACAGAGTGATGGGAGAAGAACAGAATGGGTTTCGAGTGGACAGAAGAGGGGAAGGTAACATGTTCGTAGTGAGAGAAGTGATAGAGAATACGAAAAAGTCCGGACAGAAGGGATACTTCGCCTTCCTAGACATAGAGAAAGCATATGACAGAGTGAACAGGTACAAGTTGTGTAGGCTGCTTGAAACAGTAAGTGTGAGTGAAAAGATAATAAATATCATAAGAAGTATGTATGAGAATACCAGGGCTAGATACAGTATGGGGGATATAGAGACAGACTGGGTCGAAAACAAGCGGAGAGTTAGACAGGGCTGTGGGCTATCCCCCCTCCTGTTTGGGATGTACACAGAGGAACTAGCTGCAAGAATGAAAGAAGCCGGCAGGGGAACACTAATTGGGAACGAACGTCTGGGTATCTTGCTATATGCAGATGATGTAGTGATCATGAGCGACAACCGAGAGGATCTGCAGAGGATGCTAGATGTGGTGTCCGAATATGGGAATGATCTGAATGTGAGCTTTAGCAGGGAGAAAAGTAAAGTACTAGTAGTGAATGGAGATGAAACGGATGTGGGTGCGACATGGCTACTTGGGAATAATATTATTACCCAAACAAATGAATACAAGTACCTGGGAATGACAGTGGATGCAAGAGGATGCGAGAAAACAAAAGATGAGAGACTAACAAGAGCGAGCCAGTGGGTGGGAAGACTTGGCAGTGCTGCAAGGTGTAGAGCGAACAAGTATGAAGTAGTGCGAGGAGTATGGAAAGGTATGGCGGTGCCGGGCCTGATGTATGGTCTGGAAACCATCCCGTGGACGGCGAATGACACGGCAAAGCTGGAAGTTGCCCAGAATAGGGTCGGAAGGCTCGCACTGGGAGCGAACAAGTACACTGCAGTAGAAGCCTTGAGAGGTGATGCCGGGTGGAGCTCCTTTGAAGAAAGAATAGACAAGGGAGCCCTACGGTACCGGGTCAGACTGGAATAAATGAATGGTGATAGATGGGCACGAAAGGTGTTTGAATGGGCTAAGGAGAGCAGTAAGTGGAACAAGATGTGCGACAAAAAGATAGAGAAGTACGGAATGCGTGGTATCATGATGGGGGAAAGTTTGGAAATGTGGAGCCATGAGAGATGGAAGAAAGAGATCGGCAAACGAGTACAAAGCGTAGCAAGGGACGAATGGGCAGGGAATATGAGAAACAAGAGTTCACTAGAATGGTACATGTGTAAGCAACAGCCAAGAAGGGAGCCATTCTACGATGGGAGCATCGGAGGTGAACTCCTCTTCAAGGCCTGAACTAAGTCACTTGAGCTGAACAGCAGAACATATAGATGGTCAAATGAAGGCAACAAGGCATGCAAGATGTGCGAGAGCGGGGAGGATGAGACTGTGGAGCATATCCTCCTAAAGTGCAGAAAATATGAAGGAGAAAGGCGGGTAATGCTAAGATCCATTGTGCAAGAGATTGGTGCGGAGGAATGGAATTGCAGTGGTAGGAAGGTATGAATGGGGGCTCGACGGAATAGTGATCTACCTGCTTGGCCTGAACGACTTAAACATGTGGAATGAGACCACTGCACGGAGTGTTAACCCGGGAAATGCGGGGAGACTCTTAAGAGTTCCCTCGGCGGACTGCGGGGAGACTCTTAAGAGTCAGAGAAAAAAAAAATCAACTTTTGACATCGAATTTTTTTTTTTTTTTTTTTTTTTTTTTGCCCCTGGGCCATGCAAAATCTCAGTCCTCTACCTCCCCTCCTTCCCCACTTTCCTCCTCTCCTTCAGTTATCACCTATTTTCCCTGTTATTCCCTTATTCTGAGGTATATTTTCGTGCTAACATTAGAAATCCGGTTACAGGGTGTGGTCATCACTGATAGCAAGCGAATGCAAGAGAGAGAGAGAGAGAGTATCGATCGACTGTGTCTCAGTGGCCTTGGGGGAAATTGGCGGGAAAGCAGCTTGCCTCACCCATACATTATACAACTCGCGGGCTATATCTCCGATTTTGACCATCCAAACGCTGTTTTCACTCGTTTTATTGTTGTTTCAGGTTAATACCTTTATAATCAACCCATAATAGGCACATATGGATAAGTATTAATGCTATTAATGGCACAATGAATATTTTAGTGACGGAAACACCTCAAATACGTCAGCACAGGGGGACGTTTCCAATTACCCCCATGCGCACTTGTTAGGTTAAGGACTACCTAGAGGGAGTGTGGAGGAAAAGATCAGCCTCACAATAGTGAGGCTGGGGTGAGAATGCCCACGGGGGAACAATCTTCTTTTATTCTCAACCTGTCCTTTTCCATTATTGTTTATAAGTTTATCCTAGGAGAGAGAGCCGATACTAAGGCCACACCTCGACCAGTCGAGCGTGACTCTCGCACCAAGACCAAGACCAAGACCATATACTTAAGATTAATGAACTGGTTAAACAAGTTCCAGAATGTTTTTCATTTGTGTAGTGGAAATACATATATAGTATACTAAGCTATGTGATATACTGAATATTACGGACTGGTTTTACAGTACAAGAATGTTTTTTCAGTTTTATGTTTGAAATACATAGACATATTGTTCAGCATATACAGTAATTATAAGGAGAAATGTTTTGTATGTGATAGACATGACCAAATAAATGTGTTCCTTGCAGTCCTCCCAGACTAGTATGAGTCAGGGGTATCATAATTTGTCTAAGAATATGTGATTCATAAACAAGATTATAATCGATTGAAAATGATGAACACATTTGTAATCAATAGCTACATGTACCTGGGAGGTGATGTGCAAGCAGGTCTCCTTAGAAGTACGCCGCCTGCTTTTCTTTTCCATTTTTTATACCAATTTTGTATCAACAAAATAAATTTAAGAATGCTAGTTTTGGGTGTTTTTTCTCAACCTATTGTTGGTTTATTAGTGGATTTTGGATATTGTCACGAATGTCCCCCTCCAGTCTTGAGATATCAGGCATATCGTCAATGATGAAGGTGCCACTAATAAATTATAGGTTTGGGTCCAGGAGGGAAGAAGGAAAACCTAACATTTAGAAGTGGCACCGGAATCATTGACGATGCGGGCCCTTCCCTTCCCTTTCATTGATGTTTTTAAGTAAATCTTGATATATCATTGAAGGACGTTATGACGCTGGGCGGATCAGCGTCTCGGGAATATTCCGCACGGGAAAACATCCACAAGTTGGGAAGCTTGGTTATAGCAGTTCTTATTTTAATTTTCTTTTATTATAACTTACAATTTTTTTTCGTAGTGAGTACCCAATCATAAGGACGATTCCGTAAGAGAATTAGCGTACCCTTCCGATGTGTGGCCTCTTTGCTCCCTGTGGCGGGTGTTTCAAACAGCTGACGCAAGGATTTGAAAGAGTGCCATTATATTATAGGCATATCGTCAATGATTCCGGGGCCACTACTAAATATTAGGTTTTCCTTCTTCCCTCCAGGACTCAAACCTATAATCTTATACTGAATCATAAACTCAACTGTGAATAAAGTTAAGTAACACCCCGTTCTTAACATTAATCATCAATTACAAACCCAATGCACTTGAATAAACTAATGAAAGCATATGGTCCTCCCGGGATTTGAACTCGGGACACCACACACAGAATATAAGTGTTATGCGAGTTATATCATTTTTACTGCATTTATAATGGTGCGTTATTTTCACTATCGTGAAGCTGAGAACCTGAATAAATCAACTGGGTCATCACTGGCTCGGATAATACAACAAGGATATCAATCTCTCCCAAAGTCACAGAATACACAATTTCGGTTCACATGTTTTATATTTATATTTTATATTCACCATTGACGATGCGCCTTAACATTGTTTATGGCCAATCTTTGAACTCAAGCTTGCTTTTCAAACTTCCCGCCCAGGAGAGAACAAAATACGATTGCCACACATCGTGAGCGAAACACTCTAAAAAAACACTCACGGACTCGTCCTATAATTATGATGTGGGTACCACAACTAGAAAAAACTAGCAAAAAATAATAGAAAAATAAAAATTAAACTTGATCTAGCAATGCGCTTCTCATGTGTCTGATGTCTCTCGCACGCTTCGCATCGGTCCTCGAAGCGATCTCTCGTTCTTACTTCTCCTGGGCCCAGACATGGCGGACGTGCCTCGTGGGTGTGCCAGCCCTCCTTCATTCTTCTCCTGCCCTCGGACATTGTGAGTCTTTTGCTCATATGTACATGCTAAGTGCTGAGGTCAGGGTAGCTTATAGACTAGGAGTAGGCTGTGTACGTCCTTTCTCTGGCCCTAGGAGACTGTTTTCCGGGTACTTAGTAAAGGCGAGTGTGTTAGACGGAGTCCTCATTGTGATAAGGCGAGGCTCCCACGTGCTTCTTTCATTACCCTAGCTCATATTTAGTTCGCTTGTTAGTCATGAGGCTTCTTTTAGTGAACCGGGGTCTGTTGTTCGGTCCATTTTGGGTGTTCAACAGTATGCTCTACACCACGAGGGCTAGTGCGTTTTAATTTTCTCACATAGCTGAGGGATCTAGCACGGAGCCATGACGCTATTCAGCCTACGCTTCTTGATCGCTACGTGTTGAGATTGGTCTTCGCTGGAGAGCAGGTTTGTTCTATTATTATAGATATCATCGACACCTGCCCCCATCTAGTTGGCCTCATGTAGGTTGTATTCTTATGGCTAGGAAGTGTTATTTATTCTATCTATCTATCTATATGCTCAGGCCCAATCCCCATTTTGGGGGTAGCCTACTCAAGACAGAGCAAGAACAGGGAAAACACAAAAACAACATAAAACAACAAATAAACACAGATAAAAAGCACAAACTCACACACATCCAGGTCACCCAGGAGAAGACCCAGAGACCAGGGTCACCAAGGTCGCTCCAGCACTCCCCCGGCCCCCAACCACCCGGAGAGGTTCCGATCTCGGCAGGCAGACATGCAGCGGAGCCAAAGCCACAAGCCCTCCCACCACACTTCCAGGCGCACCCTTCATATTAATCGTCTCCCCGGGCCAGGCGCCTGATGGACTATTATCTAGTCCAACTTGCGCCCGACCCCTTACTCCAAATGACCACATGTTCACTCAACTATTCACAAGCATTCTCCATTCACTCCTGTCCACCACGACTTCCCCTGCCTGATCTATAGTCATTCCTCTATCATCCAAAGCCTTTCTTACACAGTCTCTCCATCTCAATGGGGGTCTTCCTGCCCTTCTATCTCCCCTTGTACCTGACTCACATATTCTCTTTGTAAGCCTTTCATATCCCATTCGTTCAACATGACCATACCAGCTCAGCACCCTTCTTTCCACTCTGGCTGACAAATGTTCCTGCTGCCCCACTCTCCTACGTATCTCTTCATTCCTCAATCTGTCTCTACGAGTAACTCCACACATACTCCTCAAGCAGCTCATCTCCATCACATCCAGCCCTCTTTTCTCCTTTTTCTTCAGAGCCCATGTCTCAGCCCCATGCATCACTGTTGGCACAACAATTCCTTGATACAGTGCACTTTTTACTTTCACTCCGAGATTTCTCGTCTTCGTTATTTATTGATTGTATTTATTAATGTATAACTATGCCATAATATGTGCACGTTGGGTTATCTGTTCTGGGAGGTATGGCCCTACCGGAGGGATTTGTTAAAATGAGACTTAGTCAACGTGCCTCTAGTTGCTTCAAGTGGTTTCCCCGCCGGGAAACTTCCGGAAACATCTAGAGCTATGTTAAAATTCAGATTATCCTTGTTTGGCACTGGATGGGTTGGATTTTGTCTGTTTTGTTTACCGGCGTTAGTTTAATTTCGTTTGACCGACATTTTACTACACATGTCTTTTGGGAGATCCGGCTACCCACCTCCCTTAAAACATTTCCGCCTCACAAACTTAACAGAGAAACGTTCATTGCTTGGTATTATCAGAATGTTCTCCTGGTGGTTCAACAGTGGGGAGCCACTCCGCCGGGAATAAACGGCTGAGCCGAGAAACGAACTCACCCATTCCTATCTTGAGCATCTCGGTAATCTGTGTAGCTTATATCGGGTCGTTGGTCCGCCGCGAGTTAAAGACGATAGATTCAAGTAGCGTTGGTCGCTGGATCAGGTTCTTTCATAAGATGGGATTAGGTCAGTGTTGGTCACTTAGGTAAGAAGTTATATACACCAGTAGCACATGGGAGGCTACTCACTACTCAATTACACTTTTTGGGAATGTAGATAACGTAAGGGGAAATAAGATTGTATAGTGTTTTTCAAGTCTTTTTTTGTCTTTATTGTTGGAGATATTTTATATATTAGCTTTTCCAGCTTAGCGTGTCCTTATGAGCATTGATTCTTGAAATGTTCTCACCCTCAGGCTCGCAGTCTGGACACCTAGGAGGATCTGCATCTCCCCGGCGGGAGGGAGCCATGGATAAGAGTAGCTTTGCGTTTTGCGCCGCCTTGGGGTGCAAAAATTTAGCGGTCATTGGTCATCTTTTGTGCGTTAAATGTTTGCCTTGTTTGGACAGGTCTCGTGGCCGGTGGTTATCCAAGTCATGCCCCAAGTGTTCTGTGCTACGTATTGGTTATCTCACTCATTCTGATGGACAGTGTAAGACAATTCTACTCCACATTAAGTCAGTATTTGTAATGTACTGTAAGACAGTTGCTCATAAATCTTTGCAGTTGGATGACCCTTTGTTAGATAATTTTCTTAAACCAGAGCCTTCCGCCTATGTTTCCGGTAGTTCTAATGTAAAGCAAACAGTTACTCAGCCGGCTTCGGCAGAGACTCGCGATGTTCCCTGTTCCACCAAACCAAGCGACCCCGGACCACCAAGAATCCGCCGGAAGTGCCTTCGTCATCTTCTAGGCGAGATCGGTCCCGCTCTCCTGTAGCAGCTCCCAGGTCCTCTTCGCCTCTAGCTCAACAAGAGTCAAAGAGAGGCCGCTCTGATTTTTCCGCCGCACTCTCATCGGGCGATGATAGGAAAGACAGAAGGAAGCACTCCAAAGGATCCTCCTCCTCGAAGAATGCGGCTCAGCTACCGCCATCCAAGCCGGAACATACCTCTTCTTCGTCGCAACAGGAGGCCCCTAGAGACACAGCAAATAATGTCTCCAGCCAATCACACCGGTTCACAATCCCGCACCGAGTGCAGCCTGAACCCAAAGCTATTCCGGTATTAGGATCGGAGCGTGGCAGTAGTGTTGTGTCCAGCCGTCAGGAGGATGAGTGCTCCTCTGACCAGCTTGACTCGTTTCAGGAACCCATGGACTATGATATCCCAGACCTAAACCTGGGAGATATATCTCAGCCCGGCGTTCCATTCCCACAGACAGAAAGACGTGATACTGCTGCCCGGGCTGGCGAGTCTCGGTTGGAGGCTTTACCAGCCCCCCCAGCCCGGTCACCGGAATTCACCATACCCCAAGAAGGAGTAGACACCGAGGAGTTGCTGCCTGTCCAGCGACCAGCTTCTCGGCATTCCGGAACTCAGGGCTCAGATGTGTCTCAGTCTGCGTCCCAGTCAGACCAGGAAAGTAGGGTTTTTGTGTCTAATGAGAAGTTGCAGGAGTGGTTTGACTTTACGAGACAAGTGAAGGACGAGCTACAGGTTAAAGTAACGGCACCTGTGGCCCCAGCGGTGCGACCTCTAGGCCAGGCGCCTCTTCAGACTCAAGTTGATGTTAATTTTCCTCCTCCCACACTCACTCCAGCGGCTACCACTTCGGGAGCCGCAGCAATTTTACCATCCAATCTGAAGTTGTTCTCAGATCTTATTCAACTTCCTTCGTTCACTTCCTTTTAAGAAGGGCTTGATACGTCCTGGTCTGTTCTTACAGCCATTCGTCCCGAGGTCGCACAGCCCACGGTTACAGGTGAGACTCCTGTGCTAGAACATTGGGTTATTGAGGTGAGTGAAGCTAATAAATTGAGGGCCAAGAACCAGCTAGGTGAGGTGTTATATGTCATTGTTAAGGCTATCCCAACCATTTATCATCCTGATTATTTTGTCTACATGCCATCCCCTGCCCTGCCTCCCGCGTCATCTGGGAAATTATTTTCAGATTGGGCTAAATCAGATGGGTTGAATGATATTAAACTTTTGCAGGGAATGACCCCAGAGTTAAAATCAGTACCTTTTAGGGACGACGCAGGTACGTCCGTAGTTCATATTAGTGGTGGGGAGTCGGGTCCGTGGACGGCATGGGGGCAGGAGGCCCAGCTGTTTGCCAGCACTATTACTAATAAGAGCAGTCATCAGCTCCCACAAGAGGATAATCATTGGTTCTCTATGCCGGTAGGCAAGGCGGAAGGGATCCCACAACATTTTGGGGGCCTCTAAGTTATCTATTTGTCAGTTGTCTGAACCCTTTTGTTCCCTCACACAGGTACAGATAGATGAAGATTATAAAATGAGGCAGAAGGCCTGGAGGTTAGCGTCCCAATACCTGCTCAGCCGCCAGCTTGTGGCCTCTCTGGCCAGGACGACTGAGTCGGTCACGGACGCTGGCACCCATAAGGCTCTCTCTCTTACTAGGTGCCTCTTACTCCAGAATTCCATTCAGTCCCTTGGCGATATCCGCACGGCTCTCTTTGAGGTAGTGCGGGTTCGTCAAGATCTGAGGGTTTACCTGGTCCGGAGACTCTCTGTAGAGATTGGTAGGAGATTGATTTTATCGAATGTTAACTTCCTGTTAGACTCTCAGAATGCCACTGCTTTCAAGCCGAAGGGTGAGCCAACATTTAAGACTAAATCTAATAAGAGTTCATTTCGTGGTCAGTCACAGCCATTTCAGTCACCAAAGACTCACACAACCCCTGGAAGCAGCGGTACGTCTTGAGGACGCGGTCAGCCCAGGGGTAGAGGGAAATGGTTCAGGGGGCAGTCTAGGGGTAAACCCGTTAGCAATGATAGCAAGGCCTCTCATCCCCCCAATCCTAAGTCAGTCATAACCCTCCAATCCAAAAAACTTAGACACCACGCAACTCTCTCACTCCCAGTGCCAAGGCAAGGCGAGACGGATCCGAGGGTAGTTCTGCCGGACAATACCAGTCATGTGACTGGCAGTTTCCGGGACTGTCACTGGGCATGGCCCTGGCGAACATGGGCAAGGACAGTGGTCCGGAAGGGTCTCTCATGGCGGAGGTCACAGCGACCTCGTTTACGTATCCCCACAGAGTTCAATCATGTTTCTTTAGAGGTGGGATCCGTCGTCAGACGGATCATTATCCCCAGTCCTTTAAATCAACCCGTGTTCACATCCTGGATATTCCTGGTGTCAAAGAGGGATAGTGTTCAGATGAGGCCAGTGATCGACCTGTCCTATCTGTATGTATGTATGTGTGTGTATGATTGGCAGCAGAAAATAAAATATGAGGTAACCCGAGTGAAACAAGTGGCGTATGCAGATGACCTCACAGGTGCAGGAAAAATAGGGGATCTCAAAGAATGGTGGCGGAGAGTACAATCGGTAGGCGAAGTCATTGGGTACTATCCGAATGCTAGTAAATCTGTACTAATAGTGAAAGAAAACAAGTATGAAGAAGCGGTGCAGACTTTTGATGGGACAGGAGTGAAGATTACAAAGGAGGGTCAACGCCATTTGGGAGCAGTAATAGGCACAGAAGAATGCAAGAGAGACTATGTGCGAAAAAAGGTAGCGGAGTGGGTAAAGGAAGTGAAAACCCTGGCAGACATTGCGAAATCTGAACCACATGCTGCATATACTGCCTTCACATATGGTGTTAAGCACAGATGGACCTTTCTTATGAGAACAGTGCCTGGCATTAGACAGATGCTCCAACCGCTTGAAGAAGCAATCAGAGGAACATTCATACCGGCCTTAACAGAGATGGAAGGCGTCACGTAAGAGCTAAGAGATCTATTAGCTCTTCCGCCAAGGTTCGGAGGTATGGAGATCATAAACCCAGTGGAGGCAGCACTACATGAGTACCAAAATTCCCTTAAACTTACTACGTCTCTGACAGAAAAAATACGGGAGCAAAATGAAAATGATGAGGTGGACGAAGAGGAACAACGAAATGCAAGACAGGAAATTACAAAGAGCAGAGAAGAGAGACAGAAACATAGCCTAGAACAAATTAAGACCAGATGTAGGGAAGAACTGAAAATGAGAGTTGAGATGGCACAAGACACGGGGGCTTCAAATTGGCTCACAGCATTACCAATAAAGGAGAAAGGCTTCAGCTTAAATAAACAAGAATTCAATGATGCCGTAGCCTTGAGGTATGGGTGGCCAGTTTCGAACCTGCCGCTGAAATGTGCATGCGGTGAAATAAACAACCCAGACCACTGTATGACCTGTAAGAAAGGAGGATTCATCTGTATCCGGCATGATGAAGTACGAGACATCACTGCACAAATGCTGGACGAGGTGTGCCATGATGTCAGAATCGAACCG
The DNA here is from genome assembly GCA_032716605.1 of Paralithodes platypus. Classification (NCBI taxonomy): domain Eukaryota; kingdom Metazoa; phylum Arthropoda; class Malacostraca; order Decapoda; family Lithodidae; genus Paralithodes; species Paralithodes platypus. The sequence continues at coordinate 32,512,431 of CM064507.1, read as the reverse complement.
GAACTTCTGCCTATGGACGGACAGTGCTTGGCCCACAATACTGCAAATACTTCAAATGAAGCAAGAGTGGACGTAAGTGCTCGAGGTTTTTGGACGAGGGGACAACGGGCTTTTTCGACATCAGAATCTTCAACCCAAGAGCACAAACATATCATGAGCGAGGACACAAGGCGGCATACTTGAGAAACGAAAGTGAGAAAAAATGTGCTTATGAAGAAAGAATTTTGAACAGGGATCAAGGAAGCTTTACTCCTCTGGTCTTCTCATCGTCGGGAAGTATGGGACCTTCTGCAAGTGTCTTCTATGCCAGATTAGCTGAACAAATATCGGAGAAAAAGCGCCAGCATAGAAGCCAAGTCATAACTTGGATGAGATGCCGGCTCTCTTTCTCTCTTCTCAGGTCTGCACTCCTATGTCTCAGGGGTACAAGGTCCTCCCCGCTACAGAGGACAAGAGTGAGAGACTTGGACTTTGAAATGGTCGTGGCGGAGGGACGAATTGGGGAACAACTAGGTTGATTGTAGAGAGGTACTGGTACAATAAGATAAACTACAATGTAACTAGAATAAGATAGATTGTACACCACTTTGTAAATGTCACCTTAATAAAAGTGTATGTAGGTGTGTGTATGTATGTGGGTGTTACTGTGTATGTATATGGGTGTGAGGGCGATCAGCCGGGTGTGGGCCATTTGGCTCTCTGCATTCTCCTGTTTCCTTATGTTGACCTCTGACTATTTTGGTGAGGTCAGTCCTCATAGTATTAGTGAGTTGGGCCTATAATTAGGCCTTATAATTAGAGTTGGTTGTGAGCGGGATCTGCCTTGTGTTGACCAATCGGCTTTCTGCAGACTCCCATTTTCTTATGCTATTATGCTCTTTTGTATGTAATTGTTGTGTATGTATGTATGCGTGTCTATGCATGTATAATTGTGTATGTATCTATATGTATATATATGTATATCTATATGTATATCTTCATATTTACATAAGTTACATAAGAGTTTGGCCTTGTGTAGGCCAATCGGCTCTCTGCAGAATCCCAGTTTTCTTTTATTCTTATGCATAGATTTGTTCCTCTTGTATTACAGCACGTTGTATCATTACTATTATATTTATTATTAGTTCACTGTGTATGCACGTATAATGTTATATTCTTTTTATTTGGCTATTCTGTACACGTTAATACTAAATATGCTTTGTAATGTACTGATTTTCTTAAGTTCATTGATTTGTATCAAATTATATATATGATTAGATTAGATTGTATTGTTATGCATATTTCAATGTATAGGATATCTGCATAAGTATATATTATTTGTAAGACATTAATTTTGTATGTAAAAGAAATATGCTCCTAAAAATATAGCAAAAGGCAGTAGGATGGCAACACTTTTTGTTTGTATATGCTAGTTAGCAGCTCACAGATGATTTAGGACGGTTATTTAACCCATAAACGGCGGCAACGCTCATAAGAAGTTTTACTGGGCGAGGGCGGCAAAGCTCTTAAGAGGGAGGCCTAAAATAAACATTTAAACGGCCCCAGTAGCACTAAACAATTTATTTTTTATTTTTTATTTTTTTCCCTATACCTCATATCACTCTTCCACATCCCCTCCTTCCCCCCTTTCCCCTCCCCCTTCAATTATCACCTATTTTCACTGTTATTCCCTAATTCGTTGGTATATTTTTGTGCTAACTTTAGCAAAATGTGTGGAGGATGTGCTTACGTGCCTAGCGAGTGGGTTACAAAAGCGAGTGTGTGTATGAGTAGGCTCAGTGTGGCTTGAGGCCTCGTGGAGGGAGGGGTTGCCTCAATTTGCTCCATAATTCATGAATGGGCTGCTCCATGTATATTCGTGATTTTGACCAGAAAAATTATATTTTCACTTGTTTTATTGTTGTTACAGGTTACTATCTTCATAGTGAAGGTAAAACAGGATCATATGAATAAGTAATAACGATATTTATCGTACAATGACGATTATAGGCCTGAATGGAGCCTATATGCGCGCCCGTGGGCCCTCGCCGTTCCCGGGTTAAAAGGTATAGCTCATGAAGTCAGCTATCCTCATGAGCATAAATGTTAGTGTACAATATACCTTCTATGTGTAATAATAGTAGTCCGAGTTTCTTATAAATGTAAATATAAATATATTAGTGTTTTGGATGGATGGGGCGAGAGGTATTTCCGAGTTTTCGTGACGTATACAAAGCCATTGGGGTACCCATAGAATAACAATCGGTCAAAGAGTTTCAGGAGTCAGGTCACTGGCCACCATATTGATTCTCAGTATTTATTAGTGGCCCCTTCATCATTGACGATATGCCTTATACAGTAATGGCACTCTTCAAACTCATGCGTCAGCTGTTTGAACCAACCGCCTCAGAGTGTTAAAGAAACTTGCATCGTAAGCGTACGCTCATTCTCTTACGGAATCGTCATTATGATAGGGAGCTCACTACGAAAAAACTTTGTAAAAAATAATAAAATAAAAATAAATTAGAACTACTAAAAGCAATGCTTCCCATCGTGTGGATGTTGAAAGCGTGGGTGTGCCCGCAGACGCTGCTGTGCCTAGCGCCATTCGTCCTTCGCACTCCGAGACCCGTTGCCGACGGACGTGCATTTGCCGACCTCTCTTCATTCTGCATTCTATGGTCTCTACTAGGGAGTTTTTTGCTCATTTGTATTATCTGAGATGTTCTAGAATAGGTTTAGATTAGATAGGTCGGATGTCCCCATTGGCACGGCCCCCAGGAGTTTGTTTTTATAAGGGAGATTAGGCTGGCGTCCCCTCATTCGTCTGTGAACTTGCCCGCCATAGTTTTTGTATTTTGTGCTCTCAGGTTAGCCTAACTAGTTATTTAGGAGGCTTATTGATCCAGGGCACCGCTTTTCGGCTACCTTTCTGGTAGGCAAAGCGTTTTTGTGTTCATCGGCAGACTCTATAGTTTAAGAGTTGTTTCAAGTGGTGAAGAGCTTTCTATAGTTTTCTGCGTCGTCCCTTCCATGCGAGGTGTTCGTCATGATGAGGTTGGCTACTGGTTTCTTCCTGGAGGTAAGAGTATTGCTGTGTCATCGTGCTACTTGCCCTAGGCCTCATGGCTTGCCTCGATGTAGGGGTGTTTTATAGCTAGGTTGTATTATTATTATTAATTGTTAATTTTAATAATTGTAGCCATAAGATGTGACCTTCTCTTTCATTACTAATTTATTATTAATGAAAGGAAGGCGTCAGGAGATGTCCTGACAATTATAAATATGTACGTGTTGTGTTGGGCTATCTTGTTGCAAACGAGTTAGAAAACACAAAGGGTTTGGTTAAACTCTTCCGGCAGAAAATAGCCGAGTGCTATGTTTACAGGAGGCTCTCTGCGGCGGGCTAGAGTAACGATCCAAGTAACCCGTTCGTGGATGAGCGCCAGAACTATAATTCCCGGCGGAAGGGGAAGGCTTCCAAACGGGATTTTGGCTCAGCCGGAATGACTCGCCTATATTAAAAATATCCTCACGCGGCGGGGAAGACTTTCAATCCGTCGTCACGGCGGAAGGGTCAATCAATCCGTCAGCGGGACGGGTGAGTTTAGTTAACGGAGCTCCGTAAATGAGGCGGAGAAATAATGTTGACAATACATTCACTCGGAATGATAACTTAGATATAGGCCAATGATAAGGATTATCATGGATAAGTAGTCTTAATACCTTCAAGAGAAAATCGGAGAGTGGTTTTCCAGAAGGGTACGAAGGAAAATTAGAGTAGTAGTGTACTAGATCTAATTTTCCGGCGTATTCAAGGTATATAACGTGTGTGAATGTCTTGGATTATCCTTATAAGCATTAATTCTTGGAATTTTCTTTCCAGATCGCACACTTCTACCTCGGCAACGTGCCCCAGACTGGGGGCCGATCCCGGCGGGAGGGTTAGTAAACATGCATTACGTTACCCTATGTATGACACCGACATGCATGAACGTTCCGATCTTTAGTAATAAAACGATGTATAAAGTGCGTAACATGTCTTGATCGCTCTAGGGGACTTTGGCTGTCTAAGCGATGTGGTGTGTGTACTTGACTTCGTGATGGATTATTGAATCACAAAGAAGCAACGTGTCAAGTGGCCCTATTGGAAATAAAGGCGCACTTTAATACCTACACTAAAGAGGTAGCCCATAAAGCGTTACAGTGCGACGATGAGGCTTTGTGGGATTATTTGGTTATTAAATCTCCTTTTTGTAAGCATAAGTCAACTTGTTCAGTGGTGATAAAAAAGAAGCCAACAAAAGTGTTTTCGAAAGAACTTATTAGTACGGACAGTGACTCTGATAACACAAGTGCAACGTCTAGCCCCTCCCGTCGGAATTTGAAACAATCTCAGCCAGATTCGTCGCAAGAGGACAGGACCCTGTCTAGATCCAGGTCGCCCTTAAAACAATCTTTACGTTTGTCAGGCCAATCGAAACAGCCGGCGACCAAGAAACAAAGAATCACGCCAGAAAAAGTGACACCGGCGGCGTCAACTTCAGGCAGTAAACGGGTTATGTTTCGTCTGGAGGCGCCGGTGATGACACCTACTCCCTCCGTCACTACCTCCTCCAAGCCTAAAGTGCAATCTGGCAGGTCGGAGATAGTGACGGAGGTGGCAGAGACGCCTCCCAGAGACAGTGATAGTGACTTGAGCCACTTGTCGCAGTCAGTTAGGCCGGGTTATTCAATCCCCCGTTCAAATGTTCAGCCGGGTTTTAAAGTTCCACGTTCTCATATATTGGCGAAAGTGTTAACCGATCAATATCGATGGTGCCAGGGGGGCACCAGGGAAGGTTCTGAACGATCGCAAAGTCAGATGTCCACTGCCTCGGAAGCCACAGACAATGTAAGTGTGCGGCAAACCATTGAGGAACAAGTGCCTTCATCCATACCAAATTTGAGTTGGGAAACCTTTGAACGTGAACGATTAAATCCCGCGGTCAGGCACGAGACGGTTCGATCCCGCTCAGCCCGGCAACCGGAGGTAGAGTTGGTTGAGGACATGGAATACCAGGACAATTTAGGAGAGGAGTTAGAACAATTACCTTCCGATCAAAAACTGGCATCGTCGTGCCACTCAGAAGGTGACTCAGTAGCTTCTACGGACGGTACTAAAGATTATGTTACTAGGGCAGATTTGAAATCTTTGTTGCTAGACCGCTGGAGTCAGTTCGAATATCAACTAGGCAACTTATTTTTCCCTCCTCTAAGACAACTAGTTCTAGTCAGTCATCTTCGACGTCAACTTTGACTACTTCCAATGTCCGAGTTGTCACGGATGTCATTCCTCCACCTTTGGAGAAAGTTCCCCTTAGAAAAGGCCCAATGCCTTTACTTTACGGGCCAGATCAGTCATGGATTAATATCGATGCCCAGAACCCAAAGGTCCTGCAACAGACAATCTCGGGAGAGCTTCCGGTATCTGATCACTGGGTTATTCAGGTTAATGAGAGTAAAAAGTTACGAGCTCTTAATATGTCCGGTGAAACTCTAGACGTATCCATTAAGGCTGTTCCTAATTTATATGCCCCAGACTTCTTTGTAATAATAATAATAATAATAATAATATATGCTTCCTCCCAAGCTTTGCTACCTCCCTCTTCTGCACGACTTTACTCGAATTGGTCGAAAGTTGACGGGTTTAATGACGTAAAGGCTTTGGCACATTTAACGCCGGAATTAGATGCAATTCCTATCCGTGACCAATCCGGCAACCCGGTCCTGCAGATCGGGGATGTAGGTACAGGTCCATTGGTGGATTGGGAGGTGGAGGCGCAACAGCTCACTGCCACAATTACAAGTAAGTCTTCTCACCAGATACCACAAGAACAGCACAGCTGGTTTTCACTGCCCGTCGCTATAGCCCGGGGTGTACCTCAATCTTTGCTTAATTTTCTCACTGCTCCTAAGTTGTCTTTGTGGGAAATACAAGACCCTTTTTCTAGTCCCCCCCCCCCAACTCTGCTGGATAAAGACTATAAATTGAGGCAAAAGGCTCTGAGGCTACTGCTCAGTTCTTGCTCAGTCGCCAGATCGCACAGTCTCTGGTCAGGACGGCTCAGGCAATAACTGATTCCCACGCTAAGAAAGCCCTCTCTCTCTCTCTAGACGTCTTATTCTGCGGAACTATTCAATTCCTTGGTGACGTTAGGGTCGCCTTCTTGGAGGCGGTCCGTGCGCGTCAGGACCTAAGAATCTATCTGGTGAAGAAGTTTCCGGAGAAGATTGGGCACCGTGTCATTCTGTCCCCAGTTTTAACATCAAATCTTGTATGTCATGATATCTGGAGGACTGTGTTTAGCCTCATAGACTCTGTTAGGAAGGCTGCCTCCCAGGGGCGGAAAGAGTCACATAAATTTGCTAAGCCTTACACTAAACCAAAATTTAGTGACAAGAGTCACCCAAGTGGGACTAAGTTTATTTCTGAAATCCAACACCCCTTCCACGCCGGGAGGCAGTCATGCTAAGAAAAGCAAACAGGGTAAGAGTCCCGGTAAGTGGTACAAAGGACAGACTAAGAGTAAACCAGGACAGACTAAGAGTAAACCAGGACAAGAGTCAAAGTCTGCTACTGCCAACCAGCCGTCTACCCGTATCACATCACATTAAAAAAACTAGTCATCCACAAAACTCTCTCACTCCCGGGGCCTGTATTGGGCGGGTTGGATCCGAGAATAGTTCTGCCGGACAAGCCCAGTTGAGTGACTGGGTCATTCCGGACATGTCACCGGGCTTGGCCCCGGCGGACTTGGGCACGGACAGCGGCACGCAAGGGCATCACTTGGCGGTGGCTCCGACGACCTCATTTACGACAATCTTTAGAATTCAATCATGTTTCTTTAGAGGTGGAGTCACTAGTCCAGGAAATGATAACCAAGCATATCATTGTCCTGGTCAATCCAGCTTGCCCAGTTTACACGTCCAGACTTTTTCTCGTGCCAAAGAGGGACAGTGCTCAGATGAGGCCGGTCGTAGATCTGTCTCACCTGAATCACTACATTCACAACGCATCGTTCAGGATGCTCACTGTGAATCAGATCAGGTTAACACTTCCGCCGCAAGGTTGGATGTGTTCTTTAGACCTGACAGAAGCCTATTGGCATGTCCCAGTAAACAAAAGGTTAAAATAATTCCTCGCTATGAGGATCGAGCATCAGACTTATGTCTTTCAAAGGATGCCTTTCAGTCTGAACCTGCCACGGAGGATCTTTACCAAATTAGTCCGACAGGCTCTGTTACCACAGTTAAAACAAGGAATCCCGGTGATGTGGTACCTAGACGACTGGCTGGTGGTAGCAGAGTCTGAGATTCAATGCCTCATGTCAAAGCCCTGGGGTTCAATATCAACTTGGCAAAGTCGAGTCTTGTCCCAACAAGGGTATTTCAGTGGGTGGGGCTGGTATGGGACACAGCACACCTAACACTCAGTCAGAGTGTGGTCGATCGGAACAGATTTCGCAGGAAATTGTTCCTTTATCTTCACAGCTTGAATACCACGAGGAAGGTGTAGGAGTCCCTTGTTGGCTCTCTCAACTGGATTCAACTTACTGTAAAGTTGGGCCGGTTGAAAGTAAAGAGGTTAATCTTGGAGGGAAACAAAAAATTTCCGCTGTTACCGGCGGAAAAGTCGTGGCAAATCCCAAAATTAATCCACAACTTACTAGCGGTCTGGGCAAGGCCAGAAACATTGTATTCAATTATGATGTGGACTTCTCCTCCGCCGACGGTATGGGTAGATATAATAATAATAATAATAGTTCTTAAAGCTAGCGCATGCTAAGCCAGCTAAGGATAGCCCAATAAGGCCGATTAGGCGTATTTCCATTGGGGTCCTGTACTACTACCCCATCCCCTTGCTCATGAGGGATGGTAACGACTCAGTGCTTGTGAAAAATCTTTAATGCGCCGAGCGTGGGCGCGATCCCGGGCCTTCTGGGTGCAAGGCCGATGCTTCAGGGACGGTGGGTTGGGGTTATCAGTCAAACCTGGGGCATCAGGGTCAAGGTCTTTGGTCCCATTCCAAGGAGTTTCACATCAATGCGAAAGAGTTACTAGTTCCCTTAATATTTCGTCAGGCTCACGGTTCCACATTGGAGGGGAAATCAATAGCTTTTCGAATGGACAATCTGAATGCCGTGTCTTGCATTCAGAAGCAAGGGTCAACAAGGTTTTGAACGTTGCTAGAGTTGTTGGAAAAGATTTTTGTGTTAGCCGACAAGCTAAACATGCATCTTCACGCATCTTATCTGCCAGGCGTGGCCAACGTCTGGGCAGATGCTCTGTCACGGAGACGGAGCAAAATGGTAGAATGGGCGCTCAAGCAAACCCTCTTCCAAAAGATGATTGCAGAGCCATACCGTCCACAAGTGGACTTATTCGTGTCAGAGGAAAACCACAAACTCCCTCTCTACCTAACCCGCTGGGGAGTCACTTCGGCGGGGGGTCCCGACGCTTTGCTGACGGATTGGAACAGGTGGAATTCCATTTATCTGTTTCATACCACCCGACGCTTCACTCATGTGTCAAGTAGTTCACAAACTACGGGATTATCGGGGCATAGGCTCGCTGATCGCGCCCCTGTGGCTGGGTCAGGTTTGGTACTCCCAATTGAAGACGTGGTGCAAGAACCCGGTGTCACTCCCGATCTCGTACTTCCACTTGGAGACAATTGGCAACCTAAAGACCTCGCTGACTTTTGCATTATGGACATTAAAAGGGCCAAATGGTTAGCCCCTTTTGGAGAAAACGTGACTAATAAATTTATTAATCAGTACACACCTTCAACCAGACGTCAGTATCAATCACATTGGAAATCTTTTACGACTTGGATTGTGGAAACTGACCAAACTGAAGCATCGGTATCATTAATTTTCAAACATCTGGATCACTTATTTGAGCATAAACGATTGTCAGTAGTAACACTAAAGAATCACATGACAGCAATAAGAGTTCCCTTTTTTTACTTAACTGGGCTCTCCGTACCGCTGGCGGAAGAGAAGGGTTTCATGCGTGCATGTTTCAAGCTTCGCCCACCACCCCGTCAGCTCATGCCTACCTGGTCACTTGATAAAGCTTTGTCTTTATTAAATTCTCAGAAATATAATCACAATCCTACTTTTGATTCAATCTTAAAGAAGGCTGCGTTCCTTATATCCTTGGCTACAGGAAACCGGGTATCGGAGCTGGCGGCGATGAGCAACGAACCAAATTGTCTCAGGTTTGGACGACGCAATGTAGATGTATAAATTGCGCCGTCTCCTAATTTCATAGCTAAACACGAGCACAGTGAGCATGTTTTTACGGCATTCACTGTTCCGGCGCTCAAAAGAGGAGATATTTACCATAAATTAAGTCTGTTGAAATCTCTAATGAATGTTATGGGAGTGTCCCGGCCTAACCAACTGGGCGCCCTCTGGGTAAATAGAACGGGTATACGCCTTACGAAGAGGAAGTTATAATAATAATAATAATAATAATAATAATATTTATTCAGTCAGCAATTTACAGAGTTGGTACCACATAGTTTGTTACAAATATGACATGTACCAGCCTTGCATAATTCCAACTAAGGATAGCCCAATAAGGCCGTTAGGCGTATTTCCATTGGGGTCCTTGTGGGATTAGGTTAGCTGGGGAAAAGGGGAGGATAAAGAAATAGATACTTTAGAGAAAGTATTTCTAGGGGGTTATTTTAAGATACCTTACATCCTATAGTAAATATCAGTAATCTGTAATCGGTAATCATTTCAGCTTGGTTTGTCTATCTCTTATGTCGTATTTAGTAGTAGACATAAGCTTGGTGCTCCCTTCTCGCAGCTGTCCGGTTCAGGTGTTCCTTCAGGCTACGTCTGAAGGAATACAGTGTTCTCTTTTCACGGACTGACTGGGGTAGGTCGTTCCAGTCTTTGATGGCAGTGAAGAAGAATGTTTGCTTACCCTGTCCTTGGATTCTCGGGACCTTAAAATTAAACATCATGTTTCTTGTATTATGTCCACTCCTCTCATTTGCTTTAACAAAATCATTCTTTAGATACTCTGGAGCTCTGTCATAGAAAATTTTGAAGGCATTAGTTAGCCTGATTTGTTTGGCCCTGTCAGAAACATTGAGCATACCTAGTGACTGAAGTTGTTCCTGGCCAACATGTGATCTGGGTCCTAGGTTCAGCATGAACCTAACCATTTTATTTTGAGTGACCTGAAGTTTGTGCTGTGCTGATTTAGATGATGCAGAGTACCAGGATGACACAGAATAGTTAAAATGACATTGAACAAGCGCTTGGCAGAGGGTCTTTTTGGTCGCCGCGGGCAAGCATCCCACCTGTCTATACAGGTATTTTATACGTGCTCTACATTTACTCAGGATAGATTCCAAAATTGTTTCACCTGACAAACTCGCGTCCAGTTTCAGTCCGAGATATTTAACTTGTGACACTGTTGTTATAGGAATATCATTACAGTTGACCGAGAAGCCCACAATGTCTTTCAGTTTGCGTTTTGTTCCACATAAGATGGCTTCCGTCTTGCCCAGGTGAAGAGATAGTCTATTGTCCACTAGCCATTCACTACATGATGCTAGTTCTTTGGAAAGTGAAGCGGCAATACTTATTGGGTCTTTTCCTGAAACCAGAAGCACGCTGTCGTCTGCATACAGCAATAATTTACATGAGACGCTCAGTTCCATGTCGTTCACATAACAGAGAAAGAGTAAGGGACCAAGGATGCTTCCCTGCGGGACCCCACAGTTAATTGGCATAGGATCAGATATATTATCATCAATTTTGACTCTTTGGGTTCTACCACTAAGATAAGATTTAAACCAGTTCACAGACCCTATGCCCATAGCTTGTAGTTTATTACATAGGATATCATGGTCTACTGTGTCAAACGCTTTTTGTAGATCAAGAAGAACCATACCGGTGTAGTTACCTTTAGACATTTCTTCACGAATGTGATCCGTTAAGTGGATGAGACAGGAGTCTGTCGAGTACATGCATCTTAAACCTGATTGAAACTTATAGAATAGATCATTTTGTTTGAGGTAGTGTTCAATTTGGGTGTATACCGCTCTTTCAAGGATTTTAGATACAATACATAATATGCTAACTGGTCTGTAGTTGCCAACTTCTAGTTTATTTCCTTTCTTGAATAGAGGGGTTACAATAGCTTCCTTCAGTTCAGCAGGTACTGTGTTGGTGTTAATTGACAAGTTGATGATGTGGGTTAGGGGGCCTGCTATACCAATGGCTCCATCTCGTAGAAATTTGGCAGGAATTTTGTCTGGTCCTGTGCTCTTATGTACATTTAGGTTAGACAGCTCGTCAAAAGTGTATTTTGGTGTAACATTTTGCAATCTAAATGTGTTCGGGTGTATGTCTTTATCTCTGTAGAAATTACGAAAGGTGGTCGTTGTTGTCGTGTATTTATTGAGAGGTTGAGGTAGGTTCTGTGCAAGTGTGTTTGCTATGGAAGTGAAGAAGGAGTTGAAGTAGGTTGAAATTTGTCGTTTATCGTGGCAAACCTGATCATTAATGGTGAGAGCAATATTAGTGTTAGACGAATCCCTTGTCTTGTTGCTGTAGCCTGTTGTTTTTAGGTGCCTCCATAGTTTCTTTGGGTTATTCTGATATTCCTCTGCCTTATTGTGAAAATAATTATTTTTCGCTGATTTCATTTTCCTACTTAGTTTATTCCTGGCCCTGTTGAACTCATGTTTCAGACCTTGATCCTGTCTATGTTTCGCTAGCCTTTTTAACAGATTGTCTCTGTGTTCCAGATGGTGTAGTATGTCATTGTTGATCCATGGGTCTGACCTTGCTTTAATTCGTATGTCTTTCAGAGGAGCTATTTCGTCTAGGATGTTTGTGATGATGGTTCTGAAGCCAACCCATGCGTCATTAACGTTTGTACTTCCAAACACTGGAGACCAGTCTGTATTCCATAAAATGTCCAGAAATGTTTCCTTATTGTAGTTTCTGAGTGACCTTGTTTTGATAATCTTGTGATTCTCTAGGGTAATTTTTGTGGTTTTTCGTGTGCAATATGTGACGAAGTGATCACTTATCCCAGTCTGTATAACCCCTGATTGGGATATTTTGTCCTCTCTGTTACAGTTTATGTGGCCTAATATTGTGGCAGTGTTCTCAGAGATACGTGTGGGGGTTGTGATGAGTTGTTTGTGATTGTGCATTGTCAGTATATGCCTATATTCTCGTACAAGCCTATCATTTCGTTGTTTGTAACACAGGTTAAAATCCCCTAGTATGATGGATTCGTTCCGAGGGTCTAGCGATGACAAAGTTCGTTCAAATTTGGTCAAGAATTGTGTGTCGGCTGGTGGCCTATAGCATACCCCAATTGTGATGGGTCTTGTCCTCGGCAGGTGTAGGTCGATCCACAGAGCTTCGTGATTTTCTACATGGAGGTCGGTCCTAGTTGTGTGTGTGAGGTTGTTTTTTACATACAGACATACTCCTCCCCCATGCCTATTGCGATCATTCCTAACCATGTTGAAACCTTGAATATTTATTTCACCATCGTTTATAGTTGAATCCAGCCAGGTTTCTGTGATTGCAATTATTGAAGCTTTGGCCTTATTAGCTAACAAGTTTATTTCTGACAATTTATGGTACATTGATCTGGCGTAAATGTGGATAAGATGGAGCCCTTTGTTGGTGAACACTCTGTATTAATCTTTGATTTTGAATGTGTCCTGGCTGGATTCTGAGTTGTTAATACTTGGATCATTTACATTAATATTCGGTAATGAATGCAAGGCACTAAAATGCCCCAGAACGAGAAGCCCACCACAGAAGCCATGAACGAACACCACACAGAAACACCAAAGGAAAGGTCCACAGAACGAAAGGACCAGCTGACCGAGCCCGCCATTCCAGACAGGCCCAAGCCCGCAGGGCTAAACAGCTCCAGGACACACCCATTTACCTTTTCTAAAACTGACCATTTTCCACACCTCACGTACACTAACCCCCTCGTGTCCTACACTCCTAACTACAAAGATGATGAACAGGAATATACATTCATATTAAAAACACCCATGCCTGTCCCGACGTTGAGCCAATGCCAACACATCAGACAGCCATAATTATATCTATGTATGTTCTTGCATCCGAGAAGTAGATGTTATATATCTTAGAAGTTAAAACACCCACGCTGTCCCTAGACCTCGTATATAATTTTCCATGACGAGTATAGATATATGTAACCCGTGCCCAGTCGCCCCTTGCACTGTTCCTCTAGTAACTAAGTCTATAATATTAACTGCCACCAGCATTGATACGACATAGCGGCACTGTCCTTGCTACAAAGATGATGAATAGGAATATACATTCATATTAAAAACATGCCCTGTCCCGACGTTGAGCCAATGCCAACACATCAGACAGCCATAAATATATCTATGTATGTTCTTATATCCGAGAAGTAGAAGTTATATATCTTAGAAGTTCAAACACCCACGCTTGTCCCTAGACCTCGTATATCATATTCCATGACGAGTATAGATATATGTAACCCGTGCTCAGTCGCCCCTTGCATTGCTCCTCTAGTAACTAAGTATTAATATTAACATTCCCTAACATCTTATCTTGCCAGACTAAGCTTCTGAAGACCCATCGCCCCATAAATCTATGTATGCAATCCTTAGGTTAAGTATTTTTATCCGCCATTGTGTTCACCTTTTTCCATTTACTTTCCACAATTGTTATACGTCTTCCCCTTGCCTCCTTCGTATCCACAGCCCACACTACGCCAATTTATTTCGTGTCTTACACCTCTTACCCCAACCAGAGATTGTATAAGATAACCTGGTTACCAGTATCTGTCATAAGTACCCCGAAACAATAACTAAGTACCCCCACGAACTGCCGCTGTGGGTGGTATTTTATATTTAATAGAAAACGCAGTTCCCAGGGCCAACTAATAGTATCCATAACCCTCTGACTGATCACATAACTCTATCTTTTCCAGACTCATATACCACCCCATAGTTGCATTCCCCGGTAGCATTTGGCTAACGTATTCTACTGCCTTTTCAAACTTCCATATCAATTGTAGCCTAATGCCACCCCCACGCCCAGGGACCTTAGGGGCAAAATTTCCCTGTAGCCCTTGAACTCCCCCCCCCTCTCATTAAGACACCCGCGCTTCTCGACTCTTGTCCGACCTAGCCTCTCTCTCATACCTCTTGAAGATCCTTGAATTGTCCGTTACTAACGCTCTCCAACCTTTTATATATATACTCCTATCCAGCCTACCTTCACTTAGTAGGCCAGAACAACATTAGAACTTTACTAGCCCCTTGCATGCCATCTATTCTCTTACAACACATTCACAACCCTGCACCCAATGGTCGTCGGTGCGAGGCTAGCCGCCCCGCCAGTAACTAACTTCTATTGCCATACTTCCAGATAAATGTGGCAGAGTTAGCAACCCAGTCTCCACCATATCCAGCAAACCCTACAATTAACAACCAGCCGAGTAAAACCAGCTAGCTAAGGCACCTTCGGTTTTGGTATTAAAGACACTCACATCTGTCTCATACACAGAGGGTTATTACAAACACTGGTGATATGGCAAGCCCCTAGCCACAGCCGCCGGACGACTATATCAGAGAGAGGGCGCCCAGCTCCCCCTTTTTGCCCACCCGAGGAGGGAGACCCCCACCCCCGCGGAGGTATACCTGGCCCCTGTTTTGACTTTCGAGTCATTGCCAGGTAGCACAGGAATTCTTCCTATCAATGAACTAACCATGAATGACTAACACCTTTACTAACCTCTATTAACTCACAATAAACCATTTACCTTTCTTGCATGCTCTGATCACTAAATTAGCACCTCAGCTATACCATAGAATGAAGATTGAACAATCTAGAGAGACGCTCCTATCACAGCTGTCCCCATCCTCCTCGCAAAGTAGATCCAGTCTCTCTCCCCTAAATACGTCCAGTATAGCCAAAATAGTACCTCTTACTAAGGCTCAGTTATATGAAAATATAAAGGCTTCCTATCGCCCTGTGCCACAACAGTAAATACCATCTTACCTAGTCCCCATATCTATTGAGAGCTCAATTAAGTCCATAAGACTCGAGATCCCTACTGTCTACAGGGTCCAGAACAGAGCCTATAAATCTAACTCCCGCCCCCAGTCAAATCAGTTGAAAGCTAGACACCAACCAGGGGTCACTACCCTGCAGTTAATTTCTAGCTCTGCCCTTGTGTTGTTCCGGAGTGAGATCCCAGAACCGGCAGACTCCGTGGCAGATTTGGATAGAAGGACCTGCCCACGTATTGAAGAACTTCACACATATGGCCCCCCTGGACGGCCGCGGAACCAGTCGTTAGCCCCCAACATCATGGACGCAAGATAACCAGGACCAGACCCATCAGATACTACCCAAGATTCCCTTTAGCAGTACTACATATTACTGTGCTGTTTTAGATTCACTAATAAATATTTCTACGAAGTGGCTAAGACCTTGCCCAGTGTAATTCATACTTAACCATTCCATTTGGGACGTACTAAGCGATCAGTGCTCTTTAATTAACAGGCGACCTTGACTCTCGTAATTACTTTATTCAGATATTAAAACTCTAGTGATATCTAACGTTCGCCCACTGATTTGCGTTCTATGTATTTCTGAGACAAGGATATAAAACTTAGTATAATAATAATGTATACACCACTATTGTCCAATACCATATGGCACCACAGACACTTTAGACTTGCGGGCGCCTCTGGCACCCAGGCCTGTGGAGGCAGCAAGTCCTTCAGTTCACACCAGACTCTCACATAACCAACTAGTGTCTCGGCGCTCCTGTACTCAACCCTAGCCAATAAAGGATTGAAGAGTACTGGTGTTATATCTCCATTCATCTTTATTATATGGCGCAGTGTACATCAGTATCTGAACCTACATGGAGAACCTGCACTACCTAGCTGAGGCTGCAGCTGCTGTGGAAGCCGGCTTGCCGCCATGCGGTCCCTACCCGGCTACATCTACCTCCCAACCGGTCGAGCCTTCATTGCCCGATGCCCTGTCTCCATACCCATCCATCATCTACTTGAATGAAAGGATCGACGCCCTCCAATCGAGTATCGCCACCTTTCTACAGCATCACCAGGACCAGCAGAATCTACAACTACAACATCGCTCCGCGACAGCTCCACCACCGCCCCGCCAGGATCTACAACATCGCCCCGCGACAGCTCCACCACCGCCCCGCCAGGATCTCCAGCCCCACCAGCCTCTACAACATCAGCCCCAGGCCAGTAATGTTACCCACCAGGCTGACCCATCCTTTGCCTCACGCCCCACCAGTGATACACTTATTCATCCCTCTACACAGACACCCACACCTCATACATCTCCCCATGTCTCAGTGCCCCACCATATGCCAGTTACCCATGTCTCAGTGCCCCACCATATGCCAGCTACCCATGTCTCAGTGCCCCACCATATGCCAGACCATATGCCAGTTACCCATGTCTCAGTGCCCCACCATATGCCAGTTGTTCCCCACATGTCTTTATTACATATGAACATGACTAATCCCCTTACCCACCCTCTCAAGAGCGAATATCCCACACCCTCCCCAACTGACGGCCAGGCCCACACTGGTGTCGGTAGCGACGGTCGGTATTACGGCGGCCATTATGCCCCCCCTGGCTATCGTACGGCTGGCACCAACCCTCACGGCGCAGCCCCTTCTGCGCATGACGTCATCATACCACCACCACCTCAAGTCCCTTCCTACCCAGCCCAGCCACGCCCCGCCCCGCCCCGCCGGGCTGCCCCTACGCGGCCCCAGGCCGCTTTACATATGCCGGGACACGCCCTACGCAAATTCTGGGCTGATTGGGAGGTCTACAAGCGGCTCGTCCTTCTACCACCTCACGAGGCTACCATCGAGCTCTACCAGACGTGCGACCCTGCCCTTCAGAGCGCCATATTTGCTCACAATCAGGCGTTCTCCTCATTGCCAGAAATCGACCTAGCAACTCTCATCACACAACTCGTCCACCGACAACGGAACCGCGCAGCCGCTCGCCACCACTTCCGGTCTCTTCTCCAACAACCTACTGAACAGATCCGGGACTACGTCACACGTATTACGGAGGCCACTTTGGACTGTGGCTTTACCTGCCCCTGTTGCCACACTGATGTCTCTGACGAACACATACGGGACCAAGTGACTATCGGGAGTAGTGATTCGTCCCTTCAGCAAGATGTTTTAACTAAAGACCGCACCCTACCTACCTTACAAGATGTTATCAACTACTGTGTGGGGTTCGAATCTGCGGCACTCGATCAGACGGCAATGCAACCGGGGGTACATGCTGTGAAATCACCATACCAGCGTCTCAAGAGTACTTACCCACGCCCCGCCCCTATCCAGCCCCCCGCCCAACCCACTCAGCCCCCGTCGCCCGCCCCACCACCTCCCCACGTCGGCCCCACTTCATCTCCCACACGTTGCTCCGGGTGTGGCCTATCTTCACATTCACAAGCCCAACGATCTTCGAAGTGTCCTGCATGGGGCAAGACCTGCACGGCGTGTAATAAACCTAACCACTTTGCCAAGGTTTGTAAATCCACCTCTTCCCAGTGCAGTGGGTGCGGCCTATCCACACACTCTCGAGCCGAACGCCCATCCAAATGCCCTGCTTGGGGCAAGACCTGCCCGTCGTGCAACAAACTCAACCATTACTCCACAGTTTGTCACTCCACGCCCTCACCTTCATCCGCGGCTGTTATCATTGGTACTATCAAACAGGCTGTTAACAAACCACCACCCGCACGGCTCCCCTCCTTGCCCATTACCATTTCTACTGCCATGTCGCCCCACTCTCACCCCACCAGCGTCACGGCCCACCCTGACACGGGCGCCCAAGTATCTGTGGCTGGTTTGCAATTACTACGGGCACTGGGCCTCCAACGCCACCACCTACAGCCTACTCACCAACGGATCACGGCCGTGGGGGGTCACACTCTCCAGGTCCTGGGTTATATGCCGACTACCATTACCGCCACCGACGTTGCCGGCACCCCCTACAGTACTGATGATGATATTTTTATTATTCAGGCACAGTCACCGTTATTTATTAGCATGTCAGCTTGTAGGGCACTACATATCATCCCTCCCGACTTCCCCACACCTACCCCCTGCATGGCCGCCCACACAGCCCAACCACCACCCACCTTGACCAGGACCCCTCCACCACACCGGCCCACTTCCCTCCCCTTCCCACCTAACGACCTGCACCTGTCTGACCTTCGTGACTGGTTCTTGTCACAGTTTGCATCTTCTGCATTTAACACCACCAGCGGCCCACTCCCCACGATGTCTGGCCCTCCCATGCACATCCACATCAAGCCTGGCGCATCTCCACGTGCCGTGCACACCCCTGCCCCTATACCACATCATTGGAAGGCCCAGGTCAAAGCAGATCTCGACAGGGACGTCGCACTGGGCATTATTGAGCCTGTCCCCATCGGTACCCCTACTCTGGTGTTCTAGGATGGTGGTGGTCGCCAAGAAAACTGGACAACCCCGCCGTACAGTTGACCTGCAGGCACTCAACCACGCCTGCCTTCGGGAGACACATCACACCCCGAGCCCATTCAACTTGGCCCAATCCATCCCTGCAGGCACTCGTCAGACGGTCCTAGACGCCTGGAATGGATACCATGCTGTTTTACTCGACGAATCCAGCAGGGAGGCTACGACTTTTATCACGGAATTTGGCCGTTACAGGTATATCAGGGCCCCTCAAGGTTACTTGGCAGCTGGCGACGCCTATACCCGACGCTTCGACGCAATCATACAGGCTGTCGCTCGTAAGGTGAAGTGTGTCGACGACTCCCTTTTGTGGGACTCTTCAGTCGAGGAGGCATTTTGGCACACTTTTGATTACCTGGCCCTCTGTGCAACCAACGGTGTCACTTTCAACCCTGACAAGTTTACCTTCGCCGCCCCTTCAGTTGACTTCGCCGGACTCACCATCACAGACACTGGAATTAAGCCATGCACGTCCATGATTAAGGCCATCCGTGACTTTCCCACGCCCACAGACATCACAGGAGCCCGGTCGTGGTTTGGTCTCGTTGAACAGGTCGCCTGGGCCTTCAGCATCAACCGGAAATGGCGCCCTTCCGGGAACTTGTGCAGTCCAAAACCCCCTTCCACTGGGATGAGGCACTCGACTGTACCTTTGCCACATCTAAGGACCACATCACACACCTGGTTGAGGAAGGGGTCTGCTCCTTCGAGATCGGCAGACCCACGTGCCTCGCCACAGACTGGAGCAAAACCGGCCTTGGCTTCCTCCTACTCCAACAACATTGTTCCTGCCCCACCGCATCTGCCCCCACCTGTTGCAAGGTCGGTTGGAAACTTGTCTTCGCCGGCTCCCGTTTTACCACACCTGCGGAGTCCCACTACGCACCCGTCGAAGGCGAGGCTTTAGCAGTGGCTGACGCCCTTGACAGATGCAGAATGTTTGTCCTGGGCTGCCCTGACCTCGTCGTCGTCGTGGACCACAGACCTCTACTGCACATCCTTAACGACCAGTCCCTGGACAACATACCAAACCCTCGCCTGTTCAAGATTAAGGAACGTACCCTACGATACCAGTTCACCATTCAACATACGCCTGGCAAATGGCACCGCGGCCCTGACGCTGTCTCCCGCTACCCGACCAGGCCCTCCGCAGACGCCCATGATGTGCATAGTGCGGCCGCCAGCGAGCTCGATATCCACTCAGTTGCCTTGGCCTCCCTCACCATGCTCGCCGCCATACCTGACCCAGTTGTATCATGGTCTGACCTTAAATCTGCCGGCCAACAAGACAGCGAGTATACCTCCCTTCTTCAGACCATCCCCGAGGGCTTCCCGGACTCCAGAGAGGCGACCGCCCCACAACTACGACAGTTCTGGGGTGTTAGAGACCGCCTCACTTCCGTCGACGGGGTAGCCCTCATGGATCAACGACCAGTCATCCCCCATCATCTTCGGTCCAGAGTTCTCGAGGCCCTTCACTCAGCTCATCAGGGTATGACTGGCATGAAGGCCCGTGCACGTGCGAGTGTTTACTGGCCAGGTATTGACAAGGCCCTACGCAACTGCCTGGATACCTGCCACTACTGCCGCGCCCACGCCCCGTCCCAGCCGAAAGAGCCACTCATGTCATCTGACCCACCCCAATGGCCATACGACCAGGTAGCCGCCGATTTTTTTCAGCACCAGGGCAAACACTACCTGGTCTACGTCGATCGCTTCTCCAGCAATGTCCACATCTTCTACCTGCCACCAGGTAAATGTGATGCTCACCACCTCATCTCGGCGTGCCGTACCCTCTTCACCCACTACGGAGCACCCCGGGTACTGGCGAGCGATGGTGGGCCCCAGTTTACAGCCGGGGACTTCCAAGAATTCCTGGCACATTGGGGTGTGTCACAGCGGGTCAGCTCTGCGTTCTACCCTCAGTCTAATGGCCGCGCCGAGCTGGCTGTTAAAGCAGCCCGCCGCATCATCGCGGACTGTACATCCCCCACTGGCTCTCTAGACAACAACGCCGCAGCCCACGCCCTCCTCCAATACAGGAACACACCCCTCTCGACCATTGACAAGTCACCAGCTCAACTTCTCTTCGGCAGGACCCTACGGGACCACGTCCCCTGCAATCCTGCACTTCTCCACCTCCACCCCCACTGGCTTCTCTCGGCCGAAGCTCGTGAGGCAGCCCTTTTTCACCGTAACGCTGCCCTAGCCACATACTATAATGCTTCAGCCTGGCCTTTATCACCACTCCACGTCGGTGACCGGGTCTCCGTCCAGAACCAGGGGGGCAACAACCCGACACGGTGGAACAAGACTGGCACTGTAGTGGAGGTGCATCCACACCACCAGTATACCATCCGGGTGGATGGGTCGGGGCGAGCCACACTCCGCAACCGCCGCTTCCTACGACAGCTTCGTCTACCGCCCTCCACTCAACCTACACCGCCCGACTCCACCATCGCCTCGTCGGACGCCAATAGGGGGGGGGAGATATAATAATAATGTATACACCACTATTGTCCAACACCATATGGCACCACAGACACTTTAGACTTGCGGGCACCTCTGGCACCCAGGCCTGTGGAGGCAGCAAGTCCTTCAGTTCACACCAGACTCTCACATAACCAACTAGCGTCTCGGCTCTCCTGTACTCAACCCTAGCCAATAAAGGATTGAAGAGTACTGGTGTTATATCTCCATTCATCTTTATTATACTTAGATCAGTACCCCCTGAGGTTACTAGAATTCCCGTGCTCTAAAAATACGTGTGTCTAATCTAGTCTGTGAACTACTACTTGTGCACCAGAGCTACCAGTAATAAATCTAACAGTGAATATGAATCTATAAGTAACATTGATGGTCTTCGGTATATAAACCTGTGAAATCAAAGCCAGTGATCAGAAGATTAATACCTGAACGTTGGAAGTGGGAGACTAGGCTCCATCCAGATCCACTTATGCTAGTGTTGTTCAATTCTATTATATTGTCTTACACAAGTATTCTGCAGTGGTATATCAATAAACGTGATCATGTAACTTGCTACCATGTGTTTCTTTGTGTTCTCTATTCCTCATATCTTGTATTGTGCATGCAGCCTTATATACCCAGTCAATTTAGAACTCACATTACCCAAGTTAAACCTGTAGAAAAACAGGGCATAACAGGCACACTTATTGCAAAGGAATTCCCGTTCTTCACTGTTGGTCTTCTTAGAGATGCACTTCATGTGAGCTACCTGTTTACACTTTACACAGTTTTGGATCTTCTGACGTCGTGTTATGAGTGATTCGCAAATAAAACAAATGGTTTCGCGATGTTGCACAGCTAGTTCCTACATTTAACACATTCAACTTTGTTTCTATTGTTAACGTAAGTACATCGGTTATGAACAATTTCATTACAACTGTTGCATTGTAAAAGTGAACTCCTATTGTTGAAACCAATATTACAGACTATACATGGTTTTTTCTTACTGTTTATCATACGACTGGAGGTGTGGTTTGGTCCGCGTCGATCAGCTGTTTGTGCGGGAGAGAGTAGGGGATACTCGCGGTCGGGCTGTGGTTGTTTGCTGTTGTTGTTGTTGTTGTTTTCATTGTCCGTTGATGCTGCTTCCCTGTAGATGTATTTGCGAGTGCTACCTGTTTTTATTGTTGTTCTTGTTGCATGTTGTGCTACTTGGGTCGCCGATATCTGTGGTATTAATGGTACTGCTGTGGGTAATGTAGAGTTGGTGGAGTGGGTAATTGCTAGTTCCCTGCATTTATCGCATTCCATTTCTTTTCTGCTGTTAACATAAGAACATCGATCGTGTGCTGTTTCATTACAAATACTACAGTGTGATGTTGGACTCCTTTTGTTGAATCTAATATCGCACACTGTACATAGATTCTTTGTATTGTTCGTCGTACGTCTGGCGGTGTGATGATCAGCTGTGCTGCTAGGGTGGGGACTGTCTGTGGCTATGTCTCCCCCTGTGACCCCTCCCTGCCCCACCTGTATTTGCTGTTTGATGATGTTGTCCTTATTCCTGGCTGCTAATGCTGCTCCATTGTTGATGTTGTTGCAACTGATGCCTTTCTTCCTAGCTGCTCCAGTTACATGTTGAGCCACCGATAGTGTTGGATTGTGTTGTGGGTTGAATTGGAGCATGACGGCCGGAGGCTGGGGTACCTGCTGGCCCAGTTTGTTATAACGAATTTTACTGCTAGGGACTGTTGAAATGTCGGTGTCTGCCTTACTTGTTTGGTGGTGAGGTTTCTTCAACGTTGAACAAGGGCCGGGGTTGGTCTCTACATCTCCGCAGCTAATTAGAGTGTAGCACAATAGGTGTTGTAGCGAGGTTGTGCCCGAGTATTTGCCCAGTCGCGGCGCCTTCCCGATATATGAAATAGACCAGGCAGGAATGGTGACAGAAATTTCACTCGTGTGTGATTTCTGTGTGACGAGGTCCCTCAATACTTGTTTAGGGTTGACCTGGTACACTACCGGACCCCTCTGCACCTGCATATCAGCAAAGCCCCTCTGGATGTTGAGAAGGATGATACATAGAGAGAGGGCTACGCCCGCACCCTTCATCCCTCCCGCCATCTTGAAGTTAGCAACTTTACTTGTGGATGTGAAACGGGAAAGCAACCCGAGGACCTTAGGACGTGCACATGACATCCGTAAATGGGCAGTGTCTCTCAGGTTCTTGAAGAATTATTCAATCACAGATATTGAAAATACGCAATTATGGGTGTCCAATCACACCTTCCTAACGCGTTATGGTACTTATCTATTGCCCTAGATAAACCGAGTATAACCTGTGTCGCATTGAGACAACGGGTCTGATGGTCTGGTGCTTTTAGGATTAAGGTTCATTTTAAGAGTAAAAAGAAGGGGGGGGGGGGGGCAGTTGTTAGCTAAGACCCTCAACCCCGCCGGACAGGTTGTAAGTGCATGGGCACTCTGATACACTTAATCTTAAGAACTGGAAGTACAGTTCAGTAATATAATCTTTCGTTTTTGTATTGTATTTCAAATACATGGAAATATAGTTTAGGTAATATGCATTTACCATAAGATCCTCAGTACTTTCAATAAGTCTTAATATTTTTGTATTGATATACATGACTAAATATTTTGTGATATGCATGTTCTTTACCATACTCAGGGACTTAACAGAGTCATGAGTTAGTATATTTTTGTATAAGAATAGATATTCCTAAAACATATATCTATTTAATGATTAGCTTTGCGCAGTGGCAGTATCGTAACCAATGAGGTTTAGAGGTCCTGTCATCTGCGTATAAGTACGGTATTGGTTAAAGTCTTGCTAAAACGCACCTCTGTAGCTTACCGTGACTAGTTACGGTAAGTAAGTCCTACCCCGCCTTCTCGAGGTAGCCTCGTTATTACACCGTCCTTATTTTAATCCTCCCTTTTAAATTTCTAACATTTTTATTTTTGCTTGACGGTGGAACTAAAGGGGAGGGCGGGTGTGCTATTTTCTTCAGCAGCACACTTTGTTTTAAATTTTAAATCCTCTCTTAATTTCCACTATAAAAATTATCCCCCTTGTAACTATATTTCTGTTGTCCCCTGTATATTTTTGTTCTCCCTATCTTCTTAATATTTTCATTTTTACTGTGTTGTATGTTTTTTTACTGATGTTGGTATCAGTTTTTAGTTTTTCTTTTAGTATACTTTTGACAATCCGGCGCCCTGTTTGGAGGCATTATGTCCAGGCCCCAAGTCCTCCTGGGAAACAACTGTGCTCGGTATGCTGCCGGCCAGGACCCCCTCGGGGGTGGAGGAACAAAGCAGAAAAGTGGTGGAAACGTCGTTCGGGTGAAGGAAAGCGTGCTCCGTGTCTGTGCCTTCAATGCCAATGGCATAAATGATTTTAGCAAGAGAGAGTGTCTGATGCGAGAGCTTAAAGATGGATGTGTGGATGTGTGTGGGGTAGGTGAGACGCACCTGTTGGGTTCTGGAGTGTGGGATGGTGAGAGTGAGCATGATTTGTGGGGTGGGGAAGGATGGGTTGTCTGGTCTGGATTGGATGCAGGATATAAACGTAAGAAAAAGGAAGGGGTAGCAGTAATTTTGTCAGAAAGGTTGAGGAAGTGTGTGAAAAACTATGGATGCGTGGACTCAAGAATTGTATGGTGTGAGTGCAAGATTGGGATAGATAGGTATACTTTTATGTGTGTCTATGCACCAGTCAACCAAGAAACTGGGAAAGGTGCGGAAGAAAATAGAAAATTTTGGAATAAAGTCAATAAATGTATAAGAGAAAGGCAAGAGTGTACACAAGTAATATTAGTAGGCGACATGAATGGTAGAGTTGGAAACGAGGAGATAGAAGGTATAGTGGGTAAATGGGGTGTGGAGGGTAGAAATATGAATGGTGACTTCCTTTTAGAAGTGTGTGCGGAGAGAGAGATGTTTCTGGCTAACACATTTTTTGAACATCGTCACATTCATAGATATACATGGCACAGAGGTGAAGGTGAGCAGGAACAGAAATCTCTAATTGACTACGCCATGATGGACTCCGGACTAAAAGGAAGAATTTTAGATTCAAAAGCTGTAAGAGGTATGCTGACGGGATCAGACCACTATACAGTGCTGACAAAAGTTAGGATAAGGAAAGAGTGGAAATATGAGAGGAAAGAGAGAAAACTGACAGTAGAGAGAATAAATGTGAGAAAATTAAATGAAGAATGTAATGCAACAAAATACAAGGACATCCTGAAAGAGACTATAAAGGACATGGATGTTATGATAGATCTGGGAAATACTGTAGACGAAGTATGGAAAGGTACAAGAGACTCCATGATTAAAGCAGCTGAGAAAGTATGTGGGAAGAAAACCTTTAAAATGTGGAAGAAGAAAGGTAACGCATGGTTTAGTAAAGAGATAGAAGAAATAGTGAAAAAGAAGAAAGAGTTCAGAAAGAGTATGCTGCAAAAGAATATACCTAGAGAAACTAGAGATGCGAGGAAAGAAGAATATAAAAATTTGAAACAAAGAGTGAAGAGGGCGATACAAGACGCTAAAAGGAAGACAGATGAGGCATATGGGAGAAAGATTAGTGAACAGTTTCTGAATGACAGGAAAGCATACTACAGAGCTGTGAAAGAAGCCAGAGGGAAGCAGACTGAGAGTGTCTCAGGTGGTAGGATGAGGGACATGAATGGGGAAGTGGTAGAGGGTGATGGTGTGGTGAAAGTATGGAAACATCATTTTAGTAGCTTAGCTGTAAAGAGTAGGGGGAAGGCAAAGATCTCATCCATAGGAATGGAGAGAGGTAGAATAAACAGGGTAGTTGAAAGCCAGATAAGTAGAGAAGAAGTAAAAGAAGCAATCAATAGACTTAAAATGGGCAAAGCTGCTGGAGTAGATAACATCCCAGGTGAAATGCTGAGATATGGAGGAGAAGAAGCTGTTGACATAATGCATAGGTTATGTAAATTAGCATGGGAAAAGGAAAGTGTACCAGAGGACTGGAGGAAAGCAGTGATAGTACCCTTGTACACAGGGAAGGGTAGTAAAGAAGAGTGTAAGAATTATAGGGGAATTAGCTTGCTTAGCATACCTGGAAAGGTACACGCAAGAGTAGTAACACAGAGGCTACAGAAGATAACGGATGACAAAATAGGCGAGGAACAGGGAGGTTTCAGAAAGGGCAGGGGCTGCGTTGACCAGATAGCCTCAATGCGATTGTTGGTAGAGAAGTATCTGGCCAAAAACAGAAAACTCTATGCAGCATTCATGGATTAGGAAAAAGCCTACGACAAAGTAGACTGGGAGGGCCTGTGGGATGTGTTAACAGTATATGGTGTGGGAGGAAAGTTGCTAATGGCAGTAAAATCTTTTTATAGGAATGCAATGGCAAATGTGAAGGTAGGGGATAAGTTAAGTGAAAGTTTTGAGGTCAATGTAGGTGTAAGACAGGGATGTGTCATGTCAGCTTGGTTGTTCAATATATACATGGATGGAGTGATTAGGGAATGTAGGGCTGTATCAATGGGTGTGGGAGCTAGACTGGAATCAGAGGGAAGAACATGGAAGATTTTAACATGCCTATATGCGGACGATGCAGTCCTGTTGGCGGAAAATGCTGAAGAACTTCAGAGAGTGGTCACTGACTTTGACAGGGTATGTGAAAAGAGAAAGTTAAAGGTCAATGTAGGGAAATGTAAGGTAATGGTGTTTGAGAGAAGAATGCATGAAACTATAGATTTTAAGGAAAAATATAGAATCAAGAAAGAACACAAGAAAAGTTGTAAAATAAAATTGAAAAATGAAGTACTAGAAGAGGTTGAAAGTTTCAAGTATTTGGGAGCTGTACTATGCAAATATGGTAAAATGGAGAGTGAGATAAAAGAGAGAAAAATGCAAGGGAGAAAAGTGATTGGAGAACTTGATAGTATTCTCAAAGGAAGAATGGTTAGCCAGGAAGTCAAAAAGTCACTGAGAAACAGTGTGCTGCTCCCAACACTCTCGTATGGAAGCGAGACATGGACAGCAAGTGACGAGGACCTCTTCAAACTAAGAGCTGTGGAGATGAGCTTTTTCAGAATGGCAGCTGGCATGAATAGGCTAGATGGGCCAAGTAATAGGGAAGTGTACGAGTCCTTTGGAATGGAAGAGCAGGCTTTGGGCATTGATTGTGGTGTGGTTGAGTGGATAAAGAGAAGTACTTTGAGGTGGTATGGTCATGTTCAGAGAATGGATGAAGACAGAATGCCAAGAAAGATATATGGGAGTCAGGTGAGTGGAACCGCTAGTAGTGGAAGACCACCTATGGTATGGGAAAAGAAAGAGGAAAAATATATTGAAGAAAAACTTCCACGTAGTGGAAGGGGCATTGTGGCACGGGCAGGGGAGGCATGTCTTGACAAAGTAGCTTGGAGACGTTTCTGTCATGGCCATCCTCTAGTGGGGGTTTCCCAGGGGGAAGCAAGGCGTCGGAGATGATGATGATGATGATGATGATTAGATTGTTGCATACATTTATGATTTAATTTTACATGTACCTAATAGGTTATGTTAACCCGCTGAGCCCCAGCTAGTTATTAATAAATGTACCACCAGGACCCAGCAGGTTTTGATTTTTTTTTCCAGAAACAATAGCGAATGGGTTAGGAATGAAGGAAAAACCACGAAAAACCGATCAAAAAGCTAAAAAAATGGTCCTACAGAGCCCCCGAAAATAGATTTTACAAGAGTAAAAAATTGAAGGCAATTTCCCCCAAAAAACATGTTTTTGCGCGCTCACGCGCACGCGGTTGGACTTTGAGAGTTTTCAACCATTGGCATGGTTGCGTGGGATACTTACACAGTTCCCATACAAATCTGAGCCCTCTAGGTGCCATAGGACCGAAGTAATTGGGACCGACGCAACTGTTGCGTCGCTGGGTTCTGGTGATCGAACATTGCCGACGCAACACGTGCGACGCTGGGATCCAGCGGGTTAAAGGTGAATTCCAGGGATGAAACCTATTCAAACTACAATGTCCATTGGGATCTGCTTGGTTTTAGGTACATAATACTGAAGAACTTTCATCAATTTCTTTTAACAACAGAAATATAGCTTACTAAGTTATTTTATGTGGCGCGAACTGGCGTGTTTACCATGACGTCATTTTGTGCAATGGCGGGAACTTTCGACATGGGAAATGGGTGAATCTGTGTGTTTTTTTATGTGCGAAACTCTAATAATTTGTATGCATGTTTACAGCTCAACATTTGGCTTCACCACTGTCTGGTCAAGGGACCGCAATATATAAATTGAATAGAAAACGATATTATCATTACGAAATAGGCCTTAGAACCGACCTGCATCAACTCTGGACCAGGCTAAAACACTCACAAACACTGGCTGTATGTTTATTATTGGCGAGATAGGATTATTTCTTGATGTGCACCACATCTTCAGGACGTTGTTCGATCGTTTGCAGAGCTTGAGTATTGAATAGAAAGATATCATATTAATTACGAAAAACAGACCGGACAGTCCAGGACTGCATGTCTTGTTTACAAACTAGGCTCTCTGTTATGCCCTGTTTTTCTACAGGATTAACTTGGGTGATGTGGGCTCTATCTGACTGGGTATATAAGGCTGCATGCACAATACAAGGTATGAGGAATAGAGAACACAAAATAAACACACGGTAACACGACACACGATCACGTTTATTGAAGTAGGTGAATAAGGAGCATAGAAAGATAGTAATACTTGTACAAAACAAATAATAGAAGGGAACTGCTAGCATTAGCGGATCTGGATGGAGCCTAGTCTCCCACTTCCAACGTTCAGGTATACTCTTCTGATCACTGGTTTAATTAGCAAGTTTTATAATACTGGAAGACCTCAATGTACTTATGGATTCAATTTCACTAATTAGATTTCTTACTGGCAGGTCGGGTGCACAAGTAGTAGTTCACAGTTAGAATTAGACACGCGTATATTTTAGAACACGGAAATTCTAGTAACCTCAAGGGGGTACTGATCTAAGATTTATATTCTTATGGCAGAAATACGTAGAACACAAATCGGTGGGCGAACGTTGAATATCACTAGGGTTTTAATATCTGAATAAGGTAATTACGAGAGTCAATGTCGCCTGTTAATTAATGAACACTGATACGCTTAGTACGTCCCAAATGGAATGGTTAAATATGAGTTACACTGGGCAAAGTTATAGCCACTTCATAGAAAAGTTAATAAGTGAATCGAACTAGTACTATAACACGTTAGTACTAATTATATGAATCTTGAATAGTATTTGTTGGTCTGGTCCTGGTTATCTTGCTTCCGGTGATGTTGGGGGCTAACGACTGGTTCCTCGGCCGTCCAGGTGGTCCAAATGTAGGAAGTTCTCAAGTCGGATCTCTTGGCGATCGGTGCTGGCTACACACTTATATACCCACTAATTTGTGTGAAGGTTATAAGGTGCACGTCGGTACTTGTACGTGGACAGATGCTTCTATTTTAATCTCTGCCACGGAGTCTGCCGGCTCTGGAATCTCTCAACTCAGGAACAACACAAGGGCAGAGCTAGAGGTTAACTTCAGGGTGGGGGACCACTGGTTGGTGTCTAACTTTCAACTGATTTTACTGGGGGCGGGAGCTGGGTTTATAGGCTCGGTTCTGGACCCTGTAGGCCATAGGGATCTCGAGTCTTATGGACTTATTTGAGCTCTCAATAGATATGGGGACTAGGTAAGATGGTACAAAGGAGTACAAAGGAGTACAAAGGAAATCAAGCAACAACAGGTCTAGTGACCCTTCTAGGTTGCTTGTCCTCCAAAACACTGAGGATCAAGTGTCCAAACAGTGGTTTAGAGTGGGTAAGGGAACATTGGAAAGGGAATTACTGCCCTGGAACTAATGTCCGTGGCAGGATTAGGAAGTTAGTAGAGGACAGATGGGTTAGTAACTGAGGGGGGGATAAAATAAAGTTATTCATTTACAAACGCAGTCAGTCGCGGGTTTGATGAGAGATATTTGTCTACGCGGAGTTTAAATGAATCAACGGTGATGCAGTTTATAACGTTTCGGGGAAGCCCATTCCACAAGTTGACAACTCGATTGAAGAAGAAATTCTTAGATTCGTGCGAGTTAAAAGATTTACCAATAATTTTGCAACCGTTTCCCCGCGTGTAATTAGATTGGTCGATAGTAAAGTACTTACTACAGTTCATATTGTCGATGCCTTTAATGATTTTGAACACTTGAATTAAGTCACCTCTTAATCTGCGCTGGGTTAAAGGAAATAGATTTAATTCTCTAAGACGCTCTTCGTATGGTTTGTTCTTTAGGCTAGGTATCATTTTGGTAACTCTACGTTGAACTCGTTCTAGCTTGTTTATATCTTTTTGGTAATAAGGGCACCAGGATTGAACGCAGTATTCCAGAAGAGGGCGGACTAAGGAATTGTAAAGGGTTAGGATAACTTCTTTGGATTTATGCTCAAATGACCTGCCTATAAAGCCAATTATTTTGTTTGCCTTGGTGATTACTGTTGTGATTACTGTTGTGGCACATGGCTATAGGAAGCCTTCATATTGTGATATAACTGAGCCTTAGTAATAGGTACTATTTTGGCTATACTGGAAGTATTTATGGGAGGGAGACTGGATCTACTTTGCGGGGAGGACTGGGACAGCTGTGATAGAGGCGTCTCTCGTATATTGCTCAGTCTTCATTCTATGGCATAGCTGAGGTGCTAATTTGACTATCCGAGTATGTAAGACAGGTGAATGGGTTATTGTGGGTAAAGAGAGGTGAGTAAAGGGGTTAGACATGCATGGTTAGTTCATTGATAGGAAGAATTCCTGGGCTACCTGGCAATGACCCGGAAGTCAAAACAGGGGTCAGGTATACCTCCGCGGGGGTGGGGGTCTCCCTCCTCGGGTGGGTAAAAAGGGGTAGCCGGGCGCTCTCTCTCTGGGATGGTCGTCCGGCGGCTGTGGCTAGGGGCTTGCCATATCACCAGTGTTTGTAATAACCCTCTGTTTATGAGACAGATGCGGGTCTTCTTAATATCCAAACCGAAGGTGCCTTGGCTAGCTGGTTTTAATCGGTTGGTTGTTAATCGTAGGGTTTGCTGGATGTGGTGGAGACTGGTTGCTAACTCTGCCACATTTATCTGGAAGTATGGCAATAGAAGTTAGTTACTGGTGAGGCGGCTAGCCTCGCACCGACGACCATTGGGTGCAGGGTTGTGAATAGGTTGTAAGAGAATAGATGGCATGCAAGGGGTTAGTAAAGTTCTAATGTTGTTCTGGCCTACTAAGGGAAGGCAGGCTAGATAGGGGTATATATAAAAGGTTGGAGAGCGTTAGCAACGGAAAAATCAAGGATCTTCAAGAGGTATGAGAGAGGCTAGGTCGGACAAGAGTCGAGAAGCGCGGGGTATTTTAATGAGAAGGGGGGAAACTCAGGGGGCTACAGGGAAATTTGACCCTAAGGTCTCTGGGCGTGGGGATGGCATTAGACTGCAGTTGATATTGGAGTTTGAAAAGGCAGTGAAAGTACGTTAGCCAAATGCTACCGGGGAATGCAACTATGGGGTGGTATATGAGTCTGGAAAAGATAGAATTATGTGGACTGTGGGGCTGGGGGGGGGGGGGGGGGAAGGAGGTGAACTGAAGGTGTGTGCTTGACTGTGGGTAAAGTGGGGAAAACATGGTGTATTATTCTTCGTCAGTACGAGGGGTTATGGATACTATTAGTTGGCACAAGTTTTTGCACGTCTAGTTGTCCCTGGGAACTGCGTTTTCTATGAAATATATACCAAGAAAAGCGGCAGTTCGTAGGGATACTTCGTTATTGTTTCGAGGTACTTATGACAGATACTGGTAACAAGGTTATCTATACAATCTCTGGTTGGGGAAAGAATTACGTTATAGCATGGCGGCTAACATCTGTAGTCATGGCTGTCTAAGTCTTATGGGGGCAATGGTTCTATATCCTGGTGTACCCGTGGGTATCTTAATTTCTTATAAGTTGGGACATGTGGTTTTTAACATCTACTTCTCGGATGTAAGAACATACATAGATATATGGCTGTCTGATTTGTTGGCATTGGCTCAACCTAGGGACAGGGCATGGGTGTTTTTAATATGAATGTATATTCCTGTTCATCATCATGTAGGTAGAATCGGGCGGGTAAGAGGTGTAGGACACGAAGCAAATTGGCGTAGTGTGGACTGTGGATACGAAGGAGGTAAGTGGAAGACGTATAACAATTGTGGAAAAGTAAATGGAAAAGGTGAACACAATGGCGGATAAAGATACTTAACCTAAGGATTGAATACATAGATTTTATGGGGGCGATGGGTCTTCAGAAACTTAGTCATTTTATGGGGGCGATGGGTCTTCAGAAACTTAGTCTGGCAAGACAAGGTATGTTAGGGTATGTTAATATTAATATCTTAAACATAGGGACAGAGCATGGGTGTATTAACTTCTAAGGTATATAACATCTACTTCTCGGATGTAAGAACATACATAGATATATGGCTGTCTGATTTGTTGGCATTGGCTCAACCTAGGGACAGGGCATGGGTGTTTTTAATATGAATGTATATTCCTGTTCATCATCATGTAGGTAGAAGTGTAGGACACGAGGGGGTAGTGTACGTGAGGTGTGGAAAATGGTCAGTTTAGAAGGGGTAGGTAGGTGCGGCTTGGAGCTGCTTAGCCCTGCGGGCTTGGGCCTGTCTGAATTGGTTGGCTCGGTCAGCTGGTCCTTTCGTTCTGTGGACCTTTCTTTCGGGTGTTTCTGTGTGGTGTTCGCTCGTGGCTTCTGTGGTGGGCTTCTCGTTCTGGGGCATTTTACTTCTCTCTCCTTCATTATAGGCTCGTCCCCGAGCCTCAAGGGTGAAGTAAAAAGAAGCATAGTCATGGTGAGTCATTTTGAGGGTATTTAGAAGGTTCCACCAAGCAAGAGAGCGACGGTCAGGTTTCTTTTGCAGGTCAATGTATACCTGTAAGAATGTGTCCTCTGTGTTGTGGCGGGCGGTTGCCCGGGCTTGATGTGGGCGTTGTATACGGGCTAAGCATCCAGTGGGTTTTTTTACTTTAACCTTCCGTATGAATGGTTTGTAGCTTTCCCCCGTGGGGGTCGGAGTGAGGTGTGTGGGACTGACAGGAGGTCTGTTTAGTGTGGTGAATGGGTTGCTAACCGAAGGGGGATTTACGCGTGACAACAGAGCTGGGGATGAAGGGGGAATATGAGTCTGGGTTTTTTGGGGTTTTCTTGGGCGGTGTTGTAGGTTGGGAAAATATAGTGAGGCAATGCGCAAGATCGGTTTAGGTAAGGTGGGTGAAGGAGGTGTGTGGGAAGGACGGGGTGTGTGTGTTGTGTGGCTTGGGTCCTTAGTGTCAGAACGGGGTGCTATTTTTGTATCGCTGTCTTTAAATCTGATGGGTCTGTTGATTATTCTACCTCTGGCGGTCCTGGTGGGAAGGTAGATGTTTGTCGTGGGACTTGAGTCACTCGACGATGTTTTATATTGAGGGGAAGAACGTTTAACAGGTGAAGGGCATCTACTGGGGGCGAGGTCGGGGTTTATTTGAGAGGTAGATGCGTGTGGGGGATTATGTTGGGTGAGGGTGGTAGGCGAAATGAAGGAGGTTTTGGTGGGGGTATTTGTGGGGGTTCTCTCAAGGGGTGACCTGGTGGGGGGATTTTTTAGGGGTTGGTTGGTTGGGGGTTCGATGAGATGAGGTTTGTGGGGATAGTGGAGGGGAAAGGGGCGGATGCGGGGGGGCTAGACGGGTGGGTAGGGAGTGGGGATTTAAGTTGGAGGGTTGGGGGTAGGGACGTGTGTGGGATGTGTCCTTTGGTGAGGTCGGTGATTTGCTGGTGGTGGAAGTAGGCGGTTTTATGGGTGTTTGGTGGGGGGGTAGATCTAGCAGGTCATTCGGGTAATGAGGGGGGTTGAGAGGGGATGAGGTTGAAGAGGAAGGTATGTGTTTTCGTGGGGGGGTGGGGGTTGTTACTTCTGGAATATAGTTAGAGGGTTTATGGTGTTTATTGGTGATTATTCGTCTTCTTTCCCTTTGTGGAGGAGAAGTCGACGAAGAAGAAGAGGAGGAGGATAGTGGTCTGGCAGCCCTACGGAACTTGGTTAGCATGGTGTGTTTCCTGGAGGTTTTAAAAAGTTTTTGTCGTGGGCGTAGGTTGTAGCGTGAGGTTACTGAGGTAGATTGTGTGGTGTGTTTGGGTGTGTACTTGGGTTTGGGTGGCGGGTGTGGTTTTCTTAGTGTGGTGCCTGGGGAAGGTATGTCAGGGCTAGACGGAAGAGTTTCTGTTGTGGTCGGGGTTGTGGGGGGAGGCTTTCGTACTTGGATAAGCGGGGGAGGTACTTGATTATCAGAAGTGAAAGAAGGTGTCATAGTGGAGGAGGGTGTGATAGTGGGGGCTTGGGGTTTGTGGAGGTTAGTTTGGGGGGTATGTTGAGGAATGATCTGTCTGTTCGGTGTCGGAGGGCTTAGGTCCTTAGGGGTTTGTGTGGGGATATTCATAGCTGGAGTGGACGGTTTAGTAGGGGTGTTTAATTCTGGTTCAGACGTGTGGGGTGGGGTATTGTCTTGTGGTTGGAGTGGTTTAAACGCTCGGACGAATCTAGTTCGGAACTTGCGAGTCACGCCGTGATAATCGATGGTGACTTGATAGGCGTTTGGGACTTGTGTGATGGTGTAGGGCCCGACATAGCAAGGGCCTAACTTGTTGGTGATAGGGAGGTTGGCTACCATTACGGTGTCATGAATGGAGAAAGGGTTTTTGTCATTGGTGTTATCAGTTTTGGTGTCCTGACAGGTTTGGGCGGTATGGAGGGTGTTTTGCAGATGTTGCAATGGGTCAATTGTGGAGGTGGTGGAGGGGAGGTGGGCGTGGTGGTGGAATGGCAGTAACAGGGGGGGTACGCCGTAAACACGTTCATGAGGGGAAATACCGTCTTCTCGGGGACAGGTGTTCATGCCCCATTGTATCATCTTTAGTTGTGATGGCCAGTCTGAGGTGTTAACCTCTGAAGTGCGCATGGGGGTAATTGGAAACGTCCCCCTGTGCTGACGTATTTGAGGTGTTTCCGTCACTAAAATATTCATTGTGCCATTAATAGCATTAATATTTATCCATATGCGCCTATTATGGGTTGATTATAAAGGTATTAACCTGAAACAACAATAAAACGAGTGAAAACAGCGTTTGGATGGTCAGATTCGGAGATATAGCCCGCGAGTTGTATAATGTATGGGTGAGGCAATCTGCTTTCCCGCCAATTTCCCCCAAGGCCACTGAGACACAGTCGATCGATACTCTCTCTCTCTCTCTCTTGCACTCGCTTGCTATCAGTGATGACCACACCCTCCAATCGGATTTCTAATGTTAGCACGAAAATATACCTCAGAATAAGGGAATAACAGGGAAAATAGGTGATAACTGAAGGAGAGGAGGAAAGTGGGGAAGGAGGGGAGGTAGAGGACTGAGATTTTGCATGGCCCAGGGGCCAAAAAAAAAAAAAAAAAAAAAAAAAAAAAAATATAAAAAAATATTTTTTTTTCGATGTCAAAAGTTGATTTTTATTTTCTCTGACTCTTAAGAGTCTTCCCGCAGTGCGCCGGGGGAACTCTTAAGAGTCTCCCCGCAGCTCCCGGGTTAAGAGCAATCATTTTTGTCCGTAACTGATTGTTGATGGTGCGATGGCTGCGTTCGCATATAGCATTTCCTTGAGGCCAGTATGGGGATGAGTGTTTAATCTTAATACCACATTGTTGGGTGAACTGTTGCCAAATGTGTCCACTAAACTCGGGGGCATTGTCGGATAGAAGAGCAAGGGGCAGACCGAATATAGGGAATACTTCTGTGGCAAGCAGTGTGGCGACTGTGGTGGCTGTGTGGTCTTTAGCTGGGCAGGCTATTAAAAATTTGGAATAGACGTCAACAAATGTGACGATATAGTGTTTGCCAGCGTAAGGAGGAAACGAGCCCATGATGTCGAGGGATAGGACTTGGAACGGTTTGGTAGCCGACAAGGTACCAGCTGGGCCTGGGGTGCGTGATCTATCCTTCCCCAATAAACATGGTTTGCAGGATTCTGTCACTCGTTGTGCAATTTTGGAGGGGTTGGGGGTCCAGTATTGGTCTGTGAAGATCTTCAACATCTTCTTTTGTCCAAGGTGTATGCCGTTTCCCTCGTGGATGGCAATAATGTAGTCGTGGGCAATGGGGGGGTCTAAGATTATGTGACCAGAGTCTGTGGCAAGTTGATCTCCCCAGCGAGTCAGTTTCCTGAAGACATTTAACGGTATCCAGGGGGGGTCTGATTCTTGCTTCCCAAGATTGAATTAGGGAGGGGGCTGAGGGGGCATTATGTTGGGGGATGGGGGTAGGTAACAACTCAGTGTTTTGTAAGGCGGCTAGGTTGGTGGGGGGGTCTTTTGGTACTGGCAAACGTGACAGGGCGTCTGCATTGGTGTGGAGTTTGCCTGGACGATACTGTATTGTAAAGTCGTAGTCCTCTAGTGTCTCCCTCCAACGTACCAAAATGGCTGAGTTGGTTTCGCACTTACGCAGCCATTGTAAAGATTGATGGTCGGTTATTATATCGAGTTTTGCGCCCAACACAATTGACCGGAAGTGGCTGAGTGCCCAAATGATCCCTAAACACTCTCTCTTGGTGGCTGCATAATTCTGTTGTGCTTGGTTGAGTGTGGAGCTGGCATACACTATAACATGTTCCTCTCAGTCTCTGACTTGAGCTAAAACTGCACCAATGGCGTACAGAGATACGTCGGTATAAAGACGGAACGGTTTATGGTAATCAGGGAAAGCGACAATAGGGGCTTGGATTAGTTTTGTTTCAAAGTGTTAAACGCGAGGTCTCTTTCAGGTGTCCAGGTGAACGGGGTGTCTTTGTGGGTGATTTGGTGGAGGGGTCTGGCTATGGTGGCGAAGTGGGGGACGAAACGTCTGTAGTATGTGGCTAAACCTAGAAACGAACGTACTCCTTTAACGGTGGTGGGTGGGGGTTGGTTTTCTATGGCTTGCAGTTTCTTTGGGTCTGGTGCAATACCATGTTCAGATATTACGTGGCCTAGGAAGTCTACCTTATTTCGGGCAATCTCGCACTTTGAGGGTTTTAATTTCAACCCGGCGGCTCGGATTCTTTGTAGGACTTGTCTCAACCTGAGGAGGTGTTCTTCCCAGGTTGGTGAGTACACAATAATATCGTCCAGATAGGCTAGGCAGGTTTCCCAGGTATGGCCATGTAGTACCGCTTCCATCAAACGGGAGAAAGTGGCGGGTCCGTTACAGAGGCCAAAAGGTAGGACGTTAAATTCGTAGTGGTGGCCACCACTAGTGGAAAATGCTGTTTTCTCTTGGTCTTCGGCCTTGATAGGCACTTGCCAATACCCTGCTTGCAAGTCGAGGGTAGTGAACCACATGGATCCGTGTAGGGAGTCAAGGGAATCGTCTATTCGGGGTAAGGGCGTAGCGTCTTTAATGGTTACGTCATTCAACCTCCTGTAATCGACGCAAAAACGGGTTGTCCCATCTTTCTTTTTGACTAGGACAACAGGGGAAGACCAGAGACTAATGGACGGGGTGGCAATACCGGCCTCTAACATTTCCTGGACTTGGAGTTCCTCTTCCTGACGTTGTATGGGATTCTTTCTACGGGATGGTTGTCGTATGGGGGGGCCTTGGGTGTTAATGATGTGTTGTTCTACATCTGTCTGTCCGATTTCGGTGGGTTGTTGGGCAAACACGTCACTGAATTCTAGCAACAGGTCGTACATGCCGTTCTTTTGGTGGTCGGATAATGTGTCAGGGAGAGGGGGCAATTGGAGGCTGGTAGGGGTGTCATTAAAATCTATGGGGAGGTCATCGAAAATTTCGAGGTCTCGTATAATGAGACCTTTTGGTAATATCAGGGATTCCTCTGAGATATTTGCCACGAGAATGTGGTTGATGCGAGCGGAAATGATGGTGGGTTGTAAGAGGCAACGATTGGGGTTGGGGGACGTGGTAGTGGGGGAAAATATCATGTGAGTTTGGGGTATGGGTCGCAGGTTCACCCATTTTTGATGGCGGGGGGGAATTTGGCATTTATCCTGAACTACAGCTGGGCTCATGATGGTGGGGGGTTGACTGGCGAGGAGGTGCTTGGTACTTTTAAGGGGGGCAAGGTCACTTTGGTGGGGGTCACGCGTGAGGGGGGGATTAACGGCGCGTGTGGGAGGATCAGTGGGGCGGTGTGTGAGGGGGTTAGAAAACGGGATTTGTTGGAGGGACTGTGGAGGGTTGGTGGGGGAAGGGTTAGGTGTAGAACATGGGTTGTTGGTGGAGGACTGATGTATTGATTTGGGGTTGTTAACAGGACGAATGTGGGGAATTTTTTTGGTGGCAGTCACGGTCTGATTAGAGGTTATCTGGGACTGGTGAGTTTGTTTGTCATGAGAGGGCGAGTCAAGGGTGGGGTTGTGAAGTTTTTTAGGGGTGTGAATTGTGTGGGGGTGGAAGGGAGCTACTGACGGAAGACTGTCACAAGGGGAATTGGGGTGGTTGGGGAATAGCTGGACGTTTGTGGGGGCATGGTGGGAACATGGTTGTGTCCCTCGGTCGGCACGCGTGAGGGGGGGATTAACGGCGCGTGCGGGCGGGTCAGGGTGGTGAGAAGTGAGCGAGTTAGAAAACGGGATTTGTTGGTGGGACTGCGGAGGGTTGGTGGGGGAAGAGTGAGGTGTAGAACATGGGGTATTGGTGGGGGACTGGGGTATTGATTTGAGTTTGTTAGCAGGATGAATGTGGGGAATTTTTTTGGTGGCAGTAAAGGTCTGGTTAAAGGTGATGTGGGGCGGGTGGGTTTGTTTGTCATGAGAGGGCGAGTCAAGTGTGGGGTTGTGACTTTTTTTAGGGGTGTGAATTGTGTGTGGGGGGGGTGGGGGGGGAAGGGAGCTACTGACGGAAAATTGTCACAAGGGAATTGTTGTTGGTTGTGGGATAGCTGAACATTTCTGGGGGCATGGGGGAAACATTGTTGGGTACATTGGTCGGCATTTTCCCTGGAAACATGTGTACAGAAACATTTGCTAGAATTATGGTTACATATATCCGAGTCTGTCCTGAAAACATGGGAGGATTTATCCGGGATAGAATTACGAGAATGGAGGGGATTACCGAGAGGGAGTTGCTTGGACTGGTCTTCTTTCGTTGGTTGAGGCATTTTTTTACTGAATGGGGTGAGATTTTGAGGGAACTCAGGGCAAGGGGAGGGTTTAGGAGTCACCTTAGTGCTAGCTGCAACTTGGTAACCCTAACTCAGGGTTTGTTGAGGGGGAAGGTGTTTTTTTTTCTTATGAATGGGTTTCTGCGTGATGGGTTTGTCAGAGGCTTTGGGTTGGAATTTGTTTTTGAATGAGATCAGCCTTTGGCCGCAGTCGACCTGGGCCTGGAGTTTTTGAAGGAGGTCCAGTCCAAGGAAACCATCGTAATGTTTACAGTGGGAGGAAAATACTGTGAACGTGTGATAACAACGAGCATGGGGGGCAGGAGTAGTTACTGATAGTGGCAAAGTGTCTCCTAGGAGATTTAAGTAAGTATCAGCAGCTGAGATTAGTTCTGCTTTGGTGGTTAACAAGGGGCCAAATAGTCGGTGGTGTTGATCATAGTAAGACTTGAACAAACATGA
Organism: Paralithodes platypus; assembly: GCA_032716605.1. NCBI lineage: Eukaryota > Metazoa > Arthropoda > Malacostraca > Decapoda > Lithodidae > Paralithodes > Paralithodes platypus. Next base: position 32,472,624 of record CM064507.1, on the reverse strand, counting down.
CTTGGCAGCTCCCGTGTCGATTAACCCGTTGAGCCCCGGCTAGTTATAATATTTTGTTCACCCCAGTCCCAAGCCATTTTCACTTATTTTGTTTGTTTGCTAAAATGGAAGACAAGGATGAGAAATGAAAAAAAAACAAAAAAAAATCACCTCTGACATTTTTTTGGGGGGGGGGGGGGCGGCGGTGGGGGGTTGGGGGGGGAGCTTCAAAAAAATTTGTTGAGCCAAAATGGAAGAGAATGGTGAGAAATGAACACACAAATAAAAAAAAACTCATTTCAGTCATTTGGGGGGCGGGGGGGGGGGGGGTTCAATAGTTCGTCTCCCCCGCATGACCACCCGCCCGGGAGCACTAGGGTAAAAACTGAGTATGGCATTGTACGGCATACATCCTAAGGAGTATCTCACATAAATCTCAAGCCTCTAGCTCCCATACGACCGGAGTAATGAAGGTTCAAAGTGGCGGTAAACTACGGGTGTAAACTATCCCCACTAAGCCCACCACCACCAGCCGCGCGGCTTATTGGACTTACCATCCACGACTATTTTACGCTATACCTGACGTCAACTCGGGTAGTACATTATTGTGGTTGCGGGACATTTTCGAGGGCATTACACCAAATGTCCCGCAACCACAATAATGTACTAGCCAAGTTGACGTCAGGTATAGCGTAAAATAGTCGTGGATGGTAAGTCCAATAAACTCATCACGTGAAAACACCACGAGACTATCACCTGGTTCTTAAAAATCGGACTAAGGTTGCTATACTTTTAGTACGTCCGTGGTAGTGCAGTGGGTTAGCGCGCGGGCCTGGTGGTGATGGTGGGGAATCACTAACCAGGGTTCGAACACCACCCAAGGCATCTCAAAACCTGTGGGTTTTTAGGAGGGTTAAATTCCCTTCAGAGGTTCGTACCCCGCGCCAGGTACCAGGAAAGGTTGATCCTAAAGTGGGCCTGGGGATATTTCTGTCCTGAAAAACCTAGCATTTCATTGGTGGCAGCTAAGGAACGTGACCTGGTAGCTACATAGAGCACCCGTCACGCGAAAACCATATTGAGATTGCTAAGGTGATACGGCTACGATACCTTACGACCTTACGAGGCTAGGGACTAGCCTAAATAAAAAGGAATGTGGTGTAATGCCCTCGATAATGTCCCGCAACCACAATAATGTACTACCCGAGTTGACGTCAGGTATAGCGTAAAATAGTCGTGGATGGTAAGTCCAATAAACTCATCACGTGAAAACACCACGAGACTATCACCTGGTTCTTAAAAATCGGACTAAGGTTGCTATACTTTTAGTACGTCCGTGGTAGTACAGTGGGTTAGCGCGCGGGCCTGGTGGTGATGGTGGGGAATCACTAACCAGGGTTCGAACCCCACCCAAGGCATCTCAAAACCTGTGGGTTTTTAGGAGGGTTAAATTCCCTTCAGAGGTTCGTATCCCGCGCCAGGTACCAGGAAAGGTTGATCCTAAAGTGGGCCTGGGGATATTTCTGTCCTGAAAAACCTAGCATTTCACTCTCCATACAATGGCATCACTCTCGAGCCATTGAACTGGTCCAGCTGATTGCCGAGTTGCCAACGACATTATAATTATACTAGTATTTTTTTCTGGAGTTTAATGGAATTATATCGATATTGCCCATATACATATTACAGTATATTCATGCCAAGTTATGAATGCATTAATCTTCGTTTTTTCGTTCATCCCTGTAGTTCACCTGCAACTGTTCTGGACTTATATCCCATAATTCCCAGAAGTTTTGCACGCAGGTCTTCTTTGAAGTACGCTACATGTATTACTTTACAATTTTTATGAAATGTTTTGAATGTACAAATTAAAGTATTAGAACTCTATATCTGGGTTGTTTTTTCTCATCCTATTGTTGATTTGTAAGTGTATTGATAATTGATATTTGTCACGAATGTCCCCCTCCAGACTTGAGATATCAGGCATATCGTCAATGATGAAGGGGCCACTGATAAATTATAGGTTTGAGTCCAGGAGGGAAGAAGGAAAACCTAATATTTAGAAGTGGCCCCGGAATCATTGACGATTCCGGCCCTCTCTTCCATCCCTTTCCCATTCATATTTGATGTTTTTTAAGTTATCTTGATACATCATTGAAGGACGAATGGCGCTAGGCACGGCAGCGTCTGCAGGCACACCCACGCTTTCAATGTCCACACTATGGGAATCATTGCTTTTAGTAGTTCTAATTTATTTTTCTTTTATTATTTTTTTACGAAGTTTTTTCGTAGTGAGCTCCCGATCATAATGACGATTCCGTAAGTGAATGAGCGTACGCTTACGATGTACTGTAGGTCTCTTTAACACTCCGAGGCGGTTGGTTCAAACAGCTGACACAGGAGTTTGAAGAGTGCCATTACTGTATGAGGCATATCATCAATGATTCCGGGGCCACTACTAAATATTAGGTTTTCCTACTTCCCTCCGGGACTCAAACCTATACTCTCTGTTAAGTACTACATGCTGTGAAAGCAGTTACAAAGATGGAGAGATATTTAAATGAGGGGTATGAAAAATTGTATGAGCAGCATAAGATTAATAATGAAATGTAGAAATATTGGCAATCTATCGAATAATGCTCTTCGAAAATGAAAATCAAGATGGAATATTTTGATACGTTAGCTGTACGCTGTTGTATTAGAATACGTGTACTGTTAGAGTAAACACCAGTCGGTACGACTAGTGTTGCCATATGGATAGAGCTGTCAATATGTATTTATTTATGATTAACGAGACCAAAATATGAATAATTGTATTAATAGATACTTAAGGATAGACAAATTTTACACTAACATGATATAAATATCAAATACTGCCTTTACAATCATTACTTCATCATTATGTCAGGATAAGGGAGGGTTAGCCGAAGTGCCTGCCGCCGACTCAGCTCCAACCGCTGACGCTGTGCTACCTACTACCACCACCACCCCCACCACCACCACCAAGGGAGCTTCTGCCACCACCAGGGGTTCTCCGACTGCAGCTGCTGGATCCTCCCGAGGGAAAGGTAAGTCTGTGTCCCGAGAAGGTAAGTCTGTGTCGATTGTGGGCGACTCCATGGCAAGACATTTAGTTAGGGCTACCCGCACTAAACTTAGGAAGGTTGTGTGTCTGCCTGGCCATGGAGTTGGGAGGGTTTTAGAGAAGATGGACCACATCTTGGAAGATAGTGGAGATAACCCCATTATCTGTCTCAGTGCCGGGAGTAACGATGTTGGTAAGGGTAGAAGTGAGGAACTGCTGCAGCAGTATCGGGATGTGTTAGATAAGGTTAGGATGAAAGGAGGGATCCCTGTAGTACATTGTATCCTACCCAGAAGAGGAGTTCCCCAAGGAATGGACATCCAGGGCGATTGGTATCAATTGCCGGTTGGAGACATATTGCAAAGAAAAAGCAATACCATTCATTGATAACTGGGATAGTTTCTATGGGAGAGATGGGATGTACGCAAGGGATGGGGTTCATCTTTCACGATTAGGGATTTCCACATTAGCTAGTTCTTTAGAAAGGGTGGTTGTGGGGTTTTGAACAGAAATATTGAGTGTAAATGAGAGGTTAAATAGAACAATTTTAGCGTCAGGCGAAAGCGATAAGGATATTCAGTCTCATGCTAAAAATGATGACTATATTGCTAATGATAGTAGTGATGGTGCAACGGAAGATGTAAATGTCGTTAAACAATGCTATTATGATAGCATTGACTGCAGTGAAATCGAAGAAAATAATAAGTTAGTTAAAAACGATAGACAATTAGTTATGTTACGACCGGCACAACGAAATAAACAAGGGCACTTAATATTGGACTACAAGATAGGCTAGATCTGCAACAACGGTACGCTAATTCCAAACCCTCGAACTATTAAGCCGGTGAACAAAACACTTAAACCCTCCAGAGTTAATCTACTGGATAACGGGGTATCAATTAACTGGGTTAAGTGTACTTCTACAAAGGCTTTCCGGTGACGGCAAAGCCTACTCACAACAAGAGTAATTACGTTAATAAAAAGCTCTCAAGTAATAACAATGCTTAAATAAACTATGACAAGATTTAATAAAAGATTATATGCTTACGTTATCTTTAGTGTGAGTCTGAACTCAACACTAAAACTCTTCAATGCTCTATGAAAACACTTGAAGTCTAGTCCTACAGCAAACAGATATGGAATCTTCTGAAAACGTCTGATGCTTTAAGATGCTCGTCGATTATAGAACAGGAATAATGCAGGGGGCAGGACACCAAAGCGTGTATCTTAAATACACCAAAAAGTAGGATACATATATATGGAAACAAGAGAGTGCAACAGCTCTGTGACAGCACTAACAACAGCAACTCAAAACCAGTACTTCCTTAGCCAAAGTAACAGCCATACGGGGTTGTGCACTATGCATCAACCTAGGCTAAAACAATACGTGAATAATTGCTAAAGCATACACGGTTAAAGTTAATAAACAAAATGCTGTCTTTCTTACTAATAAAGTCTAGCAGCAGCATAAAGGTACAGGGAGCCTAGGCAGAGCTCAAGCATGCTCGCAGCCTACTGTCTCCCCTGAACAGATTTCCCTTATCTTACGTTAAGTGACTAGGAGGCTCTCTTGGTAAGTCCAGATCTCAAGTATCTGGTCTTACCCTGGCGCTCCTCAAAGGTCAACAAAATGAGTTAGCAAGTATACAAGCAAGAGTAGGCAAAAGCCCTTCGCTTGTATACTGCTAAGCTCGCAAAGGAAAATATGCACAAGGGTGTACTACAGGCTACCTAGCTCCGTCGAAGTCGTACAGGCTCTGACTTGCCATATACATAACACAGACAACGACCAAAGATACCCTCCACTGTCTAGCATTAAATAGTAATAAAGAACAACCAAATAATTAGAAGCACCCAACAATATGAATCCATGTGACTATGATTCTAATAAACTCTAAAGCTAGTGCAAAACATATATGTGAGAACAGGCGCTGGTAATACGACTGGCCGACTATGGAAGTCGTAGGCGAGAACCAGAAGGGATGGGTAATTGAATAAAGATAAGAAGTATTGGAAAGAAGGAGTTCAGAGAGAGGCACAGCAGTAAAGGGGGTTAGATGTGGGACAGAATGCGAGGGACTTGTAGGGCCGAGCGCGCGCGATACCATGTTCTGACGAGAGAGAAGGAGAGAAGTACTGAGTCTGGTCACCAGATGGCTCTGCGACCAATCACAGGCCGCTATGTCACATGACAAGCAGACGTCATATGCCATGCCAGGCCCGCCGTCCAATAGCGAGCGGGCGGGCCCACCGAGCGAGGAATGCACACGTACATACGCACACACACTGCCTCTTCGCTCTCCCCTCCGACTCTCTCTCTCTCTCTCTCTCTCACGCGCTGCATGTTATGATCACTACCATGGATATAAAATACTTCTAAGTGTCACAGACAAGAATAAAGGCAAACACTGATCTGTCTGTGACAACATGAATACTAAGAAAGAAAGAATATCGTTCTACGATTATTATAGCCCATTTCACTGCCGTGGCGAGTGCTAGCGAGTCATGAGTACATTCTGGCAAGCTGGCCAGCGTAACAGTTACAAAAAATAGTAATAAGTTGAGGGTATATTATACAAATTGTAGAAGTTTATGTAACAAAATGGATCAGCTTAGGGCAATTGTTAGCAAGGAAAATATAGACATTGTAGCGATTACAGAAACCTGGATAAATACTGACTCTAGACATCTATTAGCAGAATTTCATATGCCAGGATACAATTTATTTAAATATGACAGAAGGGGAGGTGGAGTTGCAATTTATGTCAGGGATACTTTAAAATGTTGCCTTAGATCAGATATTAAAACAAATAGCGAAAATGAAAGTGTGTGGGTAGAGATTAGTGGGGAAGGTGAGACAATTATTTTGGGAACCATATATAGGGCACCCTGTCTTTGTCGAAATTTAGGCAAATTATTATGGGAAGAAATCAGTAAGGCATCTCAGAATAATAATGTTTGCATTTTAGGTGACTTTAATCTTCCAGGTATAGACTGGGTTAATCAAACTAACAATAACGAATCCGAAGATTTTCTTGAAGTAATACTAGACAACTTTCTCTTTCAATTTGTAAATTCGCCAACTAGAGGATATAATATTCTTGACCTAGTTCTTAGCAACAGAGCAAATTGGATAACAAATTTAGAAGTGGGCGACCAGCTAGGGAACAGTGACCATAAATCAATATATTTATCTATAGAATTAAATCATAAACCAAAGGAAAATAAGGTTCTTATCCCTGACTTTAGAAAAGCCAATTTTAGGGGATTAAAACGATCACTCAGAATTAAAGGGGAGGCAGGAGATTTAGGTCAAGTAAGCCGATTAGTTCCAGCAGAACCGAGAGGTCAGGGCCAGGTGGGTCACACAGCTGAGATAGTTAGACAACCAACTGAAAATTTAAATAGTGTGTATAATCAGTTCATCTCTGCCTTACAGAGCGAACAAGATAAATATATACCAAAAAGAAAATTTAGATCACATACAAACCAACCAAAATGGATGACAAATAAATTAGTAGATCTTATAGGTAGAAAGAGAGGTGTATACAGAAAAATACAGAAAGGCGAAATCCACCTTATAGGATATCACCATAACTTGTCGAGGCAGGTAAAGAAGGAAATTAGGAAGGACAAAAGAAACTACGAAATCAAGGTAGCAAATGAATCCAAAAACAACCCTAAAGCATTTTATCAATTGTATAAATCTAAGGTAAAGGATACAGTAGGGCCTCTTAAGAATGTGATAGGTGAGATTACAGATGATGAGTTAGAAATGTGCAATACTCTAAATAGTCATTTCCTTTCTGTTTTTACAAACGAAAATTTAGATCAAGTTCCAGTAGTCAACCAAGTTTTTAACGGTAGTATAGACGAAATATTAAGTACAGTTCAGGTCACCAGTGACGAAGTAATTAAGGAAATAGATAGACTAAAACCCCAGAAATCTCCAGGTCCAGATGAGGTGTATGCTAGGGTATTAAAAGAATGCAAGGACGAATTAAGTTACCCACTAACTCACCTATTTAATAATTCACTAGCTTTAGGCTTAGTTCCTGATTCATGGAAGCTCGCAAATATAATTCCGATATTTAAAAAAGGTGATAAGTCCATAGCATCAAATTACCGTCCTATTAGTCTCGCATCAATTATAGGGAAATTGCTAGAATCAATTATTGCCAGGAAAATTAGAAATAACTTAGCTATGTTCAAGTTAATAAAACCCTCTCAACATGGTTTCACTCCAGGACGATCCTGCCTAACAAATGTACTCAGTTTTTTCTCTGAGGTTTATGAAGCGGTAGATAACGACAAGTCATATGATATAGTTTACTTAGACTTCAGTAAGGCCTTTGATAAAGTTCCACATGAAAGGCTGTTAAGGAAGATAGAAGGACATGGTATTGGGGGGATGCTACTCAAGTGGATTAAGTCATGGCTGACTGGTAGGAAAAGAGAGTTAGTATAAATGGTGTAAAATCGTACTGGGGATTAGTTAAAAATGGGGTCCCCCAAGGGTCGGTTTTGGGGCCCCATCTACATAAATGATCTTGACTCGGGCATAAAGAGTAGGATCAGTAAATTTGCTGATGATACTAAAATAGGTAGGATAATAGAGTCAGCTCGCGACAGGGAATGTCTTCAAAATGATCTCGATCACTTGCACGAGTGGTCCATAAATTGGCAGATGAGTTTCAATGTAGACAAATGTAAGGTATTAAGGATTGGAAATCGTAATTTAGATGCAAAATACAAACTAGAAAATGTAGAATTGGATAACTCAGAGTGTGCGAAGGATCTGGGGGTGCTCGTTAGTAATGATCTGAAACCCAGAAAACAGTGTATAAGTGTTAGGAATAGGGCAAATAGAATTCTAGGATTCATATCTAGGAGTGTTAGCAACAGGACTGCTGAAGTTTTCTTAAAACTATACTTAGCTCTAGTAAGACCCCATTTAGACTATGCTGTTCAATTTTGGTGCCCTTATTATAGAATGGATATCGACCCTTTAGAGGCAGTCCAAAGAAGAATGACCAAAAAGATACATAATATTAGAAATTTATCGTATGAGGGGAGGTTGAAAGTCTTAAGCCTGCACTCACTAGAGAGACGAAGATGTAGGGGAGACATGATAGAGGTATTTAAATAGATAAAAGGTTTAAATAAGGGCGATATAGATGAGGTATTAAAGCTAAAGAACGGCGACATAACCCGCTCAAATGGTTTCAAGTTAGATAAGTTTAGATTTAGGAAAGATATAGGAAAGCACTGGTTTGGAAATAGAGTTGTTAACATGTGGAATGCACTGCCCAGAACAGTAATTAGCTCAGAAACAGTTGAAAGCTTTAAGCATAAGTTGGATTCCCATATGGGTGATATGGGCTGGGTGTGAATGGGAGCTGCTTCATGTGGGCCGCATGGCCATATGCAGTTTCCCGCGATCTTATGACCTTATGTTGTTATGTAATTGGGGTTGGGTGTGACAGGGATCTGCCTTGTGTGGGCCGATCGGCTTTTTGCAGACTCCCATTTTCTTATGTTCTTATTAATGAAATATATCAGGGTAGGGTAGCTAAAGGCAATATGAAAACATTCGAATTTCGCGGTCTAATTCCGTTATCACTAACACAAGAGAGAGGTGACAGGGGCTGCCATCAACTTTCTAAGCTCAAAATATCTTACATGGCTTTGTTAACTATTTTATATCAAAATTCATGGAAAACCAAGACAACTGTGGTGTTCCATTATTTAAATTTTCCTAGCACAAACTAGCATGGGAGAAGGGGAGTGCACCTGATGACTGGAGAACAGGCATAATAGTCCCCCTATATAAGGGTAAAGGGGAAAGAGGAGTGTGTGGTAACCACCGAGGAATATGTCTTCTAAGCGTAGTAGGGAAGGTGTACAGTAGGTTAGTGATTGAGAGAGTGAGAGCGAGAACGGAGAAATGGATAGATGACGAGCAGGGCAGGTTTAGGAAGGGAAGAGGATGTGTAGATCAGATTTTTACCCTGAAATGTGTTGTGGAGAAATATCTGGAGAAGCAACAAAAGCTGTATGTTGCCTTTATGGACTTGGAGAAGGCCTATGACAGAGTGGATAGAGAAGGTATGTGGAAAGTACTTAGAATATACGGAGTATATGGCAAGTTGCTGAAAGCAGTGAAGAGCATGCATGTAGCCTATGTGGGTGCAAAGGCGGCAGTACGTGTGGAGAATGAGCAGAGCGAGTTCTTTGATCTGAATGTTGGGTTGAAACAGGGGTGTGTGATGTCCCCGTGGTTGTTTACTGTATAGGCTATATGGATGGAGTCGTGAAAGAAATGCAAGGAAGAGCAGTGGATGTTGGTGTATCGCTGATAAGGGAGGGAAATGAGTGGAAGCTACCTGTACTGCTGTTTGCTGATGATACAGTTCTGATGAGCGATAATGAATGGGAGTTGCAGGGTCTGGTAAATATGTTTGGAAGAGTGTGCGAAAAACGGAATTTGAAGGTAAATGCGGGGAAGAGCAAGGTTATGGTCTTCGAAAGTGGTGAAGCCACAGAGTGTGAGGTGAAGTTGAACGGTCAGGCTATTGAGTTTGTCAGCTCATTTAAGTATCTGGGCAGTGTGCTGAGTAAAGATGGGAGTATGGATGAAGAAGTGCGGGAGAGGGTGCAACAGGGGAAGAGGGTTGTAGGAATGCTGAAAGCAGTAACAAGAAATAGGGTGCTCGGCATGGAAGTGAAGAAGTCCTTACATGCCTGTGTGGTAATCCCGACACTGACTTACGGAAGCGAAGCATGTACGTTTGTGGATAGACTCAGACCAAGAGTGAGAGGGGTGGAAATGAGTTACTTGAGAAGTGCGTGCAGAGTTACATGGAGGGATAGACAGACAAATGAGAAAGTAGGAGGGAGGTGTGGTGTGGAGGTAGATGTGCTGGAAAGTGTGAAAAGGAACACCTTAAGATGGTTCGGCCATGTAACACTCATATATATATGCAAATAACCTAGACTCAATCACTTAATATGCCCATCATACGTTCCATCAGCATTATATAAAGGACTGAATATACCTATATATGTATGTATTATACCCCATAATATGTAATCCACTATAACCTAATACCTTTTAGTTAATCACATATAATCACTACACATTAATATTCACCAAGTCAATCTTATCATAGAGATATAACTATCTATATTGTTTATACTTACAAAGTATAAACAACTTATGGTAAACATCTCTACTCTTAGACACCACAAAATGCTAGTATTAAGCACCACATAATGCCACTGCTATGCATACGAAGACAACACAGAACGTCAACAATACACTCTCAAGTCAACACATGACCTAGCTAATGAATGCTTAGTCAGCAAACACACCCTACCTCTAGCAGAGAGGTAGATTGATAGATCACTCCACCTAGGGATCTCAGTCAGGGAAGTTATACACACCTTCTCCTGCACACATCCCTTTCACCTGTCACTTAAGCACTCTACCCAAGGCACTGAAGCAGAGAAGATATAGACACCTTCTTCTGCAAGCACCCATCCCCTATCACTTGGCTAAGGCTAGACACTCTGCCTTAAGCCTGCTCACTCTACAAAACCCTTAAACCTCACTAAGCATTCTACACCTTACACAAGACAAGTTAATCTTGTAGTAGTCTAACTCACAAACTAAACTCAATACTAATACTATAACCACTTAGTATTTATATTTAACTGTTGTATTACTATCTTGATATGTGAAGAATAGCTTAATCCAGTTCTTTACTCCCCTTTTATTATAATATTGTCTTCTAATAGTAAACGAAAAACCATGCAAACACATGGTGTTACAATATGGAACGTATGGGAAGCAAGAGAATGACTAAGACGGTGTACGAGAGCGAGGTGGAAGGACAGAGAGGGAGAGGTAAACCGAGATAGAGGTGGAAGGATGGAGTGAAGAAGTACATGGATGAAGGCGGTGCTGGTTGGGAGGAGGGGCGTCGACTGACTGGGAACAGAGGTGCATGGGGGCGTTTTGTTCATGGCCACCCCTTCGGAGATTGGCGTCAGGCAATAGATAGATAGATAGTATATACTGTATATGCAGTATACTTAAAACAGGCATCAATATAACTATATAGATCGAATTTGCCCTAACATGACGTTATCAGGAATGACAGACGGGGACAGAGTAGCCTAAAAGTAGTAAATGGAGAAATTTTGGTCAGAGTTAAATCACTGAATAACTGCAGCATAATTGAACCCAAGAATTACATCTAGACAATGTGATACAAATAGTGTCACCACGGACGTAAGGATATGTAGGCTGTAAAGTATAGGCAAGTCAAGTGGTGGTGATACGAGTGACGAGTCCTAGTAAGATAGGGTCCCTAGTCCTAGTTAGCCTCTGATCAGAAAAGTCACTAATTTTAACGGCCTTTTAAGGGGAGACTATCCGTTTGTTTGGCCTATTAATTAATTTATTCATATATTTTTTTAGTTTCCTCTCTAGACCTCCATCAAGCTTAGAAAAAAAAACTCTAGACCCTCCTTCAAGATAAATGTGTACATTTTTCGGTAGAAAAATTTCCCGGCCGGAGGCCGGTTCCTCTTAAAATTGCAGGCTCGCTATCGCTCACCAGGAAATAATCGACACCTATATGGCACGAAAGGTCTTAAAATTGACAACGAAATGGGGCGAAAGGTGTTAAAATTTCAAAACTAGTGATGCTAAACATTAGGGAGAAGGGGGTCCAGAAAAACGGTCTGCCTCCCCTTAATCGGATGCAATTGTGTGTATGTAGAGTGAACATTTCCATGAGTGGGTACGAGATAAACATAGTGCAAATAAACACGTACAGTGAAGTCAATGATGAAGATGAAACAAATGCAAGGAGGAAGAGGAGGAACTCATATAATATGTTTTTTCCAGCTGATCGTAAATTGAATCTCTTATTAGCTTATTTCTTGATACTTAATGGAAATATATGAAACTACTATGGCTGTGTGTCATATTAATGGCAAGTTTTCATACTTAACAGCATATTTCGCTACAAAATTTACCTTATAGCTGAGTAATAACGATAGAAACATGACAATTTAGGCTCAGCTGGAAAAAAATAGACTATAGTTGACATATGCATTTGATGATTAACTCATTCAGTGCCAGTGATATCCTTTTCATTGTATTCTGGCAACTATTAAACGATTTTATTCAGCTTAGGAAGGACGTCTACCCAATAAACGGCTATACATACTATCAATAAATTCTTTTTAGCGACCGTATATCCTTCCTTCAATGCTCCATAAAACAGTCTAAATGTAGCTGAACTCAAAGAAACAATACTTCACTAGTAGGCTTACTGACAGGGTTAAGTGACATAGATTCATAATAAGTATAAGGGACCATACCTTGTCCAGGGAGATGAAATAGTGGAGGGCAATTTGTAATTTAATTAATTTATAGCCTCTAATTAATGTGAGCGATATCTCGATCATTTAAGCGTTTCGTTATAATCCAAATTGTCTATAAAGTTATTAGACAGTTCCGAAAAACAACAGGCATAGACAGAACAGAACAGAACACCAACCAGACATATACGTGCGTGTGAGATTGTAGGTTATTATGGATTTTGTAGGGATCTCACCTCGTTTTTTTTTTCTCTTTCTCTCCCTCTCTCTTTGGCTTGTATCCATTCGGCACCATTCAGCCTACTGTTTTAAGACGTTTACCCCCGTCCAGGTGTCAATATTTTCCTGGCGAGCAGTAGCGAGCCAGCATATATAGATTTTTGTTATGACAGTAAGTTAATTTGTACATTTGTCGATAGAAAAATGTCTCTGGCGAAGCCGGATTTCTTCATACAATGCTGACTCGCTATCGCTAGCCAGGAAGAAAACGACACCTGGATGGGGATAACTGTCTTAAAACAGTTGGCTGAATGTGGCCGCATGGATACAAGCCAGGGAAAGAGAGAAAAGGAGAGAAAGATCAAACAAAAAGCCGGTGACCCCCCTGGCTACCTCTCAGTACAAGTCTTAACACTGGGACATATAGTGAAAGGTCAATATGATGCAGACTTAGTTACAAATTAGGCTACATTATAACATATCTTTGGCCATTGCAAGACGATGTTTCTTTACTATAGTAGGCTATAGGCCTACGTATTCTATAATTCTTTGACTTGGCACCATACAAGAAGCATAGAAAACCTTAGTTGCATGGTAAACTACGTTTATCTTGGCATATTTATGTGTTAGTTTCTTACATAACAGCTGTAGTGATCAGAAGGTGAGTTTTGCATTGCAGACAAATTTAAAATACGAACAAAACAAATATTAAAAGGATTTTGGTATTATCATAATCATTATTATAACGAAAAAATGGATGAAAATAAACAGTGCTGGTGACTCGCAGCAACTATTCCCGCGTGGTATCTCGTAACATTGCCAGATGTCGGAAGCTAATCTTATTTATGTATCCAATATCTTCGTAAGATATTTACACTTTGTTAGACTACTACCATGCTCTGGACATTTCAACTCATGCTTGTTAAAATTACTAATAAAGAATCAGTATTCATGTAGGCGTCGGACGTTTTGCAAAATTAAGAGAAGTTTGGTATCACAGTTGCATGTATTTTAAAGGTGGCGAGCTTCCCCCAGCCTCCTTTACGTTCATTTCTCTCGTAGTGTGAGGAGTGAGGTATATTTGCTAATATCTGTCACTTATTTCGGCGGTAATATAAGTCATTGTGCATCTTATAGTGTTCTATTTTTAGTGGAAAATAAGTATAGGCCTACTAATGACTGCTTCCTCAAATGTTGCATAATCGATAGTGGTTATTGATTATATAATTAATAGTTTGCAACTTTGTCCATGTGTGTGCAATAAGTGAGCTGCGAGGGAGTTTTCAACTGGTATTGGAGGAGTCTTAGTGATCATCAGTGCAATATAGCAAACAGGTAAGATTAATATAAACAAAACATTTCAGCAATTCTGAATTTCTGTGTATTACTTAATGATTTTCGAGTCACGAAGACCACTTACACGGAACGGCATAGTATTAATTAGATAGATAATATAGGCCTAGTGTTCAACGAGCTAGAATTGTTTTGTGTTTTGGCTCCCTGCCCGCGCTAATGATAGCCTATATATACTGTATATATATATATATATATATATATATATATACACAGTATATATATACCGTATATATATATGATTTTGTAGATGAAGAGTAGGACAAGAGCCACAACAGTAGGCCTAAACATGTTGAGAATTATTTATTTGCAATTGCACATTTTCGGACGTATCACACATCCATCTTCAGGCTATATTTCAACATACAATCCTAAAAACAAAGTAACCTAGTATAAATATATGTTAAGTGCACAGCTTGTGAGGATCTCTAGCTTTAACTTGTTCCAAAAGTAATAATACATAATACACAAAAAGAAAAACTTCATCCTTTTAACCAATAAATATGTTTTAAGTATAAAGCTTGGGAGGATCTCTTTACTTATTTATAAATGTCTTAATACACAAGAAACCTCATATTTATATAATTATAGACATTAATACTTACGATTTATGTAATATGTAATTATTATCATCCTACCGACCGACCGACCGATGGCTGGAGTAAAGATATAAGCAACTATTACAAATATTTTGGGAGGAGTTGGGGAGCATGGGAGTAGAAGATATTTTGGGGGTGATTGGAGGGTTTGTGGGATTGGTATAAGAACAAGATAAAGAGAGAAGTTGGAAATAAAGTTGAAGAGTAAAATAGGTTCCAGGCTCAACCAGAATGCTCCTATGTTTATCATCCTATACATATCCATCCATAAAATAAAGAATATTACTGCACACTTAACAGCTAGTGGCTACGAAAATATTATGCAAAAACACACTTAACGATTTTTGCGAAAATGTTGGAAAGTTTATCATTAAAAGTAAAATTATGTTTACATTATTATGCTGACTAACACACCAAAACAGAAAAATATCTATTAGATATACGGTATATACAATTCAAAGGCAATACTTATAAGTTTATATTTTAAACTTAACCAAACGAGTAAGGACATTCAAATATTTATGTGAACAAAAAAGATAACTATTTATAATATATATTAATCTAACCTATGAATATGACTTTGAAAAGATTATATGAAGTAGGTTACATAAAAAAAAAATAAAAAAAAAAATAAAAAAATAGGTCCCACCCCTTTCCCATTCTTAAGTAAGCCATTTTAGATTTACAGAAGAGTGACCATTACTTGCATTACTGCATGTCCACAAACATTTCAGTAATGTAAGCATGTTTCCTTTTTTTTTTTTTTTTTTTTAATAAGGTCACCGTTACAAAGTGGTGTACAATCTATCTTATTCTAGTTTCATTGTAGTTTATCTTATTGTACCAGTACCTCCCTACAATCAACCTAGTTGTTCCCCAATTCGTCCCTCCGCCACAACCATTTCAAAGTCCAAGTCTCTCACTCTTGTCCTCTGTAGCGGGGAGGACCTTGTACCCCTGAGACATAGGAGTGCAGACCTGAGAAGAGAGAAAGAGAGCCGGCATCTCATCCAAGTTATGACTTGGCTTCTATGCTGCCGCTTACTATATGATGTTGAGAAACTTGTGTAGGTGGTGATTGACGTAATTAAAAATACACAGTTAACTCCTAGTTTATATACACACAAAATATGAGCTGCCAACTATGAATTTACAAAAGTTACCGAAATGAACAAACTAAACAAAAAGAAAAAACACTTAGATCTCAAGAACCTTAGTTCAACAAAAACACTCACAGAAAACAATACAGTGAAAAAAAAAAAAAAAAAAATTAAGCTTCCTAGAAGTGAAGCTTATGTATTTAATTCTGGTTTGAATTTACTTACATAGTATTTTTCAGCAATAAAGGTATCATTCTTGTTCCTAAATTTAGATATATATTTTTTTTTCTCCACTGAATCTATGGTCTGAGTCACGAGAATGGTTTCTAATAGCAGCATTTTTTTTGTTTATTTAGATAGTTGCCTGTTCTGACACTCTTCCCCATATGTTCGAATATTCTGGATCGGAAAGCTCTAGAAGAGCAACCTACATACCTCACAGGACAGTGAGGACAATCAAATTGATATAGGCTACAATATTCGAACATATAGAATCGGGAATAGTATCCTTGGGCTTGAACAAATATTAAATTTTTACTTCATTTGTGAACATTATACGAAAATGTATTGCAGGGAAATTAATGCGAATAATTCTATTTAGTTGTTTTCTTAATTCAAAGCTAGGTTTACCGTAAAATGGAAGTTTTATATATTTGTTTAATTTAGGAACATCATAAACTATATCTCTACTGCTGAATTTTGATGCAAGGAAAGACTTTACAATTTTGTGAAGCAGATTCGAACAATAATTATTTGTTAATTAAGAAAGAACTTTTCGAATGTTTTGAATTCTAAATCTAAGATAAAATAGTTTGAACAAATACTGTATGCTCTATTTAGGAGAGTTTTTATTGAATTAACTTTATATATAGTCTCACAATGACTAAACCAATTCAATCCTAAGTTTGAGGGAGTTGGTTTTCTGTAAACTTCCGTTGTGATCCCATTACTAGTTTTGTTCAACAATACGTCTAAAAATGGTAGGCAATTATCCTTTTCAATTTCATGAGTGAATTTAATATTAGGGTGTTTGTTGTTTAAGTATTCTCAAAATATATTAACATCTTCAAACTTTCTAAACATTAAAAAGGAATCATCCTATAGTAAATTGGCTTAAAGTCATTGGGGCATTGGTCCAGTCATAAACACTCCTTGTTGCACATAAAGGCACCTGCATAAACTGGGCCCAAACAAGATCCCATCGCTATACCATCGACTTGGTTATACATCCTATTATTGAACATAAAAACAAATTCTGAAGTAGTAAATCTAAGTGATTTTCCTACCATGAACTTATCTATGTCAACAAATTCACCTGGATCGTAATTGTCGAGAATTATATCTGTTGTTTCTAGCAAGGGGACATTGGTAAACAAGGATTGTACATCAAAACTCGCCATTACATAAGTAGCTGGTAAATCTAGGGATTGATTCTCTTTTACAAAGTTTGAGGAATTGTCTATTGAGAATTGATTTCTTGTAAGGGGATTTATAAGTTGAATTAGAAATTTAGATAAATTATAACCAGCCGTATTGATTGCCGAAATTATTGGCCTAAGGCAGGGATGGCGAACCTTTGTCCTATCAAGGGCCAGTTGGACATGTATGACTTCATTCGAGGGCCATACAAAATTATCAACTTAAAAATCAGCCTGTTTTACTGGTCAAACATTAAATCACCCCTAATATAATGGTTGGAACTCCTTCTCTTTGGCGAGGCGTGTTATATGTCAGCTGGTATTGATGCTGTATTGGTATTACACTAGTATTGGTTAACTTCAGTATATATTCGAACTCCTTCAATCGAGGTATTACACTTGTACTGGTTAACTTCAGTATATATTAGAACTCCTTCAATCGAGGTATTACACTTGTACTGGTTAACTTCAGTATATATTAGAACTCCTTCAATCGAGGTATTACACTTGTACTGGTTAACTTCAGTATATATTAGAACTCCTTCAATCGAGGTATTACACTTGTACTGGTTAACTTCAGTATATATTAGAACTCCTTCAATCGAGGTATTACACTTGTACTGGTTAATAATAATAATAATAATATTTATTCAGTTAGCAATTTACAGAGTTGGTACCACATAGTATGTTTCAAATATGACATGTACCAGCCTTGCATAATTCCAACTAAGGATAGCCCAATAAGGCCGTTAGGCGTATTTCCATTGGGGTCCTTGTGGGATTAGGTTAGCTGGGGAAAATGGGGAGGATAAAGAAATAGATACTTTAGAGAAAGTATTTCTAGGGGGCTATTTTAAGATACCTTACATCCTATAGTAAATATCAGTAATCTGTAATCAGTAATAATTTCAGTTTGGTTTGTCTATCTCTTATGTCGCATTTAGTAGTAGACATAAGCTTGGTGCTCTCTTCTCGCAGCTGTCTGGTTCAGGTGTTCCTTCAGGCTACGTCTGAAGGAAGGTTAACTTCAGTATATATTAGAACTCCTTCAATCGAGGTATTACACTTGTACTGGTTAACTTCAGTATAAATTAGAACTCCTTCAATCGAGGTATTACACTTCTACTGGTTAACTTCAGTATATATTAGAACTCCTTCAATCGAGGTTATTACACTTGTATTGGTTAACTTCAGTATATATTAGAACTCCTTCAATCGAGGTATTACACTTGTACGGTACTGGTTAACTTCAGTATATATTAGAACTCCTTCAATCGAGGTATTACACTTGTACTGGTTAACTTCAGTATATATTAGAACTCCTTCAATCGAGGTATTACGCTTGTACTGGTTAACTTCAGTATATATTAGAACTCCTTCAATCGAGGTATTACACTTGTACTGGTTAACTTCAGTATCTATTAGAACTCCTTCAATCGAGGTATTACGCTTGTACTGGTTAACTTCAGTATATATTAGAACTCCTTCAATCGAGGTATTACACTTGTACTGGTTAACTTCAGTATATATTAGAACTCCTTCAATCGAGGTATTACACTTGTACTGGTTAACTTCAGTATTTTTTTTTTTTTTTTTTTTTTTTAAGAGACAATGAACGGAGGAAGGAAAAACACAGATAAAACAAAAAGGTCCATGTGCCTAAAGGCATCCTCCATTCATAAAATGTTTGTAACAACTGGATTTAAACATTTGTTGATTGTAAGTTTGTGGAAAGCAATTCGAGGGAAGTGAATTCCAAAGAGTAGTAGCTCTGGGGATAAATGAATTCTGATAAGCAGAAGTTCTGCATTGTGGAGGAGAAAGTGTAAATTCATGGGCGCTCTCAGCTGCCCTAGTTCTACGGGGAAAGATGTGGAGAGGCGGCACAATCGAAGCAAGTTCCTCGGAACAATTGCTGTGAAAATATCTGTAGAATAATGCAAGGGATGCAACGTTTCTTCGTATGGCTAATGTAGGAAGGTCCTGTGTGATTGCAGGGTTATTGATTAATCTAATAGCTTTATTTTGAATTTTGTCCAACTGCCTCAATGCAACCACTCCACTTCCACCCCACAGAGGTGAACAGTAATCCATCTGAGAGCGCACATGACTTTTATATATTACGGCCAACTGCTCGTCAGTGAAGAATTCTCGAACTCTGTACAGGAGTCCCAGTTTTTTAGAGGCATTCTTAGGAATGCTTCTAACATAATGTGTCCAGCTCAAGTTAGTAGTTAATGTTACACCGAGAATGTCAATACTAGGGGAAGTGGGAATATTTACATCATTAAAAAATATATGGGAGTCAGTGAGATTCTGTCGGTTAGAAAATTGAATGTACTTGGTTTTCTGTGCATTAAAGGAAACTAGATTCTCTTGTCCCCATTCATTAATTCTAGAAAGGTCCTGGTTCAGAGAAATTGCAGTGTTTATTTTTGAATTTATAAGATCGGGTTGGGTGAAAGAATTGGTAAATGTGAAGGAACTGTGGAGTGTTGAGTCATCTGCGTAGGAATGTATTGGATTATGAGTGGTAGATATGAGATCATTGATATGAATGAGGAACAGAGTTGGGGCCAAAACTGATCCCTGGGGAACACCAGCATTTATTGAGTGAAATTGAGAATAAAGGCCATCTACCATTACACGTATTTTTCTGTTATGAAGATAAGAAGAAATTAGTGGAACTAATGATGCAAGGCCGTAGTGTGACATCTTCGACAATAAGGATTGATGCCAGACTCTATCAAATGCCTTTGATATATCCAGTGCTATTGTATGTGTTTCACCATGTTGGTCTGTAGCTTGGTTGATTTGATGCGTAAGAAGGCAAAGAATGTCTGCAGTTGATCGACATCGTCTAAAACCATATTGCCTATCACTGATTAATTTATTATTCTCCAGATGCTTAATTATGTGATTATTTAATATAATTTCAAAAACTTTGCCAAGAGTGGAAGTTATAGCTATTGGTCTGTAGTTTGATGGATCTGAAGAGGCACCTTTTTTAGGAACTGGATGGACGTTTGCTTCTTTCCAGGGTACTGGGAAGCATGAGGTATGAGTACACAGACGGAAAAATTTTTGCCAATACAGGAGCGAGCACCAAGGAGCAATTCTTAAGTACTATTGGAGGAATTTCATCTGGACCAGGAGCCTTATCTACTGAGAGATTCTGCAAAATAGTTTTGACATGTCTGGTGTGGATCTTAAGTGAGGGAATTTCAGGTGAATTAAAATTAAGTACAGGGACATCTTGATTTATTTCATCTAAGGTTGAGTTGGTGGAGAAAATATCTGCAAGAAGGTTAGCTTTACCTCGTGGGTCACTTACAAGATTGCCAGTCGGATATTTTAATGGTGGAATGGATGAAGCAGTAGTGAAGTTGGATTTGAATGAGTTAAGAGTAGACCAAAATATTTTGTTATCATTTGGATTATTTAGAAGTTTATTTGCCTGCTTATGGAGAAAGTTTGATTTAGTTAGGTTTAATACAGTTTTGGCATGATTTCTGATGTTTCTAAAGTAATTAAAGGCTTCATGTGTTTTTGATCTTGTGTATGCATTGTAGGCTATTGCTTTTTGTTCAGTTACTCTAGCACAATTATGGTCAAACCATTTAGGTGAATTAGATCTTTTACTGTACTTTTGATGAGGAATAAAAGTTTCCATTCCAATTTTTACAAAATCTTGTATGTGGCTCAAGGTGGAGTGTGCATCATTAGAAAAGAAAGAGGTCCAGGGAATATCAATAAAGAAACCTTGAAGACCCTCCCAGTCTGCCCTATCGTAATGCCATTTAGTCACCAAAACAGGTTCAGAGTGGGAAGGTGTGGTAGGTGATAGACAGGTGGCCTGTATCAGACAGTGATCAGAAGATCCAAGTGGGGACCTCACTGTAACATCATAATTTTCTGAATTGGTTGTTAAAAATAAGTCCAGTAGGTGGGAATTATGATTAGGATTATCTGGTACACGGGTGGGTTGGTTGACTAGTTGAATGAGATTAAATGAGTCTGCAAATAGCTCACATTCAAGACCAGCATCATCAGTCCTGGCTGAATGAGTGAGCCATTCAACATTATGGACATTAAAATCACCCAACACAGTGATTTCAGAAGAAGCATTTAAGTTGAGGACACTGAGTTGTGAGGACAGAGAATCAAAATATATATTAGAACTCCTTCAATCGAGGTATTACACTTGTACTGGTTAACTTCAGTATATATTAGTACTCCTTCAATCGAGGTATTACACTTGTACTGGTTAACTTCAGTATATATTAGTACTCCTTCAATCGAGGTATTACACTTAAGAACATAAGAACATAAGAAAATGGGAGTCTGCAGAAAGCCGATTGGCCTAAGCAAGGCAGATCCCTGTCCCACACAACCCCAATTATAGGCTCAACACTCCAATACCCTGAGGATCATCTTACCAAAACGGTTAGAGATTAACATTAACGCAGGATTACGGGGGTCTGCAGAGCTCTGATTGGCCCAACCCAGCTGATCCCCCTTCACACCCAACCCTTCTCGTCCATATGCTTATCCAATTTTATCTTAAAGCTCCCTACCGTTTTTAACACCTAACGAGCGGCCTAGGCGGTATAAAATATGTAGCCACCAGCGGGGTGTTTTTACCCAAAATAGGGCTGTTTACTTGATCATTTTCATGCCTAAATAAGACCCAGAGCGTAAAACAAGTATCTATCCCTGAAAGGGCATAAACAGAGCTTTCCAATGACACCACAACGATCCTTGTATGATGGCTAGTTTTCTTGCAACAACCGCGCAACACGAGTGCAAAAACCATGTAATTCGGTACTTTCCCCATACAATTCACTATGTAGCGAGTGTGAGAGGGTGGAGGAGGGTGGGATTCATGTCAGTTGGTTCACCGCGGTGGTCTGGAGCAGTCATACGCTCGCTACTCTCCTGCCACCACTTGTCTCTCTCTCTCAGCAACATTACGTGCTGAAATTGCCACACGACCTATGTCGCGCGCCGCCACATAGTCCAAATTTATTTCACTCGACTTATGTTGCACGCCGCCAGTTAAGGGTTAATCCCACTTGTACTGATTAATTTTACTATAGAATATTATCCCCTTCAATCGAGGTAAGACGTGTATATTTCTTTTAAATGAGTGACACAAGTATATTTTTTAGTATTCACTTTCTCACAGGTTAATTATTTTATTAAGTAATTAATTAATTAATTTATTATCTTTCACTTTGTATGAATATAAAGAACTTTAATATAAGTACTTCCCTAAATTAGATGGGCATCACTAGTACCGGTACTTAGATTATGTTTCAAATTGCATAAATAGGATATAGAGTCACTCAAGTACTTCCTTTTACATAAGGCATGTCACTAGTACTTTACAATGAAGCAACTTGGTTGAGCCCGAGAACTTTAAGTCTTCTACTCTATTTCTCACTTCTCCGCTTGTTCTTCCTCTGTCTAATTGCTCTTCTTTCTTACTTTACTCCAGCCATCTGGTCTGGTATTCTTTTACTACCGTACTTTATTTATAACACTAAGTACTTCTATTAATAATAGATTATCACTACCGTAGTACTTCTTATGCGTGGCTGGTTGACAGTAGATGGAGACTCGAACTCCTGGGTGTTGGGTCTTGAATAATACATACAATATATATACTTATACTGTATATATATATATATAAATATATATAATATTATATATATATATATATATATATATATATATATATATATATATATATTATTATCGAGCTAACGTAGGAGAGGACTCACTAACTGCTCTGACCGTTATAAGAGTTTTGATGCAGACCTTCCAGTACTCTTGGGTATTGGGCCTTGAATGTCGCAAGCAATATGCCAGTGCATCTGCAACACGTCATCGAACTAACGTAATAGGGTTGGGTGTGACGCAACGTCTCTTAACTGTTCTGACCGTTATAAGAGTCTTTCAGTGACTGGTTTGATGAGGAAATTTTGGCCTTTACCGATATAGTGTCCCAGAGCAAGCATCTGGGCTTCCGTATAGTAGGGACTCTATTGTTGAGTGCCGTTATGCAGGACGGTATCTCACAGAGCCCTTGTCTTAATAAAGTCCAGCCAGTGGCACTGGCTGGACTGCGTGAACTATTAACACCCTCAGACTGAAATAGTTAACTTACTAACGAGGAGGCGGACCGCACGGTATTATCCCCACAACAGTCAAAATCTCACTGAGGGACCGTTAGAAGTCGGAGGAACTTGGGGTTGCCACCATTCGACAGATTCTGATCTAACTTAGCTAACTTACTGAGGCCTAAATGACGCTAGAGCGTCATATAACTTATTAGAGAGATATTAAGATAAGTTCATATGATGCACTAGCGTCATATGAGTATAATAGCCAAAGTGCCATACGACGCTCTGGCGTCATATAAGTCGGAGGGGTTTAATAGACGGGGGTGGTTTGTTACTAATAGAGCGCTTGACAAATCAGCATTCTCTATTAATAACAACTCCGGATCGATACAGAAGAACGGATATTAGGTACGGTAGCCTCCAGTAAGGTCTAATAACAAATTCCTTTGATGAGCCACGATGTTAAATAAAATTGGAAGTAATGCTTTATCACCAGTGTGATCAGTGTTTTACTCCAATATCAAAAGGGGCCAAAATCTTCCAGCTATTAGCCATCCTCCAGTGATAGATAACTAAGAGCTTTCCAACTGTAATGATCTTTGAACTGTCCGCAGTGGTCATACCTTTTGTTGGGTTGTTCCTGCCGGTCCTTCTCAGATTAATAAGGGCACTGGTGTGGGGGGGGGGGGGGGGATTCTTGGGGTATTTGGGATAGTCCCTCCTGGCCTCATGGTCACAGTGGTGATGCGGCCTAGAGGTAGATTAGCGCTTGGAGGTATGATGTTTATGGTGTCTTTTTTTCGATTGCCTTTCCTTTCCATCTTTTCTTTTCCGGTGTGCCTCGGGATTGTCGATGGTGATGGTTAAATTCTTCCCAGGTGATGGAGGACGTACCACATCTATTGAAGCTACTCTGGCACATCTTGGTGGGGTGGTGGTTGCTTCCTTTTGTTTCGGAGATGTGGTAGGCAGTGCGGGAAAATCGCTTGGTGGTGGTGGTGAAGGCGTGGTATTGCATTAAATTTATCTGGTATTTTAATATATATTGTTATACCAGGCTTTGTGCTGGGTTTACTGAATGAAAGGTGGATCCTATCTCATTTAGGTAGATAATTTTCTGGGGGAGGCACTCGCTACAGGCAGTTCTGCCTTTTGTCTCCCTCACTCACATAGGAAAACAAAAATAAGTCACACATAACACATATACAGTATATGTAGAGGCATAAGAACAACGCAGTAATAAATTTATAGTTAGTATATTCAAGTAAAATAACGCAAGTATGGCTTATATGCTAATGGTTCACAAACACATAGTTATGCCACGCTTCTAAAGAGCAAGAGCGAGGTATATTCTGGTCGCACTTCCCAGCTCTGGGAATTATGCAGTAGTCTTCAACTTAGGATGCTCTCGACTGGGCGAGGACTGACCTTAACTGTATTTATACCAAACAAATGACATGCAACAACAGAAACACAATGGTAGGCACAATGGTTTTATTTACAACACTCATAGGCACATAGCCATTGGACCATAATACACTGGGTGATAACACAGACAATTTTGATATCTCAAAATGTTTTGATAAAATGGTATTCAAAGAGGTAATGAAACAGTGTTGAAACAGCCATCGTTCAAAGAACGAACTCCTGGATAGGAGAGTGCGCCAATAACAACAACAATAACAACAGGCTCATGCAGGAGAATAAATTTAGTAAAATAACGAGGCAATTGGCCTCACAAGTAACAAATCGTCCTGACAAAATACGGCAAAGTAGCACGGAATAGGTTATAAGATACTGAACAAATACACAGGGATGATTGCTGAATAAGTAATAAATTGAGGAAGCGGTAGCTCACTAAAAAGTAAATATCAAGAGTCCGAATGAATTGAGCTCTACAGCATGAATATGCAAAGGTTAGATGCAATGAGTCCGAATGACATGAACTCCAAACCATGAATATATGAGTCTTAACTCTCCGAGTCTTACCCTGGGGGTAAGGGAATAGCATATGCCCCACGTGCCTCCTGCGTGTCGTAAGAGGCGACTAAAGAGGTTGGGTCGGTGGGCTTGCGACCCCCCCACCCATGAAAAATACTTAAGCAACGAAGAACGAACGAACAGCCTCGGATGTGGACGGACCTTATGTTGATGAACCCCGACCGACTATGGACAATCTTAAAATAGCGACATGGAATGTGAGAGGCGTGAATGATGACACAAAAGAGAGAGAGGTCCTGGAAGTATTAGTGAATGCCAGGCTGGATGTATGTGGAATGACTGAGACCAAATGGAGGGGTACAGATGTGAGAGCGTGGTAGTGTGGAATGCATGTGTGTGCTGGAGTGAGTGAGAGAGCAGCGAGAGAAGGTGCGTGTTTGTTTGTAAGTAACAAATGGAAGGAGCGTGTAAGAGACTATGGGTCTGTGGGTTCAAGGATTGTGTGGGCGAGAATGAAAGTAGGAATACAAACGTAGGTTATTGTGTGTGTCTATGCTCTGACAGAGGATAAACTTGTAAGAGAGAAAGAGGAGTTCTGGGTGAATATGGAGGCGTGCTTGGATAAGTTTGGCAAGAACGAAAGAATATTTCTGATTGGGGATATGAATGGGGAGGTACAAAGGAGTACAAAGGAAATCAAGCAACAACAGATCTAGTGATCCTTCTAGGTTGCTTATCCTCCAAAACACTGAGGATCAAGTGTCCAAACAGTGGTTTAGAGTGGGTAAGGGAACATTGGATAGGGAATTACTGCCCTGGAACTAATGTCCGTGGCAGGATTAGGAAGTTAGTAGGGGACAGATGGGTTAGTAACTGAGGGGGGGATAAAATAAAGTTATTCATTTACAAACGCAGTCAGTCGCGGGTTTGATGCGAGATATTTGTCTAGGCGGAGTTTAAATGAATCAACGGTGATGCAGTCTATAACGTTTCGGGGAAGCCCATTCCACAAGTTGACAACTCGATTGAAGAAGAAATTCTTAGATTCGTGTGAGTTAAAAGATTTACCAATAATTTTGCAACCGTTTCCCCGCGTGTAATTAGATTGGTCGATAGTGAAGTACTTACTACAGTTCATATTGTCGATGCCTTTGATGATTTTGAACACTTGAATTAAGTCACCTCTTAATCTGCGCTGGGTTAAAGGAAATAGATTTAATTCTCTAAGACGCTCTTCGGATGGTTTGTTCTTTAGGCTAGGTATCATTTTGGTAACTCTACGTTGAACTCGTTCTAGCTTGTTTATATCTTTTTGGTAATAAGGGCACCAGGATTGAACGCAGTATTCCAGAAGAGGGCGGACTAAGGAATTGTAAAGGGTTAGGATAACTTCCTTGGATTTATGCTCAAATGACCTGCCTATAAAGCCAATTATTTTGTTTGCCTTCTTAACAACTTCTGAACATTGTTGACTCGGTTTTAGGTTACTCGATATTGTTACTCCCAGATCGGTTTCTCTGTTTACATTCTTAAGCTGAGTGCCCTTCATCGAATAGTTTGCTTTCTCATTTAGGTATCCGATATGTAGTACTTTACATTTATCCGCATTGAAACTCATTTGCCAAATTTGGGCCCAACATGACAATTTATCTAGATTGTGTTGCATATCGTCAACTTGTTCTTTTGAGAGTATGCTATTAGCAATTTTTGTATCGTCAGCAAATTTTGAGATTGTACAGGTGAGACCCTCATCTATGTCGTTGATATAAATTAGAAAGAGAATTGGTCCTAGTACCGATCCCTGGGGTACCCCGCTACTTACATTGGTCCATTTAGATGCCTTACCGTTTATGACTACTCTTTGCTTTCTGTCGCTGAGCCAATTTTCTATCCATTTCAACACACCATCTTGTATTCCATGCACTTTTAGTTTTAGCAGTAAACGTTTGTGGGGAACTTTGTCAAAGGCCTTTTGAAAATCAAGGTATATATAATCTACAGCTTTACTCTCATCGTAGAGGTTGAGGATATCGTGGAAGAAGTCCAAGAGGTTTGTTAAACAGGAAAGTTTTTTACGAAAGCCGTGTTGAGTATCTTTAAGTATGTTATTTTCCTCTAAGTGATTTACGAGTCTGTCTCGTATGACCGTTTCTAGCATTTTACATACAACTGAGGTTAAGATAATTGGACGATAGTTACTGGGTAGGGATTTGCTGGCTAGGGATTTGGTGGGTGATAAGAAAGTTGATGGAGTGGTGGGAGGTGGGGGGGGGAGGGGTACCGTAAGAGGTGAATGAGAATGGTAGTGCACTTGTGGACGTATGTGTGGGGAGGAGGCTGTGGATAGCTAACACCTTCTTCCAACACAGAATGATACACAGGTACACACGGAAAGTGGTGTGGAGAAAAAAGGATAAGGATAAGACAGTGGTGGAATGAAAGGCACTGATTGATTATATAGGTGTGGATGAATGAATGAAGAAAGCTGTGCTGGATGATAGGGTGTATAGGGGTATTGGAGGGGGTCTGTCTGACCATTATGTAGTAGTAGCTAAAATCAGGATACAAAAGAAGGGGGCAAGGAGAGCTGGAGGGAGGCGAGGGGAAGGTGGAATGGCGAGGATGGTGGAGAGGCTACAGGAGGAGGAAATCAGGGAAGAGTACAGGAGAGCAGTAGAAAGACGACTAGGTAGGTTTGACCTGGAAGGTTTGGAGGAAGTGGAGGAGATGAGCAAAGTGTTTAAGGAAGAGATCTGTGCAGCATGTGAGGAGGTGTGTGGAGTAAGGAGAAGAGGGAGGGGAGTGTAGGGTACAGCATGGTGGACAGAAGAGGTAACTATAGCTGTGGAAGACAAGAAGAAAGCATATAGTGGTTGGGTAGTAGAGGGAATGAGATTTGGAGAGACAGAAACGAGCGAGGTACGTGGAGAAAAAGAGATTGGTGAAGAGAATAGTGAAGGAAAGTAAGAGAAGAGTAGATGAGGAATTTGGAAGAAATCCGAGTGTAAAATGGAGGGAGTTTAAGAACCTGTTCTGGAAAGAAGTCAAGAAAGTTTGGGAAGGTAGCAAGGGAAACAGTAAGGGTGTGAAAGATAAGAATGGGAGAGTGCTAGCCGAGAAGCAAGAGAGAGTCGAAAGATGGAGGGAGTACAATGAATTGCTAAATGAAAGGAATGAAGCGCCAGCAAACATAGTTGGATGGGGTATGGGAGGGAGAAGAAGAGAAGTAGTGGAAGAGGAGGTGGGGATCAGGAGGTCAGAAGTGGGTGAAGCCATGAAAAGAGTAAAGTTGGGGAAAACAACAGGAATAGATGGAGTGTGTGGGCAAATGCTGAGGTATGGTGGTGAGATAGTGATCGAATGGGTATGGAAAATGTGCAAACTAGCATGGGAGAAGGGGAGTGCACCTGAATCCTGATAACTGGAAGACAGGCATAATAGTCCCCCTATATAAGGGGAAAGAGGAGTGTGTGGTAACCACCAAGGAATATGCCTTCTAAGCGTAGTAGGGAAGGTGTACAGTAGGGTAGTGATTGAGAGAGCGAGAGCGAGAACAGAGAAATGGATAGGTGATGAGCAGGGTGGTTTTAGGAAGGGAAGAGGATGTGTAGATCAGCTTTTTGCCCTGAATTGTGTTGTGGAGAAATATCTGGAGAAGCAACAAAAGGTGTATCTTCCCTTTATGGACTTGGAGAAGGCCTATGACAGAGTGGATAGAGAAGGTATGTGGAAAGTATTTAGAATATACGGAGTAGATGGCAAGTTTGCTGTAAGCAGTGAAGAGCATGTATGAGGGTGCAAAGGCAGCAGTACGTGTGGAGTAATAATAATAATAATAATAGTTCTTAAAGCTAGCACATGCTAAGCCAGCTAAGGATAGCCCAATAAGGCCGATTAGGCGTATTTCCATTCGGGTCCTGTACTACTACCCCATCCCCTTGCTCATGAGGGACGGTAATGACTCGGTGCTTGTGAAAAATCTTTAATGCGCCGAGCGTGGGCTCGATCCTGGGCCTTCTGGGTGAAAGTCCAAGACGCTAGTCACTACACCAGCGAGCCACTATGAGCAGAGCGAGTTCTTTGATCTGAATGTTGGGTTGAAACAGGGGTGTGTGATGTACCCGTGGTTGTTTACTGTATATATGGATGGAGTCATGAAAGAAATACAAGGAAGAGCAGTGGAGGTTGGTGTATCGCTGATAAGGGAGGGAAATGAGTGGAAGCTACCTGTACTGCTGTTTGCTGATGATACAGTTCTGATGAGCGATAATAAATGGGAGTTGCAGGGTCTGGTAAATATGTTTTGAACAGCGTGCGAAAAACGGAATTTGAAGGTAAATGCGGGGAAGAGCAAGGTTATGGTCTTCGAAAGGGGTGAAGTCACAGAGTGCGAGGTGCAGTTGAACCTTCAGGCTATGGAGATTGTCAGCTCATTTAAGTATCTGGGCAGTGTGTTGAGTAAAGATGGGACTATGGTTGAAGAAGTGCGGGAGAGGGTGCAACAGGGGAAGAGGGTTGTAGGAATGCTGAAAGCAGTAACAAGAAATAGGGTGGTCAGCATGGAAGTGAAGAAGTCCTTGCATGACAGTGTGGTAATTCCGACACTGACTTACGGAAGCGAAGCATGGACATTGGTGGAGAGACTCAGACCTAGAGCGAGAGGGGTGGAAATGAGTTGCTTAAGAAGTGCGTGCGGAGTTACATGGAGGGATACACAGACGAATGAGGAAGTAAGAAGGAGGTGTGGTGTGGAGGTAGATGTGCTGGAGTGTGTGAAAAGGAACACCTTGAGATGGTTTGGCCATATGGAACGTATGGGAAGCGAGAGAATGACTAAGAGAGTGTATGAGAGCGAGGTGGAAGGACAGAGAGGGAGAGGTAAACCGAAAGAGAAGTAGAAGGATGTAGTGAGGAAGTATATGGATGAAGGCGGTGCTGGTTGGGAGGAGGTGGCGTCGACTGACTGGGGACAGAGGTGCATGGGTGCAGTTCGTTCGTGGCCACCTCTTCGGGGATCACGACGTCAGGCAATAGATAGATAGATAGAACTCTAAAATATAAATACACTATAATGCCTAAGTCTAAATGATAAGCAGTGCATAAACTTAAATATGTGGCAGGTACTCGCTACTGACGTGTATAAAATAGAGCGGCAATGTTGTATCTATATTTTCTCTTCATGGGGTCACGGGAGCCCGGACCCGAGAAAGTATTTATACACAAAGCAGGTGTAAGACAGATGTAATTATTCCCCAACAAACGGGGTCACAGTAAGGCAAAACTCAAGGGAAGACGTATAGCACATCCTCGATTATACTAAGTTACACTGGCAGAGTCCCGGCACATCTAGGTCTAAACCTCGCTAAAACACTTGTACAACAAAAACACATAAAGTCACTTTAAAGGAGAGGGGGACAGGAGAGCATTGAGGGCGAAGGAAACACTGAGCACTGGACGTCGTCGAGGAGGTAAGAGTCCCGGCTGCCCGCACGCGGCCGGCTGGAACAGGCTCTTCTTGAGATTCGACGTGGGCTAGTCTAACTTCCGGACTACTTCACACACAGTCCGGCTTCTTCACTACTCCGAATCTGGGCCGAAGAGTTCCAATAGGCGCAGAGAGTTAGGGACTTTCCGTACAGGTCCTGGGGGTCTCCGGCGGCTCTTCCGGGGTCCTCGCTCTGGCTAACGGATGGGGTCCTTTTATGGTTGGCTAGCGTCTCGTCCCGTCTGGTCCTCTCCAACACTCACACTGTGGGGAAAAAGCAGCTTCTGCTCAACTGAGGTATTTCTGGGTGCCAGGGGTAAGCTCACCTTTGGGGTGGCTAGTATGCCGATACGCCTTAGTCGCTCATTGTCGAGGGTTGACAAACGAGTAGCTGGAGAGTGACTGCTCAGGGAGCAGGGAATGGCCTCTTGCACAGACTGTGTGTTACAAGGTGTCTCAGTGACTAGCAACAGCACTAGGTGCTATGGGCTCAGACTCGGTAACCGAGCTCCCCGGGCAAGCGTTAAAACCTACGCGAGTGTGCATCGAGTTATGACCAAGACAGCAAGCGTTATAACTGACATGAATTGATCCTTGGCTTGTGCCTGAGTCTTGGTTCAGCACTTGTCTATCCCGGCAAGCGTTATAACCGATGCGGGGTAGCACTGAAAGAGTTGGACAGCAAGCGTTATAACTTATGTGACATTGTCCCCAGTATGAACTGTAACCAGCCTTTCCCACCTTAGGCTTAGTGTCCTTTCCTGCCTTAGAACTGTCTGTGAGGTAACCAAATATTGGTTTTAAGACAGCAGGCTGAATGCTTGCTGAGGGTTGGTATGGCTGAAGTAGTGTCTCTTCTGGCTGGTATGTCACAGTTGGCGAATCTCCAGGCAAAAGGGGCACCCTTGAGGCTGGGGTAGATCCTCCTCTGGCCGAGATGTCACAGTTGGGGCATCTCCGGGCAAGAGGGGCACGGCTGGGGTTGGTTGATTTGGGGATGTCACTGGTTGATTTTTCAAGTGTCGTACAGTGGTTGCAACTGGTTGTTTTTGATGCAGGACTAGTTGTGCAAGTTTGTAATCTGGGCTTAGAGCTGGTTGTAGGGGAAATGGGTTTAGCAAGGGGCATTAGTGGCTGGTGCATTCACGTGTTGTAGTGTTTCACTCTCTCGCTGTTTTGGGTAGTAATCGAGGGCTGTGGGGGTATTTGAGGTTTCATGTGGGTGCACATCTTAAAGATGGCATTTTAGGTGATGTTGGAGAGTTGTTGGGTTATGGGAGGTTAGACAAGATCTGAGGTGGTGATGGTATGTCGACGTATTATTGGAAGTGATTTAGTCTCCCTTGGGCTCTCCGTTTTCTATCATGGTGGTCGTGCAGTAGAAGACGGTGGCAGAGAGGCAGTGTTTTTTTCTGTTGATGGCCGCACATCACAAATAAGTACACTAAAAGAACATGGAATAAACAGACATATAATTATATACCCTGGAGCTAGGGTGCAATATAAAAAATAAATAAAAATTAAATAGTATTATTGTTCCTTCAAATCAGAATCACGAATCAAAGTAGTGTTATGAACTTCTCTTTTTGACTGAGAATAAATATTGGATCACTTTGTCCTAAACAGCACTCTTTTAGGAGTCTTCACACATAGATATTTTAGAGTCACAGAAGCACTTATTGAACACGTATCCAGCATAAGAAATACACATACATATATAGACAGAAAAATAAGTAATAATCACAGAGTCACTTGGCATGGAAAAAGGTGTGTCACTTGGTACGGTATTGAATTTACGTATATCACTGTGGGTGTGAGTGGCTATAAAGATTTAGTATTAATGTACGTAGTCTCTGAAGAGTCACAGACCATAATATTAGATCTGTATAGCGATAGATTTATATGTTTTGTGTCCTCAATCAAATGTGGCCTATCAATTGAGAAGGGAGGTCTGTCTATACAGCCTTCAGCCAACTAACACTGTTCTTGTGGCGTGGTCCAGCATCTATGGAATTGTCCTTGGCTCATCCTTATAGTGGCTGCAACTTCTGGGTATATAGGGTGGCTCTCCAGCAGCGTCCTTCAGCGGGTCTTGACACAGGGTAGTCTCCAGCCGTCTCGGTGCAGAGGGTTAGGGGGAGGGCTCAGAAAGGATTCCTAGATACTCCGACTGGTGCCGGTGTCTAGTAATACCTATACTTTGGCTTTGGCTTGCTTACAGACTTGTGTCTTTCAGTTCGCCTGGGCCTAAGCCTGATTTGCTGGGACTTGCAAAGTAAGGCAGACCAGTTCCCTATATACTTTACCGTTTCAGAGTTGAGAGCCAGGGAAGCTCAGAAGGATTCCTAGATACTCCGACCTGTGCTGGTATCTAGCAATACCTATACTTTAGCTTTGGCTTACTTACGGACCTGTGCCTTTCGGTTCGCCTGGGCCTAAGCCTGAGTTGAGGAACTTGCAAAGTAAGGCGGACCAGTGCCCAGGATACTTTACAATTCTTCCCTTAACTAGAGGAGTTGTCCTTAGGCCTAGACAACTTCCTCTACCTAAGTTCAGGGAGGGCCAACAAATCTTTTAGGCACTTTCACCAGTGTGTAGCCACCTATCAGTTTTGTGGTAAGGTTTGGGTAGCAAACCCAGGTCTTCAGTTTAGCCGACAACAAGGATACCACTGTACCTGTTGCAAACGAAGGTTCAAGAATCGAGTTAAGTCAACCACTATAGCCAGTGCCGAAGTAGTAGGCTTACTCAGGATACACGCGACGAGCTAGACCGGGCTCATGCCAGTGCAATATCAATTTTTGCAGGAAGCGTAATTCCTCCTAACTGTCTTGATGCCTAGAACAGTATAGGAAGCTCCGAGTCACTACCGAGAGATACTTGTAACAGTGTACGATCAAGCAGTATTTGGATCGGGAGATTATTTTGGGCTAGTGGATGTCTGTAGGCTACCCTACGACCAGTGCCGGTATACAAGTTTCCCCTGGAGGTGGCAGCTATTCCGACCTCACCCAGTCTTCCCTTCCTAGATTCGGCCTGAAATGGCTTAAGATTGGCAGTGACGATCCAGGGAGATCTACGGGGAAGAGGAACGTCAGTGGGGGGGGTCCCATTAAGGGAGTGTGAGATAGATCCCCGCGGCGCGGGCATAGCCCGGGTGATGCTGGTCGGATCGAGAAAGACCCTTTTGCTCGGGTTTGATTTTGGCGGGGCTGGGGTCACTTCCGTCCTTTGCATGGTCATGGCTGCGGCGTTCTTTCTTCAATTTCTTGCTCTTGTGTTTTTGTGTTTCTTCTGGTGGGGGCTCGTCTTATGGTGTTTGTGGCGTTTGGAGTGGCATGGTGGGGAGATCTCAATTATGGTGTTTATTTGTGTAGTCGTGTCTTCCTTCTCTTCCTCCAGTTTCTTATCTGTCCTCTCGTTATCGTCTTCCCACTCTTTCTGTTTTCTCTTCCACTTCCTCTAGTATTTTATATATGTGTGTGCGTGTGTGTGTATGTGTGTGTGTTATATACCAGGACATTTACTGGGTTTGAATGACACTAGAAGTGGGTTCTGCTTCACTGGGCAAGGAATGAAGCAAACACAATGTATTTATACAGTACAATGTATATATACAACAGGACAAGTACAACACGAGTAACATTTAATTGGTATTTATTATCACATAAGTAAAAAAATATGGCTTCAAGTTCTTACCTAATACACACATGAACAATACAGATAAATACATACAATAATGGTGATATCCCTTAACACTTAAAGAGCGGGGCCCGACTTAAGTCCGTATCTAAAAAGCAGCAAGTTAGGAGCATTATCAAGGCTTTTAAAGGGTTAAAATAGAGTGCAAATGGCCGGGAGCACAGCAGACCACACGGCCAACACCCAGGGCTTACCGCCGCCCACTGACTCACGCTCCCTCTGTTCTCGAGAGGCCGGCAGTGTAGCCAGTAGTGAGTGTAGCTGGAAAAAATATGCCGCTATACGCTAAACTCCCATGTTGGTGGTACCACTGCATCAAAACGACGAGTGCTACATAGCTCGTTCTGCTCTCATTTTGAAGCTTGTAGCGCCTAGTTTTTTGCTGAATACATTTCTTTTCATGCAGATACTTGATTGATCATTCAGGAGGGCCTGAATATGCCCAAAATAGCCCAAAACCCCCCGCTAGACGAGGGTTAAATGGCAATCATTCATTCTAACACTTTGAAATCACTATGACGGCAGTAATAAATGATTAACACAGTTAATACTATAACCCTTGATACTCCATAACACTGAGTCTTCAGTTCATATCGGTCGCACATAGGACTGATAATTTACAGGAACAATCAAACTCCGTATACATAGAGAACGTTCATATTATACCAGGAATTTTGCTGGGTTTAGCTGGCTCATTTCGTAGGTCCAAACTTGACTGGGCAAGGAAAAAAATCAGACACAAACCCACGTACACACATACAGGGGGTTAAGTAGCCTACAATACAGAACGACATTTATAAATATATTCAAATAAGGTTACAAACACTAAATGGCTAAATTGGCTACTTGTACAGACATGAATAATATATATATATATATATATATATATATATATATATATATATATATATATATATATATATATATATATATATACACAGAATATGGAAAGTAATAAACCATCAATGGCACGAGTCACAATACGTTAAGACTGGGTTTATCACCCTAAACAATAAATAATGCAAACGCAATAGATAAAATACACTGTTAAACTCTCAATTATTAGAGTTCATCATAGGACTATATCAGTTACAAAAGTGCACTCTTGGCACACAAAATGCAATAGATCACAAAAACACTTCTAGAATGTAGTTAGCATGAGTTTATACGTTGCACACTTATTCACTTTGCACAGCATTTATCATAGTTTATAAAGGAAAGGAATAGTGTCACTGAGGTTGAGTTTACATGTCGGTTTGGTAGGTGTGTATGGTCGCGAAGATAAAATATTACCATAGGCAATCTCTACTGAGTTTGTCTACAAAATATTTTACTTACACAACGACAGGATATGTGTATTGCATTCTCAGTTAAGGAGGCCTATCAAATGAGAAGGAAGGTCTGTTGTACAGCCTTCAACTAGCTAAGCCTTCGTTATTGAAGTCGTGGTCCAACATCTATTGGTCTGCATCTGGCTCGTCCCTGCTGTGGCTCAACGGCAGGTTTGGTAGTAGTCCTCCGTTGAAGTCTTCCGGCTGGTCCCAACACACTGTTGCGAGCTTAAATTCTCAAAGTTTATGCCGGAACAATCTTAAGGAGAAATGCACTGACCGGAGTGTAGGAATTGTTTTTTTACACCATACCCGAAAGAGGATTTATGGAGCTCCGATCTTACTCTCAACCATCTGAACAATTTTACCAGCACACCTAAACTTCGTTAGATGCGGGAATAGCCTCACAAAAATATTAAGCCCTGGTGTGGGCTTGAACTCACAACCCTTGGGTTGTGAGGCAGACACCTTACCAGTTAGACCAATAGAGATATCCCACTTGGCCTGATCGGCTCAGGGTATTTCCACATCCGATCTATTTAGGCTAGCCTATTTTCACTGACTTTACACTACTTCACCTTCCGGGAAGCGAAGGCTCCGAACAGAGAGGATCAAGCCTGAGCCGAATCGACCGAGAGTCCGTCAGAGAGATGAACGGGAATGGTGAGTCAACTTCACTGAGCGGTGCACAACACGCACCTACTAACTGCCCTGTTGGCAACTCGCTTGAGCGGCCGGCAACTCCACAATCCAACCCAAGCGAGGTCTCACTACACCCCCTGTTCTCTCCTATCCTCTTCCTTGTCCTGTAGGAATTGGTTTTTACACCATACCCGAAAGAGGATTTATGGAGCTCCGATCTTACTCTCAACCAATTGAAATTTTTTACCAGCACACCTAAACTTCGTTAGATGCGGGAATAGCCTCACGAAAATATCAAGCCCTGGTGTGGGCTTGAACTCTCGACCCTTGGGTTGTGAGGCAGACACCTTTTTTTTTTTTTTTTTTTTAAGAGAATGAACGGAGGAAGGAAAAACACAGATAAAACAAAAAGGTCCATGTGCCTAAAGGCATCCTCCATTCATAAAATGTTTGTAACAACTGGATTTAAACATTTGTTGATTGTAAGTTTGTGGAAAGCAATTCGAGGGAAGTGAATTCCAAAGAGTAGTAGCTCTGGGGATAAATGAATGCTGATAAGCAGAAGTTCTGCATTGTGGAGGAGAAAGTGTAAATTCATGGGCGCTCTCAGCTGCCCTAGTTCTACGGGGAAAGATGTGGAGAGGCGGCACAATTGAAGCAAGTTCCTCGGAACAATTGCTGTGAAAATATCTGTAGAATAATGCAAGGGATGCAACGTTTCTTCGTATGGCTAATGTAGGAAGGTCCTGTGTGATTGCAGGGTTATTGATTAATCTAATAGCTTTATTTTGAATTTTGTCCAACTGCCTCAATGCAACCACTCCACTTCCACCCCACAGAGGTGAACAGTAATCCATCTGAGAGCGCACATGACTTTTATATATTACGGCCAACTGCTCGTCAGTGAAGAATTCTCGAACTCTGTACAGGAGTCCCAGTTTTTTAGAGGCATTCTTAGCAATGCTTCTAACATAATGTGTCCAGCTCAAGTTAGTAGTTAATGTTACACCGAGAATGTCAATACTAGGGGAAGTGGGAATATTTACATCATTAAAAAATATATGGGAGTCAGTGAGATTCTGTCGGTTAGAAAATTGAATGTACTTGGTTTTCTGTGCATTAAAGGAAACTAGATTCTCTTGTCCCCATTCATTAATTCTAGAAAGGTCCTGGTTCAGAGAAATTGCAGTGTTTATTTTTGAATTTATAAGATCGGGTTGGGTGAAAGAATTGGTAAATGTGAAGGAACTGTGGAGTGTTGAGTCATCTGCGTAGGAATGTATTGGATTATGAGTGGTAGATATGAGATCATTGATATGAATGAGGAACAGAGTTGGGGCCTTACCAGTTAGACCAATAGAGATATCCCACTTGGCCTGGTTGGCTCAGGGTATTTCCGCATCCGATCTGTTTAAGCTAGCCTATTTTCACTGACTTTACAGGAGTACTAGCAGCTTTCCTTAACACCACCCCAGGTTCCAAACAACCGGAAGTACCCGTGAAGGTAGAACAGTTTGTGGTCTGCGCCTGCTATAGGGTTTTGATGCCCTTGAGCTACCAGTTCCACGGGTTGAGCCAAGCTCACCTAATGTTACATCCAAATGATTGGTCTCGTTCCCACCACTTGGCTTATACAACCAGTGAGCATCTTGCTATAGCAGGCAGGCCTGTATAACAGAGAGGGTTGGTAATCTCTAACACAGGTTAGATTTACCTGGACTTCTTGCTATCCGGAAATAGATCAGGAGGGCCTGAGAACTTACTAGGTGGCACGGACCAGTGTACTGGCAACAAGCCTCTACCCAAGACTGGAAACTAACCAACTGTACGGACCAGTTTACTGGCAGCAGGTTGAAACCCAGGTCTGAGGACTAACAAACTGCACACACTAGTGTACCGGCAGTAAGTTAATACCCAGATTCTGCAAGGTAACTAAGTTGCACTGACCAGTGTACTCGCAACTTTCGTTACTTCATAGTTCTTCCTTGCTATCCTTAGCTATGGGATAGGTCAGGAAGCTCTCCGTTTTTATACCTGCCTGCACTGACCAGTGTACTCACAATTAGGTTAAGACCAAGAGGTTGGATAGAGCTTGGTGTATAGCATTGTGCTCTGACCCATGAACTCACAGTCTTGGTCACACCCTGGAATCAACAGCTACTCCGATCCCACCCTGTCTGCCTTCCTCTGATTTTGGTAACATAGTCACACCTTCGTCATCATTGTTGTGTGTGGGATGTTTGGAGGCAAGAAGGGAATGGTGGGCAGGGTACTCATTTATAGAGCGCGAGGTCGACCCTGTCCACGTGAGCACATCTTGGGTAGCTACGATGAGAGCGAGAGGGGTCTGTAACCTCGCTTTCAAACTTGGCGGGCACCTGGAGTGAGGCTAGTCGAGGTTTGCTTCGTCTTCTTTCTTCTTAGCAGCGATTTTCCTTCTCTGCTTTGCTGTGATTGTTTTCTCCTGGCTTGTTCTCCTATATATTCTTGTTCCTTTCGTTTCTCCGTCGTCTGTTCTTCCGTTTCTCTTGCTTGTCTTCGGTCTTCTGCTTCTCTCTTGTTTCCCGTTCTTTCTTCTATCTTAATTCTTTCCTTCTTTCTTATTGTCTCTTGTGTCCTTATTACTCTTCCATCTTCCCGTTCTCGTATTTTAGTTCAAAATAGGAGTCGCTTAAAAAAAGGCTGTCACTTTGGCTTTGAGTTTACGGGTAGCCTTGCCATTAAAATTATACATATAGCGTATATTGCTATGCGATATAATGAAAATTGACATCAAAATATTACACACATTTCACTTCAATGTTCAAAGTACGGAACGGAACGGACTTCTTGTGCGGACCCGAAAAAGATAAATAAAATTCATCTTTTTGTCCGGTCCGGATTTTGGTAGACGGCTTCCCGGTTCACGATACGTACAGCCAGCATGAAATCACAATATTTCGGAAAAACAGCATGGAAAACGGCCCGTGTGAAGTGTCCTTACAGAATTACCGTACAGTCTAATATCTTGATAATAACATGGTATAATAATTGCAGTTAGATGAGGGTGTGTAAGCTCAAGGACAGCTATGCCAGCCTTATGGGGAAATACTTAAGAAATTAAATTTTCAACAGGGGATATCTCTGTAACGAGTAAAATTTGGAATTTTGCTTATAGAACATATTATGTTTAGACCATTTTTCCTAACCTTATCCTGAAGTTTGGCACGTCTATTTCGGGACACCCTGTACTGTATATATATAAACTATTTTCGCTGTCTGTATTTTATGGAGCCCAATTATATATCTCTTATAGTTTAGGATTGTCCTTCCACCTCTGGGAACTGTAAACGTTTCCTAGTCTGTATTCACCAAGAAACGGATCACACTCCACTAAATTTCTAATTCTCAAAGGTCTTTCTGAAGCTGAAGAAAATATTGTAATTGTAGCCAAAATGAAAGTAATAATGGCGTCATCATATTGAAAGGGTTAACACGTACAGTACCAGTGACGTCCTTTGCATTATATTCTAGCAACTATTAGACAATTTTATTCAGCTTAGGAGGAACGCAACCCCATTAACCTCTTAAGTGCGCATGGGGGTAATTAGACACCTCTGCCTGTGCGCATGTATTTGAGCTGTTTCCATCACTAAAATATTCATTTTACCATAAATAGCATTAATACTTATCCATATGCGCCTATTATAGGTTGATTATAAAGGTATTACCCTGTTACAACAATAAAACGAGTGAAAACAGCGTTTGGATGGTCAAAATCGGCGATACAGCCGCGAGTTACATAATGTATGGGTGAGGCAACCTGCTTTCCCGCCAATTTCCCCCAAGGCCACTGAGACACTGTCGATCGATACTCTCTCTCTCTCTCTTGCACTCGCTTGCTAACAGTGAAGACAATGCCCTGCTTGCAACTCGCTAATGTTAGCACGAAAATATACCTCAGAATAAGGGAATAACAGGGAAAATAGGTGATAACTGAAGGAGGTGAGGAAAGTGGGGAAGGAGGGGAGGTAGAGAACTGATATTTTGCATGGCCCAAGGGCAAATTTTTTTTTTTTTTTTTCCCGATGTTTAAAATTGATTTTTTTTTTCTCTGACTCTTAAGAGTCTTCCCGCAGTCCACCGGGGGAACTCTTAAGAGTCTTCCTGCAGTTCCCGGGTTAAAAGACTACAGACTATCTCAATAAATCCTTTTACCTACCATATTTTCTTCCGAGGCTACATAAAATCGTCTAAATGCAGCTGAAATAAAAACAAAATACGTCGTGGGTACTGTAAGGGTTAAGGTACACTCAAAATCAATAGTTTGTTGAAAATCTTCCTCATAAACTGTATAATTTTCTGCCTCTCTATCTATTGTATTTATTGCTAGACGCCTTGATTGGCAAGGGGGTAACCACGCATTAACCCTTTCGCTGCAGGTGACGTTCTGGAACGTCCTGGCAAGTTACAGCAATTTCCAGGCTTTAAAAGCCTGTAAAAACCGTAAAAATAGAGTGTCAGTGGGTGGGAGCATGAGGGGCCCACCTCCGACCCTCAGAGCACCAAGCGGCTCACTGAGGTTGACTGTGTCTCGCGCGGGTCTCTCTGCGGGTCTCTCTCTGTGTCTCCCAACAGTGTAGCCAAGCGAGCGAGTGTTACATAATAGCGGGTTTCCCGCGTTTCACTGGCACCACTGCGGGTGAACCAGACCACGTACGGGGCCCGTTCTGGTGTCATTTTGAAGCTATTCTCGCCTAATTTTCGGCAGAATACACTTCATTTAATGCAGATGCTTGATTTATCATTCAGAAGTGCCTGAATATGCCCTAAATAGCCCAAACATGGCCGCAGCCAATGGGTTAAGGGGCCCACCTCGTGATTTCTCTCTTTCTCACTCTCTCTATCTGGGTTGTATCCATTCGGCCTCATTCAGCCTACTGTTTTAAGACGTTTACCCCCATCTAGGTGTCAATATTTTCCTGGCGAGCGGCAGCGAGCCAGCATATATATACTGTATATTTTTTTTTACAGCAAGCTAAATTTGTATATTTTTCGATAGAAAAATGTCTCCGGCGAAGCCGGATTTTTCCATACAATGCTGGCTCGCTATCGCTCGCCAGGAAAAAATCGACACCTGAACGGGGATAAACGTCTTCATACAGTTGGCTGAATGGGGCCGAATGGATACAAGCCAGGGAAAGAGAGAAAAGGGGAGAAACATAAAAAGAAAAGGTAACCACGCATGAATCGCTTTCATATTCCTAGGACATTCGTTCAATTTTCTACTGTAGGTTATTTTCATGGGACGGTGATATCCAAACACCGATACCATGTTCCAAGTAGGTAGCCCAGGAATCGTGAAACCTAACCTGTATAACTAAAACAAAGGGCTAGAGGAAATGGGCTTTACATGTCCACACACTTATTCCCTGACGGACCCTTCCCAAATGGTAGACACATTAGCTCGATTACTCTAGTCGGTTGTGAGTTATAAAGGTTAAGGGGGGTGACCTGCTTTTTGTTATTTCTGTCCTTTTCTCTCTTTCTCTGGCTTGTATCCATTCGTCCCCATTCAGCCAACTATTTTAAGACGTTTATCCCCATCTAGGTGTCGATTTCTTCCTGGCGAGCGATAGCGAGCCAGCATTATATGAAGAAATCCGGCTTCGCCGGAGAAATTTTTCTATCGAAAAATGTACAAATTTAGCCTGCTGTCAATTTTTTGTTTTTTTTAAAATATGCTGGATCGCTACCGCTCACAAGTAAAACATTGACACCTGGATGGGGATAAAAGTCTTAAACCAATAGGCTGAATGAGGCCAACTGGATACAAGCCAGAAAAATAGAGAAAAGGAGAGAAAACAAGCAGGTG
The DNA here is from genome assembly GCA_032716605.1 of Paralithodes platypus. Taxonomy (NCBI): domain Eukaryota; kingdom Metazoa; phylum Arthropoda; class Malacostraca; order Decapoda; family Lithodidae; genus Paralithodes; species Paralithodes platypus. The sequence continues at coordinate 32,430,392 of CM064507.1, read as the reverse complement.
ACCCCCTTAAAAAGTCATCACTAGTACTTTTTGTCTAACGTCCTACAAATGTTAAATTATTGTCCGCATCTCCTAACTATTATCAAGGTGTTTGACGAACTATTGATGTAGACTGTACCGAACCTCAGCAACCCAAGTGGTGTCCGGCCTCCACCAAGATAACCCCTTCAGTACTATGACGTGTAGTCTGGTTAAGGGAGCCCACCTCGCTTGTTATCTCTTTCTCTCCCTCTCTCTTTGGCTTGTATCTATTTGGCCCCATCCAGCCTACTGTTTTAAGACGTTTACCTCCATCCAGGTGTCAATATTTTCCTGGCGAGCGGTAGCGAGCCAGCATATATATTTGTTTTGTTTTGACAGCAAGCTAAATTTGTACATTTTTCGATAGAAAAATGTGTCCGGCGAAGCAGGATTTAAATGTCTCCATACAATGCTGGCTCGCTATCGCTCGCCAGGAAGAAATCAACACCTGAGTGGGGATATACATCTTGAAACAGTTGGCTGAATGGGGCTTAATGGATACAAGCCAGGGAAGGAGAGAAAAGGAAAGAGATAAAAAAAAACGGTGACCCCCCTTAACATAGCACGATTTTCCTCAGCCACGGAAAGATCCGACCTCTATCAATCAAAGGGGTAATGCCTATAATCATACATTTTCTCACAATCCCTTCCTTCACTAAGGGGGGTGACCTGCTTTTTGTTATTTCTCTCTACTTTTCCCTTTTTCTCTGGCTTGTATCCATTTGGCCCCATTCAGTCTACTGTTTTAAGACGTTTATCCCCATCCAGGTGTCGATTTCTTCCTGGCGAGCGATAGCGACCCGGCATTATATGAAGAAATCCGGCTTCGCCGGAGACATTATTCTATCGAAAAAGGTACAAATTTAGCCTGCTGTCAAACAAAAATAAAAAATATGCTGGCTCGCTACCGCTCACCAGTAAACAATTGACACCTGGATGGGGAAAAACTTCTTAAAACAGTAGGCTGAATGGGGCCAAATGGGTACAAGACAGAGACAGATAGAAAAGGACAGAACCAAAACAGGTCACCCCCCTTAAGGGGAGGGTTTGTTTATTTATGGACCCTCTTCTTCCTCATGTTTAGCCCTATTCGTTTTTAGATTTTAGGACGTTCGCCCCATTATTTTGGCGATTCTATTACATGTCGCCCTATTTCTTTTTCAATATTAAGACCTTTCTTGCCTTTTATGTGTCAATCTGTTCCCGGTGAACAACACCGAGTCTGTAATTTTGGAGACAGCGGCACATATTTGCTACCGAAAAATGTACAAATTTATCTGGAAGGGCAAGTCTTAGAGGTATTTTTTAAAGCTTGATGGGGGTCTAGGGAGGAAACTGTGACTCCCCTTAACCAACTGGACTAATGACACTCACACTATAAACAATAATACACTACCAGGGTTAATTGTCTGTCTGGGAAATAACCACTGTTAGATGGTACTAAAAGAAAAAAAAAAGCTCCGGAAAAAAAGGCACAGGAAAGAATGGCACTGGAAAAAATGTACAGGAAAAAAAGGCACTGGAAAAAAAGGCACTGGAAAAAAGGCACTGGAAAAAAAGGCACTGGAAAAAAGGCACAGGAAAAAAAGGCACAAATTACGGACTAGGAAAAAAATGACGCAGAAAACAAATATTGTATTAACCCCTTCATTACCGGTGACATCTTTTTATTATATTCTAGCTACTATTCGACGTTTTTGTGCAGTTTAAGAAGGATCTATGGTAGCATAAAGGGTTAAGGGAGATATTTCAAAGCCTGTTAATCATTGGAGACCCTTTTTAAACTGAATAAAATCGTCGAATAACAGCCAAAATAAGATACAAAGAACGTCACCGGTACAGGAGGAGTTAAGGAGTAATCGATTATTAAAATGTGTTTCGATGCAATAAGCAATATTGTAATTATATATATCTGCTAGTGTACTCACCATAGGTTAGGTTAGGTTAGGTTAGATATAAATCAAGTGTAATTATCGCACAATTTAGAAGTACAATAAATAAAACAAATATAGAAAGACGAAGATGTAGAGGAGATATGATAGAGGTGTTTAAGTGGATGAAAGTTATCAATAAGGGATATATTAATAAGGTATTAATGCTTAATAACGGCGAGATAACCCGTTGAAATGGCTTCAAATTGTTTAAGTTCCTCTTTAGAAAAGATATAGGTAAGCACTGATTTGGGAACAGAGTTGCAGAAGTGTGGAATATATTGCCTAGTGATTAGCTCAGGAACGGTAAAACATTTCAAGTGCAAACTGGATAGTCATATTTTTTTTCCCATGGGAGGGAGGCAAAAGGCAGAACTGCCTATAGCGAGTGCCTCCCCCAAAGTTGAAAGAGTGACAGGGCCAAAACCAAGGGACGTTCGAGCCAAAATGCCTGGACACACTGAGTTTGAAGCAATTTAAGTCATAGGAAGAGAGAAAGACTGATTTTGGGAGAGAGTTCCAGAGCTCAGCTGTTGAATAGAAGAAAGACTGAGAGTAACATTTCACTCTTGGGTTGGAGAGTTGCACAGAGTAGGGGTGGGATTGTGTTGCAAGAAGGGTACCACGTGCCCTACGTAAAGGAGGTGGTATACACTGGGAAAGCTCTGAGCAACACTGATTATTATAGTAGAGATAGAATAGCGAGAGAGATGCAACATTGCGGCGAAGAGAAAGCGATTGCAGAGAGTTGGTGAGTGGACGGGAGTTAATGATACGAAAGGCCTTCCTTTCAATTTTTTCTAGGAGAGCGGAGTGAGAGGAACCTCCCCACACATGTGAACAATACTCAATACAAGGACGAATTATATGGGTTGGGTGTGAATGAGATCTGCCTCGTGTGGGCCAGTAGGCCTTACACAGATTTCTGGTTTCTTATTATCTTCTTATTTAAATTATTTAATTCTTGAAAAATAAATAATTTAGGAATATATCCTGAATGATTTACTTGCCCTTTTTCCAGTGTCTTTTTTTCCGGTGCCTTTTTTCCCTACATTCCTGTTAGATATATAGTTCAGTGGTAATAACCCTCACACTATCAACAATAGTACCGTACACTACAAGGGTTTATTATCTGGGTTGGCTAGATAACCTGTGATAAGAGAGAAGGGACACCTTTTTCTTTGGACACCATTTTGGTGCCCTAATGATCAAAGAAAGAGGTATTACATTATTTATATTATTCTCGATCGTGTAGAATGTATAGGCTATCCACATACCAATACTGTACCAGTATTCCTAAATGTATATTATGGGTATAGAAATTATTTGAGTGTAAAGAGATTGAGTATTGAATTGAAAGGTATCAATGAAGAAAAACAGACCTGACAGTCGCAGGCGTGTCCAATGTTTACAACCTGCCACTCTACATTCTATCGTCACAAAAATCAGCTGTAACTCTCCCAACTGACAGCTGACGATGCCAATGACGTTTTAGATTAGTATATTTTTCTGGCGTTTAATGGCATTATATCAATATTGCCCATATACATATTACAGTATATTCATGACAGGTTATGACCCTGCATAAAACTTCATACTTTCTTTCACTCCTGGAATTCACCTTTAAGGCAAGGTGTCTGTTTAGGTGTTTTTTAAAGTACGGTAATCAACAGTGCTGCAGCCTATAATATCTCGTGGAAGCCCATTATAAATGTTCACAACTCGATTGAAGAAGAAATTCTTAGACTCATGGGAGTTAAAAGGTTTACCAATGATTTTGCAACTATTTCCTCACATGTAATTTGGTTAGTCATTCTTAAAGTACTTATTATAGTACATGTTGTCGATGCCTTTGATGATTTTAAACACTTGAATTTAGATCGCCTCTTAACACCTACTGTCCCAGCGACGTACGTTGGCCGACAGTAAAAAAGTCACTCGTCAGTACCAGCGACGGATGACGTTCGTCCATAATATGCGGTCCTTTTAACAGTCCGTATCGATCGGTGCCTGGTACCACGACTTGTGAGCACTGCTCTGAAACCTTGGCAATACTTCTTAGCTTATATCCAAGCTCCCACAGGCTAGGAGAGTTAGTATTCCTCCATCTTTTGAGGTGGAAGGGTGTTCTCTCTCGACTCAAGCCATTTTGCCCAAACTGCTTGGTACTGGAGGGTACATTTATGGTAATACCCTCTGGTACAGTATGGGTTAATCTGCGCTGGGTAAAATGAAATGGATTTAATTCTCTACGACATTCCTCGGATGATTTGTTCTTTAGAGTAGGTATTATTTTGGTAACTCTACGGTGAACTCGTTTCAGTTTGTCTATATCTTTTTGGTAGTAGGGGCACTAGGACTGAACACAATATTCCAGAGGAGGACAGACTAAGAAATTGTAAAGAGTGAGGCTTACATCTTTGGATTTATGTAGTGGTTGTGACAATGACGCCGACCCTGCTCTAGTCACCACCCGCATTCCTTTGTCTCGACGCCTTGACCCGGGACGCCGCGCGGGTCACCCACAGCCCTCAACTTTATCTCTCCCTCAGGATGAGCAAAGGGCCTCTACAAGTGGTACTAGTGGTGCGGCATTGTCCCCCCACAGTGTACCACAGGCCTCATCACATCGGCGAGATTTATTTGGAGGGGAGAAGCCCTTAGCTCACCACAAAAGGAGTCCAACTAACGAGGCTGAGCATCCTATTGTTCCACCCCCGCAGCTTCCGGCCCCCCCACGCCGCCGACGCCTGGTTCCTTCTTCGCCGGAAGTAACCCCCGATGACGATGTCGACGACCCTGACGTTGCCCCAGATGACCTGACATCACCTGAGGAGCAGGAGGAAATGGAAGAAGAAGAGGAGGAGATACCGACACGGCGAGTTAGAGGACGAGAGCGAGGCCGTGGCGGTCGTGGGCATGCGGCTCAGCCTGCCGCTGCCCGTGGGCGTGGGCGTGAGCGTGACCATCCATCACAGTTGTTTGTCTGGACTGATGGGGCAGATTTTGAGCCAGATGTGCCTGCTTTTGACGAGGAGCAGGTTGGCTCAGGGGTGTCAGCAGCATATCCCTGTGGCCCATATGCAACCCCTAATGAACTTTTTTGTGGGTTTTATGACAACGAGGTCATGGAATACCTGATGGAGGAAACCAACAACCATCACAGCATCTGTGCAAACTTTCTTGGCAGGAAAACAAGTGCCAAGATGGTGGCATGGCGACCTGTCACTGTACCAGAACTGTATGTTTTTCTGGCACTTACTATGCTGATGACACACATCAGAAAACATGCACTGGCAGATTACTGGATAACCACCGATCTCATCACAACACCAGCCTTCGGGAAATATATGTCCAGGGACAGATATTTTGACATTCTATCCTATCTGCAACTGACCAATAACATGGCAGTCCACCTTCAAGATCGGCTTTGAAAAATCAGGAAGTTGTACAACATGATACGCCATCGGTTTACCACCTACCTGATTCCTTTCCAGAAGATGTGCCTCGACGAGTCTCTGGTCCTGTTCCAGGGGAGGCTGCATTTCCGGCAATATATCCCGTCGAAGAGACACCGTTTCGGCATCAAGCTCTTTGTCCTCTGCAACTGCAAGACGGGATATGTTCTGGACTTTGTGGTGTACAGCGGCAGTGGTGGCGAGATAGTTACTGACCCCGACATAGGATTTGGCGGTGCTGTCGTGCAGAAGATGTTGGAGAATCACTTCCACAAGAACCACATCCTGTACACAGACAATTACTATACGTCGCCCATCCTCACCAAGTACCTCCATGACCACAAGACCGGAACTGTCGGCACAGTCAAGGCCAGTCAATGCCAGTGTACCCGACCAAGAAGACGGAGGTGTTCCACAAGAAGAGTGGCCCCACCCTCTCTATCCACTGGCATGACCAGTGGAAAGTAAACTTCCTCACCACATGCCACAAAGTAGAGATGGTCGCCACCGGGAAAGTGGACCGGAAGACCAAAAACCCCGTCCTAAAACCAGCTCCTGTCCTGGATTACAACCTCAACATGCGTCTCATCGATAAGTCCGACATGCAGATGGGCTTCATCGACTGCCTGCGAACATCCTGCAGGTGGTACAAGAAGTTTGTTCTGCACACGGTCGACATGTCAGCCCTCAACACCTACAATATATACCGATACTCCCGGACCTAAGAAGTACAAGTCACTGCGCAAGTTCCACAAGCAGGTGATACTAGAGCTCCTGGAAAAACATGCTGTAGCCGGGAGACCTTTACAAGGACCAGGCAGGCTGGAATGCACAGCGTGTGAGGACTACTTCAGGAGGCACCAGCTCACCTCCCTTCCTCCCAAAGTACCAGGTGGTAAAGCCAAGAGTCAAAAGAGGTGCCATGTCTGTAGCCATACAACCCGCAGACCCCATAAAGCGAGCAAAACACATGGGAATGACTCGAGTGTGAAGTGGCACTGTGTGCTATACAGTGCTTCAACGATTTTCACACTCTAGTACAATATTGAAGTGCCCGTGACAATGACAGTGAAAGTGACACTAAAATGTAGGCTATAATAATATAAAATAATGAGTAAAAGTGAAAGAGACACAAATAACAGTAATAATAAGTTCCTTCATAACAAATATGAACAAGTGAAAGTGACACTAAAATCTATATTATAGCTTACCTAACAATAAATGCAAGTGAAAATTACAATCAATTATATCATAGTCCAGTGAAAGTGACACTAAAAATATGTAACAAATAAAAGTACAAGCGAGACACAAAAATATCTTTAGAAGTAACTCTATTGAGTGAAAATGACATAATAATAATAATTATAATAATAATAATAATATTAATAATTATAATGGCAACATAAACCAATAGAAACACTCAAATCGCTTCCCGGGATAATTGTGAGTGGTGCGACGATTGCAGTAGTGCGTCGTAGCCGGGGCCGCAGTAGTGTGTTCGGACGCGTCTAGGTAAATACGCGGCAAAAGTGGTCTCCACTAAAATCACCATTACACCTGAACCAGTTGAGCTAGAGAGGTTTACTGAACGCCAGTCTACAGATCAAAATAATGGCTATATTTTGAAAGTTATTTGAATGCTCTAGCTATGGAATTAACAGAGATAGGCCTATGTTTACAGACATAATTTTTTAGCCAGATCGCCCGGATTGGAGTGCAGTCATTTAGAATGGCAGCCCGGGCGGGAAGGGTTAAGCAGGAACATTTGTTACAGATGCCATGTTGAGTATTTTTGAGTATGTTGTTTTCCTCTTAGTGATATACAATCTGTCTCTTACGAGTGTTTCTAGCATTTTACAATAGTTATTAGGTAAAGATTTCCTGCCTTTTTTTTAAATATTGGAGTTACATTATCAAGTTTCCATTCATCAGGCATAGTCCCGGACTGCAAGGATTTTTTTTTGAAAAGCAATGTCAGTGGTTTGGAGAGCTCACATTTACCTTCCTTTAGAACAGGGCGTCAAACGAGATTCGAGTCCATTATTTTTCTATCTATATGCTATATGCTCAGGCCCAATCCCCATTTTGTGGGTAGCCGACTCAAGACAGAGCAAGAACAGGGAAAACACAAAAACAACATAAAACAATGAATAAACACAGATAAAAAACACCAATTCACACACATCTAGGTCATCCAGGAGAAGACCCAGAGACCAGGGTCACCAAGGTCGCTCCAGCACTCCCCCGGCCCCTGACCACCCGGAGAGGTTCCGATCTCGGCAGGCAGACATGCAGCGGAGCCAAAGCCACAAGCCCTCCCACCACACTTCCAGGCGCACCCTTCATATTAATCGTCTCCCCGGGTCAGGCGCCTGATAGACTATTATCAGATTCTAGTCCAACTTGCACCCGACCCCTTACTCCAAATGACCACGTGTTCACTCAACTATTCACAAGCATTCTCCATTCACTCCTGTCCACCACCACTTCCCCTGCCTGATCTATAGTCATTCCTCTATCATCCAAAGCTTTTCTTACACAGTCTCTCCATCTCAATGGGGGTCATCCTACCCCTCTAGCTCCCCTTGTACCTGACTCACATATTCTCTTTGTAAGCCTTTCATCTCCCATTCGTTCAACATGACCATACCAGCTCAGCACCCTTCTGTCCACTCTGGCTGACAAATGTTCCTGCTGCCCCACTCTCCTACGTATCTCTTCATTCCTCAATCCGTCTCTACGAGTAACTCCACACATACTCCTCAAGCAGCTCATCTCCATCACATCCAGCCCTCTTTTCTCCTTTTTCTTCAGAGCCCATGTCTCAGCCCCATACATCACTGTTGGCACAACAATTCCTTCATACAGTGCACATTTTACTTTCACTCCGAGATTTCTCGTCTTCCAGTGCTCCCATTGCTCCGAAAACCTTCCTTCCTTCACACACTCTGTTTTACCTCCATTTCCATACCTCCACTCCTGCTTATCGTTCCTCCTAGATATTTAAAACACTCTACTTGTTCCAATATTTCCCCATCCAGCCTCACATCTAGATTCACCCTACGCTCTCCCCTATTACACACCATTACTTTACTTTTATTGACGTTCACCTTCAGTTTACTCCTTCCACAAACCACACCAAACTCTTTGACTACCCGCTGCAGTTTCTCATCAGAACCCGCCACCAATGCTGTGTCATCAGCGAACAGCAACTGATTCAACTCCCAATCTCTACCATTCTTTCCTACTAAACCCAATCCTCTTCCCATAGTTCTCCTTTTCACCTCCCTCACCACACCATCCATAAACATATTAAACAGCCATGGTGACATTACACAACCCTGTCGCAAACCTACCTTTACCTCAAACCATTCACTCAACTCACCATTTCCTACTCTCACACATGCTCTGCTCCCTTCATAAAAACTCTTAACTGCTTCTAACAAATTTCTTCCTATTTCATAAATCCTTAACACCTTCCACATTGCTTCACGGTCCACACGATCATACGCTTTTTCCATGTCCATAAAAGCCCAAAATATCTCCTTATGCTTCTCTAAATACTTCTTGCATGACTGTCTTACTGCACACATCTGATCCACGCACCGTCTTCCCCTCCTAAAACCGCACTGTTCTTCTCCTATTGCAACTTCCGTACACTTTATTATCCTCTCCATCAACACCCTGCCATACAGCTTTCCAACCACTGACAATAAACTAATACCTCTATAACTTGAACACTCCTGCCGATCTCCCTTCCCCTTGTACAACGGCACAATACATGCACTCTTCCAGTCTATTGTTACTGTTGACACAGCAAAGCACACATTGAAAAGTCTCGCCAACCAATCTATTATCACATCTCCACCCTTCTTTATACACTCCACAGCAATACCATCCAAACCTTCTGCTTTTCCCTCTCTCATTTGTTTCACTGCTTCTTTCATCTCATTTTCCTCAATCCTTTCATTCATTCCCTGCCACCTGGGTGGCCTGGGTAACCTATCTCCATCCACCTCTGCATCAATCACTGCTTCTCTTCCATCTCTTGCATTTAACAAAGATTCAAAATACTCGGCATATCTTTTCCTCACTTCAACTGGTTCCACTAATTCTCCATTTGCATCTTTCACGGACTCTTCCCTCTTTTGTCCTCCTTTCCTTACTTTATTTACCTCCTTCCAGAACATCTTCTTTCGTTCTTCAAAACTCTCACTCAACCTTTGACCCCACCTTTCGTTTTTTTCGTTATTTTTAGTCTTTATTATTGTATATGCAGAGGTAGAATTGTTGTTTATAGTTCAAATTATGTCTTTGAAAGTGATAAAATGGCCAAAACAAGGCTAGTTCATGTCAGTTTTCTGGTGTTCCTTCTCATATTCATTAAGGGGGGATGGGCCGGTTTTTTTGGATCAATTTCTCCCTCATGTTTAGCTCCATTAGTTTTCTGATGCTAAGATGTTAGCCCCATTAGTTAGTCGATTTTAAGACCTTTCGCCCCATTTCTTCGTCAATATATAGACCTTTCGTGCTATTTAGGTGTCTATTTTTTTCCCTGGCGAACGATAGTGAGCCTGTAATTTTGGAAGAACCGGCCTTCGGCCGGGAAATTTTTCTACCGAAAAATGTACAAATTAATCTAGAAGGGGGATCTAATGGATGTTTTTTTTTTAATTTGAAGGAGGTCTAGGGAGGAAACTAGAAATATAATGAATACATGCAAAAATCGCCCAAAAAGTGCACCATCCAACCTTAAAGTTTTCAAACAAAATGGCTCCGGTTTGACACCCTGGTTTAGAACTCGAGATTGTGTCGGGTCCAAGGCGATTTATTCAACTTGTGTTTTTCCAAGCAACCAATACTCCTCCTCTGTAAAGGCGGTATCACACGGTCGTTTTTTCACTAAACATTTATCCTCAACACTGGTCTGGCAGCTTATTAGGTCAATATTTAATATATTTATCTTGCCTTACTTCGTCTATCAGCAATCTAGTTTCCGATACCAGTGCAAAATAGTCTAGAAATGTTGCCAGAAAAATGTTGATCATCGAATGTTGACTAAAAAAGCTCTTGTGTGATACCGGCTTAATGCTGATAGTGCTTAGAGCATCAGCATGTCTATATCTGAACTGCTGATGCTGTAGGGATATCACTAGGGTCTTCTGTTGTAAAAGCTGACACAAAAAAGGTGTTGAGGGCACCTTTGAGATGAGATTACTCATCTGTTCTTTTTTTCTTTTTCTCTCCCTCTCTCTTTGGCTTGTGTCCATTCGGCCCCATTCAGCCTACTGTTTTAAGACTTTTACCCCCATCCAGGTGTCAATATTTTCCTGGCGAGGGGTAGCGAGCCAGCATATATATATTTTTTTTTGACAGCAAGCTAAATTTGTAATTTTTTCTATAGAAAAATTTCTCCGGCGAAGCCGGATTTCTCTATACAATGCTGGCTCGCTCTCGCTCGCCAGGAAGAAATCGACACCTGGATGGGGGTAAAAGTCTTAAAACAGTTGGCTGAATGGGGCCGAATGGATACAAGCCAGGGAAAGAGAAAAAAGGAGAGAGATCAAACAAAAACCAGTGACCCCCCTTAACATCATGATCCATTACTTACACTGTCAGTATACCATGACACATCAGTTGTTTATTTTATTCTGGCTTTCTTATCTCAGACGGCATTTATTGGAATACAGAAATATACACATTTTACAACTTTGATTGCAATAGGTAATTTCTAAGCTGTATAAAACTGTAAACATAATTTTTAATTTTATTCTGGCTATTATTAGACGACTATCTTATCTCAGACGGTATCTATTGGAATAAAGATATATACACATTTTACAACTTTGATTGCAATAGGTCATTCCTAAACTGTACAAAACGGTTCAGTGTTAGCAAGAACAATAAATGAAACGAAAATACACGAAACGAAAATCGACGCCGTGTGAATGAAAGGGTAAATTACGACAGAAGAAAGTAAATTATAAATAAGCCCTATCCTAATATTAAAGATATGAAATAGGATTATTGTACATAAATAATACAAAGATCTACACTTTAATATTGTGTGTACATTACATTATAGATCCATATACATTGCTTTATAAGTGATACTCATTATAAGACTATTAATGTGAAAATACCGTATGTGAAACTGTTTGACTGTTTCAATATGAAACAAATTAAAACTGAATATAAGTTTATTATACTGTACAAATGTGTGTCAAAACATAAAACACTATGTAGTACAAAACTATTATTGCCCCCGTTTCTGTGTAAGAGTTTCATTAAAATATTTATTTCTTATTGCGCACATCAATTTTAATTTGGTTAATTTTCTGACATGACGAAAATAAGCGAGTTTATCTGATTGTCATTAGCTTGTTGTTAATGGATAATTGGAACAGAACAATGCAATACTGTGAATCATATTCAATCAGTGAAGATAGATGAACAAAACATTCTGTTGTGGATCCTCTGATAATCGTTATTTATGTAAACGACTTCGACTCGAGGATAACTACCAAAATCAGTAAATTCCCAGACGACATAAGATTAGATAACTTATTTACAGATAATGCTATTCAGTACATACCGAAAAATCTAGGCACTACACGATAAGTCTATACATTGGGAAATTACATTTAGCGTGCCGGTATATATATATATATATATATATATATATATATATATATATATATATATATATAAAGATCGCTAGATAATGTAATATATGAATTAGGCAATGCATAAATAAGCAACTTATATATGATAAACATATTTGGTACTACTTATTATTAGTGATCTGAATCTTAGACATCAATGTGTGAGTTCTTGAGTATCCTGTATATCTAGAAGTGTAAGCAACATGTTGCACATCGGATGCAATCTTTACATTATACATGCTATTCAATTATGGTGACTATATTAAAGAATGCACACACATTATATAGAACCTCTACAATGACAAATGACGAAACAAATAATTATATTGTATGATTATATACTGTATATATTTTGTTCACCAACCAACTTCACTTCTACTGTAAACTCAATTATTGAAATCAACAAATACATGTGGCACTCCAAGGACTCGAACCTAGGATACTCACACCGAAGTTCCGCGCACTTATGCATTACGCTATCAAGACATATTTAATGGCTGAAAAGGCTGAGTTTACATGCATTCGACAGGCGTAAGTTAGATGGGCATTGATATACCGTAGGTGTTCATGTTGGCGAGAGATACTTATTAAGGGAGCCCACCTCGCTTTTTTCTCTTTCTCTCCCTCTCTATTTGGCTTGTATCCATTCGGCCCCATTCAACCTACTGTTTTAAAACGTTTACCCCCATCCAGGTGTCAATATTTTCCTGGCGAGCGGTAGCGAGCCAGTATATATATATTATTGTTTTGACAGCAAGCTAAATTTGTAAATTTTTCGATAGAAAAATTTCTCCGGTGAAGCCGGATTTCTCCATACAATTTATTATTAAAATAGGGATTCGCACCAAGCCTAAAAAGACTATGTGGCACCAAAAGAAACTTTGTGGAAAAAAAAACATCGGAGTCGTTGTGGGGCTGGGCGCAATATGGAGTACAAAGGAGTACAAAGGAGTACAAAGGAAATCAAGCAACAACAGATCTAGTGACCCTTCTAGGTTGCTTGTCCTCCAAAACACTGAGGATCAAGTGTCCAAACAGTGGTTCAGAGTGGGTAAGGGAACATTGGAAAGGGAATTACTGCCCTGGAACTAATGTCCGTGGCAGGATTAGGAAGTTAGTAGAGGACAGATGGGTTAGTAACTGAAGGGGGGATAAAATAAAGTTATTCATTTACAAACGCAGTCAGTCGCGGGTTTGATGAGAGATATTTGTCTAGGCGGAGTTTAAATGAATCAACGGTGATGCAGTCTATAACGTTTCGGGGAAGCCCATTCCACAAGTTGACAACTCGATTGAAGAAGAAATTCTTAGATTCGTGCGAGTTAAAAGATTTACCAATAATTTTGCAACCGTTTCCCCGCGTGTAATTAGATTGGTCGATAGTGAAGTACTTACTACAGTTCATATTGTCGATGCCTTTGATGATTTTGAACACTTGAATTAAGTCACCTCTTAATCTGCGCTGGGTTAAAGGAAATAGATTTAATTCTCTAAGACGCTCTTCGTATGGTTTGTTCTTTAGGCTAGGTATAATTTCGGTAACTCTACGTTGAACTCGTAGAGGAGAAGAAGACTAGGAAACACTAATTAAAGAAGCTGAAGGAGACGGGTATGGAGGAGAAACCGCATAAGATGTGGGAGGGAGAAAGTGGGGGACTCTCCAAGCATATCGGCTAAGACAAGGGGGCGATTAAGGGAGGATAGGAAGGGGAATGCCCGCCGTCGGGCATTGGAGAAACGCGGACAGTCGATCAGGAGATGCTGGACAGACACTGGAATATGGCAGCAAGGACAGAGCGTGGGGACATCACAGGACATCAAATGACCATGCGTGAGCCTGGTGTGGCCGAGCCGAAGACGGGCTAGAGCGGTCTCCCATCGATGATTGCGATGAGAGGAAGACTTCCAAGGTAGGACGGAAGGTTTGACAGAACGCAGTTTGACATCAGACACCCTCATGGAGGTCCATTCGTCCTGCCAGCGCTGACGTAGTAATTGAGTAACACGCGGGAAGTAATCAGATGCAGGAATACGCCGTGGCACGAGTCGGTGAGAGGTAATAGCAGAGAGGGCGAAAAAATCAACCCGCTCATTGCCAGGCACTCCAACATGACTCGGGACCCAACAGAAAGACAGGGACTTCAATTTAGTAGCGATGCGGAACAACCATTCCTGAATCTCCAGCACTAAGGGGTTAACAGCGGGAAGAGACTGAATACTCTGAAGAGCACTAAGGGAGTCACTAAAAATTACAAAGGTATGCAGGTGTGAACAAAAAATAGTACGTAGGGCAAATAAAATAGCAAATAACTCTGCCGTAAAGACACTAGCACATGATTGGATGTGACGTTGGAAGGTCCGGTCCGGGAATACAACCGCAAACCCTGTACTGGCGGAGGTCTTGGAACCATCAGTGTACACTGGAACGGCTGAAGAGTGGTGTAGCATATGTTTCGCAAACTGAGCATAAAGCAACTGTGGGGTTGAAGAGGCCTTAGAGGGGGGGAGGGCAGCTGTACAAACGGTAGGGCGAGGGAGTAGCCATGGGGGGAACTCTGACTGTCGGAGGGGTAGCACCGATGGAATGGGAAAAGAGAAGGAGGCTAGTAAAGCAGAGACCCGACCGGGGAACGAAGTAGCAGACACTGATGGGGCTAAGCCGGAAGCCGTGGGAGGAAAACCAGCCGAACTGTGTTGCAGAAGGCGAAGACGACATCGAAGGGTCAGTTTATCCCGCCTGGATGATAGCGGTGGGACACCTGATTCAGCATAAAGGCTAATAACCGGAGTAGAGCGAAAAGCCCCTAGCGACAAGCGCAGACCGTGATGGTGAAGGGAGTCTAGGCGCTTAAGGTTTGTGCGTGCAGCGGAGGCATATACCTGGCAGCCATAATCGATCTTGGAGAGAATAAACGTTGTATGGAGGCGCAGAAGAGTCGTCCGGTCCGCACCCCAAGACAAGTGGCTAAGGGTTTGTAAGAGTTGAAGTCGTCGGGTGGTGGAGGTCAGTAACGAAGTAATGTGCGGGTACCATGTCAACCGAGTATCGAAAATGAGACCTAAGAATGGAGCTGAGGACCTGTAAGGCAGAGGGCGGTTATACAACGTAAGAACAGGATGCGGGACTGTATGGCGTTTTGTGAAGATGATGGCACAAGATTTCGAGGGCGAAAACCGAAAGCCACGGGCCGTAGCCCACTGCGCAACTGCATCGATGGCCCTCTGCATGAGATTTTGTAGGGCAGCGATATCCAAACCCACAGCGTAAATAGCGAAGTCTTCCACATACAAAGATGCACGGACACCAAGAGGGAGAGAAGAAATAATACCATTAATAGCTAGGATAAAAAGGATGGTAGTAAGAACACAACCCTGTGGGACACCGTCGTGTTGGGGATATGTTCGTGAGAATGTATTCTGAAGCTTGACTCGGAAAGTACGATCACGGAGAAAGTTCTTCAAGAATACTGCCATGCTGCCAGACACACCAGAACGTAAAAGGGTATGAAGGATGTTGTATTTCCAGGCAGTATCATAAGCTTTTTCAAGATTGAAGAATACAGCTAAAACTGACTTAGCGTCCGAAAAGGCGCCGCGGATAGACATCGCCAACCTCAATAATGGGTCCAAAGTACTACGGCCCTTGCGAAAGCCATATTGAAAAGATGACAGGATGCCTCTTGATACTAGGAGCCACATTAAGCGGGAGTGAACCATGCGTTCTAATAATTTGCCTACACAACTGACCAGGGCAATGGGATGGTAATCTGCTGGTGCATGGCCCGACTTACCCGGCTTAAGGAATGGGAGAAGGATGGCATGTCTCCACTCAACTGGAAAAAAGCCTGTGGACCACAGAAGGTTGTAGATGGATAAGAGAAAGCCAAGCGCAGGTGGAGATAAGTGCTTCAGCATCAAGTAATGGACACCGTCAGGGCCTTCACACATATCCTTACAGGCTCCCAGGCTAGACTCAAGCTCAGCCCGGGAGAAGGGTGCATTGAAAAACTGATCAGATGATAAGGCGAAGTCAAGTCGCTTAAGTTCAGAACGGCGTTTATGCATCTGGAAGGAGGGCGGGAGATGGGAGCCAGTGCTAACATCACTGAAATGTTGTCCCAACATATTGGCCACCAGAGACGGGTCGCCCACAATGCCAGTGTTGGTATGGAGGACTGGGGCCGGCGTAGGCGCATGTTTCCCTGCAATCTTCCTGACGCGAGCCCAGACTTGCAGAACAGGTGTATCAGCGTTGATAGTAGAGGCATACGACATCCAGCTAGATTTTTTTGCAGAGCGGATTGTACGACGGAAGACGGCATTAGCCTGTTTGAAAAGAGTATACGCATCCCGCTCATATGGAGAGCCTTTTTTCCGACGGAAACTCTTCCACTTGGCTCTTTTATTGCGTAAAGCCGAAGTGCACTGAGCAGTCCACCACGGTACACACTTAAAAGACATACTCCGAGTGGTGCGTGGAATACAAGTATAGGCAGCATGGAGCACAAAAATCAGGAAACTGGTAAGCACGGCATCAGGGTCCGGGAAAGCAGGGGTCGGAGTAGGCGGAACGGCGAGATCAGCGAAAGATGTTCAGTCGGCACGATCGAAACACCAACGGGGAGGGCGCGGCACTGGGGAGTAAGACATAGGGGAGAGAACTATCGGGAAGTGGTCAGTCGCACAGTAATCATTAAAGACCTTCCAAGTAAAATCCAAGAATAGTGTAGGGGAACACAGAGACAAGTCAATACATGAGAAGGTACGGGTGCCGCTATCAAAATGCGTAGAGGAACCAGTGTTTAAAATAAATAAATCGTGCGTACGAATCAGAGCCTCAAGGGAACGACCTCGTGTATTAACGGTAGAGTCACCCCCCAGGGAATGCCTGCAATTAAAATCCCCTAAAAGGAGGAAAAGTGGAGGTAATAGAGAAAGGATCCTGTTTAATTCTGGAACATCGATCGGGACCGAGGGGGAAAGGTATATGGAAACTACTGTAAGCCAGCGTGAAAGGAACACTCTGGCAAGCGTGCATTTAAGAGAGGTACGGATAGTTAACGGAGACACTGGGACATCATGATGTACGAGGAGGCAAGTATCATACTGGGATTGGGGAGAACTTATATAGGAGTAAAAAGGTATTGGGGAGGGGGCATTAGATAAACGTGATTCTTGTAAACTAATAACAAGTGGGCTAAACCTAGAGATAAGGTAACAAAGATCAACACGATGTGCTGCAAAACTACGAATGTTCCATTGTAAAATGGACATTAAAAAGACAAAAAATATTAAAAAGAAGACGCGTACAAGAGGGAAGAAAAGACGTACACTATATACAACATATTTACAAAATACAGTTAACACCGTGGGTGGAAAATATAGCCAAGAGAGGCTAACGATGGGAAATAATAGCAGGAATTGGAGAAGACGTTGAAGGGGAAGACTGGAAACCGGGGGGCATAGGGAGGTCTAACAGAGAAAGAGGAGAGGAAGGAGGAGGGCCGGAAGAGGTAGGAGGGACGGACAACGGGTGGGAAGAGAAGGAGGGGGTAAGGGCAGGAGAAGGAAGAGTGGGAGGGTCAGGAGGAGGAAGAGGAGGAGGGCCCGGAGGAAGACCAGAAGGGGGAGTGGAGGAAGAGGACGGGGCAGGGGAAGGTGGGAGAGGGGTAGGGGGGAGAGAAGAGGGGGTAGGATGAACTTCGGCACGAACAGTTGAAGGCGGTGGGTGGGAAGAACGGATAAATTCATCAATCTTAGGTAGGGTTTCGTAGGAGAAATCGAGGGACGCAGTGACGGGAGGAGGAGGAGACTGGACGGAGGGAGGAGAAAGGGAAACAGAAGGAGAAGTAGGCGACTTCTTCTTCTTCTCGCAGGGACTTGAGCTCCGCACATCATGGAGACCACCCTTACGTTTAAAAGAGGAAGCGGGAGAGGAAGAACGGAGCACAGGAGCCCGTTTGGTAGAGGAGAAGGGAAGTTTAGAGCGAGTAGGAGATTTGGGGCGACTAGAAGAGGAAGATGACGGAGAACGGCGGGGAGGCTTGGAACAGTGAGAGCATTGAGGGAGACTAGAAGAGGAGGAACAAGGAAGAGAGCAAGATGAAGGGGCAGCAGTAGGAGAAGGACTGAGAACAGAGAAAGTGTTAGACAAAGGGACAGAAAAGGAAGAGACGGAAGGACGAACGGAGGAGACAGAAGAGTACAAAGGAGTACAAAGGAAATCAAGCAACAACAGATCTAGTGACCCTTCTAGGTTGCTTGTCCTCCAAAACACTGAGGATCAAGTGTCCAAACAGTGGTTTAGAGTGGGTAAGGGAACATTGGAAAGGGAATTACTGCCCTGGAACTAATGTCCGTGGCAGGATTAGGAAGTTAGTAGGGGACAGATGGGTTAGTAACTGAGGGGAAGATAAAATAAAGTTATTCATTTACAAACGCAGTCAGTCGCGGGTTTGAAGCGAGATATTTGTCTAGGCGGAGTTTAAATGAATCAACGGTGATGCAGTCTATAACGTTTCGGGGAAGCCGATTCCACAAGTGGACAACTCGATTGAAGAAGAAATTCTTAGATTCGTGTGAGTTAAAATATTTACCGATAATTTTGCAACCGTTTCCCCGCGTGTAATTAGATTGGTCGATAGTGAAGTACTTACTACAGTTCATATTGTCGATGCCTTTGATGATTTTGAACACTTGAATTAAGTCACCTCTTAATCTGCGCTGGGTTAAAGGAAATAGATTTAATTCTCTAAGACGCTCTTCGTATGGTTTGTTCTTTAGGCTAGGTATCATTTTGGTAACTCTACGTTGAACTCGTTCTAGCTTGTTTATATCTTTTGGTAATAAGGGCACCAGGATTGAACGCAGTATTCCAGAAGAGGGGGGACTAAGGAATTGTAAAGGGTTAGGATAACTTCTTTGGATTTATACTCAAATGACCTGCCTATAAAGCCAATTATTTTGTTTGCCTTCTTAACAACTTCTGAACATTGTTGACTCGGTTTTAGGTTACTCGATATTGTTACTCCCAGATCGGGTTCTCTGTTTACATTCTTAAGCTGAGTGCCATTCATCGAATAGTTTGCTTTCTCATTTAGGTATCCGATATGTAGCACATTACATTTATCCGCATTGAAACTCATTTGCCAAATTTGGGCCCAACATGACAATTTATCTAGATTGTGTTGCATATCGTCAACTTGTTCTTTTGAGAGTACGCTATATGCAATTTTTGTATCGTCAGCAAATTTTGAGATTGTACAGGTGAGGCCCTCATCTATGTCGTTGATGTAAATTAGAAAGAGAATTGGTCCTAGTACCGATCCCTGGGGTACCCCGCTACTTACATTGGTCCATTTAGATGCCTTACCGTTTATGACTACTCTTTGCTTTCTGTCGCTGAGCCAATTTTCTATCCATTTCAACACACCGTCTTGTATTCCATGCGCTTTTAGTTTTAGCAGTAAACGTTTGTGGGGAACTTTGTCAAAGGCCTTTTGAAAATCAAGGTATATAATATCTACAGCTTTACTCTCATCGTAGAGGTTGAGGATATCGTGGAAGAAGTCTAAGAGGTTTGTTAAACAGGAACGTTTTTTACGAAAGCCGTGTTGAGTATCTTTAAGTATGTTATTTTCCTCGAAGTGATTTACAAGTCTGTCTCGTATGACCGTTTCTAGCATTTTACATACAACTGAGGTTAAGCTAATTGGACGATAGTTACTGGGTAGGGATTTGCTGCCTTTTTTGAATATCGGTGTTACGTAGGCTAGCTTCCACTGATCAGGCATAGTTCCAGACTGCAAGGATTTATTGAATAGTAATGTCAGTGGTTTGGAGAGCTCATCCTTAGCTTCCATCAGAACTCTAGGCGAGATTGTATCAGGTCCAGGCATTTTATTTACCTGAGTTTATCTAAACAATTCAATACTTCTCTCTCTGTAACGGTGATATTGCTTAGAACATCTGAATTATCAATCTGAATCGGCGATGGTGTAGGGATATCACGGAGGTCTTCTGTTGTAAAAACTGATGCAAAGAAGGTATTGAGGGCATTACTCATTTGTACTTCGTCTTTGGTGTATTCTCCATTTTCACCGACTAACGGTCCAACAGTTGAAGTAACTACCTTTTTCTTTCTGATATAACTATAGAATTCTTTCGGGTTTGTTTTACTTTGATTCGCAATATGTAACTCTAAGGTCTTTTTACTTTGCTTAATTAACTTTTTGGCTTTGCGTCGTAGCTCTACAAATTTCACCCGTTCTTCGTCATTTTGTGAGGATTTTAATCTATCATTAGCAAATTTTTTAGCAAGCAGGCAGTTTGAAATATCTTTATTCCACCATTTGGGCTTATTATTATGGCCTGGACGCCGTATTTTCGATGGTATGCAGTCTTGCACTGCTTTTAGGTAAGTGGTTTTGAATAACTTCCAAGATGTATTTATGTCGTTATTGTTAATTAAAAAGCTCCAGTCAGTTTCTTTAAACATAGCTCTAAGTTTATGGAAGTTTGCTTTCTTGAAATTAGGGACTTTTTCGATGCTACTATTTGGTTCGTTACTAGTAAACTTTAAAGTGAAAGTTATCGTACGATGGTCGCTGTTACTGAATTCATCACCAACATTCAAATTCTCTATTAATTCTTCTTTTGTTGCAAGTACAATGTCAAGAACTTATTACCACGGTTCGGCGTTCGAACAAATTGATAAAGCGAACTCTCTTGCAAGTTCGTATACAAGTCATGTCCGGAGTGTGAAGTAAGAGTATCGCCCCACTTGGTCACAGGTAAATTAAAGTCGCCAAAAATTACGGTATCTTGTGAGTTACTTACATCTGCAATTTGTTCGTAAATTTCTCGGTCAGTTTGCACTGATTGAGCTGGAGGTCTGTATATTAATGCAAGTATTATTTTTGTACCTTTATTATTCTTTATTAGCACAAAAGATGCGTCGACGTTCACAATTTGAGGTTTTGACAAGAGGGTAGGGTTAAGACTTTCTTTGATATAAAGTAAAACGCCACCTCCATTTCGATTTATTCGGCTTTTCTCAAACATTACATAACCGGGAAGTCTGCTAAAAAGTCTCTATCTTCTGTATTGAGCCAAGATTCTGTTATGCCAATCACATCATAATTTTCTGTAAACACTAGCTCCTCTAAATCTGAAAATGTATTGCGTATGCTACGAGCGTTTGCATAGAAAACCTTTAAATTTGTTATTTTAGAACTCACGGAACGCTCTTTAATAATATTTTTGGTTCTTGTCGGATCTACATTTATGTTCATGGCTGTCCTCGGTCCTCGCTGTCTTCGGTCCTTATCGCTGGTGGTCCTCGGTTGCCTCTGTTTTTTTCTTGGCGTTGGATGATTTATGTCACTGCTGCTTCTTCTCTGATGGCGTTTTTTGATCCATGGCTGCGGACTGCTTCGTGTAGGAGACGACCCATGCGTGCTGAACCCACAGGGTTTAGATGAGTGCCATCCTTGCGGAACAGAGTAGGCTGGTTGTAAAAGTTGTCCCAGAGGTTGATGAATTCAACTTCTTCCCTCAGACACAAATATTTTAGTCGGCTATTTGTGCTGAAGGCCTTGTCGTAGAATTTATCAGGTGCGTCGATCTTGGGGAGAATGCCTGAGATGATGATATTCCTTGACTTGTTTTTGTAGTGCTGGATCATCTTGCGATATTTCTCCATCAACTCTTCGGATCTGGTGCGCATGACGTCATTTGAACCACTATGGATGACAAAAAGGGTATTTTCATTTGCATCCTTTGTGGTATCTTCCAAGGCTTCCACAATGTCGTCCAGTCCAGCTCCTGGGATGCAAAATATTTTTCGTTGATTTGGGACTCTTGTCGCAGAACTCTTCGACCTGTCCTCGTAGGATGGAATCCCCAACGAGCCTGGTCTCTTCTGGTTCGTCTTCCATCTCTACCAATATCTCAAATCTGTTTGACATTGTGACTGGTAGATGAGACCTTTTCTGCGTTGGCCGTGCACCGTTCCTCACTGGTGTAAATCCGGAAACCTGTAGTGGCGGGACTCTACGTACAGATCGGGGAGAGGAGTGGTTAGAACGGGGGCGAGGGGTTGGTACTGTTCGTGCTAGCAGGCTTCTTGCACGAGGAGTGGGGGAGAGACTAAGGTGAACAGGGCGGCTGTCCTGGTTTGATGTCGGCGGAGAATGAGGAAGGAGAAGCACCAGTAGAAGGAAGAGAGGCAGATGACAAAACTGGTGCGACCGGGGGGACGGAGGGAGCGGAGGCGGTGGAAGGAACTGAGGAACCAGAAAAAGGGGGGGGGGGGGGGCGTGTTAGAGGGAGGCGAAGAAGAGGAGGGAGGAGACAGAGTCTTGGAAAATGACTGAGGGGTGAAGCCCAAGCGACGAGCCTCTTGGCGGGCTGCGGTGAGCGTAAGGCCGTGTCTCGCTTTGAGGACAGCAACCTCAGACTCGAACAGATGAACGGGGCAAATCTTGGAGTCGGCCGAATGAGACCCACGGCAATTAAGGCAGAACTGGGACGGTGACTGACATTCGCCAACGGCATCTCCGGACTGCGCACAGCGCAGGCAGAGTGGGCTCTCAGCGGCTGTACGGCAAAACTTCGCCGGGTGGCCGAAACGCCAGCAGCTGCGACACTGGAGTGGACGGGGAAGAGACGCAGTCACGGGGAGGCGAGTACCACCGACAATAACATGGGTAGGAAGGGAAAGTCCATCAAAAGAGATCTTTGCAATGTTAGCGGGATGGCGGCGAAGGTCGCGAGGAGGGATAGTGTAGCAAACAACACTAACCACCTTGTGGTCTTGAGCGACAACGATGTCCTTGACGAGGTCGGCGCAATCAGCGAATGGACAACCCCCGAGATGGATGGAAGCGGGGATCAGGACAGTCCCTGTACAGGAGTTGAGTCGTTGATCTTTTTGAGCCGGGATGGGGGTGCCAGAACAATCGACGAACGAGGACATAGCAGTAGCCTGAAGTTCGTTTTGGACGGTAACAAGACGGGAGGCATCATGGCGGGAGTGGAAGGTGATGTCCTTTCCCACCTGTTGAAGGAGACGCAGGTGGAAGAGGAGGTCATCACTGGCTAGAGGCGCAGAAGCAGGGATGGAGAAAAACTTAGTAAAGGAAGGAGGTGCAAAGAGAGAGGACAGAGGGAGGACCGAGGAGCGAGGACGAGAAGAGGACGAAACTGGAGAACAAGAGGAAAGAGAACGAGGGAGGGAGGGCAGAAAAGGGGCGAGGGTGACATGACTAGAGGGAGAAGAGGAAGACGCAGAAATAACTACAGGAGAGGAGATGAAAGCCTGGGTAGTGGAGGGTGGAGAAAGACGTGACGAAGACGGAAGGGTAGTAGAAGAATTCGGAACGGTAATGGACGAGAGGGACGATCGACGATCGAGGGATATATCAGCGGGCCGGTCGAGAGCACCCAAAACCATCCCCGACTCACCGTGCTCCCGCGGTGAACCGGACTGACAGCCAGACAACAGACTCCCAAGTGGCAGGCTGCATGCCACAAGGGGCTCACTCACCGGAACCACTAAAGCAGAAGCCATAAACAGGGAAGAACAGGGAAAAAAGCATAAGTCGTCACCATAGCAAGAGAAAAGGGGGTAAAGCATGGAAGAAGATACTGCAGTTACCAGGTGCCCTTGGAAACGAAAGGGAGAAAGACCTCCGCATGGGCACGAAACCCAGATTTTTTTTTTTTTTTTTTTTTTTTTTTTAAAGAGACAATGAACGGAGGAAGGAAAAACACAGATAAAACAAAAAGGTCCATGTGCCTAAAGGCATCCTCCATTCATAAAATGTTTGTAACAACTGGATTTAAACATTTGTAGATTGTAAGTTTGTGGAAAGCAATTCGAGGGAAGTGAATTCCAAAGAGTAGTAGCTCTGGGGATAAATGAATTCTGATATGCAGAAGTTCTGCATTGTGGAGGAGAAAGTGTAAATTCATGGGCGCTCTCAGCTGCCCTAGTTCTACGGGGAAAGATGTGGAGAGGCGGCACAATTGAAGCAAGTTCCTCGGAACAATTACTGTGAAAATATCTGTAGAATAATGCAAGGGATGCAACGTTTCTTCGTATGGATAATGTAGGAAGGTCCTGTGTGATTGCAGGGTTATTGATTAATCTAATAGCTTTATTTTGAATTTTGTCCAACTGCCTCAATGCAACCACTCCACTTCCACCCCACAGAGGTGAACAGTAATCCATCTGAGAACGCACATGACTTTTATATATTACGGCCAACTGCTCGTCAGTGAAGAATTCTCGAACTCTGTACAGGAGTCCCAGTTTTTTAGAGGCATTCTTAGCAATGCTTCTAACATAATGTGTCCAGCTCAAGTTAGTAGTTAATGTTACACCGAGAATGTCAATACTAGGGGAAGTGGGAATATTTACATCATTAAAAAATATATGGGAGTCAGTGAGATTCTGTCGGTTAGAAAATTGAATGTACTTGGTTTTCTGTGCATTAAAGGAAACTAGATTCTTTTGTCCCCATCCATTAATTCTAGAAAGGTCCTGGTTCAGAGAAATTGCAGTGTTTATTTTTGAATTTGTAAGATCGGGTTGGGTGAAAGAATTGGTAAATGTGAAGGAACTGTGGAGTGTTGAGTCATCTGCGTAGGAATGTATTGGATTATGAGTGGTAGATATGAGATCATTGATATGAATGAGGAACAAAATTGGGGCCAAAACTGATCCCTGGGGAACACCAGCATTTATTGAGTGAAATTGAGAATAAAGACCATCTACCATTACACGTATTTTTCTGTTATGAAGATAAGAAGAAATTAGTGGAACTAATGATGCAAGGCCGTAGTGTGACATCTTCGACAATAAGGATTGATGCCAGACTCTATCAAATGCCTTTGATATATCCAGTGCTATTGTATGTGTTTCACCACGTTGGTCTGTAGCTTGGTTGATTTGATGCGTAAGAAGGCAAAGCATGTCTGCAGTTGATCGACATCGTCTAAAACCATATTGCCTATCACTGATTAATTTATTATTCTCAAGATGCTTAATTATGTGATTATTTAATATAATTTCAAAGACTTTACCAAGAGTGGAAGTTATAGCTATTGGTCTGTAGTTTGATGGATCTGAAGAGGCACCTTTTTTAGGAACTGGATGGATGTTTGCTTCTTTCCAGGGTACTGGGAAACATGAGGTATGAGTACACAGACGGAAAAAATTTGCCAATACAGGAGCGAGCACCAAGGAGCAATTCTTAAGTACTATTGGAGGAATTTCATCTCGACCAGGAGCCTTATCTACTGAGAGATTCTGCAAAATAGTTTTGACATGTCTGGTGTGGATCTTAAGTGAGGGAATTTCAGGCGAATTAAAATTAAGTACAGGGACATCTTGATTTATTTCATCTAAGGTTGAGTTGGTGGAGAAATATCCGCAAGAAGGTTAGCTTTACCTCGTGGGTCACTTACAAGATTGCCAGTCGGAGATTTTAATGGTGGAATGGATGAAGCAGTAGTGAAGTTGGATTTAAATGAGTTAAGAGTAGACCAAAATATTTTGTTATCATTTGGATTATTTAGAAGTTTATTTGCCTGCTTGTGGAGAAAGTTTGATTTAGTTAGGTTTAATACAGTTTTGGCATGATTTCTGATGTTTCTAAAGTAATTAAAGGCTTCATGTGTTTTTGATCTTGTGTATGCATTGTAGGCTATTGCTTTTTGTTCAGTTACTCTAGCACAATTATGGTCAAACCATTTAGGTAAATTAGATCTTTTACTGTACTTTTGATGAGGAATAAAAGTTTCCATTCCAATTTTTACAAAATCTTGTATGTGGCTCAAGGTGGAGTGTGCATCATTAGAAAAGAAAGAGGTCCAGGGAATATCAATAAAGAAACCTTGAAGACCCTCCCAGTCTGCCCTATCATAATGCCATTTAGTCACCAAAACAGGTTCAGAGTGGGAAGGTGTGGTAGGTGATAGACAGGTGGCCTGTATCAGACAGTGATCAGAAGATCCAAGCGGGGACCTCACTGTAACATCATAATTTTCTGAATTGGTTGTTAAAAATAAGTCCAGTAGGTGGGAATTATGATTAGGATTATCTGGTACACGGGTGGGTTGGTTGACTAGTTGAGTGAGATTAAATGAGTCTGCAAATAGCTCACATTCAAGACCAGCATCATCAGTCCTGGCTGAATGAGTGAGCCATTCAACATTATGGACATTAAAATCACCCAACACAGTGATTTCAGAAGAAGCATTTAAGTTGAGGACACTGAGTTGTGAGGACAGAGAATCAAAAAGACTTTGCTCTGGAGGAGTATTTGGGGAACGGTAGATGCAACATATGTATTTAAATTTACCAGCAGAAATTAATTTTTATATAGAATAATCAAAATAGGGACAATTGAAACTAGTAACCTCCTCCAGGGCAATTTCAGATTTTGCGAAGCAACATACACCTCCCTTAGGTCTGAAATTTTGGAGCAGTTGATAACCTGGAAAATTAAATCTAGACGGGTCAGATGTGGATGTTACTTGAGTCTCTGTCAAAAAAAGGAGAGTAGGGGATTCTGCTTGAAGAAATTGGTGTACAGAATTGATGTTAGAGTGAAGTCCCCTTATATTACTAAAAAAAAAGCTGCACCGATGAGCAGCTTTGGGACGTTGCAATGCTCTTGACACAGTCGCATGATGACGACCGAGAGGGCCCTGTGTCAACGACCCAACCCTACCGGGGGTGGATATCCGAGGGACCACCAGGTTTGCTCTTAACAATTGCACTGCCATATTTATTTGGTAAAGGTGTATGGTGTTACATGTATATGTAGTGGGAAGAGTAGTGTTTTATGGATAGAGGATAGCGATGTAGGGCAATGTCGTGAAGTTGGATGTGTATGTTGTATAAAGAGGGTTTTCCTGATACCCCTGATGTGTGAGGCAGAAAGATATGTATCCAGCTACCAGGGCCTGGGAGAGAAAATGGAATTCAGGCGATTCCCTGAGTCTCCCGAAACCTTGGCGGTAGTACTTCCCTGGGCGGGGCTGCCTACCCCTACTACCTAGAAGAATGTGGCCAATTGAGATGGGACAGGTCTCGGCTTTAAGCTAGGGACCTTGTACAACCCGGGCATTTGTCCTGCAGCTTTGTCCCACGGAGAACGGGGCCGGCGTAGTCACCTGACACACTCACTGGGAAGAGAGAAGAGAGTCAGAAACCCCAAAGCAACCCTATAGTGCCTATCCTCCAGCAACGAGCCTTGCGAGCCCTGGCCGGCAGCACCTGTCGCCAGGTGGACTCTGCCAACTCAGCAGTGATCAGAGACACCAAGGCGAAGCCCTAAGGAAACTAGAACCTCCGAAGCAGTTGAAGAGAAAGGAAGGAAGCAAACAGGGAAGTCAACCGGAAGGGAAGGGAGGGACGGGACCATAAAAGTTCAAGGGTGGGAGACCGGTCTCTGATGGCAGCCCCAGGAGAAAGCGGAAGAGGGAAAAACGAAAACCAGAAAGGAGGAGAAAGAAAAGGACATGACAAAATTAGTTGGAGGTGATAGGGAGAGCGGCCAAGAACCTTGGCCGCTCCACCTACAAGCCCGGAAGCCCCCAAACGGCGGCAACGAGTCATGTGGCAAGGGGGTTTCCATACAATGCTGGCTCGCTATCGCTCGCCAGGAAGAAATCGACACCTGAATGGGGATAAACGTCTTAAAACATTTGGCTGAATGGGGCCGAATGGATTCAAGCCAGGGAAAGAAAGAAAAGGAGAGAAAGATAACAAAAAAGCCTGTGACCCCCCTTAAAGGAAACATGAGGATTGAATTATATCTGAATAATTGTGAAACAACCGGAATAATTGGCTTTGCATGAGATCAATTTCGCTTAACCCCTTCTGTACCGTCGACATCCTTTTAACCTTATTCTGGCTACTATTAGACTATTGTATTCAGTTCATATAGGGCCTCCAACAATTCACAGGCTTCGAACTATCTCACTCAAGCCTTTTTACTGCCAAATATCCTTCTTAAACTGCACAAAATTGATTAAGCAGGGGTCACCGTTTTTTTTTATTATCTTTCTCTCCTTCCCTGGCTGTTTTAAGACTGTTTTAAGATGTTTATCCCCATCCAGGTGTTGATTTCTTCCTGAGAGCGATAGCGAGCCAGCATTGTATGGAGAAATCCGGCTTCGCCGGAGAAATTTTTCTATCGAAAAATGTACAAACTTAGCTTGCTGTCAAAACACAAATATACATATGCTGGCTCGCTACCGCTCGCCAGGAAAATATTGACACCTGGATGGGGGTAATCTTCTTAAAACAGTAGACTGACTGGGGCCGAATGGATACAAGCCAAAGAGAGAGGGAGTGAAAGAGAAAAAAAAAGCGAGGTGGGCTCACTTACATATAGTTAGAATAAAGTTAAAAATATGTCGTCACCGGTACAGAAGGGGTTAAAGAGATATAGGCAGGCGGTAATTAACCCCTTCAAGCTCCAATACGCATTTTTTTTTCTGTTTTCTGGTAATTATTAGACGATTTTATTCAGATTAGGAAGGGTATATGGAAGTCAGAGGGTTGATTGAGCTAGTCTTTACCGTTTTAATACCCACAGATTCTTCCTAAGCTGCATCTATCTATCTATCTATCTATCTATTGCCGGACGCCTTACTCCCCTTACGAGGGTGGCCATACACAGAATGCCCCCAAGCGGACCTATTCCCTGTGAGAGGGACAACCCGAGCAGTTTAGTGAAGGACTTACAGGATTGACCACTCAATTTAGGATCCGTCCAACTCCGAGGCCCTCTTGTGCATCTTGTTAGCACTATTTTTCTACAGTGGTGTTCGGCTAATCCATCCACTAACCTGCCTTACCCTTAGGTAAGCAGTAAGCAGTACGGATTTGTATCAGGTTTACTCCCCTAGACAGGTTGCCAACCAAGGCTGACTAGTCCCATCCACCCGGATTTGTATAAGGTTGTCTCCCCTAGATGAGTTGCCGACCAAGGCTAACGAGTCCCATCCACCCTAAGCTGCATACAATCGTCTAATGATAGCCAAAATAAACTGCTAACACGCGTCAGAGCTTCAAGGGGTTAAGTTAGATAATGGAGATGTGGTCACGTGGAATACCCGGTGGGTTGCCGAGTGCTATAATAAGCTCAAACCTATTATAGTGGAGAGCTCCAAGGTTAAGGGGAGGCACTTGTTTTTTCGGGACCTCCTTCTTCCTCATGTTTATCCCTATTAGTTTTGAGATTTTAAGACATTGGTTCCATTAGTTTGGGGATTTTATGACCTTTCACCCCATTTCTTTGTCAATATTAGGACCCTTCATGCCATTTAGGTGTCAATTTTTACTAGCGAACGATAGCGAGCCTGTAATTTTAGAAGGAATCGGCCTTTGGCCAGGACAATTTTCTACCAATTTTTTTACAAATCTATCTTGAAGGGTGGTCTAGGGGGTGTTTTTCTAAGCTTGATGGAGGTCTAGGGAGGAAACTAAAACAATATATGAATAAATGAATTAATAGACCAAACGAACAGAAACTGTCCCCTTAAGTTAGATATTCATATGGATGAGATACAGTAGGCTACAGGTAGGTGTGAGATAGACTTGACTGCTGAGGGGCACTTGACTTACAACAAAGCCGTGTTTTTATGCTCTTCCCTATTTGTAAGTTTGCCATACCAACCGTCAGTTTAACCCCTTCTGTACCGGCGAAGTCCTTTTTCCTTCATTCTAGCTATATTTAGACGATTTTGTGCGGTTTAAGAATGTTCTGTGGTAGTGAAAAGGGTTAAGTGAGATAGTTCGAAGCCTGTTTATTGCTGGAGGCCCTTTTTGAAACTGAATAAAATCGTCTAATCGTAGCTAGAATAATGCTAAAAGGACGTCACCGGTACAGAAGGGGTTAACAAATACCGCGCTGAATTTTGACGAGTTCATCGATGTTCATGACACTAGAAATATTATAACTCCATGAACTACACAAGGATATATGCATCCACTAATTTGTAAATGCGGTGTTTATATTATATATTTTTGTATGTGTATGAAGGAAACAAAAGGCAAGTTGCCTACAACGAGTGTCTCTCCCAGAGCCAAAAGAGTGACAGAGCCAAATTCAAGGGACATTGTGGTCAAAATGCCTGGACACACGAAGTTTAAAGCAGTTTAATTAATTTGATGAAGGAAAGATTGATTGAGGGAGAGAGTTCCAGAGTTCAATAGTTTAGTAGAAGAAAGACTGAGAACATTTGCCAATTCTTGGATTGGAGAGTTGGGCAGAATAGGAGTGAGACTATGTTGAAAGGCGGGTGCCTCACAATCGCCTCAAGGGAGGGGGTATGCACTGAGAGAGCTCTGAAAAAGACTGATTGTTGTAGTAGTTATAGAAGAGTGAAAGAGATGCAACATTGCGGCATGTAAAAATAGATTGTAGGGAACTATTAAGAGGAAGTGAGTTGATGAGGCAAAATACTTTTGACTCTACTCTTTCGAGAAGTGCGGTATGGGTGGAACCCCCTCGCACATGCGAACAATACTTAATAAATGGGCGTACTGTGCCCCTATACAGAGCACAAGCTGTGCGGGGGTGAAGAACCCACGGAGACGGTTGAGCACACCTAACTTCTGGGAAGATGTTTTTAGCAAGAGTGGTAATATGATATTTCCAAGGAAGGTTGGATGAAAAAGATACTCCAAGAACAATGACAGAAGATGAAGGGTTGATCTGTATATTGTTGAAGAGTAATTGATAGTCTTGTGGACGATTGTGGCGGGTAGATAGAGGGTGAAATTAGGTCTTGGCGGCATTGAAAGTAACAAGGTATTCTCTGCCCCAATCAGAAATAGTTGCTAGATCAGAAGATAGGCGTTCTATGGCCTGTCACGTGACTTTTGGAGTGGTTGCATGCTGGGTTGTTGTGAATAAGTAGTTGAATAGTGTAAGGTAGAGTCATCAGCATATAAGTGGACGAGACTAGAGGTACCGTACAGTTGAGACCATTAATGACTATTAGAAAGAGAACTAGAGACAGGGCAGAACCCTGAGGAACACTGGAGTTGATAGGTTGAGGAAGTGTGTGATAGTCGTCCACAGTTGCAGTTATGGAACGGTCAGAAAGGAAATTAGAGACAAAGGCACAGAAAGAGAGATAGAAACTGAAGGAGGCTAGTTTGGAAATTAGAGATTTGTGCCAGACTCTATCGAAGGCTTTCGATTTGTCTAGCACAATAGAAAAAGTCTCACCGATTTCCTGAAAGAAATAAGACCAAGAGTTAGTAAGATAAGCAAGGAGATCACCAGTAAGGTGACCCTTAAGGAAGCAATAGTGGTGATCTGAAAGTAGATTATGGGAAGATAAATGTTTAAGAAATTTTGAATTAGGGATAGTTTAAAAAAAACTTTAGAGATGCATGAAATTAGAGCAATTGGATGATAGTTGGAGGGCTGAGAGCGGTCACCCTTCTTTGTTGGGACAGGTTGAACGAGAGCAAACTTCTAGCAAGAAGGAAAGACGTTAGAGGAAAGACAGAGACGAAAGCAGTATTTGTCAGGAGTTCATTAAAAAGCTGTACTAAATCAGGTATTAGAGTAAATAATGAAAATGAAAGTGTTTGGTTAGAAGTTAACGAAGGTAGTGAGACTTTAGTTATTGGAGTTATGTATAGACCGCCAAATATGAGTAGAAATGACGGAACATCATTATGGGAGGAAATTAAAATAGCATCAAGGCTTAGCAACGTGTGCATTATGGGGGATTTTAATTTCCCTAATATAGATTGGCAGCAACAAATAGGCGACTCTGATTCAAAGGAGTTTATTGAGGTAGTACAAGATAGTTTTTTATCTCAATTCATAGATACGCCAACTAGAGGTGATAATATTCTCGATTTAGTTTTCAGTAACAATGAACATATGATAAATAGTGTAGAAATCGGGGACCACCTAGGAAATAGTGATCACAATTCTGTGTATTTTAATATACAATGGAAAGGTAATACCAGAGAGAATACAACATTAATACCTGACTTCAGAAAAGCCAATTATGGTGGGTTAAGAGAACCCCCGTTAGCGGAAAAAATTAAGTCGATCCAGGTGTCCAAATGAGTGTATCCTTTCTCAGGCACCTGTCATCTTAAGTCAGGAGGAGACGTCAAACTTGGTAGATACATACGATAATTTTATCAAGTCAGTATTCAATGCGCAAAATAAATATATCCCCAAAAGAAAATTTAGATCAACACAGAACCAACCCAAATGGATGAATAATAGACTATTAGATCTTCTAGGACAAAAGAGAGGAATATATAGAAAAATTAGAAAAGGCGAAATTCACCTACTTGCTTACTATCAGAATCTATCAAGACAGGTAAAAAAGGATATTAGGAAAGAAAAAAGAAATTATGAAATTAAGGTTGCCAATGACTCAAAAAATAATCCTAAAGCTTTTTACCAACTATATAAATCCAAGGTTAGAGATGTAATTGGTCCCCTTAAAACTTCGATAGGAAAATTGACAGAAAGTGATTTAGAAATGTGCAGTACATTAAATAGTCAATTTCTTTCCGTTTTCACTAATGAAAATTTGGCACAGTTTCCAGAAGTCCGTAAGGTATACAGCGATAGTATAGAAAATAGGTTAAGTACGGTTACTATAAGTAGAAATGATGTGGTTAAGGAAATTGACAGACTGAAACCTCATAAATCGCCTGGTCCTGATGAGGTATATGCTAGAGTATTAAAAGAATGCAGAGATGAGTTAAGTTATCCATTAACATTTCTATTTAACAAGTCATTAGAAACAGGTATAGTTCCAGAAGCTTGGAAGCTTGCAAATGTAGTTCCGATCTTCAAAAAAGGTGATAATCAATAGCATCCAATTACCGTCCCATTAGTCTCACTTCAATCATAGGAAAACTACTAGAGTCAATTATTGCTAGGAAAATGAGAAACCACTTAGAAACATTTAACTTAATCAATTCTTCTCAGCATGGATTCACTCAGGGACGGTCTTGCCTTACTAATTTGCTTAGTTTTTTCTCAGAGGTATATGAAGCAGTAGATAATGACAAGTCATATGATATTATATATTTAGATTTCAGTAAAGCTTTCGACAGAGTCCCTCATGAGAGATTGATGAGAAAGGTTGAGGCACATGGAATAGGTGGGGCGTTGTTAGGATGGATTAGGTCATGGCTAATTGGTAGGAAGCAGAGAGTCAGCATAAATGGTACCAAGTCAAAATGGGGAGCAGTCAAAAGTGGTGTCCCCCAGGGATCGGTATTAGGTCCCCTGTTGTTTCTTATATACATAAATGACCTAGATTTAGGTATAACTAGTAGGATAAGTAAATTCGCAGACGATACTAAAATAGGGAGATCAATTGATTCAGATAGCGATATAGAGTGCCTCCAAAGGGATCTAGATACCTTACATGAATGGTCAGTAAATTGGCAGATGAAGTATAACATTGACAAATGCAAGGTATTAAAGATAGGGAAGATGCAAACAAATGTTAAATATAAACTAGCTAATTTAGAATTAGAAAATTCAGACTGCGAGAAAGATCTAGGTGTGTTTGTTAGCAATGATTTGAAGCCTAGAAAACAGTGTATAAGCGTTCGTAATAAGGCAAACAGGATTCTCGGGTTCATCTCTAGGAGTGTGAGTAACAGAACTGCTGATGTTATCTTAAAACTTTACTTGTCATTAGTGAGACCCCACATGGATTATGCTGTCCAATTTTGGTGTCCTTATTACAGAATGGACATAGATTCATTGGAGAGAGTACAGCGTAGAATGACAAAAATGATCCATAATATTAGAAATCTTTCGTATGAAGAAAGGTTGAAGAAATTAGGTTTACATTCGTTAGAGAGACGCAGAGTTAGAGGGGATATGATAGAGGTGTTCAAGTGGGTTAGTGGGATTAACAAAGGGGACATGGCAAATGTACTAAAGCTCAGTGATAGCGAAAGAACTCGTACCAATGGTTTCAAATTAGATAAATTTCGTTTCAGAAAAGATATAGGCAAGTATTGGTTTGGTAACAGAGTTGTAGATGGGTGGAATGGACTACCAAGTGCTATAGTGGGATCTAAAACTGTAGGGAGCTTTAAGATAAAATTGGATAAGCATATGGACGAGAAGGGTTGGGTGTGAAGGGGGATCAGCCGGGTTGGGCCAATCAGCGCTCTGCAGACCTCCACAATCCTGCGTTAATCTCTAACCGTTTTGGTAAGATGATCCTCAGGGTATTAGAGTGTGAAGCCTATAATTGGGCTTTGTAATTGAATTGGGGTTGTGTGGGACAGGGATCTGCCTTGCTTAGGCCAATCGGCTTTCTGCAGACTCCCATTTTCTTATGTTCTCATGTTCTTATGAAAGAGTTTGCCTAGGCAGGGAGTCGGCACGGAAGAACAGTTTTTGAGTACAACAGGAGGAACACCATATGGTACGTTCGCGTTCTTGTTATTAAGCTCATAGAGGGCAGGAAGTACATCCTTAGAAGAGATTATGATCTTAGGCATAAGTAAGTGAGATGAGTGTGGAGAGGGAAGAAAAGCACGGAATCAACCAGGTAACAAAGATATATATATATATATACATACATAATTATACAGTATATACTGTATATACAGTATATACATATATATACATATATATATATATATATATATATATATATATACACATATATATATATATATATATACAGCATATACAGTATATAAATTATATATATATATACAGGGTGTCCAAGGAGGAAAGGGCATAACTTTGGGAAATGATAAAACAAGGTATTCTAAGCCTAAAATGTTCTATAACAAAAACTCCAAATCACAATAGTTAAAAAGATATTGAAAGTTTTATATAGTGTCCTCCCCCACCTCACTGTAATGGACTCTTCCATGTCAGTTAGTTTCCAACTGGTTCAAAGTGAGCTATTATATCTATAATAATATTGCAACTTACAGATTTATATCTTCACAATAATATGGTAAAATAATTGCAGTTTGATGGAGGTGTGGTAGGTACTAGGACAGGTAGGCCACCCTTATGGGGAAATACTTAAGAAAATGCCATTTTCAACATGCAATATCTCTTTACTGGTTGAGATTTGGAATATTTCTTATAGGACATTTTAGGCTTAGAATATTTTGTTTTATAATTTCCCAAAGTTATGCCCTTTCCTCCTGGGACACCCTGTATATATATATATATATATATATGTGTGTGTGTGTGTGTGTTAATTTTAAGTCAAATCTTTCTAACTCAAGAACAACTTAAATCCAACTTTAGTTCCTCATAAGATATTTTACCTGTGACCAGGTGACACTACAATATATGAAAGAACATTGGATGATTGTATCACACTAAATGTAACTTGTAATAGTTCACAAAAATAATATCAATATATATGTTTTTCACAAGAATGCAAATGTCACTATCCATAGACCTGTCATGAAAAACAAAAACAAATAAACAAAATTCTATTAAACATAAAAATGCACAGTACTTTATGAACTATGATGGTCACACAAAGGTTGCATTAAGATGGTATGGCAACAACAACCCTTACCAGACGACTCACTATGGCTTAAGGGGGATCACCTGCTTTTTGTATCTCCTTTTCTCTCTTTCTCTGACTTTTATCGATTTGGCCCCATTCAGCCTACTGTTTTAAGACGTTTACCCCCATCCAGGCGTAAAAATGTTCCTGGCGAGCGGTAGCGAGCCAGCATATATATTTTGTTTTATTTTACAGCAAGCTAAATTTGTAAATTTTTCGATAGAAAAATGCCTCCGGCGAAGCCAGATTTCTCCATCAATGCTGGCTCGCTATCGCTTGCCAGGAAGAAATCGACACCTGGATGGGGATAAACGTCTTAAAACAATTGGCTGAATGAGGCCGAATGGATACAAGCAAGAGAAAGATAAAAAAAGCAGGTGACCCCCCTTAATAGAATGTAATGTGAAGCAACTACATACTTCAACCCTCTTTAGACAACAAGTGCGGTAACAGACCACAAACATTCTGTAATACTGTTAAGGGGACATGGACCGTTTTTCTGGTCCCTTTTTTCCCTCGTGTTTAGCCCCATTAGTTGTCAGATGTTGAGAGGTTTGCCCCATTAGTTAGTCTATTTTAAAACCCTTCGCCCCCTTTTGTCGTCAATATTTAGATCTTTCGTGCTATTTAGGTGTCGATTTTTTCCCTGGCGAAAGATGGCGAGCCTGTACTGTAATGTTGGAAGAACCGGCCGGGAAATTTTTCTACCGAAAAATTTACAAATTAATCTAGAAGGGGGATCTAATGGATGTTTTTTTTTTTTTTATTTGATGGAGGTCTAGGGAGGAAACTAGACAAATAATGAATACATGCAATAAACGCCCAAACAGTGAACCATCCCCCTTTAATTAAGACATTTGCCTTTTCAACTCCAAATAACCGAAGCATTATTGCTATGAGGAAATACCCAGGATTGACAAATAAACCCACTGGTGTAAACAGAGTATTTATATTGTCAACCACAATGGAAATACAAGTGCTCAGTAGAATACGAATCTCTACCCTACATGGAAACCTGAGCAAGTGCACGGCATCTTAAGGGGAGACTGGCCGTTTGTTTGGTCTATTAATTCAATTATTCATATATTTTTTTAGTTTCCTCCCTAGACCTCTATCGAGCTTAGAAAAACACCCCCTAGACCCCCATTCAAGATAAATGTGTAACATTTTCGGTAGAAAAATTTCCCGGCCGAAGGCCGGTTCCTCTTAAAATTGCCGGCTCGCTCTCGCTCGCCAGGAAATAATCTACACCTAAATGGCACGAAAGGTCTTAAAATTGACAACGAAATGGGGCAAAAGGTGTTAAAATCGCCAAACTAATGGGCCGAACGTCTTATAATCTCAAAACTAGTGGGGCTAAACATGAGGTAGAAGGGAGTCCAGAAAAACGGTCTGCCACCCCTAAATTCGTCTAAACTATTATGAGCTATAGAAGTGGGCCAAGTGGGTGAATCAGGCCAAAATGGGGAGAGTGGTCATGGTAGAATTGAGTTTAGCGGTAGAAATGGGCTGAAGGATCGAATTGAACAGAGTGATTGATTGGGTTGAGAGGTTGAATTGAGTAGGGCACTGAAATTGGATTGAGCCATCAAATTGGAACTAACCGTTATATTAGCCACAACAGTCAATTTGGACCATCCAGTCAAAATGGGCCAAATAGTCTGATTGTGTACAGTATGTCATCAAATAGTCTGATCGTGTCCAGTATGTCATCAAATAGTCTAATCGTGTACAGTATGTCATCAAATAGTCTGATCGTGTACAGTATGTCATCAAATAGTCTGATCGTGTACAGTATGTCATCAAATAGTCTGATCGTGTACAGTATGTCATCGAATAGTCTGATCGTGTACAGTATGTCATCAAATAGTCTGATCGTGTACAGTATGTCATCAAATAGTCTGATCGTGTACAGTATGTCATCAAATAGTCTGATCGTGTACAGTATGTCATCAAATAGTCTGATCGTGTACAGTATGTCATCAAATAGTCTGATCGTGTACAGTATGTCATCAAATAGTCTGATCGTGTACAGTATGTCATCAAATAGTCTGATCGTGTACAGTATGTCATCAAATAGTCTGATCGTGTACAGTATGTCATCAAATAGTCTGATCGTGTACAGTATGTCATCAAATAGTCTGATCGTGTACAGTATGTCATCAAATAGTCTGATCGTGTACAGTATGTCATCAAATAGTCTGATCGTGTACAGTATGTCATCAAATAGTCTGATCGTGTACAGTATGTCATCAAATAGTCTGATCGTGTACAGTATGTCATCAAATAGTCTGATCGTGTACAGTATGTCATCAAATAGTCTGATCGTGTACAGTATGTCATCAAATAGTCTGATCGTGTACAGTATGTCATCAAATAGTCTGATCGTGTACAGTAGGTCATCAAATTTTGGACAACAATGGAAGCAAATTTCACCTAATTTTCTTATCACTTGATTTGATTCGAAAACTAGATAATATATAATGATAAGTACATGAACAAATTAAAAACAACATCGTTTATGACTAAAAACAGACGATGCCGGGATTCTGTAGGACAAGTTTTACTTTTAGTTGTGGTATATATTTATGCAAATTTTTACCTAATTCAGAAACTAAACATTTTCAAATAGGCAGTGCCGATCTTCTGCTCTTATACTCCTCTGTACACAAGCCAAATCTCATTTATGGGGGCTTATTTATATGCTAATTTATATATATTTTTATTATTTTTCTAGTTTCCTCCCAAGACCTCCATCAAACTTTAAAAAATAATCAATTAGTTCCCCTTTCTAGATTAATTTGTACATTTTTCAGTAGAAAATTGGCCCGGCCGAAAGCCGGTTCTTCCCAAATTACAGGGTCAATGTCGTTCGTTAGGAAACAAATTGACACCTAAATAACACGAAAGGTCTTGATATTGACAAAGAAATGGGTCGAAAGGTCTTAAAATCGACAAACTAATGGGGCAAACATTAACATCTGAAAACTAATGAGGCAAAAACATGACGGAGACTCCTTGTGTCCAGACATTTTGGCTCGAACGTTCCTTGATTTTGACCCTGTCACTCTTTTAACTCTGGGGAGGCACTCGTCACAAGCAGTTTTGCCTTTTGTCTCCCTCATACACATAGTAAAAAGAAAGACAAAGACTATCTCATGTAATCCCTCAGATCCTTCTTACATTGCACAAAGTCGTATATCGGGCATACAAAGCAAGAATGAAATTAAGGGGGATGACTTGCTTATTTTCTCTCTTTCTCTGGCTTGTATCCATTCGGCCCCATTCAGCCTACTGTTTTAAGACTTTTATCCCCATCCAGGTGTAAAATTTTTACTGGTGAGCGGTAGCGAGCCAGCATA
The DNA here is from genome assembly GCA_032716605.1 of Paralithodes platypus. Lineage (NCBI taxonomy): Eukaryota > Metazoa > Arthropoda > Malacostraca > Decapoda > Lithodidae > Paralithodes > Paralithodes platypus. Next base: position 32,391,369 of record CM064507.1, on the reverse strand, counting down.
TTTTTAAAATGTTATTGACAGCAGGCTAAATTTGTACATTTTTCGATAGAAAAATTTCTCCGGCGAAGCCTGATTTCTTCATATAATGCTGACTTGCTATCGCTCGCCAGGAAGAAATCGACACCTAGATGGGGATAAACGTCTTAAAGTAGTTGGCTGAATGGGACCGAATGGATACAAGCCAGAGAAAAAGAGAAAAGGAGAGAAAGATAAACAAAAGCCTGTGACCCCCCAACAAAAGCCGTGGCTGGCAGAGAAGGGTTAGTAAATGTTGACTGTGTGTGTGGGTCATCATGGCGTCATCAGTAAATGTTGACTGTGTGTGTGTCATCATGGCGTCATCAGTACACACAGTACACACACTCACACCCACTGTCTTGCTTGGCTGGCTATATAACACATTAAGGGGGGTCACCTGTGTGTGTGGGTCATCATGGCGTCATCAGTACACACACTCACACCCACTGTCTTGCTTGGCTGGCTATATAACACATTAAGGGGGGTCACCTGTGTGTGTGGGTCATCATGGCGTCATCAGTACACACTCACACCCACTGTCTTGCTTGGCTGGCTATATAACACATTAAGGGGGTCACCTGTGTGTGTGGGTCATCATGGCGTCATCAGTACAAACACTCACACCCACTGTCTTGCTTGGCTGGCTATATAACACATTAAGGAGGGTCACCTGTGTGTGTGAGTCATCATGGCGTCATCAGTACACACACTCACACCCACTGTCTTGCTTGGCTGGCTATATAACACATTAAGGAGGGTCACCTGTGTGTGTGGGTCATCATGGCGTCATCAGTACAAACACTCACACCCACTGTCTTGCTTGGCTGGCTATATAACACATTAAGGAGGGTCACCTGTGTGTGTGAGTCATCATGGCGTCATCAGTACACACACTCACACCCACTGTCTTGCTTGGCTGGCTATATAACACATTAAGGAGGGTCACCTGTGTGTGTGGGTCATCATGGCGTCATCAGTACAAACACTCACACCCACTGTCTTGCTTGGCTGGCTATATACACATTAAGGAGGGTCACCTGTGTGTGTGAGTCATCATGGCGTCATCAGTACACACACTCACACCCACTGTCTTGCTTGGCTGGCTATATAACACATTAAGGAGGGTCACCTGTGTGTGTGGGTCATCATGGCGTCATCAGTACAAACACTCACACCCACTGTCTTGCTTGGCTGGCTATATAACACATTAAGGAGGGTCACCTGTGTGTGTGAGTCATCATGGCGTCATCAGTACACACACTCACACCCACTGTCTTGCTTGGCTGGCTATATAACACATTAAGGGGGGTCACCTGTGTGTGTGGGTCATCATGGCGTCATCAGTACACACACTCACATCCACTGTCTTGCTTGGCTGGCTATATAACACATTAAGGGGGGTCACCTGTGTGTGTGGGTCATCATGGCGTCATCAGTACAAACACTCACACCCACTGTCTTGCTTGGCTGGCTATATAACACATTAAGGAGGGTCACCTGTGTGTGTGAGTCATCATGGCGTCATCAGTACACACACTCACACCCACTGTCTTGCTTGGCTGGCTATATAACACTTTTAGGGGGGTCACCTGTTTTTCGTTCTGTCCTTTTCTATCTTTCTCTGGCTTGTATCCATTTGGCCCCATTCAGCCTACTGTTTTAAGACGTTTATCCCCATCCAGGTGTCAATTTTTTACTGGTGAGCGGTAGCGAGCCAGCATATTTTTTAGTTTAGTTTGACAGCAGGCTAAATTTGTATATTTTTCGATAGAAAAATGTCTCCGGCGAAGCCGGATTTCTTCATATAATGCTGGCTCGCTATCGCTCGCCACGAAGAAATCGACACCTAGATGGGGATAAACGTCTTAAAATAGTTGGCTGAATGGGGCCGAATGGATACAAGCAAGATAAAAAGAGAAAAGGACAGAAATAACAAAGCAGGTCAGGTCAGGTGTATATGCTATACACGAGGGAGAAAAGAGTCCAGAAAAAGGGAGTAGTACCCCCTTAATTACGCCAGCATTTTCCTTCATTCTGGTTATCATCAGACGTGTACAGCATACTGTATTTAGTTTAAGGGAGCCCACCTCACTTTTGTTTTATCTTTCTCTCCCTCTCTCTTTGGCTTGTATCCATTCGCCCCCATGCAGCCTACTGTTTTAAGACGTTTACCCTATCCTGGTGTCAATATTTTCCTGGCGAGCGGTAGCGAGCCAGCATATATATATATATCTTTGTTTCGATAGAAAGATGTCTCCGGCGAAGCCGGATTTCTCCATACAATGCTGGCTCGCTATCGCTCGTCAGGAAGAAATCGATATTGGATGGGGATAAAAGTCTTAAAACAGTTGGCTGAATGGGGCGGAATGGATAAAAGCCAGGGAAAGAGAAAATGAGAAAGATAAAAAATGTCTGTGACCCCCCTTAAGGAGAAGTTCAGTGTTAATTGAGATTGATTCATGAATACCATTCCTTAACCCCTTCTGTACCGGTGAAGTCTTTTTTTATTTTAGGCTAGTCTCTTTTTAGAGGATACTGTGCAGCTTAGGAAAGATCTGTGGCGCTAAAAGGGTTAATTGAGATAGTTCGAAGCCTATTAATCATTGGAGGGACTTTTAAAACTGAATAAAATAGTTTAATAGAAGCCAGAATTAAGTCGCCGGTACAGAAGGGGTTAACTGCATAAAATCGTCTAAAGTCCATTCCATATAACCTGGTGGAAATTAGTAACGCTGCCTTTCAATAAATGTGTATAGCCATAGCATATAATAACAATATAAACGTGTATAGCCATAGCATATAATAACAATATAAATGTGTATAACCATAGCATATAATAACAATATAAATGTGTATAGTCATAGCATATAATAACAATATAAATGTGTATAGTCATAGCATATAATAACAATATAAATGTGTATAGTCATAGCATATAATAACAATATAAATGTGTATAGTCATAGCATATAATAACAATATAAGTGTATAGCCATAGCATATAATAACAATATAAATGTGTATAGTCATAGCATATAATAACAATATAAATGTGTATAGCCATAGCATATAATAACAATATAAATGTGTATAGCCATAGCATATAATAACAATATAAATGTGTATAGTCATAGCATATAATAACAATATAAATGTGTATAGTCATAGCATATAATAACAATATAAATGTGTATAGTCATAGCATATAATAATATAAATGTGTATAGTTATAGCATATAATAACAATATAAATGTGTATAGCCATAGCATATAATAACAATATAAATGTGTATAGCCATAGCATATAATAACAATATAAATGTGTATAGTCATAGCATATAATAACAATATAAATGTGTAGTCATAGCATATAATAACAATATAAATGTGTAGTCATAGCATATAATAACAATATAAATGTGTATAGTCATAGCATATAATAACAATATAAATGTGTATAGCCATAGCATATAATAACAATATAAATGTGTATAGCCATAGCATATAATAACAATATAAATGTGTATAGCCATAGCATATAATAACAATATAAATGTGTATAGCCATAGCATATAATAACAATATAAATGTGTATAGTCATAGCATATAATAACAATATAAATGTGTATAGCCATAGCATATAATAACAATATAAATGTGTATAGCCATAGCATATAATAACAATATAAATGTGTATAGCCATAGCATATAATAACAATATAAATGTGTAGTCATAGCATATAATAACAATATAAATGTGTATAGCCATAGCATATAATAACAATATAAATGTGTATAGCCATAGCATATAATAACAATATAAATGTGTAGTCATAGCATATAATAATATAAATGTGTATAGCCATAGCATATAATAACAATATAAATGTGTATAGCCATAGCATATAATAACAATATAAATGTGTATAGCCATAGCATATAATAACAATATAAATGTGTATAGTCATAGCATATAATAACAATATAAATGTGTAGTCATAGCATATAATAACAATATAAATGTGTATAGCCATAGCATATAATAACAATATAAATGTGTATAGCCATAGCATATAATAACAATATAAATGTGTATAGCCATAGCATATAATAACAATATAAATGTGTATAGCCGTAGCATATAATAAAAATATAAATGTGTATAGTCATAGCATATAATAACAATATAAATGTGTATAGTCATAGCATATAATAACAATATAAATGTGTATAGCCATAGCATATAATAACAATATAAATGTGTATAGTCATAGCATATAATAACAATATAAATGTGTATAGCCATAGCATATAATAACAATATAAATGTGTATAGCCATAGCATATAATAACAATATAAATGTGTATAGCCATAGCATATAATAACAATATAAATGTGTATAGCCATAGCATATAATAGCAATATAAATGTGTATAGTCATAGCATATAATAACAATATAAATGTGTATAGTCATAGCATATAATAACAATATAAATGTGTATAGCCATAGCATATAAAAACAATATAAATGTGTATAGCCATAGCATATAATAACAATAGAAATGTGTATAGCCATAGCATATAATAACAATATAAATGTGTAGTCATAGCATAAAATAACAATATAAATGTGTAGTCATAGCATATAATAACAATATAAATGTGTATAGTCATAGCATATAATAACAATATAAATGTGTATAGCCATAGCATATAATAACAATATAAATGTGTATAGTCATAGCATATAATAACAATATATATGTGTATAGCCATAGCATATAATAATATAAATGTGTATAGCCATAGCATATAATAACAATATAAATGTGTATAGCCATAGCATATAATAACAATATAAATGTGTAGTCATAGCATATAATAACAATATAAATGTGTATAGCCATAGCATATAATAACAATATAAATGTGTATAGCCATAGCATATAATAACAATATAAATGTGTATAGTCATAGCATATAATAACAATATAAATGTGTATAGTCATAGCATATAATAACAATATAAATGTGTATAGTCATAGCATATAATAACAATATACATGTGTATAGCCATAGCATATAATAACAATATAAATGTGTATAGTCATAGCATATAATAACAATATATATGTGTATAGCCATAGCATATAATAACAATATAAATGTGTATAGTCATAGCATATAATAACAATATATATGTGTATAGCCATAGCATATAATAATATAAATGTGTATAGCCATAGCATATAATAACAATATAAATGTGTATAGCCATAGCATATAATAGCAATATAAATGTGTATAGTCATAGCATATAATAACAATATAAATGTGTATAGTCATAGCATATAATAACAATATAAATGTGTATAGCCATAGCATATAATAACAATATAAATGTGTATAGCCATAGCATATAATAACAATATAATGTGTATAGCCATAGCATATAATAACAATATAAATGTGTATAGCCATAGCATATAATAACAATATAAATGTGCATAGTCATAGCATATAACAATATAAATGTGTAGTCATAGCATAATAACAATATAAATGTGTAGTCATAGCATATAATAACAATATAATGTGTATAGTCATAGCATATAATAACAATATAAATGTGTATAGCCATAGCATATAATAACAATATAAATGTGTATAGCCATAGCATATAATAACAATATAAATGTGTATAGCCATAGCATATAATAACAATATAAATGTGTATAGTCATAGCATATAATAACAATATAAATGTGTAGTCATAGCATATAATAATATAAATGTGTATAGTCATAGCATAACAATATATGTGTATAGCCATAGCATATAATAACAATATAAATGTGTATAGTCATAGCATATAATAACAATATATATGTGTATAGCCATAGCATATAATAATATAAATGTGTATAGCCATAGCATATAATAACAATATAAATGTGTATAGCCATAGCATATAATAACAATATAAATGTGTAGTCATAGCATATAATAACAATATAAATGTGTATAGCCATAGCATATAATAACAATATAAATGTGTATAGCCATAGCATATAATAACAATATAAATGTGTATAGTCATAGCATATAATAACAATATAAATGTGTATAGTCATAGCATATAATAACAATATAAATGTGTATAGTCATAGCATATAATAACAATATATATGTGTATAGCCATAGCATATAATAATATAAATGTGTATAGCCATAGCATATAATAACAATATAAATGTGTATAGCCATAGCATATAATAACAATATAAATGTGTATAGCCATAGCATATAATAACAATATAAATGTGTATAGCCATAGCATATAATAACAATATAAATGTGTATAGCCATAGCATATAACAATATATACCATAATCTATACTATACTATATATAATTATACAGTATATTAATACAATAAAATATACAGTATATTATACAGTATATTATACAGTATATTATACAGTATATTATACAGTATATTAATACAATAAAATATACAGTATATTAATAAAATAAAATATACAGTATATTATACAGTATATTATACAGTATATTATACAGTATATTATACAGTATATTATACAGTATATTATACAGTATATTAATACAATAAAATATACAGTATATTAATACAATAAAATATACAGTATATTATACAGTATATTATACAGTATATTATATCAGGAGGTCAGAAGTGTGGGAAGCCATGAAAAGAGTGAAGTTGGGGAAAGCACCAGGAACAGATGGAGTGTGTGGGGAAATGTTGAGGTATGGTGGTGAGATAGTGATAGAATGGGTATGGAAAATGTGCAAACTAGCATGGGAGAAGGGGAGTGCACCCGATGACTGGAAGACTGGCATAATAGTCCCCCTATATAAGGGCAAAGGGGAAAGAGGAGTGTGTGGTAACCACCGAGGAATATGTCTTCTAAGCGTAGTAGGAAGGTATACAGTAGGGTAGTGATTGAGAGAGTGAGAGTGAGAACGGAGAAATGGATAGGCGACGAGCAGGGAGGTTTTAGGAAGGGAAGAGGATGTGTAGATCAGATTTTTACCCTGAATTGTGTTGTGGAGAAGTATCTGGAGAAGAAACAAAAGGTGTATGTTGCCTTTATGGACTTGGAGAAGGCCTATGACAGAGTGGATAGAGAAGGTTTGTGGAAAGTACTTAGAATATACGGAGTAGAGGGCAAGTTGCTGAAAGCAGTGAAGAGCATGTATGAGGGTGCAAAGGCGGCAGTACGTGTGGAGAGTGAGCAGAGCGAGTTCTTTGACCTGAATGTTGGTTTGAAACAGGGGTGTGTGATGTCCCCGTGGTTGTTTACTGTATATATGGATGGAGTCATGAAAGAAATACTATCAAGAGCAGTGAATGTTGGTGTATCGCTGAAAAGGGAGGGAATTGAGTGGAAGCTACCTATACTGCTGTTTGCGGATGATACAGTTCTGATGAGTGATAATGAATGGGAGTTGCAGGGTCTGGTAAATGAGTTTGGAACAGTGTGCGAAAAACGGAATTTGAAGGTAAATACGGGGAAGAGCAAGGTTATGGTCTTCGAAAGGGGTGAAGTCACAGAGTGTGAGGTGAAGCTGAACGGTCAGGCTATGGAGATCGTCAACTCTTTTAAGTATCTGGGCAGTGTGTTGAGTAAAGATGGGACTATGGATGAAGAGGTGCGGGAGAGGGTACAACAGGGGAAGAGGGTTGTAGGAACGCTAAAAGCAGTAACAAGAAATAGGGTGGTCAGTATGGAAGTGAAGAAGTCCTTGCATGACAGTGTGGTAATCCCGACACTGACTTACGGAAGCGAAGCATGGACGTTGGTTGAGAGACTCAGACCAAGAGTGAGAGCAGTGGAAATGAATTACTTAAGGAGTGCGTGCGGAGTTACATGGAGGGATAGACAGACTAATGAGGAAGTAAGAAGGAGGTGTGGTGTGGAGGTAGATGTGCTGGAAAGTGTGAAAAGGAACAACTTGAGATGGTTCGGCCATATGGAACGTATGGAAAGCGAGAGAATGACTAAGAGGGTGTACGAGAGCGAGGTGGAGGGACAGAGGGGGAGAGGTAGACCGAATATGAGGTGGAAGGATGGAGTGAGGAACTACATGAACGAAGGCGGTGCTGGTTGGGGGGAGGGGCGTCGACTGACTGGGGACAGAGGTGCATGGGGGCGGTTCGTTCGTGGCCACCCCTTCGGGGATCACGGCGTCAGGCAATAGATAGATAGATAGATTATACAGTATATTAATACAATAAAATATACAGTATATTATACAGTATATTATACAGTATATTAATAAAATAAAATATACAGTATATTATACAGTATATTATACAGTATATTAATAAAATAAAATATACAGTATAATAAGGCAGCGTTACCAATTTTTGCCAGGTTAGCATGAATGGACTTTAAGGGGGGGGGGGTCACCTAGCTTTTTTTTCTCTTTCTCTCCCTCTCTCTTTGGCTTGTATCTATTCGGCCCCATCCAGCCTACTGTTTTAAGACTTTTACCCCCATCCAGGTGTCAATATTTTCCTGGAGAGCGGTAGCGAGCCAGCATATATGTATTTTGTTTTGACATCAAGCTAAATTTGTACATTTTTCGATAGAAAAATTTCTCCGGCGAAGCCGGATTTCTCCATACAATGCTGGCTCGCTAGGAAGAAATCGACACTTGGATGGGGATAAACGTCTTAAAAACAAACAGTTGGCTGAATAGGGCCGAATGGATACAAGCCAAAGAAAAAGAGAAAAGGAGAGAAGAAAAGCAGGTGACCCCCTTTAATGATAACCAGAAAGAAAACGTGAACATAGCGTCATAGGGTTTAACCCTTTCAGTACGATAGCGTCTCTCTTAATTTCAGTCGGGCTATCATTAGACGATGTACAAAGGAGTACACAGGAGTACAAAGGAAATCAAGCAACAACAGGTCTAGTGACCCCTCTAGGCTGCTTGTCCTCCAAAACACAGAGGATCAAGTGTCCGAACAGTGGTTTAAAGTGGGTAAGGGAAAATTGGGAAGGGAACAACTGCCCTGGAACTAATGTCCGTGACAGGATTAGGAAGTTAGTAGGGGACAGATGGGTTAGTAACAACACAGTTATAAGTGATCTTTAGTATATCTGGGAAAAAGAGAGTAACGTCTTAGTAATATATATACGCAATAATCCTTGATAAATCTGAGGGAGGAATAAAATAAAGTTATTCATTTACAAACGCAGTCAGTCGCGGGTTTGAGGCACGATATTTGTCTAGTTGAAGTTTAAAAGAATAAACGGTGCTGCAGTCTATATCGTCTCGGGGAAGCCCATTCCACAAGTTGACAACTCGATTGAAGAAGAAATTCTTAGATTCGTGCGAGTTAAAAGTTTTACCAATAATTTTGCAACAGTTTCCCCGCGTGTAATTAGATTGGTCGATAGTGAAGTACTTACTACAGTTCATATTGACGATGCCTTTGATGATTTTGAACACTTTAATTAAGTCACCTCTTAATCTGCGCTTGGTTAAAGGAAATAGATTTAATTCTCTAAGACGCTCCTCGTATGGTTTGTTCTTTAGGCTAGGTATCATTTTGGTAACTCTACGTTGAACTCGTTCTAGCTTGTCTATATCTTTTTTGTAATAAGGGCACCAGGATTGAACGCAGTATTCCAGCAGAGGGCGGACTAAGGAATTGTAAAGAGTTAGGATAACTTCTTTGGATTTATGCTCAAAGGACCTGCCTATAAAGCCAATTATTTTGTTTGCCTTCTTAACAACATCTAAACATTGTTGACTCGGTTTTAGGTTACTTGATATTGTTACTCCCAGATCAGTTTCTCTTTCTACACTCTTAAGCTGAGTGTCATTCATCGAATAGTTTGCTTTCTCATTTCGGTATCCGATATGTAGTACCGGTACTTTACATTTATCCGCATTCAAACTCATTTGCCAAGTTTGGGCCCAACATGACAACTTATTTAGATTGTGTTGCATATCATCAACTTGTTCTATTGACAGTACGCTATTTGCAATTTTTGTATCGTCAGCAAACTTTGAGATTGTACAGGTGAGACCCTCATCTATGTCGTTGATGTAAATTAGAGATAATTGGTCCCAGTACCGATCCCTGGGGTACCCCGCTATATTTATTTAGTCTGGAAATGTTATGTGGGAATTAAAGATTTAATGGATATAAATGACAACAATGTTGTTGAAGTACTAAAAGATTTTTTGTTGGTTTCACCTCATACAGAGAAGTAGATAGAATAGGTATTAACTATGTCAATAAGATATCTTATATTTTTGTTGCGTTATAACTGCCTCCAGGCGATTTTCAATGAACTTCGGGAGGACCTGTCAGAGTTAGTGGGGCCTTTGGGATTGGTCATACTCTTATTATTCCTAGAGATCGTTTTTAAGGGGGGTCACCGTTTTTTTTTTTATCTTTCTCTCCTTTTCTCCCTTTCCCTGGATTGTATCCATTCGGCCCTATTCAGCCAACTGTTTTAAGACTTTTATCCCAATCCAGGTGTCAATATCTTCCTGTCATGCAATAGCGAGCCAGCATTGCATGGAAAAATCCGGCTTCGCCGGAGAAATTTTTCTATCGAAAAATGTACAAATTTAGCTTGCTGTGAAAACAAAAAAATATATATGCTGGCTCGCTACCGCTCGCCAGGAAAATATTGACACCTGGATGGGGGTAAAAGTCTTAAAACAGTAGGCTGAATGGGGCCGATGGATACAAGCCAAAGAGAGAGGGAGAGAAAGAGAAAAAAAAGCGAGGTGGGCTCCCTTAAGCGGAGTGATATAATTTGACTACATAGTAATAGTAGAGTAACCGTAGTCTGATTGAAGGGGGGCTAGGTTAAGGGGAATTTTTTCTATAATTGTTTATTTATTTATTAATTTATTATATATTTTAGTATCCACCCTCTACCTCCATCAAGCTTTGAAAAAATACCCCCAAAACCTCTCCTTTCGAGATAAATTTGTGTGCCCCGGCCAAAGGGCGGTTCCCCTTAAAGTGCAGGCTCGCTATAATTCCCCAGGACAAAATCAATACGTAAATGGCACAAAGGTCTTCAAATCGCCAAACTAATGGGGCGAATGTCTTTGCTGAGGAAGAGACTCGGCTCGCCTCCATACTATCCATAGGCTCGGCGGATGTGAGGGCGATGCAACATGCGCTCTCCACTCTACTTTCCATAGACCCAGGACCTAGCCCTACAAAGTTAAGAGGAGCCACCCAATGGACAAAGACATCATGGGCTACCTACCCAATGCAAGCACCTGCAATATTTAGCATCGAGATTCCGGCATCTTTGATATTTTTACATCTTTTATCCCCCAAGCTAGCCACACAGCCTACAAACCAGCTAGCCACCAAGCCGACACACCGAACAAGCAAGCCTACAGGCTTCAACAATAAGTCGAAATGCCCAAGGAGACGCTGGAAGTCATCCATTACCTCGCCAGGACCAGCTCTAGCAACAACCCCTTTCCTCTGGGTCGGGGCTGGCCCTATCCAGAAGGAGGTTTGGCATCCTCTACACAACCTTAGCCGTTTCTGTCCGTCTCTTTTACTGTACTACTTTTCCTTCTCAGTGCTGGCGAGATCACCCGATTGGGTGTCACTGCAAGGGGGGCAGTGGACGGTGAGGTATTGGCCCAAAGGTGCAAGCCCGTGGGCTGATGATCCCCTCCCCCGCTGCCCTCTCAGAGATAGATCTCATCTCACCCTGGGCCCTTTGGGAGCCCGAACACATTTAGCGGCTTCGGTCTACCGGACACGGGACTGTTCGGCCAGACAGTCTGGGGATCCACAACAACAACAACCTCCTCCCTCATATCCTACCACGCCTTCGCTCCAGACCCCAGACACACTTCGTGGGCCCCAGTTTAGTACACTATTCCCAAGTAACCAGCCACCTCCAAGTCCCGAGCCTGAGGCAGAAGAATTCCAAGATCCAGAAATACCTGTTCCCAATTATGTACCAGACCCGGAACTAGAATAATAATTAGAAACACTAAAGTGACTGATCATCCCATATCAGGACTCTTGCTTAGTAGAAGAAGAATGGATCGAGAACCTGGAAATCACTCTACGAAGTTGGAGAGAGGGAGAAGAGGGCAGCAGTGAAAGTAGTGATAGTTATTAGTGAATCAACAGGATGTGAGGAGGCTCTGTTCCTAAAAAAGTGCAACATGTGGCCCAGCAGAAGTCGACATGTTGAAGTCGAACCCTTAATGGCAGAGAGGGCACAGTCTGTGATACGCCCTGGGTCCACATAAAAGAGACGACGGAGCCCGGTGGTGTTTCTGTGGTAAGCGGAAATCAGCTTAGAAGTGTGGTCGGCTACTATGTGAAGATGCCCTAGGAAGAGGTCCCTACACGAAGAGCAATGAGGCCCCTCCACCCTAGATCTGGGAGAGGATGCCCCAGGACGTTCGACATTACAACCATTCAAACACTACGTGAATACCAAAACCCAGAATTGCAACCATTGTAAAGAGTGACTCCTGTTCCCAAGTAATTAATATGATCATGCCTTAACGCCCTCTGCTGACGCCAGTAAGTACAGTATTGAGAGATAAGAGCCTCCTTTGTTTCTCCTTTTGACTGATAGACTCTTATGTATTAACCACGTAGTAAACAAATTATGCCATAACCCTTTCCCTTAGCTCGATCCGAGTCTTATTTTATATCACGTTTATGAGCATCCGTAAGAATACTCCCTGCCTCCCTTCAGCATAACGCTCTATGTATATCCTTCCGCTAGACCTATAAAGATTAATCTATTCTTTATGGATATGGCAATTAAATTAATAATAATGATAATAAATAAAACAGAATTTCCAGTTACTATTGGCGGTTGTTGATCAGAGGTAGTAGTTGGTGACTGATGGTACTCATTGACTATGGCTCAGACCAATAATAGCGGTATGATTGGGAGGATGAGTTATTAAAAAACTAAAAAACTATTAAAAAAAGAGGGGAAGATAAGAGAAGTGTTCATATATACATTAGGCTATTCCCAACAATACGTACTCTATTGTATCAATTAAAATGTATCATTTAGATATCAATTAAATTGTTTCCTATATATTTTATTGACTGTTTACATATTTATAATTTATGTATATTAAAGTATAGCAAACAGGTGTTCACTGAAAATTGTAATGTAAATTACAACTGCCTTTTGTACAATTAACTTAATAATGAACGAGCAGGGCGACAAATATATAGAATTGATATAACAAAGTAAGACTGACTACTAAAATATATTTAAATTACTGAATATTGCAGAATGTTAACAATGAAGCGCTCTGGTTGAACCCATCATCTTTTACTCTCTAACTATATTTCTAACTTCTATCTATTCTTCACCTATTATTACACACCCCAATACCCTCCAAGTTAACCCTCCAATTAGTCTTCCGTTCCAAAGTCCCAAATTCCTCCAATCAATCATTAGTTTGTTTCTATCTTTACTCTAGCTATCAGTCAGTCAGTCAGCCTATAAAGGTAACCGTAATTCCCATGTACTATATTCTTGGAGTAACTTATATATACGAGTAATTTCTAAGTAAAGTTCGACAGGCAAAGATCCCATCCCCAGTACCGGTACTTTTACTCTTTTAGTCACCACTTATGATAAGTTTACTTTTGTAAGTGTTCCGCACCAAAGGAACACCCCTGTACAGAGCAAGAAGCTGTGCAGCCGGGGTAAAGAACCCCTTGAGGCGGTTGAGCACACCCAGCTTCTGGAAGGCTGCCTTAGCAAGACTGGTAATATGGTCCTTGCAAGTGAGAGGAAAAGAAAAAGAGACAAAGAATATTGAGAGAAGATGAAGGATTGATTTTTGTATTGTTGAATTGTAAGGGATAGTCCTCTGGGAGTTCTGAGCGGGTAGCAAGATGAAGAAATAGGGTTATGGAAGCATTAGAGGCAACAAGGTTTCTCTGCCCCAATTGGAAATAGTAGTTAGATCAGAAGGTAAGTGTTCTATGGCTTCATTACTTTTGTTTTTGAGGGACTGCTGGCAGGGGCATTCAGGAAAACTAAATGAGTAGTGCAAGGTAGAGTCGTCTGAGTATGAATGCATGGGACTGGAGGTACAGTTGAGAAGATCATTTATTAAAATTAGAAAGAGAATGAGAGATAGGACAGAGCCCTGAGGAACATCGGAGTTGATAGGATGAGGAAGTGTGTAATGGCTGTCCACAACCGCAGCTATGGAACGGCCGGAAAGGAAATTAGAGACAAATGCACAGATGGAGGGATAGAAACCGAAGGAGGGTAGTTTAGAAATTAAAGATTTGTGTCAGACTATCGAAGGCCTTTGATATGTCTAGTGCAACAGAAAAGGCCTCACCAAAGTCCCGAAAGGAGGATGACCAAGAGTTAGTAAGATATGAAAGAAGATCACCAGTAGAGCGACCTTTAAGGAAGCCATATTGGAGATCTGAGAGTAGATTATGAGAAGAGAAATGCTTAAGAAATTTGGAAGCAAGAATAGTTTCACAAATTTAGATATACAAGAGATGAGAGCAATTAGAAGGTTAAAGAGCAGTCGCACTTCTTTGGGACAGGTTGAATGAGAGCAAACTTCCAGCAAGAAGGGAAGACGTTAGAGGAGAGACAGAGACTAAAGAGTTTACCTAGGCAGGGACTCGGCACGGAAGCACAGTTTTTGAGTACAACAGGAGGAACACCGTCCGGACCGTACGCCTTCTTAGTATTAAGCCCAGAGAGGGTAGAAAATACATATTTAGAAGAGATTAGGATATTAGGCATAAGTAGGAGAGAAGGGGTTGGAGAGCAAGGAGTAGCACCGGAATCATTCAAGGTGGAGTTACTAGCAAAAGTTGAGCGAAGAGTTCAGCCTTGTCAGAGGAAGAAGTGATGGTTGTGCCATCAGAGTGGAAAAGGGGAGGGAAAGACGAGGAAGAAAAATTGTTGGAGAAGTTTTTGGCTTGATGCCAGAAAGCTTAGGAAGAGCTAGAGTTGGATAGTTCAGTGCATTTATTATTGATGAAAGAGTGTTTGGCAAGTCGAAGAACAGATTTGGCTTGATTCCGGGCAGAAACCTAGGAGGAATGAGATTCTTGAGTTTTAAGGCGCCAGTACCGTTTGAATGCTTCCTCCTTGTTGTGGACAGCAGTAGAAGAAGCATGAGTAAACCAAGATTTATTTGCATTAGACGGAGAGAAAGAAAATTGAATGTACGCTTCCATGCCCGAGAGGATTACCTCGGTAATGCGTTCAGCACTCTCCGAGGGTCCCCGGCCACGGAAGAAAAAGTCATTCTAAGGAAAATCAAAGAAGTACTGCTGAAGAGCCTCCCAGTCGGCAGCGCCAAAGTGCCACAAGCGCCACCGGTTGGGAGGATCGGGTGGCCGTACTGGAGAGATAGGACAGGTGACATAGTTTATGGTCGGAGGAGCCCAACGAAGAGAAAAGATTTACAGTATAAGCAGAAGGGTTAGAGGTTAGAAATAAGTAAAGAATGTTGGGCCGATCTCCGAAGCAATCCGGGATACGGGTGGGTTGCTGGACTAACTGCTCTAGGTCGTTTAAGATAGAAAAGATGTAGGCTTGTTCACCAGGTTGGTCAGTGGAAACATGGGAGAGCCATTGGTGGTGGTGAACATTGACATTTCCTAAGTTGGAGATTTCTGCGAAAGAGATAGAATGTGTTGCACTTTAGAAGTTAGATAGTCTGAATTTTGGATAGTCAGTAGAATTAGGGGAGAGATAAACAGCGCAGAAATATTTAGTTTGAGAGTGACAAGAAACCTTTAGCCAGAGAGTTGAGAATTCAGAAGAATCTAAGTTGGAAACACATGGGGTGTGCATTCATTCATTTGATAATTTATTACACGATAGCCTAGGTTATAATGTAACTGTTTATTTGATCTTCCTACATAGCAGTGGAAACAAACATCACAAATACAACCATACCGCTCATAGCCGAGTGGTTACAGTGCCCGACTCTCCCACATATACCTGGAGTGAGTGGGTTCGAATCCTGGTCAGGACACCTCTCACCCAATCTGTCGTACATTTTCATTAAATATTACTACGGTTATATAAATATTATTACTACTACTATCACACACCAGTATTATCATTCACCTACTTTCAATCAAGGCTGCGACAACACGAAAGAAGGACACTAATTATACGTCAGAGAATCTGGTTTATACATTATTCAATATATCGTGTGAGTCGTCACAACGTATGGCACACAACAGGTTTACAGCAGGGGTCGGTAATAAACCAGACCAGTAGTGGAACACGTGCACACCAACACACAACAGTAACATCAACATTATATAGTCTACTTGACTATAGGCTACCAATCATAATGGTGCTTCAGTGTCTCTTGATTCCCACATCACCATGTCTGTGTCCCCATCATTATCACCATACACACACATAAATATATACTATAGTTAAAATAGAACTTCAGAGGCTATCAACCCTATTGGATTATTAAGCCAGCACACTGTAAGTCAAGAATATCGTCAGGACTGGAGGCTCTCTGCGAGAACTCGTCCCTTCACCTGATTATATATATATAAAACAAATACAAGGAAGAGCAGTGGATGTTGGTGTATCGGTAAGGGAGGGGAGGGAAACGAGTGGAAGCTACCTGTACTGCGGTTTGCTGATGATATAGTTCTGATGAGCGATAATGAATGGGAGTTGCAGGGTCTGGTAAATATGTTTGGAACAGTGTGCGAAAAACAGAACCTGAATGTAAATGCGGGGAAGAGCAAGGTTACGGTCTTCGAAAAGGGTGAAGCCACAGAGTGTGAGGTGAAGTTGAACGGTCAGGCTATGGAGATTGTCAGCTCATTTAAGTATCTGGGCAGTGTGCTGAGTAAAGATGGGAGTATGGATGAAGAAGTGCGGGAGAGGGTGCAACAGGGGAAGATGGTTGTAGAAACGCTGAACGCAGTAACAAGAAATAGGGTGGTCAGCATGGAAGTAAAGAAGTCCTTGCATGATAGTGTGGTAATCCCGACACTAACTTACGGAAGCGAAGCATGGACGTTGGTGGAGAAACTCAGACCAAGAGTGAGAGGGGTGGACATAAGGATAATTATAGGGAATAGGCTCGCAGCCTTATTATACACAATTTATTAGGGACAATGTAGGTCTATAGAATCCTTACACTGTACTCATGTATAATCCACTGTGGGAGAATAATTTTGATCACATTTATAAAACCCGATATTAATAGAAAAAACGCCCATTCTAATCAATCTCAGAGCTCTTTCGGACATCCTCACTGTTTACAAACGCCTTTATGCAGTATAATCGATATTTACCCCCTGCTGGCAACATGGATGACTATTTCAATAATTCATGGGGGGGGGGGGGGGGGGGTGAGGGGGGGGGGGGCAAAGCCCCCTCAACTCATAGTGTATCCCACATTGGAATTATAACGAAGACCATGAAAACACTAATTTCTCAAAATCTGTAGGAAAAACATGAAAAATAAGGGTGCTAGCCTATTCCCTATAATTACCGAAATGAGTTACTTGAGAAGTGCATGCGGACTTACATGAAGGGATAGACAGACGGAGAAGGAAGTAAGGTGTGGTGTAGAGGTAAATGTGCTGGAAAGTGTGAAAAGGAACACCTTGAGATGGTTCGGCCACATGGAACATATGGAAAGCGAGAAAATGACTAAGTGACTATACAGTACGAGAGCGAGGTGGACGGACAGAGAGAGGTTAAACCGAGATAGAGGTAAAGGATGGAGTGAAGAAGTATATGGATGTAGGCGGCGCTGGGTGGGAGGAGGGGCGTCGACTGACTGGGGACAGATACATGGGGGCGTTTCTATCGGGGCCACCTCTTCCGGGATCACTACGTCAGACAAATATATATATATATATATATATATATATATATATATATATATATATATATACCTGTATATATATGGGTGAAGGCTGGCCCTGTCCAGAGTGAGGTTTGGCATCCTCTACCCAACCTTAGCCGTTTCTGGCAGTTTCTTTTTCTGTACTGCTTTTCGTACTTCGGGGACGGTAGGCTACGAATCATCCTCTACTTGTAAAATTCACCTCCTAGACGAGACAGAGAAAGGAGCGAGGGAACGCAAAAGTGGTCCCGGTCCCTAAGAATTGAAACTTTAAATGTTGTTTCTGAGTTTCGGTCCGAGGAATGTTGGTAACGAGTGACTTTACATTGAAACTAGCTAGCACACAGTTATTAAAATGCAAATTACAGATTTCCTTTGTGAAACTAGGCTAAATGAATCATACACAGTGTACTCGTTGTGCGTCAGGGGGGATAATATAGAGACTAATAATTTTGAGAGTTTATAGTTAAAGGTTCTAATAGCCGACATAATAGGTCGAACAGGTCAATTATCTTTATGAAATTTAGGCAGTCCGTGTTGTGAAAATTGACTAATACGACCGCCCTAGACGCCCCTAGATTGATAGTAATCTTCACCCAATTCTATTAACGGGCTTTGTTTGAATGTATAATTTACTTACGATTCAAGGTCGACTCCTTCACTAAACAAGTAAATCTGAAAGCAAAGGTTGGTATTATTAGCTTTATATTTGATTGTACTTTCTCCCTGTAATTTATAGACAATCATAATTTCCACTGTGGCTAAGTATATAATCAGTAAATTAAATCCACGTGGTTAAGATTGAAGTTATCAACGCAAGTTATTTAGGAAACTCACTTTTGTATTTTAGAGGGATTGCCTCGTAACGCCCTCCTCAAAGTTATCCTTCTACCTAACTGGCCAGCTGGTATGTAAACGGATACTTATCGTTGGTAAGCGAACGAGGTGTGTGTCGGGTGTAGCTGCAGTACACTATCCGGGACAGTGTTGTGTAGTAAGTCTCCACGATCACCTTATACTTTATAATTTAGTTAACACGTATGAGCGCTTTTAATCACTACAGCTGTTAATATTATCCACAATTATAAGCGTGTGATCCCGACGATCCCCTGGTAAGAACTGACCTTTTCCTTTGTGCAGGCCAACATCTAGATTTTAATGGTTCACTATTTCATGAACCAGTAATATTGTATATGCAGTTTCGAACTGATTCGTGATACTATTTTTAGTCAGTTACGGCATGAATTCTATGCGTATGCCGTTTCCTTAATTGTGTACCTTTTCTTAATATTTTGTTCGAGTATCTTTTTAGATGGCTCACACTATTAACTATGTTATAAATATATAATATGTAGCTCCGTTCGAGTATCTTTTTAGATGGCTCGAACTATGTACAATATTATAAATTGATAATATGTAGTTGCATAGACTACAGTGGATCTGGACTGGACACGAAAATGGAACTTTGCAGTAAGGGACCCAAAATTGGAGGACGAACCCCTAAGTACGAACCTGGAAACCGCGAAAATGTGACATTTTCGCAGTTTTGAGGTTAGTACTTTGGGGTTCGTTCCCCAATTTTGGATCCCTTACTTCAAAGTTCCATTTTCGTGTCCAGTCCAGATCTACTGTAGTCTATGGTAGCTGTATTATAATTATTGGAGAATATTCACACCAATGTTAATTACTGAAGTTATATAAAGTATGGATAATATGCAAACATGATAGCCTGTGGGAAATATTTCCCACATTCCGTACATTATTCCCGGCTTAGACCTAGCAGTAAGCACCCTTGAGTATGTTTCACCATTTATTGTGTCCTGGGCTTTTAGTGTTCTTAAATATATATTTATTGTTTCCTCCTTATTTAGGAGGATAATTTAAAAAAAACACTGTCCTTGACAGGTTGGAACTTAGAACGGTCTTGGAAAATAGATATCATTTTGGTTACGTAGGCACTTCTATCTAAAAGAACGACTCCATTACCTTTGCCCGGTTTCATTATCACCACATTATTGTCTTCGGATAGTCTCTTTAAGGAGACGAATTCATCATTACTCAAATTTAGTAATGGTTTTCTAGTGTCATTAAAATAGAAATATGATAAAGCTATGTGCTTCACCGAACTTTTGAAATAACCGAAACCTTTATTACTAGGATTATAAAACTCACACATTTGTATATTGCTAAATAGATTTTCAAAGCTGCAGAAATGATTCATGAAACTTTTTTTACCACAAGAGATAACGAAACTCAAAATCCTTAGATAACGCAATTTTTCTATCTGAGATAACACTTTACTTGATAAATTAGAAATAACCTTATCGTGTGGTATTCCGTCGTCACTAGTTTGCGTTTCTGTACACATTTCACTCGAGCGATAGATGCACAAGCACGTTCAAGAAAACTCTTCAGGGGAATAAAATCCATCCACGATACAGAACTTTTCAGTTGCAAAGTTACATTGTTCAATTTATGTTTTATTTGTTTCCGTTATCGAATCTTTGAACACAAGGGAAAATCTATTAGACCAAATAATCCGTTATCCAATCCTTCATTCAGTGCGATTCGGCAACATGCACTAGAATCAGATCATCCCATTAAAGTAGAGTCATTCTTATTCCTTGCCTCGCACCCTACGGACACAAAACTATGCATTAGTGAGTCTATGTGTTCAATTAAGGAAAAGCCTCTCTGTTACATAACGAAAAATCAATTGACCTCCTTTGTTTTTTAAACGTAATTTATATGTAGTATATAATTATGTAGCTTTCATTTTTACTTTCGTTTCCAAGCAAAACATTTGTTTTTTAGGTTTAAGTACTGTCATTGTTTTTTCTCCATTGTATTATATTTTCTTTGCGTTCCATTTTATATTTATTCGTCCTCTGTTCACATTCAGTCACTTTTATTTTTGTTTAAGCTATTTTTAAGTTTAACTATTATTATTGTTCCTGATTGTACTGACTTTGCTTCCATCTCTTCAGTTAAATTTAATTTTAACTTTCTGTTGCACACGGTGTCGCTAATAATTGATTCGCAACATCATTATCCCGCTTTTTTGCCTTGTTTTGTAATATTTAACTGATAGGACTATGTTTTATTATATATATATATATATATATATATATATATATATACTGTATATATATACAGGTATATATATTTATATATATATATATATATATATATATATATATATATACTGTATATATATATATACTGTATATATATATATATATATATATATATATATATATATATATATATATATATATATACCAGTATGCATACACACATGGTGTTGAAAACAACACCATACTAAATATAGGTGGTAATATACAGGGATCAAGGAGTAAACACATCTAAATAACCAATGTCCTATTATGTACTAATTATGAGATGGAGACATTTAAAACATGTAACTGACTCCAAGCCTATACCATGGACTAAAATAGGCGGCAATTGTCCTAACACAGATCCACTTCTTCCCAATCACACACACACACACACACACATGTTACACATACCATCAAAATAGTGGCAACACAAATACAGGGATCTACTGTATATCCCCCTCCACCACGGGACAGACAGAGAGTCTTACCAGGAGTTGCAAGGAGGTATCTATGATTTTGTCTATTTGTTGTGGGCTTAAGAAATGGGGAATGAAGGTTCATGAAGTTTTTATAGCGATGCATTATTATACTTTCATTATGTAATTCATCAAATGTTACAATTGTATCTCTATGCTCTCCTTTCACCTCTGTTTCTGCTACATAAATATAAATGCATCTATCTCTCTATGAGCAATAGTGAATGGGAATTGCAGGGTCTGGTTAATATGTTTGGAACAGTGTGTGAAAAACAAAATCTGAAGGTAAATGCGGGGAAAAACAAGGTTATGGTCTTTGAAAGGGGTTCAACCACAGTCTGTGAGGTGAGGTTGAACGGTCAGGCTATGGAGAATGTCAGCTCATATAATAATTTGGGCAGTGTGTTGAGTAAAGATGGGAGTATGGATGAAGAACTGTGGTAGAGGGTGCAACAGGGGAAGAGGGTTGTAGGAACCCTGAAAGCAGTAACAAGAAATAGGGTGGTCATTATGGAAGTAAAGAAGTCCTTGCATGACAGTGTGGTAATCCCGACATTGACTTATGGGAGCGAAGCATGGACGTTGGTGGAGAGACTCAAACCAAGAGCGAGAGGGGTGGAAATGAGTTACTTGAGAAGTGCATGCAGAGTTACATGGAGGGATAGATAGACGAATGAGGAAGTACGAGAGAGGTGTGGTGTGGATGTAGATGTGCTGGAAAGTTTGAAAAGAAACACATTGAGATGGTTCGGCCATGCGGAATGTATGGGGAGCGAGAGAATGACTAAGAGAGTGAGGTGGAAGGACAGAGAAGGAGTGGTAGACCGAGTGAGAGGTGGAAGGATGGAGTGAAGAAGTATATGTATGAAGGCGGTGCTGGTTGGGAGGAGGGGCGTCAACTGACTGGGGACAGAGGTGCATGGGTGCGTTTCGTTCGTGGCCACACCTTCGGGGATCACGGCGTCCGGCAATAGATAGATACTGTAGATACCTTATTACGCCCTGTAATTTTGATGGTGTCGATATATATATATATATATATACGTAAGATGCCGGTACCTTTATAATTAATAGGTACACATAGGGGCGCAGCCTGTACACCTTTAACCGGACAAGCGCATAATTAGCCTAGGACTTTGCCACCCCTGGTGTGAATTAGAGGCCAAAAAGGTCACCATCGCAAAACTTAATATAATGTACATCAATGTTTCTTACTTTTCTCCAGCCATCTGGTCTGGTCTGGTATAGGTCAGGGCTTGGTAGCAAATGGTAGAAAATGCTCTGAAACGGTGAGTTCCCGAAAGCTTCATCCGAGATGTTGCCATGAGGCAGAATTACTGTACACATATTTTTATAACGTAATGTGAAGCCTGTGAGTTTGTAGGATGAATGAAGTTTGTTTTAGATAGACGCCTATTCCTGATACTGTATTTTGATTTTTCATTAGAATATGTACCGGTATGTCTTTATCCATCCTTATCTCATTATAAGGAATGTAGGATTGGCTATGGACCGTCTGGTCTAGTGACTATTTCTGCCAGCTTAGCAGACCACCTACAGAGGTTAAATTGATAGTAAATTATCATTTCCACATTCGTTATATTTTCTCCTGGCTCAAAGATGAACGGTTGTTTAAAGTATTTATATAACAATAGCACTGCAGTATCCTCTGTAAATAATACTTGTAAAATATATACTTTTGTCAGCAAACGAGCGGTTATCTCTGAGCGTGTTATCTAATTGGGTTCGAACTATAGTAAAGAATTATCGCCCATAGTACTGCTCTTGTAGCGGTTTATCTCTGAGGGTGTTATCTAGTTGGGTTCGAACTAAAGTAAAGAATTATCGCCCATAGTACTACTCTTGTAGCGTTATTGGTTTGATATCCACTATATTAATTGCTTTGTCATAATCCACATTCATTTGCAATTACGTTAATTACAAATACAATTGTCTCCACAATACAATTAAACTAACACAGTCAGATTTTTGTCTAATACTCACTAGTCAGAGATTCACCAGTCACACATTCATGTAGTATTCGTCACTGGTTCTGCAGTTAAATAATTCAGAAATGTGTTGGCTAATTAAATGTAAATATTACAGTACCCATTAGAAATTGCCTTCTGCTAACGTTTAATTATTTGAATGTTGATATCTATCTTCTAATTTGCATTTAAAAGTAACACCTACTTGCAGATCCATGACTGATTTACATGAGAGGTTCAATTATATCATAATATCCAATAAACTTACACAGTACCAATACCCCGGTGCAATTACAAGAAACACATGCATTTCTAGAGTATACAGTATATGCATAATTAAATAAACAAATATATATATATATATAAAAATAAAATACAAACCAACGCAATTTATTGATGGACAAAACTTACCTCCATATATCAACACCACGCTCGAGATATTACATATTACATTAGATAACTGGTAGCACATTCTGAATTAATACAGCTTAACCTGGCCTATTTAGCATATTCAGGCACTCCTGAATGATTAATCAAGTGTCTGCATGAAATTAAATGTATTCAGCCGAAAACTAGACGAAAATAGCTTCAAAATGATACTAGAATGAGCTTCGTAGCTCACAGGGTTCACCCGCAGCGCTACCATAGACATTGGGGAAAACTCACTATTTATGAGTTATTTAGCGCTATTTTTGCCTTTAGCAGCACTGCTTAGACCCGGGGCTGGGGTCTCAGTGCACGGACTGACGTGCTGGCGGTCGGAGGTGGGTCCCTCGCGCTCCCACCCACTGACACTCGATTTCTACGGATTTTAACAGGCTTTAAAAGCCTGGAAATTGCTGTAAATTGCCATGGCGTTCTGGAACGTCTCCCGCAGCCAATGGGTTGATTTCTAACTTAATAAATCAGCAACTAACTTAGGCCAAGGATAAAATCACAAAGAATGCAGCTTACCTTCTTGCCTTTTACCAATGCTGACAAGTGTACTGAATTTGAACATATTATCAATCTTACCCGCACATAGTAGAAACATACCCAAACCTACAGTATGGGTGTTGATTGCTTATGATAAACAAAATTGTGAAGACAAAATTACAACAATAATAATTTACAGTTTGTCAGCTCAGCTTGGATGTGGTATTGTGGGAGGTGCTACCATAATATTAGGCCATAGTTGATTTTGGTATGTTTATATATTTATTTATATTTATTTATTCATTCCTTTATTTTTCTGGGGTCCATTAGAAATGTCTACGAGGTCCGTATCTGGACCGTGGGCCGCCAGTTGAGTAGCCCTGGCACTGTAGATATTACACCAACACATCCCACTGCAAATGTTTTTGAACAAAAATAATGTGGATATGTTGTGGGTATGGTCGGGAGTTGCAGGGTTGGCAAGAATAGGCACCCGCGCAGCCTTATTTTGGTCCGATGCGTACGCCAGGGAGGAGGAGGAGGAAGTGAAGGAATTGTGTAATATTCCATAATTATATTTCCCTTATAAAGCAATATTATTTCACCACAAGGCATATGTGAAGAATTAGGAACCAGATGTAAGTGTAGGAAATTAATAAACTACTTACACAACACCACCAAGAGCCAACATTACCACCCTTGCCACCACACCACCGAGGAAAGAAGACACAAGCGCCACACCACCAGAGATTTTGAATAAGTCTTACACCACCACGCGCCCTTCTTGTTCCAAGCCGCACCACCGCCGTGACAAGGAAACCCAGAGGGGCTACCCCAGCCGCCCAAGGCCCTCCTCCCAGCAAATCCGTCCTTCTTGCACCGAGAAGGAGCACCGGGAGAAACGCCACCATCACTAAGACTATGACATACCGAACAGGGACCAGTTCAGTTGGAAAGCTCTTAAAATACACTTCACTGGAAGGTTTTTGAGAGCTGGAGGATTTGGGCTATATTTGGTAAGATAACTAAGGTCCTGGCGAAGATCTTTATATCTTGGCTCTACAGAATTCTTATTGAATCACCATGGTGGCACCTTAATATCAATTCCTCGCCTTGATCACCAGGAATTACTGTTGCTAGAGAAAGCTGTATTGAAGTGCGCTCTAGTGGTAGTAAACCTAACCCCAATAAGGCTTGTTAGAAGTTACTGCACTGGTAGTTGGCTTCTCTCTAAATCAGGATTCGCGAGATACCATAGCACTGGCATAACGGCACTTTGCATAGAGTCCTTACGATACGCTGTCCTAGGAACTGGCGACAAGGCACATATTCGTAAAAGGCCAAAATATAAACCCATCCAAGGTCCCTGGAAGACTCTTATAAAGGTCAGTACAGTTAAGTGAAGTTGGAGAGCACTGGCATCCCAACCCTTTTACGTTAGTCCTATAATACGATATGTATAGCACTGACAGAACAGACTCGTATGCATTTAAGACCCCAAACCCAAGAGTACTGTAAAGGTTCTTAATTAACAACTCTTATAAAGGTCAGGATAGTTGAGAGACAGTATAACACTGGTATAACTTCTCACGTTAATCCGATGATATGTTATGTATAACACTGGTAGAACGTAACATATTCATTTAAGACCCCAAACCCATGAGTTTAACAACATCTTCCATCCTGCTGTCATCACCACACGACAGGACCACCACCACGGCCCAAGAACCTTGTCGGAAGTGCCACGGATGTGCAACATCACCGGAAGTGCCTAGTGTCATCACCGGAAGTGCATAGTGTCATCCCCCTGGAACTTATTGTAGATCCTCGATCATGCTAGGAAATTGTGTATATACCTATCCATAATCTGAATGTAACTCTGTATAAACATTATAGTTATGTTGAATAAGATAATCTATGTTTGTACTCTGTATAATATTTATCTTCTATTACCTTTGTGCATGTGTTCATGTGGTTTAAACTTCTGCAGTCGAGTAAGAACCTACCTAAATAGTCCAGTTAACCCCAGTAAAATCCTGGCATAACACGGCATATATCTCACCTATACAATAATAAAGGTGTGTGTGTGAGGTGTAAGTGTATTATGATATGTGGTATTGATAGTTGCCATGTTGGCCTATTCCTGGTCCAATTTGTAGCCGCCTAAGCTTGTTAGCGCGGTTTTTAAATGCGTTTCAAAATCTCGCTTCCAGAAGGCTTATCCCCTTCGCCTATAAGAACCTTCCGGAAGGCTCATCGCGCTCCTTGGGTTGAGTGAGCGTATGGTTCTTATTTGACTGGGATGAATAAGACTAGAACAGAGTACTCGAATATGGTATATAAGGTTTTAATGACTAAGTTATAATTAGAGTGACAATATGTACATTGATTAATTAACATACATGGAATAACTTCAAGTGACTAACACTTACTAATACTGGAACAAGGAATATATAATGTACCAGTATGTACCATTAAAATATATGGGTAAAACCTGTGAAGTACAATCTACTATATAAAGGGCACTTTCTGTCTGTCTGTTTGTTCACGAACTACTCCCTCAGTTTTCAAGAGGGAGAACCCATACTTGGCATGCATACTAAGGGGGTGCCAGAATAGGTTTTAAGCAAAAATTTGTTTTGTCCCCTCACCCCCCAACTCCCTCAGTTTTCAAGATGGAGACCCCATACTGGGCATGCATAGGTCTGGTTAGGTTAGATATATTTGTATTTTCCCCCGGACAGCGCCGGGTACCTCAGCTAGTAAGATATTATGGTGTGAGGTTAAAGGAAAGGAAACAGGTTAAGTACATACATAAAATTTCAAGATTGAGTGCTCCACACATACGTGCAGTTTCAGTCTCTTTTCCTAATGGTGGCGTGCCAGGCAACCCTGTTAAGGGCTGCTTCACTTGTCAAGTTTTTGGATTTGAGATCGGCACGTATAGTGCAATCCCAGGTCTTCCTCGGTCCACCCCTTGGTGCGGCTCCCTCCACAATCACAGACCTGCCTTTTTCTTACCCAATTTTGTTCATCCATTCTCTCCACATGTCCATACCATCCCAGTCTACTTGTACGCATCACCTCGCTAATACTCTTTATACCTAAACGTCTTCAGCTCAACATTTGTTATTCTATCCTGCAGCCTGGCCCCACACATCCATCTCACCATTCTCATCTCATTACGTTCCATTCTGTTGACATCCTCTACTTTAACGGCCCATGTTTCTGAGGCATACATCATTGCACTTCTAACACATGAGGCATACACCTTTCCCTTCAGGGGGAGAGGCATTCTTTTCATGGTCAGAATTGGCAGCAGTTCTCTGAACTTCCTCCAGCCACATCTAATTCTAGCGACAGTGGCAGCCTCGGCCCCACCACCGGCAGAGATGGTATCTCCTACTGTAGGTAACAAAACTTGTCCACCAGCTCCAATGACTCATTTCCAAAATTCACAGCCACAGGATCATCACTTAACACAAGCTCGCCTTTGCACACTACGCACTTAAATTTCTCTATTTGTGACTTATTCTTCGGCAGGGGTCCCTTTATTCTACTACAGCGCTTACTCCCATGGTGCACCCAGCGTCGACAGATGCTACATTGAATCGAGTTAGCGCCCACACTCTTTCCACACACTGCACATGGGTGTGCACCGCTCTTTTCCACATTGCCTCGTCTCAATCTACAAGCATAACCTTGGTTTTGTTAATATTGACTCTTAAACCCTTACTCGCCATGCCCTCTATCCATCTTCTAAATTTGGCCTCAGCATCTTGCAGTGTGTGTAATTAATGTAATTGTATTGTGTGTAATTAGGGTGGTGTTGTACGGCGGCTTCTACGTTAAAATAATATATTCAAACCAGGAAAATGTTAAGGAAACTGACGAAAATGTTCTTGTAGTATATTTTTTTTCGTTTTAGATAGTTCTCATCAATATACTGTACTGTGATTTTAATTAGTAAAATCCATCGGAAAATACATTTACCCTATTATCTAATCCATCGTTCTTAAGACATGGCCCCCGATAGTGGGGAGGGCTATGAAGTACAGGGAAATTGAAGGGTAAAAAGTAAAAGAATGGAAAAATAACGTATTTAAAAGAAACTTGGCCTGGGGTTTCATGTTTTGCAACCCATAAACCCAAAAATGTGTAAAACCCAAACTAACTTATAGCAAAAGTTGGCTCAAGTTTACCAATTTTTAAAGTAAAATAACCCAGTAAAATAACCCAGTAACCTAACCTAGACCTCGACCTAGTACGTAGAATACAAGACTAACCTTTACCTACCAGGTAGTACATGTCCCTAATACCCAGTCAATGGGATACAAGACTAATCCTTACCTAAAACAAAAAAATCCATTTGCTGGAGCCGTCTGGATCTTGGTAGTACTTGTTAGCATTTCTTCCCCAACATACAGTTGTCTAGGGACCTTAGACCAGCAGTAGCCAGAGTTGGCAGTGCTGCTGCACCCTCCCGATAATTCTCCACTCCAATATTTTTCTCCATTACCTCCGCTATAGCCACGCCCACCTGTAAAAACCTGTTCCTCCCTCCCATTCTTATATTGTACAGTACGTATAGTACCTTTAACCAGCAGTGTAATGCCATCTACCTACTGTCCATCAATCATTGATTGCTCATTCCATATAAACTATATTGCTATGCAATTATAGTAACTTTCACGCATTATATTTTTATGCGCGAATGCAGGCTACGTCTCTCCAATATCCCCCTAGTTTACCCCCCCCCCCCTTCCTCTCTCTCTCTTCTCCCTGTCTCTCCTTTACAAGGATGTGTGTCCTTGTAATATTGCTACAAAATATTATTATATAGAAAGTAATGATATTCATTCAAAGTTTCTGAAGACATAATAGTTATTCCTTTTAATATATCCTGCTAGGTGTGTCGTCACACCTGTTTAGAGAATACGGTACAGGGAGAATGGAGAGGAGGGGGGGGGGGGGGCCTGGAAGGGCGGAGAACGGACACATTTGCATGAAAGTCGTCACTCTCATTCTACCATACATAGAGGCAGGATGGCGGTGTCTCTTCCGCAATTTCCTCCAGCTGTTGCAAGCAGACCCGCTAATGCCCCACGACTTGATAGCCAAAGTCGAAATATTGTACTGAATGTGTTCAAGTACTTTGAAGAACAAGGAAAGAATAGACCAGTAAAAGAGATCATGGAGAAAACCTGCGAGGCAACGAAAGTGTCCCTGTCACTCGTAGTAAAAATCAGATATGAAGCTTCCAAGACTGATGATGGGGTTATAAAGTCACCAGTTAGGAAAAAGAGAGTTACCCCTGTTACAGGAAATGTGGACGATTTTGACAAGGAAGCAATACGGAGAGAACTTTTGGCGTTCTATGAAAGGGGAGAAATACCAAAACTTGATTTGCTTCTAGAAAAGGTAATTAAGCCACCAATTGCATTTACAGGAAAAAGAGACAGTCTATGGAAATAGTGAGGGAGATGGGGTTTCGGTACAAGAAACATTGTAGCAGCAGAGCCCTTCTGATGGAGAGAACTGAAATTATAGCGGCACGGAATAAATATCTCAGAGAAATAAATGAGAACCGGCATAGCGTTAACCCAAGGCCCGAAGTATATCTTGATGAAACATGGGTCAACCAAAACACCTGCGTTGGCGAGTGTTGGACCAACACAGAAGGAACCATTGGGCCTAAAACAAAAACAGGTAAAGGTGCACGGTTCATCATTGTTCATGCTGGCGGATCTGAAGGTTTTATCCCAGGTGCCCTGCTTATGTTCCAATCCAAGTTTGGTAAGAAAGGGGACTACCATAATTCAATGAACCAACACACTTTCAAGAAATGGTTCACAGAGAAACTCTTACCAAACATCCCTGCAAACTCGTTGATTGTTATGGACAATGCCCCTTACCACAACGTGCAGCTGAACAAGGCCCCAACTAGCAGCTCCAGGAAAGCAGTCATAGTGAAGTGGTTGACAGAGAACTCCATCCCCCATGCACCCTCTCACACCCGAATGGAACTCTTACAATTGGTTAAACAACACCGGAAACGTATTGTGTCCTACGAGATTGACGAACTTGCAGAAGCAGCCGGACATACAGTGCTGAGACTGCCACCCTATTATTGTCAGCTTAACCCGATTGAGCTTGTTTGGGCCAAAGTCAAGCAAGATGTGAAGAAACACAATTCCAATGATAAGCAATATCTCCAGAAGGTGGAGCAGCTTACACGACTGGCTATTGATGACGTAACCCCGGATTATTGGCGAAAATGCACTGAACACACGCGACAGATTGAAGCAGATTACAGAGATAAAGACACAGCCTTTGAACACTTGTTTGAATCCTTTACCATTACAATTTCACAGTCAGACACCAGTAGTGAGGAGTCTAATGAAAGTGACAACGAAAATCAATCATTATAATCTTTGTGTTTAACGTACATTTTACATGTAACATTATAATTACATGTAACATTATAACATGGCTTAATTTAATATGCCTGCCAATGACCAAATGTATTTATAACAAATAAATACTCTGCATACAAATAATAATTTATTTTTAAATAAAGTAATATCTAATTTTATTTGTGCATTCCTACCTGTGACCATGGTATTTATAACATACCGGTATATACATTGTATATATAATTAAATCAAAGGGGTGGTGGCACTCGTTACAGACAGCTCTCCCATTAATATGGACATTCTTCACTGAGGCAAGTGTATTTATAACCAATGAGATATATAGTCTATACAATATAATATTGAGTGGGTTTAATCCGAGCGTCACCCCCACTGACCATTATAGGCAGGTTATTTACCTCCGCCTGCGAAAGCGGCGAGATGTTATGTTCTCACCTCTGTTTGTCGGTGTATCTGTCTGTGTAATTGTGTACAAGATATCTCAAAAACCTATGAACCTATCTTCCTGAAATTTGGTGGGTACTCACCTGGGAAGAAGTGATTAAGTTATGGAGCCGATCGATAGAGCGCATACCATCGTCAGGTAGGCTATCTCGTAAAGTTATGAACTGATCTTCACGACATTTGGTGGACAGATAGGATATGCACCAAGGACGATTTGCATCCTTAGAGTTTTGATCAACGTAGACAGAGGTATGCGCTCTATGAGCTCTTTAGTTATAGCATATAATTATATATATATTAGTATGAACTAATCAGACTTTGAATTGCATGTTTTATGAGTCTAATATGCATGCATATGGGCACTGTATAAACAAAATATTTGTTTATTTGACATGATATATTTCTTGTCAGTATAGCCTATGTTAGTCCAATACATACTTCATTCACACACTATCAATTATTAGTTCCATTCGAGAGTGTGTGTGTGTGTGTGTGTGTGTGTGTGTGTACAATACTATAACGAAGACAGGTGGAGGGGGTATCAGAGACCTTGCATGTTCAAATGAGTGGGCGGGTTTATGATGGCGACATTGGTGGTTGGGTGGGGGGGACGTTAAACAAGTGTAAAGGGTGGTTGGCAGCAGTGTTACAATTTTCCCTGGCCCATCTGTATTTTACGTTAGGGAAGTGGTAATGTAGTACTACCAAGATCCAGACGGCACCAGCAAATGGACTTTTAGTAGTTAGTACGAGGCACTAGTAAGCTACCTAGTATGTGGGATACAAAACTAAGTCTTACCTACCACCTAGTGTCCAGCTTTGGCACATATGTTTTGTGTTTTCCTACACCCTTCTAAAACCCTAAAGTACCTATGACGCTTTTTCACATTCTATCCTAGCTATCAGTGGACTATTTTTATGCACTGAATCTCTAGGAATCAAGAGGGTAAAATCTAAATCAATAACTCTTCTATGCTTACAATGTATTTCTAATCTAAAAAAATTGTTTGATGGTCGCCATCTAAAATGTAAAATTGCGTCGTCCTTTACTGAGGGTGTTAATTAGTGTATCCTCACTCATCTTGCGAATTTTGTGTCAATACTTGTGTGTGGATCTCTTCTAATCTTTGTTTCTGAATGACCGAAATTTTGACAGCAAACCCTATTGTTTTTCAGTGAATCCTCACAACTTAATTTCCCTCTCTTTGTTTAAGTTTCCTTTCTTCGTGTCTCTAACGCCCATTTTCATAAACCTTACCATAGTAAAATGTGTAGACATAAATTACAATATTTGAGGAACTAGGCGATTTATAGTTATCTTCCATAAGCTTATGCCAAGTTATTTCGTCTTTGTTCGCCATGGTAGAGACAACGCCCTTCCCATATGTTTAAGAATACGGCCCTTAAAACCTTCATCTATTCTACAAATGCTACTACCGGTAGTCATTGGTGACAAAATTGTGTTCTTGAATATTGTCTTTGGGTAAACATTTACTGTACTGCTGTAAAGTCTAGTATAAATTATTTCAGTTACCTTTGATTATTTCATCTGAACCTACAAATATGGTTCCCAAACTCTCTGCTTGTCTAACTAAAACCCTCTTTTGTTTGCCTTAATGGTGACTGGACGTTTTAGTCAGTATCCGGTGTATGTATTGTGCTCCAAGGTTGAAGACAGCCACAGCGCGTTATATCAATCGCACATTGAATCCGCATCTATTTTTCGGGTTTCTATTCTTCTAAGCCTTTTATTAAGAGAACTTTGCAACTAAGCATTGGAAGAATTTCAAATAAATTGACCTATGTACATGTAATTAGTACGATTATGCAATTGTTAGCCAAGAACAATATAAAATAATAAAGGTTAATAAGGTCATATATCTAGGCCAAAGGTCAATATACCATTTTTCTTACATTTTCATTTTACAATTTAACCAAATTCTATGTGCTAGCTGCACTATACCTAAATGAATTTAATGTCCTACCATCAAATATATATCTTAAATGTTAAAGTCAAAGTTCAAAACAAATGACGCTAATTTTCACTAAATTGGATGGTTGACTTTCATTCATAGATGTAGCCCCGTCGGTTTTCGTATACAATGATCAGGGAATATATATATTTTTACATCAAATTGTGATAGAGTTGCTTATTGCATAAAAAGCTACTAACATAATCATTTTGAAGGTTAACTTCATTGGTCAAAGTTTTAGGGTTGGGTATACCATGCAGATTGAGATCCAGAATGCGAAAACTGCACTTGTTCTAGAATTTGACTTCTATCTACTGTATTATAATTGATGACATGGTTTTGTCTGACAGTCGGGGTAAATCTGTGTTTCACTTCTCTGAAATAGTTATAGGCCTACTGCTGGCCAAATATAGCCGCTATCCCACGATAACTTTTCCATCAATTTTTTTTGACAAATCGAGTCTGGTATATACAGTATGTTAATCTTGTATACAAATTGTGCCAACCAAGTTTCATTTATTTTCAGTCTAGTTTCCGATATCAATACAAAGTATCCCAGAAACGTTGCCGGAAGAGAAAAAAATATGGCTATCGTTAATTGACTATAAAAACTCCGGTGACATCCCCCATTCGCCCGTTAAGTGATGTTACCTTTGTCATTATGTACTACTTCTCCAAGAAAAGATTCGACCTTTATGATACAATTGGATGATAATGTAGCTTCCCCCACTGTTTCTATTTGTGCCTCACCTACACAAAGATTAATCTGGCTAACCCTCTCAAACACCTCCTCCTCCTATTCATTTCACTACACTTAACAAGCACACCTCATTTCTTTCCAACACACCTAAATTACCTGTAACACACCTTTTTTTGGGCTCTCTATCACTCTTTCAACCTTGGAGGGGACACTTGTTAAGCTCGGTTCACACATGCACGAATTAACGTCCCGTCCGTCCCCGACCCTTAATTCGCCGTGCCTGGACGGCGTCCTTTTTATGCATCCATAAAATGGTCCGTATGGGTCGGGGCAACTGCCAGAAGAATTGTTATGTCGGGGACACCCAGGGGACACACACGGACACACACGGGAGCAATCGTCGTCTAGGCGCAGCCTGGCAGCATCTAGACGACGACTGGCGGCGTCTAGACGACGAATATAACGGGATGAGAACGGCGGCAAAAAACCGTTGGAACAGTTAGAACGTTGGAATGGAACATGGGGCCTCCAGATTGTTGCCGTCCTGCCTATTTTCTTGGTCGGGGACGGACGTGACGTTAATTCGTGCATGTGTGAACCGAGCTTTACAGGCAGCTTTGCCTTTTGTCTCCTTCATGCACATAAACAAAGAAGATAAAACTGAGAGTATAACATGATGGGCTGCAGCTGCATACACTGCTTGATTAAAACCTCGCATCAAAACGTTCCATTATACAACCACCTGCATCCTGTTCCCTCCCCCCCCTCCACACATATGTTTAAAGTATATATTAATACCATATATTGTAACAGAATAACGGAGAACACACCGTGTCTTGCGACTATCCCTGTAATACCAGGATATTTATTGGGTTTGTGAGACACTGATAATGGGGTCTTCTTAGTGGCTCGCTGGTGTAGTGACTAGCGTCATGGACTTCCACCCAGAAGGCCCAGGTTCGCGCCCACGCTCGGCGCTTTAAAGATTTTTCACAAGCACTGAGTCATTACCGTCCCTCATGAGCAAGGGGATGGGGTTGTAGTACAGGACCCCAATGGAAATATGCCTAATCGGCCTTATTGGGCTATTCTTAGCTGGCTTAGCATGCGCTAGCTTTAAGAACTATTATTATTATTATTATTATTATTATTATAACTGGCCAAGGAATGAAGCTAGCACAATGTTAAAATATAGGCATGCAACAGGGCAAGTAATACACAGAGTAACATTTAAACAATAATATATATACATAAAAGAAAGTAACATGGCTTTGAGTTGTATTGGCTAATACGCACAAGAATAGTCTGAATATACAACATACATAAATAGTGAAATCCTCCTAATAGCAAAATATTCAATCAAAATATAGGATTCACTTTGAACGCAAAAGTTACAATTATACACGATTAATAGCATAAAAGGAAGTACTCTCGAACGAGGAGTCTTCAGTAATCTTGGCCACGCACGCAGAGATTAAGTTCACTCAGTCTCTAAAGAGAATGTCAATGATATGGGTCACTAAAGAAAAAGAGGAAAGGGTGTCACTTTGATGATTTGAATTTACATTTATCACTGGGTGTAGCCTATGTAGTCTAGCTCTGAATTATATTACATACAAAATTACCCCAAGAGGAATAGCGTACAACATATCAAACAGAATACTAGGATTGTATTATGTATTTTGTGTCCTCATCAAGCTAGGCCTATCAAGTTAGAAGGGAGGTCTGGAATGCAGCCTCAAACAAGCTAACACTTTCTTCTAACTCTTGGTTCCTTCATCAATGTCTGGCTGGTGGCTGGACCGGCCCTGGCTTCTCGGCGTGGTGGCGTCAGTCAGGCAGAAGTTCTTGGCAAGGTGGCTGGCCTACGGGTCCCGGCAGGTACACATGTGGCTAGCTGCTTTATTGAGTTGGGAGGAAAAGTCACCAGAGTTGATTTATAGGGGATCACAATGGCCAATGCACAAGCAATCCAATACCTATAAATCCACCCCTGTATAAACAACCAGATTTATCCTTTCGTCTTTCCAGCCAATGCATGGGAGTACTAAGATATAACAGTATTTATTCTATATATATAGGTTTATGTCGGCTCAAGCTCAATGACAACTATTATATAGTGGTCAACATGATCAACACGATTCCCTGGCAAATTTCCCTTCCACAGTAGGCCCCTGGCTCTCAATCTACATGGGTCTAATACTTGGTTTTTTAGTACTCCATCTATTTTAAATTAACTGTAGCTCATCGACACAATCCATGTACTAGGGCCAGGGAGGTAGGGGAACAGTCTGGCCAATGCACAGACCTCTAAGTGGTGCTGCTTGTAGTTAAAACTACTCACCACCCTAACCTGACTTCCAGTGATTTTAGCGGGAGTGGTCACAGCGGTGATTGAGTTGTCACTGGAAGTTGTTTTGAATGGAAGAAGGGTGGCCAGGTATTGTATTTCATTATGGACAAGGTGTGAAGCTCTTCAATGAGCGAATGCTATTCAGTAAGCCCACATAACTGAGCGGGTAATCTTACTGTATTTGTCTATCCCTTCTCTTGGAGACAGAAGTACATTAGGTTCCACCTTTTTTCTGCTCCTATGATATACCTAGTCTCTAGGCAGGCTTAGGATTTAGACCTCGACCCCCTTGTCAAATATATTTAAAGAACTTAGGCTTCACATTTAATACATTCTTTGACATAACTAGCAGATCCTATTCTATCATTAGATAATAGCTCTTGCTTCACTAACTAACCAGATATACAGTATCTTACAGTCAACTCCAGGTATATATATTTCATCAGTTCTGTTGGCATTGTCTAAATCTTTGTTTCTTGCGCAAGAAGGCTATATCTATTTATTACTCAGACACCGTCAGTCAAACATCTCGATCCTTTTCATTAATACCTTGCAGAGCCAATAGGGTCCTTAAATATTAATAGCAGCTTCAATTTTCTCCTTCCTCCGTCACTGGTCCTCTAACCACCTCAGGGCTGGGAAGTACACTTTTGCCGTAATGGTCTACTTCCCCACACCTTTGGTATTGTCCATATATAGCTTGAGAGGTGGTATGAAGACGGGCCAAGTGTGAACAGGCCCCAGGAAACCGCAGATGGATCTGAGAAAAGGCGCATTATTCTATATGTATTTTGGTGGCTTGGTATTGCTCCTGGATATGGCTCAGGTAAGCGAGCAGGCTCCCTCTATTTGTTCCCTTATTACAGTTAGGAACAACAAGAGGTGTAGTGGGAGTGCCTCTGGTATGTTCTCCTGACTATACCGTGTCACAGAATGAATCTCCCGGCCACGCCCCCTTCCTTTTATACCCGTACGTCATGCCAGGACGGTTCGCTGATTGACTGAGGCGGGCGGGCGGGATTGCAAGTAGGCGGGCGGCAACTCTGGTCTATTTTTTTCCTATCTGTCTTCTTTCTCTCTCCCAAATAATACCCCAGCAAGGTATTTCCCACATTTTTAAGTGACTGACGGGAGTATGGGGCTTGCACCGTGGGAATAAAGTGTTTTTTGACGAGATATGTTGTATGGGAAGAGAATAGTTGTGAGTTTGCGTCTTGCTTTTATCTGCGGCGTGTTTAAAGGCTGGCTGCTGATTGGTAGGTTTCCTCGAGTTGTTTTTGTTGTACTCCGGACAATCTCCACCAGCATTTTCTTGCTCTAATAATAGACGGTGATTTGCTCTCGCCATTTTTACCTCATCCATAACTGGGATTTTGTTACTGTATCCCCATATATTTTTTTTTTTGCGCCTCCTTAACCCCTTCTGTAGAGGCGATGTCTTTTTAATTTTATTCTGGCCGCTATTAGATGATTTTATACAGTTTAAAAAGGGCCTCCAGCAATTCCGTTTTAAACTACTCTATCATATCCCTTCTAACTCTGCGTCTCTCTAACGAGTGTAAGCCTAATTTCTTCAACCTTTCTTCATATGGAAGATTTATAATATTATGGATAATTTTTGTAATTCTTCGTTGTACCCTATCCAAGGACAATGTGTCCATTATGTAATAGGGACACCAGAGTTGGACAGCATAACCCCTATGTGGTCTTACTAACGCTAGATAAAGTTTTAGAATTACATCTGCAGTTCTATTACTCACACTTTTAGATATAAATTGAGGGCATGACTTTAGTTTATTTTTGGCCCTTGGGCCCTCATGGGAATTATATTATACTTATTAGTAAATTTAATGTCAGTCCTCACTGTGACTCCCCCTTCATTTTATAAGAACATAAGAACATAAGAAAACTGGGATAAATTAGTACTAATTGTATATCAAGGCCTTAACATAAGACAAAAAAGGGAGTCTGCAGATAACCGATTGGCCCACATACGGCAGATCCCTTTCACACCCAACCCATTTCCTCCATATGTATTACTCTGTGTCGGTGAGACAGAAACAGAAACAGTGAGGTATGTACTGTAGACTAATGTAAAAGCAAGACCTTGGGCAAGATCTACGGATATTAACGTGAGGCATAGGAAATATGACATTTTTTGACGTGTGTTTTGACTGTCGTTGGACGATTTTGTACAGTTTATGAAGGGCCTCTAGTAATCTAAGGGGTCTAAGCCATCTCAATTATGCTGACTTCCACAGATCCTTCTTAAGTTCAGTAAAGTCATCTACCGATGGCCAGAATAAGCTGTTAACACGCGTCATAATCCTCATGGGGTTAAACACTGTGCCTGTAAATTTTAGGACCCACATGCAGCCTTTAATCCTCCCTTTGAAGATTATGACGCGTTTCGCAAAGTTTATTTTGGCTATCATTAGACGATTTTATACAGATTAAGAAGGCTCTGTGGGAATTAAAAGGGTAAACACTATCTCAATTAACCCTCTGGCTTCCATACACCCTTCCTAATCTGAATATTAGATCGTCTAATAATATCCAGACAACAGAACAAATGTGTCGTCGGATCTTGAAAGGGTCAAGTTCCCGGGTGTCATATTGTTTCTGACTCCCTGGACCCTTTATGTATGGGTTGGGTGTGAAAGGGATCTGTCAATCGGCTCTCTGCAGACTCCCGTTTTCTTATGTTCTTATTTGCCTATCTAATTTTATCTTGAACCTCTATCGTTCTTGATCCCACTATAGGACTCTGTAGCGTAATCAAATAAATAAGTGATTTAAACGGTTATATATTACTTTTTTCAATCATGTGGACCGGTATTAATTAGTATTAAATTACTTATAGTGACAATGTTGGCTTTAAAGGTATATTTAGGTAATTATCAAGGACAGGACCCTTATTGGAATTATTATATTGATATTTGTAATGCCCTCGAAAATGTCCCGCACCCACAATAATACTAACCCGAGTTGACGTCAGGTATAGCGTAAAATAGTCGGAGATGGTAAGTCCAATAAACTCATCACGTGATAACACCACGAGACTATCACCTGGTTCTTAAAAATCGGACTAAGGTTGCTATACTTTTAGTACGTCCGTGGTAGTACAGTGGGTTAGTGCGCGGGCCTGGTGGTGATGGTTGGGTCACTAACCAGGGTTCGAACCCCACCCAAGGCATCTCAAAACCTGTGGGTTTTTAGGGGGGTTAAATTCCCTTCAGAGGTTCGTACCCCGCGCCAGGTACCAGGAAAAGTTGATCCTAAAGGTAGCCTAGGGATATTTCAGGAGACCATGAAATTCCCTTCACACCCAGCATTTCATTGGTGGCAGCTAGGGAACGTGACCAGGTAGCTACGTGGAGCACCCGTCACGCGAACCCTATACCAACAATATTGAGATTGCTAAGGTAATACAGCTACGATACCTTACGACCTTAAAATAGGCTAGGGACTAGCCCAGTTAAAGAAGGATGTAATGTAATGCCCTCGAAAATGTCCCGCACCCACAATAATACTAACCCGAGTTGACGTCAGGTATAGCGTAAAATAGTCGGAGATGGTAAGTCCAATAAACTCATCACGTGATAACACCACGAGACTATCACCTGGTTCTTAAAAATCGGACTAAGGTTGCTATACTTTTAGTACGTCCGTGGTAGTACAGTGGGTTAGTGCGCGGGCCTGGTGGTGATGGTTGGGTCACTAACCAGGGTTCGAACCCCACCCAAGGCATCTCAAAACCTGTGGGTTTTTAGGGGGGTTAAATTCCCTTCAGAGGTTCGTACCCCGCGCCAGGTACCAGGAAAAGTTGATCCTAAAGGTAGCCTGGGGATATTTCAGGAGACCATGAAATTCCCTTCACACCCAGCATTTCAATATTTCTATTAAATTATTACATTTGAATTCAAATTTAATTTATACAGAATTACAGATTTTATCTGAACTTCTTATTTTATCTATCCCTTGAATTATTACGAGAGTGGGTTAAATTTGATAGTTTAATAATTGTGTGAACATTTATCTTGCAACTAATTTGCTTGGGAAACCAAGTGGTGGTAAAGCTGGGTTTGGGGCTGGAAGGAGTCTGGTGTCTGTGGCTTTCCATGACTTCGAGGCCGGAGGGAGGGCTGGGAGGTGTGTTTGTCTACTGTGAATGCTCGTTTGGTGGCGTGAATGACATACCGTGGGAATCTTGTTTGAGCTTGCTGACTATAAATACTAACCCGCGTGGGGAGGTTGAGCACCGCTGAGGGCATGGATGCGTCAGCCGAAGTACTTCCGCTATTCAAACCCGCCGATATTCGCCGAATTTGTCCGCTAACAAAACTACGAAAATATGAATCGGACTTCCACTGCAGCGGAATTATCGGTTTATGGAAGTGACTGCGGAAGTGCCCACCTCTGCTCTACTAGAACATTTGCAATGTGCACACATAAAAGAATAAAGATGTAAATGTAATAGGTTCGAATGTATCAAGTTCAAAGGTTTCTTAGGATCAGAAAACTTAAAGTTTGGTGTTAGATAGGATAATCTACTCGGACTGAAGTATAGAATTAATAATCTGGCTCTCCTAATTTGTTAATGCTCCAACAGATGGCGCAAAACAAAGATGACGATCAACCAAGTAGCCGCAACACAAGTTCCATGTACCAATTAACCCTGCTGGGCAATGGAGCAGCAGGGACAGACAGCAGAGTAGGGGAAGGAGAGCACGAGGAAGACAAACATGATGAGAGAAGACAAATGGAAGAAGATCTGTCACTCCCTGAGATGATCCAGGATATACTGGGACCAGAGGAAGATACACAGTCAGTACATTTTTGTAGTTTTTATAGGCTTGATATTCTAAATTAATTATGTAGATTCTGCAGATTCCTGATGAAAGTCTGGTCTTGTAAATTAGGTCTCTCTCTCTCTCTCTCTCTTTCTCTTTGTATACAGTATATTTGTTTTGCCGAAACTCAAGAGGGAAGACAACCAAGAAGTCCCCACCAGCACTACACCAGATCTAACACCAGGAACAACGGCAACCTCAACAGCATGTATAACAGCAATCCAGAAGACTAACCAAGTATCTCCACAGTCTTTTGCATATGACATAACACTCACATGTACCTATCGAGACACAAACATAGCTGCACAACTCGTCCAACCATACCTCAACACACTACACGACTGGTTCACTGTAAGCAAACTCAAACTAGCCACAGCCAAACTTACAGTGACCCTTCTCACAAACTGGACAGTAGAACATAGTCATATCCCTCACCTCAACTTAAACAACATCCTCATAACACACATAAAATCCTTGGTGTAACATAAAATGCATCAATGTAATTTAAGCAAGATATGACAAGCATAAAAAACAAACTGACTCCAAGACTAAATGCCCTCAAGTCGCTTGCCCATACAACATTCGGACATAGCAAAGAAACTACTGCCACAGTATACAATAATGTATACATTCAGTAATGGAATATGCTAGCCCTGCTTGGGCCTCTAACCTCACTGAAACACATCACAACACCCTATAGACCATACAGAACAAAGACCTCAAAATAATCACTGATTGCACAGCTACCACACCTACAGACCACCTACACCAGGACACCAAACTCCACAAAATCAAGGATCACCTTGATACGAGAGGCACACCCACTGCAGTACATGGCAGAACATCCACACACACCAAGAAACATCAAAACAACAGCTAGCACTCGTTATCATACACAAATATTGTCTTCACTCCCCTTTTGCCCACCCCAAGCCAGCCTCCAAATGTATATCCATACTCAAATCACCCTCCGATCCATCCAATTACTCAAAGACAACACTCAGCTACATGCACGGCCCCCTCAAGTCCATCCCTCAGAAACCCTCCTTTTCCGTGAGGACAGAGTCCACCTGGCTAGGCTGCGATGTGGGCACTATCCAGCCCTTCTGAGTTATCATAAGAGGCTGAATGACTCCGTCCAGGATACCTGTCCGGGCTGTAACACAACACCGCACACTATCAAACACATTATGAAAGATTGCATAACACACAACCACTTACGCCAACAACACAACATACATTCCTTGAGAACTTTGTGGGAAAACCCGGTGTCGGCCATGGCCTTCTTTAGGAGCTTGGATCTGTTTGGCTAGGCAGCCTAGGGAACGACTACTACTACTACTACCAAGTATCCCCTCCAGCCCCGTTTTCCTTGTCCCCACCTGCTACCTGGAAAGGCAAATTACCTGGGCACACTGGTCCAGGGGAAAAAGGACACAAGGGCCGCCTTAATCCTAACAATAAGTTGCCTTCTACTCCCAAGGACTCAAGAACCAAGAAGATCAAGAAAATTTACTAGGACCGAGAGTGGCAGCTGTTTGGCAGGCTCACCCCTTCTCCTGAACTAAGCAGCCCTTGTTTGAGAGTTATCTCACTTGTCAACCCTTGTGAGATAATAGTGACTACACTCAGCAACCCTTGTGTAGCCACAACCTCACTCAGCAACCTTTGTGAGGCACATAGAGAGTACAGCAACCTTTGCTCTCTGACTGTGTTTAGCAACCCCTGCAAAGTCACAACCTCAGTGACTACACTTAGCAACTATTGTGTAACCGCAATGTCACTCAGCAACCCTTGAGACATAACGAGAGTTCAGCAACCCTTGCTCTCACATTGTGTTTGGCAACCCCTGCACAGTCAATCCCAAGATTCATAACCACGAAGAACAGAAAAAAGTAGAAGAAGCAGAAGTACAGCAAGCAGATGTCCCCCCCTGCAAAGACACCCACAAATAGAAAAAATGAAACCAGACCTTAAGCTCTCTGATAGACCTGGGAAAAATACCGAACTTACGCATTGTACAATAAGTGAAATTGTCTCAGTCAGAGTCCTTACTTGATATCAAAAACCTCCAAATAACATCACATGCTACCTTAACATATTTATGAGACTCACGGATATTAGAAGTTACTAGGCTCT
Source organism: Paralithodes platypus (assembly GCA_032716605.1). Lineage (NCBI taxonomy): Eukaryota > Metazoa > Arthropoda > Malacostraca > Decapoda > Lithodidae > Paralithodes > Paralithodes platypus. The sequence continues at coordinate 32,348,037 of CM064507.1, read as the reverse complement.
CTGTTTGTATTATATTAAGTATCCTTGGATTCACTTCTACATTGCATTACAACATACGCTTATAAACATTACCTTATATTCATACTCAGCGTTATTCACAATTAAAATACCACACATACTTCTCCTGGGTTCTACTTCATCTGTATATTTAAATAATGTAATTCACCTCTTTCCAAAGAGTCATTTCTATGTTTATATATATATTTAGAATGCTTGCTATGTAATCAACCAATGTAAACTTTCATTCACAGTGTTCATGCACTCCACTTAGATATGTATGTTGATTGTGATCACCAACGAAGCCCATGTATCTATTCCAGTCTTTGTCTCCCAGCTCTGTCTCTCTATCTCTCTCTTATATATATATATATATATATATATATATATATATATATATATATATATATATATATATATATATATATATATATATGATGCCGGATTCCACTTCTTTCGATGTTCCAGGATTCCTATAGCAGCCATAGCCATAACACATAAAGAAGATATGTTTTCCCTGATCAACCACTCTAAAAGAAAATGCACCTCACCACCCAGCCACCATTTTGTCCCTGACCCCCAGCCCTTTGTACATCACCATTTGCCAAGACCCATCTTGGTATGTAGTATTCAAGAGTCTGTGCACACATCGCCCGCCTGCACCAAGTATCCCGGAAGTTGCATGGGGTGACCGGAAGTTGTGAAAGAAGTGGAACCAAGTAAATACTGGGGGCTTGACATGATAAGTTGCAATTGTTGTAATATAAAATCATTGATACTCAATGATTTTTATTGCATCAATCATAGTCTGTTCTTTTTGTCTCTGGTTTACCTAATATAGGTAACATCTATTTGTATTCTCCCAGGGTCAGTATCCTTTCCCTTTCTTTGGTATCTGCAGGGCCAAACAAAACTTTTGCTCCAGTTTACAAGTCTGCAACACTGGACAATAGCAGCCTCTTGATCCTCTCTCATCTCTGCAGGTTATCATGTCAAGCCCCCAGTATTTACTTGGTTTTACTTCTTCTTTCACAAGTTCCGGTCACCCCATGCAACTTCCGGGATTCTCGGTGCAGGCGGGCGATGTGTGCACAGACTCTTAAAAACTACAGATGGGTCTTGACAAATGGTGATACAGCTATTCTTTCCCAAGAGGATTTATACTGCCACTCTCTGTCTGCCAGTCAGTATATAATTGGGCTGCCATCCAGTCTTTGAAAAGGGATGCGGCCAGGGGAGCAAGGTTACAGATGCCTTTGAGTAGGCTTAGACCCGGCTAGTACCGTCGGTCCAACTGAAGCTCTAAGTATAAGTATAAGTATTGGGATAGAAAAGTGTGAAGGATATAAGACTATTAGTAGAAGATATAGGTGGGGGAAATGTGGAAATTAAGTAGTAGGTAAAAGCTTGCTGTTTTTTTTCCAATTTGTTTAGTCACATTCGCTCATTCCGCGCAGCACTGCCCATTCCATCATGATCTGTGTTTCACTGGTGAGGCAAGAAGGGAAGGAAGGCGAGAAACTCATGCGGCACGCCCCCAGCTGCCACCTGTTGACCCTGCATTTGTTGACTTTAAGTCTTCTCCCGTGTTGTTTTAATACTATATTTCGGTTGAGTCATTACCTGCCATCTTTTTAGCTGTGGTCAGAACCGTTCCTTAAGAGATGAGTTGGATTGTCAGACCGCCACGAAGGAGATTCTCGTGACCTCAGTCTAGACAATCATTGGTATTTCTGATACTTTCCTACGAATGGGTCGGCCCAACCTAGGAAGTTTGAGGGTTCCCCGGGACACCTCACTTGTTCGGGTTATCCCAGGCAACTCCTCCACTCCCGGTAGCTTGGGAGAGGCCTAACCAAACTGTGGGGACGCCGCATCGTACCATTAACATCTCTCATAAATTGTTTGGTTGGCTCGTTAATTTGTCATTAATTCATCAGCATATATTTTTCTCGTCCCCCTGTGCGAGGGTGGGGATGCCCGGGTAAGGGAGACTTAAAGTCTCCCCCACCCAAGCACCCCAACCCCCGCACATATTGATAAATCTTTTTCCTATTTGCTGTCCTTCTAATTTGTAGTTAGATATTGGTCAAAATCGTTATTCGTTCACCCTCCCCGCCCACCCAGGCCAGGGGTGTCTGAGCGAGGGAGACTAAGGCCTCCCCCGCTTAGAAACTCCCGACCCCGCGCATTACGGCAGGGCAATCCATGCGTCTATGAAACAGTTTTTACCTATTTCTTGTGTATAGTGGTATTGGTTCTCCTTGGTGTAGTTTCTTTAGTGAGCTTGAGAACCAAGAGTGGCTCGCTTGCTCTTGATTTTCTTGCAAATAATTGTAAAGCTCTCCTTCCCCTCCCGCCTTATATATACCCGGGTGTCACATCAGGGAGCGTGCTGCTTGGCTGAACCGGGCGGCAGGTAATATCGCCTTCCGCGCGGCTTCTTTGATCTTTTCCTTTACTTATCTCGGCTTTCTTCTTGCCAAAATAATATCCCGGCAGTTGTCTATCGTAATTTTCTTGATGTTTTCGGGGATGGGGATCTTGTCGGTAGCCGATACAACTATTTTCATCGCGATATATGCAGTTGGAGCTGGGTAGGATTAAAGATTCACAATCGACCAATTAGCACACATGTAAGCGTTGTGTAGATCAGCTTGAGTCGGCTTATCTCTTCGGTTCCCCTCATGGTGATTGCATCATGCTGATTGGCTGGTGGGTGTATATCCCCTCGCCTTGCAACATCGCCTTTAACCTCTCCGCTGCGCACCCCCTATAGTATACAGGCACCCCTGTGCGGAGGTATGACGATTTGGGCGACCCTTGCAAATATCGATGAAAAGTACATCAACATGTAGGGAATGTTCGCGCGCATCGAGCCATATTTATTTGACTCCACAAAAAATATCTGGGGGGGGGGGGGGCGGTCCGTAGTTGAAGAAAGTGGAGCGAATGGCATCGCGTGGCCAGATTGCCATGCGCGGACAGATTGTCATCGCGCGGCAAGATTTCCCGGGTGAATATTCGCGCGCCCAGGGTGTAGAATGAGAGGGAGGAGACGGAGGGTTAGGGCGTAATCTCGCGTATTTATACTATTTTCATCACTTCTATGCTATGTGGAGTATGTGTAGGTATGTAGGCCACCCATATACCAAGGAATATGCCGCATATAGACCAAATATGCGACATATAAGCGAATTATGAGAGAGTTTAGAGGCGGGAACTGAGGTGAGAGAGTTTATGCGGGAGACAAGTGCTTGTGTACCGCTTGAGTGAGTGCGGGTTTAGCGTGTGGCGGGGTGGTATCGAGAGTTGCCAAGTTGTACAGGGTCTGTTGGCTGTAATATCACGTATATATCGTATTTTCAGCACTGTCATGCTATATATAAAGTACGTGTACGTATGTAGGCCACTCAATACCAAGGAATATACCGCATATATACCAAATATGTGACATATAAGCGAATTATGAGAGAGTTTAGAGGCGGGAACTGAGGTGAGAGAGTTTACGTGGGAGACAAGTGCTTGTGTACCGCTTGAGTGAGTGCGAGGTGGCGGGGTAGTATCGAGAGTTGCCAAGTTGTACAGGGTCTGTTGGCTGTAATATCACATATATATCGTATTTTCAGCACTGTCATGCTATATATAAAGTACGTGTACATATGTAGGCGACCCATATAACAATGAATATACCGCATATAGACCAGTTATGCGATATATAACCCTTATGAATGTGTTTAGGGGAGAGTTGGAGTGAGTGAGTGGGTGGGAGGGAGGGAAGTCTGTGTGTCGCTGTCCAAGGCCAGCCACGGCGTCGGCAGGGCCAGCAGAGGTCCTGGATGGCAATATTATGGTTGTCCCTGTCGCCGTTGTCGCCTTGCCCTTCGTCCCTTTCTTCCCTTTGGCAGGGGCAGGGGCAGGGGCAGTGGCAGGAGCGGCAGGGCCAGCAGAGGTCGTAGATGGCAATATTACAATATTATGGTTGTCCCTGTCGCCGTTGTTGCCTTGCCCTTCGTCCCTTTCTTCCCTTTGGCATTGGCAGGGGCAGGGGCAGTGGCAGGGGCAGAAGGGCCGGCAGGGGCGGCAGGGGCGGCTGGTGGTGGTGGTGGTGGTGGTACGGTGGTAGTGGCAGAGGTACAAGTTTTCTTACCCATGCCCTTCCCTGTCTTCCCAGTGGCCCCTGCAGGTCCTGCAGCCCCAGGGCGGCCTCCTGCGTCGGTGGTAGTGGTGGCAGTGGTTGCAGTGGTGGTGGTAGTGGTGGTAGCAGTTGCCTGGGTGGTCGTGACAGTGTCCCCGAAAGACAATGACCTCTGTGCACTGCCCCTGCTTGCACGTGTGTTACGTGCTTTATGTGCAGGTTCCTCTTCCTCGGAGCTACTCGTGCCGTAGTAATGGTAGCTCGGGTCTTTATCAGCCACTCTCTGCCTTCCACGGCCGCTGACACCACCAGCAGGAGGGCTGGTTGTGTCATCAGGGCGAGAGCGTGAGGGACGTCTAGGCTCCATGACAAGTGCTTGTGTACTGCTTGAGTGAGTGCGGGCCGAGCGTGTGGCGGGGTGGTATCGAGAGTTGCCAAGTTGTACTGCACCCACACCAATTTGTAGCCGCCTAGCTGTAAGACCGCGGATTTGGTATGCGTTCAAAAACCGGGATTATATAAGGGGTTCCGCAGCGCAGCGGTAAAACTCTAATTAGTCTTTCAGCACTTGCCGGGTTAACTCCAGCAAATTTTCTCTCAACATTTGCCTGAAATCCTCGCCGCTGATGGTCCAGACGTTTGTCACTGCAGTATATATTAATTAGACTGTGCTTGGATGTGATCCATAGTTCATCAGATTAGCACTATGCTTCTACCAGTTGAGCCAATGGCTTGTAAAAGCCAGGTGAACCTCTTGTGCATTTATAGGAGGAAAGGAAATTAATCGATGAAGGTCATCGACCCACATTTTCAGAATAACTTCCCCGGATTTTATACCTGGCCTCACAAGCAACTCAGACTCAAGTGGTTTCCTATAAATTTACATCTGGCAAACGTGAGAGTCCAATATTATGTAGATTATCTCACAAACACACGTGAGTTATTTGAATAATTGTTTAGATCCTGTCATATCTTTGTGATGTGGTTCGAACATATACCCATAAGAAATGCTCACGATGGGAAAGTTATTATTATTTTTTGTTTATTTATGATTTATAATTATTTTTTGTTTAAGGTGTGGGTGTGGTGTGTTGCGGGGTAAGTATCTACAGCGCCTGGCCCGGCCTCTGACCTACCTCTTGTTGTCCAGTGTGGTGGCTCTCGTTCAAGGCATATTCTACACCTACGCCAATGCCACACTCTCCACTATTGAAAAGCGCTTCCACCTGCCCAGCAAGCTGTCAGGTGAGTGTCTCGATTAAGCCGTTGAGAGCTAGAGTATTTATGATAATGTATGACCTTACTATAATATATATATTAAGGAAAACCATAAAAATCCCATTCACTTGGGCCAACATCATCAGAACGATGGGTTTTGTGGTGCATGATATTTGAGTGACTAATACAGTAGGATAGTGAAGTAGGGGAATACAGTAGGATAGTGAAGTAGGGGAATACAGTAGGATAGTGAAGTAGGGGAATACAGTAGGATAGTGAAGTAGGGGAATACAGTAGGATGGATAGTGAAGTAGGGGAATACAGTAGGATAGTGAAGTAGGGGAATACAGTAGGATAGTGAAGTAGGGGAATACAGTAGGATAGTGAAGTAGGGGAATAGATGTTGCTACTTTTTAAACGTACAAGAGGCCTATTCTGAGTTTCAATGAATCCCCTAGTGTTAGCCAGAATACTAAGAAGATATTTTTGTAGTGAAGGAGTTTCTTGAGGTAGTATTAAACCTCACAATCTCTGCTGTTGAGAAACACTTCCACCTGGCCAACTGTAGGGCGAGTGTCAACATCAAGGGGAGGCAGACCGTTTTTCTGGACCCCCTTCTCCCTAATGTTTAGCCCCACTAGTTTTGAGATTATAAGACGTTCGGCCTATTAGTTTGGCGATTTCAACACCTTTCGCCCCATTTCGTTATCAATTTTAAGACCTTTCGTGCCATTTAGGTATCGATTTATTCCTGGCGAGCGAAAGCGAGCCTGAAATTTTAAGAGGAACCGGCCTTCGGCCGGAAATTTTTTCTACCGAAAAATGTACAAATTTATCTTGAAGGGGAGTCTAGGGAGTGTTTTTCTAAGCTTGATGGAAGTCTAGGGAGGAAACTAAAAAAATATAAATGATTTAATAGACCAAACAAACGGTCTGCCTCCCCTTAACCATGTAACTACAGGAGGCCAACTCGGAGTATAATATAATCCTTTACTGTTAGCCAATATACGAAAATCGTATTATTTCATTGAAGCTACTCGAGGTAGTAATACACAACCTGATATATAATTTTACCTGCTTCAGTTGTTGGAAGGGTATCCACATTAAGTCCTTCAGAACATGGACGCTTTCTCTTTTCATTCAGGCTATTATTATTCCAGTGTATGTAGTTTAGCAAAGACCTGTACCAGTCTAAGGGTTAATTGAGATGGTTAGATTCATATGTATATGGATATTTTTTTAAGATGAATTCTGATGTTAACCAGAATTAAATAATTATGATGCTCTCATATTGAATGGTTTGAAAAACTCACAGCATAGTATCGTCAACGATGTTCCTTATATAGTGTTTACCTTACCAAACTACTCCCTTTCTTTAAGGAAATAGAAAAATGCACACACAGAGAAAAACAACAAAACATAAGGTCATATTTTTCGTATCAAAACCGAAAATCATGAGAGCTGCTGGTAAGTAACTTGATTATCTTCCATCTTTGATCTATGTATATTTAAAAATACTTATCTGTGTTTCTGTAAGTATTATTTTCCTGTACAGAATAATTATCAGAATGAGTTTGATAACTATTGAATTGTAATAAGAAAGTAATAAAATAAAAATAGAAATTTACAGCGTATTTGGGTTGTATGTTGGTCAAAAAACATGTTCATGTAGGCGAACGAACACTATCACAGAAGACTAGAATAAGCTATATTCACTTTTGAAAGAGTCATTAAATCGATTCGTAATCGTTTATCAAGATATAATTATCTATTGGCAAACATTTACATGTGCCAGCCAGATTTATCTGCCAAGTTTAATGAAAGTCCGTTTATCAAGATATAATTATCTATTGGCAAACATTTACATGTGCCAGCCAGATTAATCTGCCAAGTTTAATGAAAGTCTATCAAACAGCAGAAGACCCAAAAATTCACCTTGGTCGTGCTTTTCATATTATTGAGAAGAAAATGTACTACTGAAGTATCTTCACAATGAGGACAAATAACCCAATGAAACCGATTAAAATTTAATTATTTGTAATTAAATTTATGTAAGTATAAAATTACCTAGGCTTAATTTGTCAGTAATATATAATTTGTGTACATGCTCATGGACTGTACATGCTCAGATTAATATGCAGGATTCGAAACTGCATAATAAATCGTAGGCTTGTCCATATTTCTTTAACTGTCTTGATAGCGTAATGCATAGTGCACGGAATTTCGATGTGAGTATCCTGGGATCGAGTCCTCGGAGTGCCACATGTATTTGTTGATTTCATTAATTTAGTTTAGATGTGAAGTTGGTTTGTGTAAAAAACATAATAATTCATTCTGGTTCAGGAGCAATTTATAGCGAGGCCTTCCTAAGGGTTAAGTGCCCAATTAATTACTCCTTCCATTCGTCTATACATTAGGCTACCATAGCGCAGTTGGAATATATGTACATGCTCAGATTAATATGCAGGATTCGAAACTGCATAATAAATTGTAGGCTTGTTCATATTTCTTTAACTGTCTTGATAGCGTAATGCATAGTGCACGGAATTTCGATGGGAGTATCCTGGGTTCGAGTCCTCGGAGTGCCACATGTATTTTTTTATTTCATTAATTGAGTTTAGATGTGAAGTTGGTTGGTGTAAAAAACAAAACAATTAATTTTCTTTCACGTTGGTAAACTTGATGGTAAGTTAGGGGAAAATACGTTAACATATTTCAAAGAGTTTTCAAAGACTTATGAACAGATACACAGATGGCAGACAAACAGCAGACTGACAACTTTAATCAGCCACTGTAGTTTATATTGTTCTGGGTACAAACTCTGATGTATATATACTATATTAACATAAATGTGTCCTATCTGATTGTTGCAAAATGAAAGCATGTGAGTCATTAATTGAAATGTGTGTATAAGTATGGTATACATAAATTATATTGTGGGACCAGCCCCGAAGACGTCCCCTGCTCCCCCACCACCTTCAGGCCTGGAACCCACAGCAACACAGATGCTGGCATATGTGAAGAGCGAAATTTGAGTCTCCCAGAACTCAAGATTCTGGGAATACATGGTGCCTACACCAGGAGAATAGACCTTTGGGAAGAGGACTTGGGCCATGTCCACTTCCAAATCCATGACGATGTCCCTACCCCCCTGATGTCCCTACAAGTGCAGCCGCTCAGTACCCTGAGCCATCCGATCAATCGGGAACCCAGATCCAGTCGAGGCAGGAAAATGACGCCGCTGGACTCAGAAAACAGCCCGAGCATCACCAACTTCCCAAGATCAAGGAAGCAGGACTCTAATCCCCAACGAACTCTGATTGGCCCAGTCAGGATTACAGGATCCTCACTCCGATCCAGGCTGGGGCCATATAAACCCTCCAGAACACCAAAGTCCCACTGGATCCTCACACACATCATGGACCCTCCTGAACACCGCCAGAATCCCCGAATACTACCATCATCATTTATCAACAACAAGTACCTGGGACACGGCAGAACACCTGGGGGATCCTCACACACATCATGGACCCCATTGAACACCGCCAGAATCCCCGAATACCACCATCATCATCTATCAACATCAACAAGTTCCTGACCAAACATCGCCAGGAACACATGAACCAAAATGATTTGACAAAAAACAAACAAATGAATAAATAAACAAAAAAATAATAATAAATAAATAAGTAAACATCCCTTTAACAACAGCAAGGTGGACGGCCCACTAACTTTTCTCTTCCACTGTATTTCATCTTTCCTACTTTCTCTTCCCCCCCCCCCACCCACTCTGTGGTGCCTCTCTTCACCCCCCTACCTTAAAAAAAAAAAAAAAAAAAAAATCCCACTCCAACAAACATCATCTATGTCAGATAATCCCTCAAATACTCCAACATAACGGGACTACCAACCATCTACATCCCTCCTGAAGTCTTGGTTTTTCGAAAACAGCAGAAGAAACCACGAAGGAAAACAGAACAACACCCCCAACATCACCATAGAAGATGACTCCTCCATCAACCTAGAAGATCTTGAGGAGGAGGACAATGCTGAAGAAGATGACGACTACGAAGAAGATCCAGAAGACGAAGAAGAAGAAATTCCTGACTATCAAGAGAACACTCCTTCTCTTCCCCCTCCAGTTCTAACCCCTCAAGTTGAAAAAAGGATGATGGAGAAATTTACAAAAGAACGTGAGAATCTTTATCAATTTACGGACGATCTTGAAAAACTTACTCCTGCTGAAATGAAAAAAGTACCCAAATGATAACGTAGAGCTTGCAATTACACCTGAAGGAAGACAACTCTTCTCCAAGACAATTATATTTGGAGAGGAAATTTGTGAGGCTCATCAAAACTCATTAGATACCCAAATAACTTAGACAAATTAATCTCTTCTCCAGCAGTGAACATCAAAAATATCTTTTCTTTTTACTACTTATTTATTTATTTTATTTTTTGTATTATTATTTATTTATTAGATTTATTTATTATTATTATTTGTTGTTTTCCTTTTTAATAATGCAGTTGCCCTACCCTGAATAAAGCAAGGTGGTATGCCCACTAACTTTTAATCTACTACTTTCTTTCAAAATTTCCTACTTTATCTTCCTGACCAAACCTCTACTTTTCCCCCCCTTCCCCCGCTAGGGAAAAAAAATAAAACAAAATAAAAATAAAAATGCCACTACCCGCCACGGGAATAAGACTAGTTCCTCTCCCTCCCTCCTGCACCGTCAACAATTATTGCGCCGCCACTCGCAGTTCTCCCCTTAAGGCAAGGCAATTAAGGATCTTGTGGCAAAGACAGACTCGATATGTTTTAGACCGGCAAGTGGGGCCAGTTCTGAAAAAAGAGAAATCCCAAGCCCTCGATCAAACCACTAAACCTCAGGGCAAAGGCTCAAGGAACTGAAGGAACTCCTGAACCGCCACAAAGACTATTTTGAGCAGTTGTCCAGGGATGCACAGCAGGCTTCATCACCACCAACACCACCCTGTTGACTAGCCTATTCACCTAATTCAACACCATCACCTGCCTCACCACCTCCAAAGTGCCGAACACAAATTATATAAGTGAAAGTGACACTCCAAATTACATTTAACAATGACGGATACGATTATCAAAGAATTAACGCAAATATAAATATATATATGAATTTACAGTAATGCATAACCAAGGACACAGTAGGAAAAGTTAAAATACACGGAGTGGCGGAGTCACACTGACTGCCGTGCGTATGTATGATTTTTCTTTTCTATGTGGATGAGGGAGACAAAAGGCAGAACTGCCTGTGACGACTGTCTCCCCCAGAGTTGAAAGAGTGGCATGGCCAAAATCATGGATTATTCGAGCCAAAAAGCCTGGAAACACAGAGTTTGAAGCAATTTAGCATAGGATGCGGGAAAGATGGGTTCAGGGAGAGAGTTCAAGAGCTGAGCGGTTGAATAGAAGAAAAACTGGAAATATCGGTTCACTCTCGAGTTGGAGGGTTGCACAGAATAGGGATGAGATTGTGTTGCAAGATGGGTACTATGTGCTCTACGTAGAGGGAGTGGTATACACTGAGAGAACTCAGAAGAACACTGATGATTAATGTAATGGCGGTAGAATAGTGAGAGAGATGCAACACTGCAGCGAAGAGAGAGAGGCTGCAGAGTCGGTGAGTGAACATGAATTAATGATCCGAAAAGGCTATCTTTTCTACTTTGTCTAAGAGTGCTGTGTGGGAGGAGCCTCCCCACACGTGTGACTGGAGCTTTATAATTAACAACAACGACATAAATACATCTTGGGAATCATTCACAAACACTTACCTAAAAGCAGTGCAAGACTGCATACCATCGAAAATACGGCGTACAGGCCATAATGATAAGCCGAAATGGTGGAATAAAGATATTTCAAACTGTCTGCTTGCTAAAAAGTTTGCTAATGACAGATTGAAATCCTCACAAAATGACGAAGAACGGGTGAAATTTGTAGAACTACGACGCAAAGCCAAAAGGTTAAATAAGCAAAGTAAAAAGACCCTGGAGTTACATGTTGCGAATCAAAGTAAAACAAACCCAAACAAATTCTATACTTATATCAGAAAGAAGAGAGTAGTTACTTCAACTGTAGGACCGTTAGTCGATGAAAATGGAGAATATACCAAAGACGAAGTACAAATGAGTAATGCCCTCAATACCTTCTTTGCATCAGTTTTTACAACAGAAGACCTCATTGATATCCCTACAGCATCGCCGCTTCAGATAGATAATTCTGATGTTCTAAGCAATATCAACATTACAGAGAGAGAAGTATTGAAATGTTTAGATAAACTCAAGGTAAATAAAACGCCCGGACCTGATACTATCTCACATAGAGTTCTAAAGGAAGCTAAGGATGAGCTCTCCAAACTACTGACATTGCTATTCAATAAATCCTTGCAGTCTGGAACTATGCCTGATCAGTGGAAGCTAGCTAATGTAACACCGATTTAAAAAAAAAGGCAGCATAAATCCCTACCCAGTAACTATCGTCCAATTAGCTTAACCTCAGTTGTATGTAAAATGCTAGAAACGCTCATTAGAGACAGACTCGTAAATCACTTAGAGGAAAATAACATACTTAAAGATAATCAACACGGCTTTCGTAGCAAACGTTCCTGTTTAACAAACCTCTTAGACTTCTTCCACGATATCCTCAACCTCTATGATGAGAGTAAAGCTGTAGATATTATATACCTTGATTTTCAAAAGGCCTTTGACAAAGTTCCCCACAAACGTTTACTGCTAAAACTAAAAGCGCATGGAATACAAGATGGTGTGTTGAAATGGATAGAAAATTGGCTCCGCGACAGAAAGCAAAGAGTAGTCATAAACGGTAAGGCATCTAAATGGACCAATGTAAGTACCCCAGGGATCGGTACTAGTACCAATTCTCTTTCTAATTTACATCAACGACATAGATGAGGGTCTCACCTGTACAATCTCAAAATTTGCTGACGATACAACAATTGCAAATAGCGTACTCTCAAAAGAACAAGTTGACGATATGCAACACAATCTAGATAAGTTGTCACGTTGGGCCCAAATTTGGCAAATGAGTTTCAATGCAGATAAATGTAAAGTACTACATATCGGATACCAAAATGAGAAAGCAAACTATTCGATGAATGGCACTCAGCTTAAGAATGTAAACAGAGAAACCGATCTGGGAGTAACAATATCGAGTAACCTAAAACCGAGTCAACAATGTTCAGAAGTTGTTAAAAAAGCAAACATAATAATTGGCTTTATAGGCAGGTCACTTGAACATAAATCCAAAGAAGTTATCCTAACCCTTTACAATTCCTTAGTCCGCCCTCTTCTGGAATACTGCGTTCAATCCTGGTGCCCTTATTACAAAAAAAGATATAGACAAGCTAGAACGAGATCAACGTAGAGTTACCAAAATGATACCTAGCCTAAAGAACAAACCATACGAGGAGCGTCTTAGAGAATTAAATCTATTTCCTTTAACCAAGCGCAGATTAAGAGGCGACTTAATTAAAGTGATCAAAATCATCAAAGGCATCGACAATATGAACTGTAGTAAGTACTTCACTATCAACCAATCTAATTACACGCGGGGAAACGGTTGCAAAATTATCGGTAAATCTTTTAAATCGCACGAATCTAAGAATTTCTTCTTCAATCGAGTTGTCAACTTGTGGAATGGGCTTCCCCGAGACGTTATAGACTGCAGCACCATTGATTCATTTAAACTTCGCCTAGACAAATATCTTGCATCAAACCCGCGACTGACTGCGTTTGTAAATGAATAACTTTATTTTATCCCCCCCTCAGTTACTAACCCTACTAACTTCCTAATCCTGCCACGGACATTAGTTCCAGGGCAGTAGTTCCCTTTCCAATGTTCCCTTACCCACTCTTAACCACTGTTTGGACAATTGATCCTCAGTGTTTTGGAGGACAAGCAGCCTAGAAGGGTCACCAGACCTGTTGTTGCTTGATTTTCTGTGTAATACTCAATACATGGACGCACTGTGCTCTTGTACAGAGCAAGAACCTGTGCATGGGTAAAAATCCTGTGGAAGCTGTTGAGCACACCTAGCTTCTGGAACTGTTTTAGCAAGAGTAGTAATATGATCTTTCCAAGAGAGATAAGAAAAAAAAGAGACACCAAACATGTTAAGAGAAGATGAAGGGTTACTCTGTATATCGTTGAAGAGTAAGGGATAGTCTTGTGGAAGGTTGTGACGAGTAGACAAATGGAGAAATTGAGTTTTGGAAGCATTGATATTAACAAAGTTATCTCTGCCCCAATCAGAGATAGTAGAAAGATCAGAAGAGCACATGAGTTTTGAAGTAATTGCTGGGAGGGATGTTGTGGAAAGCTAGAATGTAGAATCATCAGCATATGAGTAAATGGGACTGGAGGTGCAATTGAGAAGATCGTTAGTGATTATTAAAAAGATAATTGTAGATAAGACGAACCCTGAGGAACATCACATACATAATACTGTATGTACTGTGTATATATATATATATATAATATATATATATATATATATATATAATATATATATATATATATATATATATAACATATATAAATATATATATATATATTATATATATATATATATATATAATATATATATATACTGTATATATGGAAAGGGAGGAATATCCCCAGAATTATCCAAAGTGAAGGTTTTAGTGAAAGTTTGAGCGAAGAGTTTAGCTTTGTCAGAGGAAGAAGTGACGGTAGTGCCATCTGAGTGGAAAAGAGGAGGGAATAACGCAGAAGAACATTTGTTGGCAAGGTTTTTGGCTAGAGGCCAGAAAACTTGGCAAGAGCTAGAGTTGGATAGTTCAGTGCATTAATTATTGATAAAAGAATGTTTGGTGCTTTGAGGAACAGATTTAGCTTGATTCTGGGCAGAAACATAGGAAGAATTAGATTCTTCAGTTTGAAGGCAACGGTACTGTTTGAATGCTTCCTTTTTATTGTGGACTGCAGTAGAACAAGCATGAGTAAACCAATACTTTTTTTGCATTAGACTGAGAGAAAGAAATATGGAATGTATGCCTCCATGCTCGAGAGGATTATCTCGGTAATGCGTTCAGCACTCTTCGAGGGTCCCCGGCCATGGTAGCAAAAATAATTCCATAGGAAATCAAAGAAGTACTGCCAAAGAGCCTCCCAGTCGGCAGCGTCAAAGTGCCACAAGCGTCGCCGACTGGGAGGATCGGGTGGCCATATCGGAGAGATAGGATAGGTGACAAAGATAAGTTTATGTTTGGATAAGCCTAAAGGAAATATTGTTGTTTCTGGCCTGGTGGCATGCGAGCCGAGCCGACACATTGGCAACCGGAATGCTTCCAAGCCGCGCTGCTTCACACTCAACTAAACAGTATTATTTAATTAATGTAAATACTTTACCTACACTCATAAACACAAAAAGTGGCTGGGATTGGGTGATACAGACAGTAACTTTTTGGATGGGCCGCCATGGGTTGAGTTACGATGTTAGTAAGAAATACAAGTATATGAATAACTTCTGCAACACTCACACACACACATACATATACTGTATATACTATATATATATATATATATATATATATATATACATACACACACACACAGACATAGTGAGAGAGTGAGAGTGAGTGTGTAATTAGCTAACTAATGAAAAGTAAACTACATAATTATAATAATTTATATTACCAGGGAAGATATTATACTTCCGATTGATCATCTACATCCAGGGTTTACGGTCCTATACTTGAAGACCGAGAGATCAGTCCTTTGAGATCTGTGCCTCATAAATTGTTGTTTCCACTCACATTAACATGTATTAAGGTGACAGTTACAAAGTGGTGTACAATCTATCTTATTCTAGTTACATTGTAGTTTATCTTATTGTACCAGTACCTCCCTACAATCAACCTAGTTGTTCCCCAATTCGTCCCTCCGCCACGACCATTTCAAAGTCCAAGTCTCTCACTCTTGTCCTCTGTAGTGGGGAGGACCTTGTACCCCTGAGACATAGGAGTGCAGACCTGAGAAGAGAGAAAGAGAGCCGGCATCTCATCCAAGTTATGACTTGGCTTCTATGCTGGCGCGTTTTCTCCGATATTTGTTCAGCTAATCTGGCATAGAAGACACTTGCAGAAGGTCCCATACCTCCCGACGATGAGAAGACCAGAGGAGTAAAGCTTCCTTGATCCCTGTTCAAAATTCTTTCTTCATAAGCGCGTTTTTTCTCACTTTCGTTTCTCAAGTATGCCGCCTTGTGTCCTCGCTCACGATATGTTTGTGCTCTTGGGTTGAAGATTCTGATGTCGAAAAAAGCCCGTTGTCCCCTCATCCAAAAACCTCGAGCACTTACGTCCACTCTTGCTTCATTTGAAGTATTTGCAGTATTGTGGGCCAAGCGCTGTCCGTCCATAGGCAGAAGTTCCGGTTCGATTCTGACATCATGGCACACCTCGTCCAGCATTTGTGCAGTGATGTTTCGTACTTCATCATGCCGGATACAGATGAATCCTCCTTTCTTACAGGTCATACAGTGGTCTGGGTTGTTTATTTCACCGCATGCACATTTCAGCGGCAGGTTCGAAACTGGCCACCCATACCTCAAAGCTACGGCATCATTGAATTCTTGTTTATTTAAGCTGAAGCCTTTCTCCTTTATTGGTAATGATGTGAGCCAATTTGAAGCCCCCGTGTCTTGTGCCATCTCAACTCTCATTTTCAGTTCTTCCCTACATCTGGTCTTAATTTGTTCTAGGCTATGTTTCTGTCTCTCTTCTCTGCTCTTTGTAATTTCCTGTCTTGCATTTCGTTGTTCCTCTTCGTCCACTTCATCATTTTCATTTTGCTCCCGTATTTTTTCTGTCAGAGACGTAGTAAGTTTAAGGGAATTTTGGTACTCATGTAGTGCCGCCTCCACTGGGTTTATGATCCCCATACCTCCGAACCTTGGCGGAAGAGCTAATAGATCTCTTAGCTCTTGCGTGACGCCTTCCATCTCTGTTAAGGCCGGTATGAATGTTCCTCTGATTGCTTCTTCCAGCGGTTGGAGCATCTGTCTAATGCCAGGCACTGTTCTCATAAGAAAGGTCCATCTGTGCTTAACACCATATGTGAAGGGAGTATATGCAGCATGTGGTTCAGATTTCGCAATGTCTGCCAGGGTTTTCACTTCCTTTACCCACTCCGCTACCTTTTTTCGCACATAGTCTCTCTTGCATTCTTCTGTGCCTATTACTGCTCCCAAATGGCGTTGACCCTCCTTTGTAATCTTCACTCCTGTCCCATCAAAAGTCCGCACCGCTTCTTCATACTTGTTTTCTTTCACTATTAGTACAGATTTACTAGCATTCGGATGGTACCCAATGACTTCGCCTACCGATTGTACTCTCCGCCACCATTCTTTGAGATCCCCTATTTTTCCTGCACCTGTGAGGTCATCTGCATACGCCACTTGTTTCACTCGGGTTACCTCATGTTTTATTTTCTGCTGCAGAATTGATAGTGCCAGTGCGTACATTGCCATTGCCACTGGATCTCCTTGCGTTGTTCCTTCATTTGATTTGAGAATTTTCATTTCTTCCTTCTTTGTGCTTCCAACTATATACAGGTTAGCTGGCTCCTTATAAGTATTTTCTATGTACTTTGCGATGCTCGGGCATTTGATCTTGATGTTGTGGATAGCTGCCTCCCTATTAATGGTGTTAAAGGCATTTGTTGCATCCACTAGCAGTACCGCTTCACAATCTTCCTCATGATACACCTTCCCCATTGCATGTATTGCTGCTTCTCCTCCGGCTTGCTGTCCTGCACATACTTGTAAGTTGCCCACTGCTCTTTGTACATCTTTTCCAAATACAGACATGATTGCTTTTCCTATAATCCTTCTAAGAACTTCTCCAACGCCTACTGTTCTAACTCCTGGATTCTTATTTAAAGGTATCAGGCGACATGCTGTCAGAGCTTCTATGTTCACGCATGGTGATGATGCAAGTTTCTTTGCCAGCATTGCTATTGCTTCACAAAGGTCACCCGCGGCTGAACCAAACTTGTTTTGACTTAGGAAGATCCTCCAAGTCTTAGCATCTACTCCTGATGGACCTGCTCCTCCCTGTGTTTTCAGCGCCTTTCTCCATATGAGGTCTCCAGTTATATTCTCATATATCACCGGGTCTGGAGGAACATATTCCCCGTCTAGTTTGGCCTCATCACTTGCTGGTTTTGCTTCTGGGTGTTTCTCCTTCAGCTGGTCCAAGATGCGTCGATTCACTTCGTGCACCCCACTTGAGGCTTCCCCAGTGACCATTCTGACTGCCTGTGCCACTTTACCAATCCTCATGCTATTTCCCACTGATCGTGCCATATCATCTGGCTTCCTCTTTCTTCGTTGTTTTGTTTTCAGTCTTTGCTGGATTGCTCGTACTTGGCTAAGAATTTTGTCTAACTCCCCATTTTTCCACCACTCCATTCTCTGTTTCAGCGCTTTAATGTTCTCATTCAGTTTTCCCTTTGGTCTTTTTCTTTGAAGGAACAACTGAGGAATGAAAGAAGCTATCTTGATTGCCACGTGCGCCAAAGGGGCATCCTGAATATACTTTAGGATCATAAGTCTGAGTTCCCCCAGCATGTCTTTTGCGGCTTCACAAATCGGTAGTTCAAACTTATTATGTTGCCATTGTATCACTTCTGTATAGATTTCATTCACTAATGTTGTGAGTCCGTCACCAGAATGTCCCATCCATTCTCCACCATTCATGTTTACGTTACGAGGTCGTTCGTTCTGTTCACGATTTTCGATTATTTCTCTCTCATTATCTTCGTTTAGGCCTACACTATTTTCATTATTTTGTTCCACACCTCTGTTGTCTTGCGAATTATTGATTCCTGCGTTTTCTTCTGCGGGCTGCAGTTGTTGATTGTTATTTTCTGCATTTTCTCTAACAGGGTTTGCTTGTACATCTCCATTAACTTCATTGTCTGTTTCACGGTTCATTTGTACTGCATCTCTCACTGCGTTTTGTCTGTCATCAGGATTATTCCTCGACTGGGACCGAGTTAATATCATCTTGTCTTATTATCATAATTTCCTACCTATTCCCTAATACTGAGTCTATCTATCATTTCTTCCTAAGGGACGAGCCTCTGCCCGATAAAGGTGAAAATGTAAACATCCTATGAGTAGCGTTAGAGATAGAAAGAGTAAGATAAGTGATTTAACTCACCTAGTATGATGCAAGGCTACAGAAGATCAGGCTATATTACAAGACAGTGAGTGCAAAAGAAAATAGAAAAATAAAGTAAAATAAAAGTAGTGTTTAAAAATACGCACAAAGAATAAACACGGGAAAAAAAAAAATAAAAAATAAAAAAAAAATATATATATATATAATACATTAACATGTGCAGTTGGGTCTGAGCACATGAATACATTGATATCCAGCATTCGATAATTGAATATTAATCGTAGTCATGTACTTAACTGTCTTTAACTGTCTTGGTGGTGTAGCCTAATGGTTAGAGTTAATATATGTATGTGGTATCCCAGGTTTGAATCCCGGGAGGATCACATGATTTCATTAATTTCATTGGGAGGTGTTTGGTGTTGGGAGAGAAATTAATTAATTGTATTATTAATGTCGTGTTGTTGTGCAGGTTTGGTGACGACCGGGAATGACGTAGTGCAGCTGGTGGTGGCTCTACCGTTGACCTTCATAGCCGGGCGTGGTCACAGGCCCCGCTGGATGGCCCTGGGTATGATGGGTGCTGTGGTGGGCTGTGTCCTGGCTGCAGCACCACACTTTATGTTCGGCCCGGGGGACTCAAACTCACACACTCATAACAACATCACTCACAAAGTTCCTGATAATAGTGAGTTAAGGAGATGTCACACGAGCGCTTTTCTTAGCAATTATTGACAAGCACGTTTTTACTTGCAATGTGTCTTTGCTTTTGTGCCTTTGCATTGGAGACTGTAGGTTATGGGTAGATTAAGTTAAGTACATTATTTTTTTAAATTAAAACAAAAATAATAATATTAAACTGTCAGACCACATTTTCCCGATAAATCGCTCGGGTGACAACACATTCATTCTGCTTTATGTTATGTAGTACGATCACGCATATAAATATGTTATTGCCCTCTCTGTGATATTAGCTGTGGAAGTAAGCTTTGCAAGTATGAATCAAGTGTGTAGTTACATATGGAGTAGTTAATTCATATGATCAACAGACTTTTATAATAAACTATTACTTTTTTATTTTTACTACCATGCAAAAACGAACTAAAGTGAGAAGCTTCAGCAGGCGACTGTACTCATGTATAACTTTTGGGACCGTGTTGAGGAGTTTGATAGTAAAACTGTTCAATAAATATGGCGCTCATTACTCCACAGATGGAGCTGTTTTTTGTTTGTTTTACATTTTTCAATATGTAAGCATTCCGAAAATGTAGTTAGCTTACCTTAAATCTGTTTAATATATACCTTTAACCTTTACTTTCTTTACAATATATTTATATATATACAGTATGTATATTCGTATACAAGTAATCCAAGAGCGGAAGGACTAAAATGCACGTGTATTGCATCTCAATTTATTCATTTTACAGCCAAATGGTTGTTTTACTATTTACGATAAATGTTCATGCAAAGTAATTCGGGTTTCTAGTGATAAATGACTCAGTATTTGAGATATTATTATTTCAGCCTTAGCTAGTTTGAGAAAGGTATGAGTTTGAATATTTTTCGTAGCCCTATAGCTTTAAGGGGAGGTATTTAGTTTGTTCCCTAGACCTCCATCAAGCTTAAAATTACACCCCCTTGAGTCCCTTTCAAGATAAATTTGTACATTTTTCGGTAGAAAAATGTCCCGGCCAAAGGCCGGTTCCGCTTAAATTACAGGCTCGCTATCGCTCGCCAGGATAAAATCGACACCTGAATTGCACGAAAGGTCTTAATATGGGGTGAAAGTTCTTAAAATCGCTAAACTAATGGGGCAAACGTTTTATAATATCAAAAGGAATGGGGCTAAACATGAGGGAGAAAGGGGTCAAGAAAAAAATCCCTCGAGTGGAGACCTCCCCTTAATCAATGAAATTCTCTAAGTATGATAGTTGACTGTCACCACTATGACATTTGGGTGGGATGTGTTGAGCTGAATTGGTGTGAGTTTCAACCAAATTTGTTTTTATTTGTTTTCCTATGTGTATGAAGGAGACAAAATACAGGTTGCCTGTAACGAGTGTCTCCCAAATCTAAATGAGTGACAGAGCCAAACTCAAGGGACGTTAGGGTCAAAATGCCTGGACACACAAAGTTTAAAGCAGCTTAATTCATAGGATAAAGGAAAGATTGACTGAGGAAGAGAGTTCCAGAGTTCACTTGTTGAGTAAAAGAAAGACTAAGGAACTTTGCTAATTCTTGGGTTGGAGAGCTGGATAGAATAGGATAGGGACTGTGTTGAAATGCGGGTGCCTCTTACTTACTGCATGGGAGGATGGTATGCACTGAGAGAGCTCTGAAGAACACTGATTGTTTTAATCGCGATAGAAGAGTGAAAGAGATGCAACATTGTGGCGTGTAGAAAGAGATTGTAGGGAACTAGTAAGAGGAAGTGAGTTGATGAAGCGAAATGCTTTTACCTCTACTTGTTTGAGAAGTGCGGTATGGGTGGAACCTCCCCACAAATGCAAATAATGCTTGATACATGGGTGTAGGCCTACTGTGCCCCGATACAGAGCAAGAAGCTGTGCGGGGGTGAAGAACCCACGGAGCTGGTTGAGTACACCTAACTTTTGAGAAACTGTTTCAGCAAGAATGGTAACATGATTTTTCCAAGAAAGGTCGGATAAAAAAGATACACCTAGAATATTGAGAGAAGATGAAGGATTGATTTGTGTATTGTTAAAGAGTAATTGATAGTCTTGGAGTGATTGCATGCTAAGGTAGAGTCATCAGCATATGAGTGGATAGGACTAGAGGTACAGTTGAGGAGATCATTAATGAATATTAGAGAGAGAATTGGAGATAGGACAGAACCCTGAGGAACACCGGAGTTGAGCGGTAGCCGTCAACAACTGCAGCTATGGAGCGATCAGAAAGGAAATTAAAGACAAACGCACAGATAGAGAAATAGAAACCGAAGGTGGGTAGCTTGTAAATTAGAGATTTGTGCTAGACTCTATCGAAGGCTTTCGATATGTCTAGTGCAATAGAAACAGTCTCACCGAAGTTCCGAATGGAAGATGACCAAGAAGATCACCAGTAGAGTGGCCCTTAAGGAAACCATATTGGCAATCTAAAAGTAGAAAATAGATATAAGGGAAGATAAAGTTTTAAGAAATGTTGAATTAAGAATAGTTTAAAAAAACTTTAGAGATGTAAGAAATTAGAACAATTGGACGTTAGTTGGAGGGTTGAGAGCGGTCACCCTTCTTTGGGACAGGTTGAATGAGAGCAAACTTCCAGCAAGAAAGATAGACGTTAGAGGAAAGACAGAGACGAAAGAGGTTGCCTAGGCAGGGTGACAGCCCGGAAGAAAATCTTTTGAGTATATCAGGAAGAACACCATCCGGCCCGTATGCCTTCTTAGTATTAAGCCCAGAGAGGGCAGAAAGTAGATCCTTAGAAGAGATTATGATATTGGGCATAAGTAAGTGAGAGGGAGGAGTAGCGCTGGAATCATCCAAGGTGGAGTTATTATGAAAGTTTGGACTAAGAGTTCATACAGAGGAAGAGGTGAAGAGGTGGAAAAGAGGAGGGAAAGATGAGGAAGAGAAATTGTTGGAGAGGTTTTTGGCTAGATGCCAAACAGTTTGGGAAGAATAAGAGTTGTAAAGTTCATAGTATTTGTTATTAATGAAAGAGTTATTGGGAGTCGAAGGACAGATTTAGCTTGATTGCACGTAGAAACTTATAAAGTATGGGATTCTTGAGTTTAAAGGCGACGGTACGGTTTGAATTGTTCCTCCTTATTGCGGACAGCAGTAGAACAAGCGTGAGTAAACTAAGATTTTTGTGAGTTAGTTTGAGAGAAAGATAATGAGATCTATGCTTCCATGCCCAAAAGGATTTCCTCATTAATGCGATCGGCATTTTCTGAGGGTCCCCGGCCACAGAAGCAAAAATAATTCCATGGAAAATCAAAGAAGTACTGCCCTACAGCCTACCAGTCGGCTTTACCTTAAAGCCACAAGCGCCGCCTGCCTGTTCAGAAGGCCGTACTTGAGAGACAGGACAGGTGACAGAGATAAGGTTATAATTGGATGAGCCCAACGGAGGGAGAAGATTTACAGTGTAAGCATCATTAGAGGTTAGAAATATGTCAAGAATGTTGGACTGATCTCCAGGGCGGTCCATGATACGGGTGGGGTGCTGAACTAACTGCTCTACGTCACTTAGAATAGAAAAGATGTAGGCTTGTTCACCAGGTTGGTCAGTGAAAAGAGTGGAGAGCCATTGGTTGTGGTGAACATTGAATTTCTCCTAAGATGGATATTTCAGAGAGGGGAGAGATTGATAGAATGTGTTCCATTTTAGAAGTATGATAGTCAATTTTTTTGGGATAGTCAGTAGAATTAGGGGAGATAAACAGCACAGATATATTTAGTGAGAGAGTGACAAGATAACTTAAGCCAGAGAGTTGATAATTCAGAAGAGTCAAAGTTAGGGACACGAGAGCAAGTAAGATTGTTGCATACGTATACATAACATCGGCCTTTGAGGATAGAGATAGTAGGAGGATAGAGAGAAGGGTTTGCTATCTGTTGCCTTAGACTCAGAGGCTTAGACAATTGAGTGTCGGTGAGGAAAAGTAAATCAGGTTTGGTAGAAGAGAGATGGTGTTCTACAGAGAGAAAGTTAGAGGAACGGCCGCGAATGTTACATAAATTGATAGAGTAGAAAGGAAATGTCCAGGGCACTATGAAGAGTCTGCATCAGGGGTGAGGTTTGCGTCATGCGCAGGATTAA
This sequence comes from Paralithodes platypus, assembly GCA_032716605.1. Lineage (NCBI taxonomy): Eukaryota > Metazoa > Arthropoda > Malacostraca > Decapoda > Lithodidae > Paralithodes > Paralithodes platypus. The sequence continues at coordinate 32,324,687 of CM064507.1, read as the reverse complement.
GTCACCAGGCTAAACACCTATACAGAAGACACAGCGTGGGTACCTTTGACCATACGTGTTTCTCACGGGATTAGGGCCCTAATATAACCAATGTTTGATTACATTTTAGGGGAAATGGGGAAAGGAAGATGGGGGGGGGGGGAGGACGCGTACAAACTAATAAGGTCTACTCTAAGATTTCATTCACTAGCTCAAAGTTTGATGTGGGAAAATATGCAATTAATTCAATTTGTATCATTAAAGTGTGGTTGTTTTTCAGTGTTTTGTTCGAGCAGCAGCAAGGATCCTGGTGGTGGTGATGATGATGATGAGTGTAGTGGTGAAGGTGATAGTGGTGAGGGTGAGATCCTCAGTGTGGAACAATACACGGTCATCACACTGCATCTTATCGCTCAAGTAAATCCCACCCAACCTAATTTATATCTTGGTATTTTGATTAACAGGTTTTCATATGATGACTATACGTAGTAATACTAGCATATACTAATGATTATAGCTATGCCCGCATGATTATTTTTCATTATCTAAATAATTATGAATGATTTTTTGGTGCATGCTTGTAAGGAAAATATGGCCGTCGGAATAATGTTGTGAAGCCTCTGTACCCTTACTTGTTCCTCCAAGGGGTGTATACATTGGACTTGTTGGCTGTTTTGGAAAGACTTTGACATTTAGAGTACTCATATTATTTTGATAAGGAAGTTACCAAGTACTATATCAGATTATAATAGATGCTAATAAATCTACCACAATCCAATTATCTATTATAATTAAAAACACATTTCTGAAGGCAAAACTAGTGAGCATGTAGGCGAAAGAGGATGTAAAGGTGTGTGAATGTCTTTTATTTATGTTTTATTTTATTATTGTTCTGGTCTCTGTGTGCCACCTTGCTCAGTCAGGATGTGGTTAGAATATACGGAAGTGCATTGCGATCATTATATTGCTAGTCAGCTTTCTACTCTATACTCTCACTGTAGGCTTAGCCTGAATATTAAGGAGGGTCACCTGTTTTTTTTCTCTCTTTCTCTGGCTTGTATCCATTCGGCCCCATTCAGCCTACTGTTTTAAGACTTTTATCCCCATCTAGGTGTCAATTTCTTCCTGGCGAGCGATAGCGAGCCAGCATTGTATGGAGAAATCCGGCTTCGCCAGAGAAATTTTTCTATCGAAAAATGTACAAATTTAGCCTGCTGTCAAAAACATTGTAACATTATGCTGGCTTGCTACCGCTCGTCAGGAAAACAATCGACACCTGGATGCGGATAAAATTCTTAAAACAGTAAGCTGAATGGGGCCAAATGGATGCAACCCAGAGAGAGAGGGAGAGAGAAAAACAAACGAGGTGGGCCCCCTTAAATACCCAAATTGATATAATACTTTGATTTCTTGTTGATGACCGGTTACAAATATATTTCAGATGTTGGCTGGTGTAGCGTCTTTGCTGTATTATTCCGTAGGCTACACCTACCTGGACGATGCTGTCAGCAAGGACAAAATACCATTATTTCTTGGTCAGTGATCACATAAGTTTCCTAAACAATGATTGGTATAGATATAGTTGTTCATGTTTGTATAATTAATCATTAATATTTTGGGCAGAGGAACTTACTCATTAAAGGGCAAAGCTCATACAATATCCCTTCCCATATTTATCACTGTCTACACTAAAGCATGTTACTATGATTGATACTGCACAGTTGTCTTGGTTTGCCATACATTTTGATCTAAAATAGTAAATAAAGCCATGTAAGATATTTTAAGCTTTAGGAGCTTGTTTGCAAACCCTGTCGCCTCTCTCCTTTGTTTGTGATATAGAGACTTGACCGCGGAATTGAATCTGTTTTGATATTGCCTGTATTTAACTTACTCAATTATATTTCGTACATGATAAAGTAACGCGAAGGCAGTATTTGATATTTATATCACATGAGTGTAAACTTTGTCTATCCTTAAGTATTTATCAATACAATTATTCATATTTTGGTCTTGTTAATCATAAATGAATACGTATTGGCAGCTCAATCCATATGGTAACACTAATGGTCTGTCCCTAACGGTAAAAAAGGTATTTTAGCTAGAGCGTATGGCCAACGAATCAAAATATTCCATCTTAATTTTCACTTTCACAGTGCATTATTCGATAGCTTGCCATTATTTCTACACTTCATTGTTTAGCTTATGCTACTAATACAATTGCTCATGCCTCTCTTGAAATATATTTACATCTTTGTAACTGCTTTCACAGCATGGAGTGCTTAACATAGACACTGAAAATCAAAATGGTGGCCAGTGACCTGACTCCTGTAACTTTTTGACCGATTCTGTAATTCTATGGGTACCCAATACCTCTCTATACCTCACTACAGTTCGGAAATGCCTCTCGCCACCACCACCCAAAACACTTATTTATTTATATTTACATTTATAAGAAACTCGGACTACTATTATTGCACATAGGAGGTATATTGTACACTAACATTTATGATAATGATGATAGCTGACCTCATGAGCTATGCCCTTTAAGGGGAAGTATTTTTTTGTTCTGGACCCCTTCTCCTTCATGTTTAGCCTAATTAGTTTTGAGACTTTAAGACTTCTACCCCATTAGTTTGGCGATTTTAAGACCTTTCGCCCTATCTAGGTGCCGATTTTTTATACGGGCGAGCGATAGCAAGCCTGTGAGTAAGGAAAAACTGGCCTTGGGCCGGAACATTATTCTACCATTTTTTTTTACAAATATATCTTGAAGGGGGGTCTTGGGGGTACATCTTTTAAGCTTGATAGAGGTCTAGGGAGCACACGAAAAAAAATATATATGTACACGGTAATAATAAAAAAACAAAGAAATAAATAATCTAACGTCCCTTTAACGTTATGCTGAGCTAAAATGTACTGAGCTAAAACATACTGGCCGACGTTATAACTACTTTTATAATATTTGTAGAATGACTAACTGTAGCAAGCTTTCTGCCGGGTCAGTTCTTCAATGTTTTCCACTCTTTCCTTGGTCACCCTGTCCACATTTCTTCCACCATATGATTGAATTGTACAGTATTTTGGTGTGTTTATTATTCAAACTGGGCAAGAATTGGTTCGTTATTATTAGATTTTGCGTTCCATGTAAAAATAATAAAAAAAAAACAAATAAATAAATAAAAAGGAACAGTGGAGATTGGGCCTGAGTATATAGAATAGGATAGAATAGAATGTAACTTAACAATTATTTGTTTGAATTATGAGTTGCATGACCGCCAACAAGACTTATTAAACATTGATAATTTGTATTTACGATAATTTGTTACTGAAATTCTCCACATTCCCTCTAGCTGTGTCAGGCAGTGTGAGGATCTTGGGCCCGGTGTGTGGCTACTCCCTGGCAGCCTGGTCCCTCTCTATGTGGGTGTCTCCTTCACTACCACCCACATCACTATCACCATCACACCCACACTGGATAGGTGCTTGGTGGATAGGTAAGTTATATATCATTCACTACCACCATCAACACTTTTTTTGTTTTTCCTTTTTTTTAAGAGACAATGAACGGAGGAAGGAAAAACACAGATGAAACAAAAAGGTCCATGTGCCTAAAGGCATCCTCCATTCATAAAATGTTTGTAACAACTGGATTTAAACATTTGTAGATTGTAAGTTTGTGGAAAGCAATTCGAGGGAAGTGAATTCCAAAGAGTAGTAGCTCTGGGGATAAATGAATTCTGATAAGCAGAAGTTCTGCATTGTGGAGGAGAAAGTGTAAATTCATGGGCGCTCTCAGCTGCCCTAGTTCTACGGGGAAAGATGTGGAGAGGCGGCACAATTGAAGCAAGTTCCTCGGAACAATTGCTGTGAAAATATCTGTAGAATAATGCAAGGGATGCAACGTTTCTTCGTATGGATAATGTAGGAAGGTCCTGTGTGATTGCAGGGTTATTGATTAATCTAATAGCTTTATTTTGAATTTTGTCTAACTGCCTCAATGCAACCACTCCACTTCCACTCCACAGAGGTGAACAGTAATCCATCTGAGAACGCACATGACTTTTATATATTACGGCCAACTGCTCGTCAGTGAAGAATTCTCGAACTCTGTACAGGAGTCCCAGTTTTTTAGAGGCATTCTTAGCAATGCTTCTAACATAATGTGTCCAGCTCAAGTTACTAGTTAATGTTACACCGAGAATGTCAATACTAGGGGAAGTGGGAATATTTACATCATTAAAAAATATATGGGAGTCAGCGAGATTCTGTCGGTTAGAAAATTGAATGTACTTGGTTTTCTGTGCATTAAAGGAAACTAGATTCTTTTGTCCCCATCCATTAATTCTAGAAAGGTCCTGGTTCAGAGAAATTGCAGTGTTTATTTTTGAATTTATAAGATCGGGTTGGGTGAAAGAATTGGTAAATGTGAAGGAACTGTGGAGTGTTGAGTCATCTGCGTAGGAATGTATTGGATTATGAGTGGTAGATATGAGATCATTGATATGAATGAGGAACAGAATTGGGGCCAAAACTGATCCCTGGGGAACACCAGCATTTATTGAGTGAAATTGAGAATAAAGGCCATCTACCATTACACATATTTTTCTGTTATGAAGATAAGAAGAAATTAGTGGAACTAATGATGCAAGGCCGTAGTGTGACATCTTCGACAATAAGGATTGATGCCAGACTCTATCAAATGCCTTTGATATATCCAGTGCTATTGTATGTGTTTCACCATGTTGGTCTGTAGCTTGGTTGATTTGATGCGTAAGAAGGCAAAGAATGTCTGCAGTTGATCGACATCGTCTAAAACCATATTGCCTATCACTGATTAATTTATTATTCTCAAGATGCTTAATTATGTGATTATTTAATATAATTTCAAAGACTTTACCAAGAGTGGAAGTTATAGCTATTGGTCTGTAGTTTGATGGATCTGAAGAGGCACCTTTTTTAGGAACTGGATGGATGTTTGCTTCTTTCCAGGGTACTGGGAAGCATGAGGTATGAGTACACAGACGGAAAAACAAATCCAATTCAGGAGCGAGCACCAAGGAGCAATTCCTAAGTACTATTGGAGGAATTTCATCTGGACCAGGAGCCTTATCTACTGAGAGATTCTGCAAAATAGTTTTGACATGTCTGGTGTGGATCTTAAGTGAGGGAATTTCAGGCGAATTAAAATTAAGTACAGGGACATCTTGATTTATTTCATCTAAGGTTGAGTTGGTGGAGAAAATATCTGCAAGAAGGTTAGCTTTACCTCGTGGGTCACTTACAAGATTGCCAGTCGGAGATTTTAATGGTGGAATGGATGAAGCAGTATTGAAGTTGGATTTGAATGAGTTAAGAGTAGACCAAAATATTTTGTTATCATTTGGATTATTTAGAAGTTTATTTGCCTGCTTGTGGAGAAAGTTTGATTTAGTTAGGTTTAATACAGTTTTGGCATGATTTCTGATGTTTCTAAAGTAATTAAAGGCTTCATGTGTTTTTGATCTTGTGTATGCATTGTAGGCTATTGCTTTTTGTTCAGTTACTCTAGCACAATTATGGTCAAACCATTTAGGTGAATTAGATCTTTTACTGTACTTTTGATGAGGAATAAAAGTTTCCATTCCAATTTTTACAAAATCTTGTATGTGGTTCAAGGTGGAGTGTGCATCATTAGAAAAGAAAGAGGTCCAGGGAATATCAATAAAGAAACCTTGAAGACCCTCCCAGTCTGCCCTATCGTAATGCCATTTAGTCACCAAAACAGGTTCAGAGTGGGAAGGTGTGGTAGGTGATAGACAGGTGGCCTGTATCAGACAGTGATCAGAAGATCCAAACTATCATCATCATACCCATAACATTAACACCATAACACACCAACAACACTAACAAGCATGTTGGGCCTATCTCCAAGCCAGTCAGGGACATGAGTAGGGTCTGGACTAACTGCTCTCTGTCATTTAGGATAGAACATATGTAGGCTTGTTCACCAGGTTGGTCAGTGAAATGAGAGGAGAACCATTGGCGATGGTGAACATTGATATTGCCCAAGATAGAGATTTCAGAGAAGGGAGAGATAGATATACAGTATATTCCACTTTAGAGGTAAGGTAGTAGAATTAGAGGAGGGATAAACAATACAGATATATTTCGTTTTAGTGAGACAAGATAGCTTAAGCCAGAGAGGTGGGAAAAACAGAGAAATTGAGATTGTTTTACACACACGTATCATCCACCTTTGGCTTGGAACTGAGAATAGAGGTAGTCGAAGGATACAGAGAAGGGTTTGCTGCCAGTTGCCTCCGACAACTGGGTTTTGGTGAGGAAAAGGAGATCAGGTTTGTTGGAGGAGAGGTGGTGTTCAACAGAGTAGAAGATAGAGGACAGGCTGCGAATATTGCAAAAGTTAATAGAAAGGATGTCAGGCCGTGGTCCAAGAAATTTATAGGGGCCTTTGGGAAAGTGTAATTCATAGTGTGGGGACATTTATGGTCCCCCTTAGGAGCTCGGGGCTGTTCGGCCAGGCAGCTTAGGGAACGACTATTATTACTACTACTACTACCTCTCCTTAACACATTCGGTAAGATGTTTTTGAGTGAAGAATTAGGGTAAACCGCTATGGTGAATTACTCTAAGTTAAAAGGCTGAGTTCTATAAGACAAACAAAATTGAATACTAATGTGATATATAGGTATATTAATATATAAAGCTAAATAACAATATCATTTTATCTTTTACTGTAGGCCTATATTTACTTATGAATATTTATGCGTTTGGTCAAAAGCGTTCTTGATATAATTCCAGCAACTAAGGATAATTTACGCGATACTGTCTGAAATGATCACTAAATCAGCTTTAGTGAGTCCTGCATGATAACTTTTACTTTTGGTTTTGTTATTGAATAAACTATTTAATTGGCTCTACAGTAGATTAAGTGAGAATCGAGTTCTGCAGATTAGGAGAAATTGTGTGTAATATCATCTGAAACACATTGAAGCACATTTTGATAATTCTGTAGAATTTTACCATTATTTGTCTGAGCTGTCAGAGAATAACATATACCTTCAGATGATCAATTGCAATTTAATCCTCACTACTAAAGATATTTCCAGAAAATAACTCAATATTAATAGTCATGCAACTTTATCTCCAGCGTTATTATGTATTTTTGTATTTTACTGTTGTTATTCCCCAGGCTGTCTGACCGAACAGCCCCAAGGTCCCGAGCAAGGCCAAGGCCATAACCGAGCGCCCCCATAGAACCCTCCCTGCTTTACCGCTAAGAAAGCCAAGGTGACCGAAGCCCCTCCCAGGCAAGGAGCTGAGGAGGAAGCGGAAACGCCCAGGACACCCAAGGCCCTGTATCCCTTAACCCTCTACGACATATGACGCAATTTTGAGCCTATTAGGGATACTTTAAAGCCTTTGTTACCATCAGGGGTATTTAGAAGCCTTTAGTTTAGTTACTTCAACCTCTGCAGTTGTCTTTGAGTTAGCTGTGGGCAGAAAACTAATTTTGGAGAGGTAATTATAAGAGTGAGAGAACTCTATTTCTTATTGCTAATCTGGCAACCTCTGCATCATATGTGCGTGAAAGGGTTAACAATTATGAAGGGAAAGTTGAGGTACAAAGGAAAAATGTGACGCTTTGGCTCCCAGTCTGGCAACCTCTAGGTTGGCAGCAGAGTGGTCAATCCATGGAAGAGACGCCGTCGCTTGAGATCTAGAAAATATATAAGTAAAAGGAACAGTCAGATTAAGCTATGGGTATAGCAGAGAACGCTCAACTCTCACCCTGATAGACCAGCCAACACCACTCTATTTAACTGCAATTCACGGCTACGTAAAATTTGAAGGATTTGATTTGTTGATATTAATTTGTAATGCTATCTTCATCTGTGTCCCTCGTCACTACTTCTGGAAGCCATTTTTCATTATTAAATTATTAAAGCAAATTTCAGACTAGGCATTCTTTTTAAAATAGTAATCATGTTTCTACACAAGATGCATACAAATAACTCCCATGAAAGACGATATTAACGTGTCAGCAAAAATCTACTACCTACAAGTGAGATTCGAACTCGGTATGTTCAGTATTAGATTGCAAGGTCCTAAGTTTAATAAGCCATGGTGGATTAGTGGTAATGCTTTGGTATCTCATCTAAATGTTCAAGGATGGAATCCCACTGGTAGGAAGTGAATCAAAAGTAGATATTTGCAAATTATTTCATGATAAATAATGCAATCTGAAATTAAATATGTTATAGGTGGTACAGTAGGCTCAAGGTGTTCCTATACTGTATACCAGCCCATGTTTACATTACTTATTTGGCTACTTACGATGCAGATTTTATCTTTTACGTATCTTTATACACAAACTCATCCTAGCAAGTATACTATGTAACAGTTCAAACAGTCACTTTAAAACTACACACAATTTCTGATGGACATTTAATTATTATGTTCCTTCCAACAACCAACTATACTCCTAAAATCGATTAATGAAATTTACAAACACATGTGGCAGTCCGTGGATTCGAATCCAGGATGCTCACACCGAAAATCAACACCTTATGCATCGCACCACGTAGACAGTTAAAGAATGGTGGACACTGCCTACGATTTATTATGCAACTTCGAATCCTGCATATCAATCTAAGCATGTACACACATCCCAACTGCAACTCACGTAGGCTATGCATATGTGAATGGAAAGAGCAATTAATGGGGCCTTAACCACTAGGGAAGTCCTCTCGATAAATTACCCCTGAACCAATATCAATTATTATGTTCCTTCCAACAACCAACTATACTCCTAAAATCGATTAATGAAATTTACAAACACATGTGGCAGTCCGTGGATTCGAATCCAGGATGCTCACACCGAAAATCAACACCTTATGCATCGCACCACGTAGACAGTCACAGACCCTGTAAGACGCGGGGTAAAAATACAATTAACCACTCTGTCAACCTTTGTCACATAGGACCAAGAGCCATAGTCATGAAACTTTGTTAGGTGCCCGAAACCGAAGGGTTCACGACGCTTTAGGATCTCGATAATTAAAGACAAGATTATTGCATGAGGCTATTCTAATATTATACAGCCTATGGACATATTTAACACTTGGACATTACTGTATAATGTTCCGTTTTCACCATGCAATATTTTTGTCCAGCACACAAAGGCATCATGGATACCTGGTGCACCAAATGAATGTTCTTTTCTATGGCCTATTTATAAAATAACTGACCTTCGTAACCTGGTAACTGTCCTTCTATTATAGGGTACCTGGTGGTGGGCGTGTGCCTGTGTGTGGTGTCGTGGTGGCTGCTGCTGCTGCCGAAGACGCTGCCCGGGGCCAGACAGAGGGCACTACAGGAGCTGAGAGAGGCAGCCAACAAGGGCACAGAGGCCTTACACTCACTGGCCGACACCCTCAGGCCACACACAGCCAAGGGATACCATGGTCAGTACAGTGTGGATGAGTGAGGTCATAATTAGTCGTTCACCATTATATATGTTGTTATTTATTCACTGCTGATGATACAGTTCTAATGAGTGAGAGTTAAAGGGTCTGGTAAGTATGTTTGGAACCGTGTGTGGGAAACGGAACCTGAATATAAATGCGGGGAAGAGCAAAGTTATGGTCTTTGAAAGGGGTGCAGTCATAGAGTTTGAGGTGAGGTTGAATGGTCAGGCTATGGAGAATGTCAGCTCATTTAAGTATTTGATCAGAGTGATGAGTGAAAATGGGCATATGGAGGATCAAGGACAGGAGAGGGTGCAACAGGGGAAGAGGGTTGTAGGTGAGAAGATTGTAGGCACCAATCGAGCAGGGCAATACCCAGACGAGGTCTATAGGCATTTGATATGGAGTTGCTGGAATTCCTGTTTCATTTGCCTGGCTTTCCTTACTGATTTTGTGTGTGCCTCACCTACACAGAGTGATCAACTAGCTCTCACAAACACCTCCTCCTCCTATCTACTTCACTACACTAAACAAGCACATCACACTTCTATGGTCTGGTAACTTAAAGGTTCCATATTCAAATCATGATGTGTCAATGGGAAGATATTATTGGGATGAAATTTCTGTTGTACTTAGTTTCAGTGAATCACTACAAAGCACACCGACACACCATACAAAACACTCTCGCTGTTTCCAATATATTAGCTTTGCATGAATATTCCCATTTTCAAAATATGCTATTGGGGCAGTGCCTAGTGAGTAAACAGCTCAATAGGTGGCATTTGAGAGAGAGAGGGTCTGTGACTATGAGATGGGACAGCGGGACAATGGCGATGCAGCTTCGAGACGTCAATACTTGCAACGGGCCTCGAGGAGACATCCAGGCATCGTAGTTCTACGATAGTAAGACCACGAACCAGCCGGTTGCAACACTCAAACTGTCTCGATGTGTCCCTCACAGTCTGAAATAAGACCTCCTGGCTACACTGTGTTGAGCAGTTGAATCTACAGGCTTCATGCCTATGTCATGAGGTAGAAGGTGTAATATAGAAAACAAGAAAACAAGAACATCCCATAAGCTTATTACAAGATTGAAATATAAAAAACAAGTGTTTTGCCTTCTGTAAATGAAAAGAGCTGTCCAATGTTCTGATAATAGTTTCTTCTAGTATACTTTAATTGGTTGATCAATTTTGAAATATTTGTTTATGTCCATGTACCATCACTAACCATAGCCTTTTACTCATTAGGTATGGTAAGCAGCCTGCGTCGCCTGGGTAGCAACCGAGTATTCCTCCTGGTGTGCATCAACCAAGCCTTCTTCTGGTTCGCTTTCTTTGGATATATCACCTTCAAGCCAAAGTTTCTCGAGCACCAGTTCAAGATGTCCGCTGCTAGAGCCAACCAGTACATAGGTAGGGTAAATGGACTTGGTAAATAATCTATAAATAGTTGATGGCATAAATATGAACAACATTTGAGGAGAACACTTTATCGACAAAATTTCTTCTTATAATTTTTTCAGGTCAATGAAATACACCAAAACATATACATGAGACCTCTAGCGGCTGTGTCTGAACTAGCTTTGAAGCCTCGAGTGTCGATATGGTTGAAACGCCTCACCTTTTCCACCTAGACCATGCTTATAATAGTGTGGTTTTCTGTTATTGTATGTGGCTTTATTATATATTGAGTGACTTTACTCGATGCCTATAATGTCTGGTAGCCATGTTCATTCCCAGTCGAAGCTAACATTAACTACAAAAATTAATATGCCTTAAGGTGCTTCCATACTGACCAATGTTCCATAACTTTGTGTTACAGAACAAGGTTATGGTAACATGCAATGATATGTTTCGGAACAGATATGGAGCTCTGTAACTAGGGCACAACTATCATTGGTTGAGCGATAACATGTAACGTGTTTTCATAACCGGGCCTTATATATCAAATCACATGGTCATTATTTCTTACTGACATCTTATGACACTGACTAAACAGTCCATCAGTTGCATTGGTGTTTCACTACTTTAATTACTTATTTGAATCCCGTAACAAAATCTACACCATTATTAGAGACCACCTATCTGCTATTAGGGAGCTTTTTGAGACCTTTTCGGGTTGAAGTTCCCTCAACAGGCAGCAGGTTCTCAAAATCTTTATGGGTTAGCCTTGTAAAGTTTTTGAATCCTTTGATATCGGTGGATAGATCCCTCACAATTTTCAGTCCACTACATGTATTCCTCTCTTGCAGCAATTGTCTTGTCCATACTTTCCTTTTGCGCTTCTTCTTAGTTAACATATGTAGCACCACGTAGCATGCACTAGCTAACACTGCCTTCTCTGTCAACATTTCCACTACAATTGTTCTGAAACCTCACAAACCAAAGTGGACTGGGTTTGTTTCAAAATGTTTCTGACAAGGCTCTGGAACATGCCACAATTTCGAGTAACCTTGTTACTGTAACTTAGGTTACGTAACCTTGGTGTGGACATAGCTTTAGAAACCAAGCCTACTTATGGCACTAACAGCGAATATAACTTTCTATTTGTTTATGTATAAAATACATTGTTCATGATTATGAGTGATTTTAAGTGATTCTATGCAACTTGATGCAATGCATATTATGTGTGTCAGCTGCAGAAATGTCGATAGATGGCTTATAACAAAGAATTGTTGAGGGAGAGGGAGGGAAGGAGATGGAGTGGTCAATATTTTATATTAAAGAGATTGGGTCGCTTATATTCCAAAATAATAGCTGCGGAGAACGATTTCCACAATCCTTGGTAGGGAGAATATGTTGATTAGCAAAGGTCAAGTAAAGCAATTTGTAATATATGCAATTGATCAGCAATAATAAGTGAATTATAAGTAATTCATATTTGTTTTCACCAACCAGTATCTGTTTTTGTAGGAGCTAACCCGAATAAACAGAATTGAAAGAAAAGTCCTAAAGTCCTTGGAGTACCACATGTATTCATTAGTTTCATTGATTTCATTAATTAGGTTTATTTGTCAGTTAATTGGTGGGTTGGTGATAATATGAATGTATAAAGTCGGTAACATTTTTGTTTCCCTGTAGCCGGCGCTGCCCTGGCGGCAACATTAGCAGGGTGGCTGGTGACGGGAGCGGCACTCACACTACTCAAACCAAAGACTAAGATGGTACTGGTCTTCATGATTATACTCTCATTCATCAATTGTGTCTTACATTTATGCATGGTACGTAACTCTGTTCATTGTTTTCTGTTGTGTCCTGTGTTGTCCCTGTTATTGCTCTGTCTTTAATCCCCCCCAAAAAAAAAATAAAAAAATAAAAAATAGGAACAGTGGGGATTGGGCCTGAGTAAATAGATAGATAGACACAACTCTGGGAATGATGTACTTTTTATATTTACTTTGATTATCAATATATTTGAACTATAGCACCTCTTTAGTTAGTTATTCGTGTTACGACCGGGACTCGTATAAAACAAGGGCTCTTAATCATTGGACTAGAAAGGCACACAGCCACAACGGTAACACTAGATCCAACCCTCGAACTTATAATGCCGGCGCACAAAAACACCTATACCCTCCAGAGTTAAATCTGCGATAGCGGGATATCCTCTAACTCGGTATAAATGCACTACTACTGTACTACAGGCTGATGATCTCTGATACAGCCTGATCACAACAACATACAATTACGTTAATAATGTATACAAGGAAAAAGATAGAGAGCTTAATTAAATCACTGGAATGATTTAATGCAAACAAGAAGAAGGTATAATTAAAGTTACTCTAAACAATAATAATCTGTCACTCCTATATTAAAGAAAGTGAATGAAAGTCCTAAAGCATCGAACAGGAATCTTCTGAAGAAAGTCTGATGCTGCTTAAGATGATCGAATCGGATTTTGAACTGTTATATAAAGCAGGAACAAGATATGACAAGTGTAGGGACATACAGTGTTAACTGGCACAGGAATAACGATAAATGCGCAATAGTATTATCTCCATCAACAAAAGAAGTACTTCCTCAGGCAACGCAAAAGCCTGCTCGGGTTGTGCAACTCAACAACAACCAAGGCTTACACTCAACGTGAATAAAAATGCTGCATACATAACATAAGAGTTTATAATCCTAATCGGGTGTCTTCTAGGCGAATAAAGTCTAGCTGGGATGTCGTAGGCTAGGAAACAATGGCTGAGCAAGTGGCTCGTAGCCTAGCGAGGTCCTTAAGACTGTACGGCCAAATTACGTTAAATGACGGGGTGCTCTTTTGAGAGATCCAGATCGCTAGTATCTGGTTCTCTCCTGGCGACCCTCTTCAAGTCAAAGCAAAACGAGTTAGCACAGTGTTGGGTGGCAGAGGCAAAAGCCCTCACTCGCAACACAGTGCTAAACTCACAAGGTACACAGTCAGAAAGACAACCTAGGCTTCCCACGTATCCGTTGCGATTGTACAAGTTCAACAAAACCTGGTACACATCGGAAATCACAACATCAATAGCCTCACCCCAGTCTAGCATTAAATAGCCCAGCAGACAACCAAGAAATAGGTAGGGAGACACCGCGAGTGTGTCGAACCTCTACAGACAAAATGTTAACCCCTCCAAAATGTCTAACTAAACATGGAATATCTGAGAGCTTCAGCATATAATACGATGGCCGATATATGAAATCGTGCAGAACCAAAGGGAGGTTATGATGTTAAATAGATTAGAAGAATAAGAGGTAAGAAGTTGAGAGAGAGAGAAAGTGTTCTATAGGTGGAAATCGGGGACAGATGGCAAGGGAGGTGTGAAGGTTATGCTGGTCAAGCAAGCTCTGAGCAAGGAAGGCACAAAAGCAGCAAGGAGTGCGGGGGTCTACCTTCTGCTGTGGCAGAAGGGCGGCAAAGCGGCCAGCCACTTAGAGGGCCCGGCCATGGCATGACGTCACCGAGACAACGCGTAACACTACGCGCACAACTCTCTGCCTCCTGCACTTACTCACTCACACTCTCTAGCTGTATCATTCAGTCTTATACATTAAACTTATAACTGATGATATAAAATATAATGCATTGTCACAGACGAAAATAAAGACCACTTCTATACTGCCCGTGACATGAAGATTCACAAGAAAGAAAGTACAACATTGTAGATAGACTGTAGCCAAATTCATTGCCCTGGCGAGCGCTAGTGGCTACCGGGAGGCGATTCTGCCAACGCTGGTAGGCGTCACACCCCGCCCAAGATATAGGACGCTCAACATTAGGCGAGCATGATATCTGACAAGGCAGAATGCCGACAAGACCCGCCACAACCAGCCACTCCGCCAGAAATGAAATGCAAAGCTCAATCATAAACAAAACAAAATTTTAGCATAAATAAAATCTTATAACCCCTCCCAAACATAATAGTATAATTTTAGCCTGCTATGCTCCCAGAGCGAGCTTTACAGAGCCCAGCCTCCTAAGTGAAAGACAGGTTCAACTTAGGACTTTAGCTATAACATTGGCAACTTACAATTAACTATCAAAGGAAAGAGTTTTTTATGTGATTTTTTTTATTTAATTTTAATGTTGTTTTTGACGGCTGCTCTACAGGGGCAAGCCTGATTTTTCTCCACTCTCAACACACACTGACTGAACGGCGAGGGTTCTCCTGCAAACAAACCCTCCCGTGACAAACAATCAGCCAAAACATTATCAGTGCCCTTAGCATGCCACACATCCAACTTGTGTTCCGGCAGCACAACAACACCTGACACTGATAAACTGCCCAGTTCATCACAAGACTGGCACTTCTCTTCGCTCTTTCCGGCACCGGGGCCTGCCAATAACTTTTCACTAGTTCTACCTTCGTGATTAGCGATGCAGCCCCGATGTGGTCTATGGTATCGTCAACCCTAGGTAATGGATAGGCGTCTGTCAGGGATAATGCTTCCACACTCTTGCAATCACCATACACACAGATCTTGCCACTCAACTCCGGTTGCAAACTCACTGGCAACGACCACTCACGATATCCCTTATCCCTCAGACCCTTTTTCCACATGTCGTCTAGCTCTGTTTTCACGACAGGCTGTTGAGCAGGATTTATACGGTAGGGAATTAAACTGAGCCTTGCACTGTCTCCAGCCTCCATGTCGGATTCTACCCCGTACATCAGGCCTGGAGAAGCAACAAACATGCGGATGCACTGCCACAGCCTAGTAAACAACTTATCTCGCAGAACAACATGCCTAGTGCCCTCCCACAACCCAGCCGAGACCGCAGCTTCTAACCTGTAGTCTCCCTCCTTCTCCACCTTCGTCCCTAGAACAGCCAGGTCATGAGAGGGACAATCAGTACCACCTGTGCAGTTACTCCCATAGTTCATTATTGCTAAGGCTTCCCCGCCGATACCGTACATGCGCACCCCCGTATTCCTTACGACTACATCTGCCTGCGCAGCATCACCGCCTTTAGCGACATGGCCAGATATAGTCGGTCTATGGTAGGGCTGCAGCATTGGGAGGCTATGCGACGACCGGGCACATCCACTCCACAGCCAACCTCACCAATCTGCTCAATGTCCTCCTTCTGACCACCACCCTTGGCAGCCATGGGTCGACCCTGACCTGACAACCATGTCCAAGCCTCATCGCCCACCTTGAACCACCGAAACAACGAGGCTAACGGTCTACCAACATTCAAGTGACCTGCCCGCAGAACATCTTGCACCGCCTGAGTTGTGAGGCTCGGGTGCTCGGCACGCCCAGTGGGGTATGAACCGAGCTGGTGCTGGAGAGCTGCACACTGCTGCTCAGGCAGGTGCTCTAGCGCTTCCACAGCCACCAGACTCGTGTCCCCCGCCCACTGCTCCGCCGAGACATGACAATCCCAACTCTCCTCCACCTGTGCCCTACTGCCCCCCTCTCCTTCTCCACCTTGGCCGCTGTAGACCAACGCAGGGACAGTAGGCGGCTCAGGTGGTTGCCTCACAAACTCCTCCAACAGGTTCACATGACATGTTTCCCCGTCCTCGTGTTCGATAGCCCCGTTCCCACAACTCTCCTCCAACTGGGAACTACTAAGTCGCGGAGTGCCATCACGCCCAACCATGTCACTAGGGGTGACAGGTTCTGGGGCCACTCCGGAGCTCACCTCTGGGTCAAGTACTAAGCCGCTAAGGAGAGCCGCTGGAGCAAAACTCACAAAACTCCCAACTTTAGCTTGCTCCTTCCGACCGTTCCTCCGCTGGTCTGAAGACTGAGGAATAGGCTGTGACACTTTCGATGCAAGAGATCTTGTAACAACGCACGCCATAGGTTGTACTTGACACTTCTCTACCCACTCCTGTTCCTCCCTACTCACGTCGGCCGGCTTCTCGGCAACGACTAAGGGTGAAACCTCAGAAGTAGGCACCGCAAAGTCGTTGCCGAGAATGAGGTTGACGCCCCCAACAGGCAAGTTCTCCACAATTCCAACATCCAACTCTCGTGTCACACCATCTACCTCCAGTTCCATCCTGACCAACGGGTATGACCTGGTAGCATTGATACCTTGCACCACAACCACCCGTGCCGCGTTTATTGGTCTACCAGTAAAGTTCTTCATCAAAGATAGGGTGGTTGTGGGGTTTTGAACAGAAATATTGAGAGTGTAAATGAGAGGTTAAATGGAACAATTTTAGCGTCAGGCGAAAGCGATAAGGATATTCAGTCTCATGCTAAAAATGATGACCATAATGCAAATTATAGTAGTGATGGTGCAACGGAAGATGGAAATGTCGCTAAAAACAAAGGTAAATTAGGTATAAAGAAAAGAAGTAAATTGAGAGTATATTACACAAACTGTAGGAGTCTATGTAACAAAATGAACGAACTTAGAGCCCTTGTTAGCAAAGAAAATATAGACATAATAGCGCTAACTGAAACGTGGATTAATACAGAAACCAGGCATTTTATAGCAGAATTTGATATACCAGGATATAGTTTGTTTAAATATGACCGAACAAGTAAGAGGGGTGGCGGTATAGCAGTGTTTGTCAGGAGTACATTAAAAAGCTGTATTAAATCAGGTATTAGACTAAATGACGATAATGAAAGTGTTTGGGTAGAGGTTAACGAAGGTAGTGAGACCATAGTTATTGGAGTTATGTATAGACCGCCAAATATGAGTAGAAATGACGGAACGTCATTATGGGAGGAAATTAAAATGGCATCAAGGTTTAGCAATGTGTGCATTATGGGGGATTTTAATTTTCCGAATATAGATTGGCAGCATCAAATAGGAGACTCTGATTCTGAGGAGTTTATAGAGGTAGTACAAGATAGTTTTTTATTTCAATTCATAGATACGCCGACTAGAGGTAATAATATTCTCGATTTAGTTTTCAGTAACAATGAACATATGGTAAATAATGTAGAGATAGGGGACCACCTAGGAAATAGTGATCACAATTCTGTGTATTTTAATATACAATGGAAAGGTAATATCAGAGAGAATACAACATTAATACCTGACTTCAGAAAAGCCAATTATGGTGGGTTAAGAGAAGCCCTGTTAGCGGACCCTATGGTCAAAATATTAAGTCGATCCAGGTGTCCAAATGAGTGTATCCTTTCTCAGGCACCTGTCATCTTAAGTCAGGAAGAGACGTCAAACTTGGTAGATACATACGATAATTTTATCAAGTCAGTATTCAATGCGCAAAATAAATATATCCCCAAAAGAAAATTTAGATCAACACAGAACCAACCCAAATGGATGAATAATAGACTATTAGATCTTCTAGGAAAAAAGAGAGGAATATATAGAAAAATTAAAAAAGGCGAAATTCACCTACTTGCTTACTATCAGAATCTATCACGACAGGTAAAAAAGGATATTAGTAAAGAAAAAAGAAATTATGAAATTAAGGTTGCCAATGACTCAAAAAATAATCCTAAAGCTTTTTACCAACTATATAAATCCAAGGTTAGAGATGTAATTGGTCCCCTTAAAACTTCGATAGGAGAAATGACAGAAAATGATTTAGAAATGTGCAGTACATTAAATAGTCAATTTCTTTCCGTTTTCACTAATGAAAATTTGGCACAGTTTCCAGAAGTCCGTAAGGTATACAGCGATAGTATAGATAATAGGTTAAGTACGGTTACTATAAGTAGAAATGATGTGCTTAAGGAAATTGACAGACTGAAACCTCATAAATCGCCTGGTCCTGATGAGGTATATGCTAGAGTATTAAAAGAATGCAGAGATGAGTTAAGTTACCCATTAACATTTCTATTTAACAATTCATTAGAAACAGGTATAGTTCCAGAAGCTTGGAAGCTTGCAAATGTAGTTCCGATCTTCAAAAAAGGTGATAAATCAATAGCATCCAATTACCGTCCCATTAGTCTCACTTCAATCATAAGAAAGCTACTAGAGTCAATTATTGCTAGGAAAATGAGAAACCACTTAGAAACATTTAACTTAATCAATTCTTCTCAGCATGGATTCACTCAGGGACGGTCTTGCCTTACTAATTTGCTTAGTTTTTTCTCAGAGGTATATGAAGCAGTAGATAATGACAAGTCATATGATATTATATATTTAGATTTCAGTAAAGCTTTCGACAGAGTCCCTCATGAGAGATTGATGAGAAAGGTTGAGGCACATGGAATAGGTGGGGCGTTGTTAGGATGGATTAGGTCATGGCTAATTGGTAGGAAGCAGAGAGTCAGCATAAATGGTACCAAGTCAGAGTGGGGAGCAGTCAAAAGTGGTGTCCCCCAGGGATCGGTATTAGGTCCCCTGTTGTTTCTTATATACATAAATTACCTAGAGTTAGGTATAACTAGTAGGATAAGTAAATTCGCAGACGATACTAAAATAGGGAGATCAATTGATTCAGATAGCGATATAGAGTGCCTCCAAAGGGATCTAGATACCTTACATGCATGGTCAGTAAATTGGCAGATGAAGTTTAACATTGACAAATGCAAGGTATTAAAGATAGGGAAGATGCAAACAAATGTTAAATATAAACTAGCTAATTTAGAATTAGAAAATTCAGGCTGTGAGAAAGATCTAGGTGTGTTTGTTAGCAATGATTTGAAGCCTAGAAAACAGTGTATAGGCGTTCGTAATAAGGCAAACAGGATTCTCGGGTTCATCTCTAGGAGTGTGAGTAACAGAACTGCTGATGTTATCTTAAAACTTTACTTGTCATTAGTGAGACCCCATATGGATTATGCTGTCCAATTTTGGTGTCCTTATTACAGAATGGACATAGATTCATTGGAGAGAGTACAGCGTAGAATGACAAAAATGATCCATAATATTAGAAATCTTTCGTATGAAGAAAGGTTGAAGAAATTAGGTTTACATTCGTTAGAGAGACGCAGAGTTAGAGGGGATATGATAGAGGTGTTCAAGTGGGTTAGTGGGATTAACAAAGGGGACATGGCAAATGTACTAAAGCTCAGTGATAGCGAAAGAACTCGTACCAATGGTTTCAAATTAGATAAATTTCGTTTCAGAAAAGATATAGGCAAATATTGGTTTGGTAACAGAGTTGTAGATGGGTGGAATGGACTACCAAGTGCTATAGTGGGATCTAAAACTGTAGGGAGCTTTAAGATAAAATTGGATAAGCATATGGACGAGAAGGGTTGGGTGTGAAGGGGGATCAGCCGGGTTGGGCCAATCAGTGCTCTGCAGACCCCCATAATCCTGCGATAATCTCTAACCGTTTTGGTAAGATGATCCTCAGGGTATTAGAGTGTGAAGCCTATAATTGGGCTTCGTAATTGAATGGGGGTTGTGTGGGACAGGGATCTGCCTTGCTTAGGCCAATCGGCTTTCTGCAGACTCCCATTTTCTTATGTTCTTATGTTCTTAAAGTCTGAGAGGCCCCCGTGTCTCGCAACAGCTCAACTCCATGCTTCTTACCAGCCCACTTCACGCAGCCACGCCCTCGATGGTCGCAAAAGACATCGCGGACAGGGTTCGAGCCTTCCGGATTCTTCTCCACTGGCTGTGTCCCAGCCTCTGTCGTTATACCCTGGGCAAACTCAGACGACTTCGGGGACACCCCAATGTTGTGAGCCAAAGACACAACTGCATTAGGTAGCTTGCTTGGACAGGCTCTTGCAAAATGCCCCTTCTCATGACAATGAAAACACTCTAACTCCCCCTTGGGCTTCCCTTGAGGTGGGGAAGGGCCCGGACCCTTCTTAAACGGGACGGTATTAGGTTTATGGTCAGACTTAATATAATTGCTCTTGTTGTTATTGTTATATGGTGTATCACCGACTCGGGGGGGGTGGAGTGTTGCGCCCCTTGTTACCTGCATCGTTCCGTTGTGCAGACCCGCACCCACGAATCGGCGATAGCCTACGGTCAGCCATCTCAGCTGCCTCCTGAAGAGTTTTCGGGTTTTTTTCTTTAAGATTCAACGTCAGATCGCCACCCGTACATTTGAAAAATTGTTCTAGAAGCATCAGCTGTTTCAACTCCTCAAATGTCGATGCCTTCTCAGAACGCAGCCAGTTTCTAAATGCATCGGACAGATCCCGGGCATGCTCAAGAAAGGTGCACTCACGACCCTTCGTTACACCCCGGAACTTCAATCTGTACGTCTCTGGTTGTAACTCGTACGCCCGCAGAACAGCTTCCTTCAATACCTCATAATCGACGCAAGACTCCAAGGGCAACGCATCATATGCCTTGAGTCCTTTGCCAACCAACCTAGAGGAAACAAGGGCTGCCCACTTAACCTCGGGCCATTGGTGCTCCCGGCACTTCTTCTCAAAACGCATGAAAAATTCGGTGACACCCGACTCATCAAATACAGGGACTAACTTAAGAAGGTGCGATAAAGACTGATCAAGACCTCGATTCCCAGAACCGAGACGCTGCCCTGTTGACTCCACCCGAGACTTCTCAAGATCTATGTCTGCACAGTACATGGTCTTTCTCTCTTCAGCCTGAATCCTAGCCATCTCAAGCTGGTATTCCTGCTGCTTAGCCATCTTAGCCATCTCAAGCTGGAAGATCATATCTGGAGTTAAACCTTGAGGAGGAGGAGATGCAACAATTGGAGACCCACCCAGTGATCCACCCAGGTGCAAACCACGCTGCCAGTGACTATCGGCTTGCGGGACCGTACCCGGCTCCGGAGCCCGAGGGGGCGCCATGGTAGGAGTCGAGTGGAATGGGGGCTGGGCCGAAGGTGCCCCAGCTCCCGCTCCACCCGAAGCCCCACGCACCCCGCCGAGCACCCAGGCCACCGGGTCACCTCTCGTCATGCTGCTTGTGCCCACATGACCCATGACCGTGGCCAAACACTGGAGACCATACCGATCAATCCCTGACACCCGGTCAACAGTAATTGGCATCTCCAGAAACTTCTTGGCATCCTCCTCACTAGTTTTTACTCTCATGTCATCTAACAAACCCAGCCTCTGCATCTCAGAGCCTGCTTCCCGTACTGTGTCCTCACTGTACACTGATCCGTCGTCCGACATAGTGTCCACCGAAAATTCTCAACGTTTATAAAAAAAAGGAGTACCTAAACTCTCATGTAGCACTATTCACTCAAAAATGCTTGAAGACTCTTAAGTGTTATACTGCTTGCCAAAAAAAAATCTGTGTCCACTATATTCCTTCAAACAAAAACAAATGACCACAACACTCCTGCAATATTTCTCTAAGTTCACAAAATCCTGAGCAAGGTCGCCATTTGTTACGACCGGGACTCGTATAAAACAAGGGCTCTTAATCATTGGACTAGAAAGGCACACAGCCACAACGGTAACACTAGATCCAACCCTCGAACTTATAATGCCGGTGCACAAAAACACCTATACCCTCCAGAGTTAAATCTGCGATAGCGGGGTATCCTCTAACTCGGTATAAATGCACTACTACTACAGGCTGATGATCTCTGATACAGCCTGATCACAACAACATACAATTACGTTAATAATGTATACAAGGAAAAAGATAGAGAGCTTAATTAAATCACTGGAATGATTTAATGCAAACAAGAAGAAGGTATAATTAAAGTTACTCTAAACAATAATAATCTGTCACTCCTATATTAAAGAAAGTGAATGAAAGTCCTAAAGCATCGAACAGGAATCTTCTGAAGAAAGTCTGATGCTGCTTAAGATGATCGAATCGGATTTTGAACTGTTATATAAAGCAGGAACAAGATATGACAAGTGTAGGGACATACAGTGTTAACTGGCACGGGAATAACGATAAATGCGCAATAGTATTATCTCCATCAACAAAAGAAGTACTTCCTCAGGCAACGCAAAAGCCTGCTCGGGTTGTGCAACTCAACAACAACCAAGGCTTACACTCAACGTGAATAAAAATGCTGCATACATAACATAAGAGTTTATAATCCTAATCGGGTGTCTGCTAGGCGAATAAAGTCTAGCTGGGATGTCGTAGGCTAGGAAACAATGGCTGAGCAAGCGGCTCGTAGCCTAGCGAGGTCCTTAAGACTGTACGGCCAAATTACGTTAAATGACGGGGTGCTCTTTTGAGAGATCCAGATCGCTAGTATCTGGTTCTCTCCTGGCGACCCTCTTCAAGTCAAAGCAAAACGAGTTAGCACAGTGTTGGGTGGCAGAGGCAAAAGCCCTCACTCGCAACACAGTGCTAAACTCACATGGTACACAGTCAGAAAGACAACCTAGGCTTCCCACGTATCCGTTGCGATTGTACAAGTTCAAGAAAACCTGGTACACATCGGAAATCGCAACATCAATAGCCTCACCCCAGTCTAGCATTAAATAGCTCAGCAGACAACCAAGAAATAGGTAGGGTGACACCGCGAGTGTGTCGAACCTCTACAGACAAAATGTTAACCCCTCCAAAATGTCTAACTAAACATGGAATATCTGAGAGCTTCAGCATATAATACGATGGCCGATATATGAAATCGTGCAGAACCAAAGGGGAGTTATGATGTTAAATAGATTAGAAGAATAAGAGGTAAGAAGTTGAGAGAGAGAAAAAGTGTTCTATAGGTGGAAGTCGGGGACAGATGGCAAGGGAGATGTGAAGGTTATGCTGGTCAAGCAAGCTCTGAGCAAGGAAGGCACAAAAGCAGCAAGGAGTGCGGGGGTCTACCTTCTGCTGTGGCAGAAGGGCGGCAAAGCGGCCAGCCACTCAGAGGGCCCGGCCGTGGCATGACGTCACTGAGACAACGCGTAATACTACGCACACAACCCTCTGCCTCGTGCACTTACTCACTCACACTCTCTAGCTGTATCATTCAGTCTTATACATTAACACCTTATGAGCGGCCTAGGCGGTATATAATATGTAGCCACCAGCGGGGTGTTTTTACCCAAAATAGGGCTGTTTACGTGATCATTTTCATGCCTAAATAAGACCCAGAGCGTAAAACAAGTATCTATCCCTGAAAGGGCATAAACAGAGCTTTCCAATGACACCACAATGATCCTTTTATGACTGCTAGTTTTCTTGCAACAACCGCGCAACACGAGTGCAAAAAGCATGTAATTCGGTACTTTCCCCATACAATTCAGTATGTAGCGAGTGAGGGAGGGAGGGAGGAGGTGGGATTCGTGTCAGTAGGTTCGCCGCGGTGGTCTGGAGCAGTCATACGCTCGCTACTCTCCTGCCACCACTTGTCTCTCTCTCTCAGCAACATTACGTGCTGAAATTGCCACACGACCTATGTCGCGCGCCGCCAGATAGTCCAGATTTATAATACTCGACTTATGTTGCGCGCCGATAGTTAGGGGTTAAACTTATAACTGATGATATAAAATATAATGCATTGTCACAGACGAAAATAAAGACCACTTCTATACTGCCCGTGACATGACGATTCACAAGAAAGAAAGTACAACATTGTAGATAGACTGTAGCCAAATTCATTGCCCTGGCGAGCGCTAGTGGCTACCGGGAGGCGATTCTGCCAACGCTGGTAGGCATCACATTCGGTTTACAGTCACCGGCTTTTTTATCTTGTTCTCCTTTTCTCTCTTTCCCTGGGTTGTATCCATTCGGCCCCATTCAGCCAACTGTTTTAAGACGTTTATCCCCATCCAGGTGTCTATTTCTTTCTGGCGAGCGATAGCTAGCCAGCATTGTATTGAGTAATCCAGCTTCGCCGGAGACATTTTTCTATCGAAAAATTTACAAATTTAGCTTGCTGTCAAAACAAAAATATATATATGCTGGCTCGCTACCGCTCGCCACGAAAATATTGAGACCTGAATGGGGGTAAACATCTAAAAATAGTAGGCTGAATGGGGCCAAAGAGAGAGGGAGAGGGAGAGAAAGAGAAAGAAAGCGATGTGCGCCCCCTTAACTGACATAATATTTCATTGTTCCTTAAATTAATTATATTTTGTTTGGAACCACTGTGTCCGTGACTGCATGGTGAATATTTGTAATTTTCAACAGATAGGCTTACAAAGCTATTATGATTTTCATTTACTTCCATCACAAGATGGAATGTTAACTATTCTTGCTATTTTTCTTGTGAGTCTTTTTGTTTTTGTGGCTGAATTTCGCTGAAAAAGAAGAAGAGACAAACATGTCTCTTAAGTATGGAAGAGTGGTAACAATGGTTGAAGTGCCTTGAAGGCAGGGGAGTGTTAGGTATACAGGTAATGGAAATGGGAGGGAGAGTAGGTGATTTTGGGGAAGTTGAGAGTATTGATAAAAAAATTGGATCCCCGATCAGCTAAGAATGAGCCAATAAGGCTTTTTGCGATTATTCATATTCTTTGTTTGTATGTTTTTGTTTTCATTAATTTAATTGGAGTTGTTTGGTGTTGGAGTGAAATTAATACAAATATATTATACAAGATAGATGGTCATGTTTACAGTTACATAAGATGGAGAGCGTTATAGCTTGGGGTGAAGATGGAGAGCGTTATAGCTTGGGGTGAAGATGGAGAGCGTTATAGCTTGGGGTGAAGATGGAGAGCGTTATAGCTTGGGGTGAAGATGGAGAGCGTTATAGCTTGGGGTGAAGATGGAGAGCGTTATAGCTTGGGGTGAAGATGGAGAGCGTTATAGCTTGGGGTGAAGATGGAGAGCGTTATAGCTTGGGTGAAGATGGAGAGCGTTATAGCTTGGGGTGAAGATGGAGAGCGTTATAGCTTGGGGTGAAGATGGAGAGCGTTATAGCTTGGGGTGAAGATGGAGAGCGTTATAGCTTGGGGTGAAGCGAGAGTCGACCGTTGCCATCTATGGTGTATGTTTGCATTGGTTCATTGTTATATAGACTCCCTTAAGGGGCCCACCTCGCTTTTTTCTATTTCTCTCCCTCTTTCTTTGGCTTGTATCCATTCGGCCCCATTCAGCCTACTGTTTTAAGACATTTACCCCCATCCAGGTGTCAATATTTTCCTGGCGAGCGGTAGCAAGCCAGCATATATACATTTTTGTTTTACAGCAAGCAAAATTTTTAAATTTTTCGATAGAAAAATATCTCCGGCGAAGCCAGATTTCTGCATACAATGCTGGCTTGCTATCGCTCGCCAGGTAGAAATCGACACCTGGATGGGGATAAACGTCTTGAAACAGTTGGCTGAATGGGCCGAATGGATACAAGTCAGAGAAAGAGAGAAAGGGAGAGAAAGATAAAAAAACAGGTGACCCCCCTTAAAGTGATAATTTATGTTGCAGGTGAACATATCGTGTGACCATGATGTGATCCACGGCATGGATCTGGTGCTGCAGGAGAGAACACACCCACACAACACTACACACACTCTATATAGGTTAGTCTACTATACGATCAATTTCATTTATTGTAGCGTTGTATAATAATTATGCCATTGTCCAGCCATCTACCTCTCCTCAAGCTACTCGCACCCATGATTGTCTGCCATGACTCTCCTCTCCTTTATCAACTGCGTCTTACATCTTAAGAAACTTCTCCCCCCCCCCAATGCTAAATTTTCCGTTAAGATGTAGTTTGTAAGTCAGCCAAATCTAACTTTCATATCCTGAAAATTGCAGTCTTTACAATAAATGAACTCCCCCCCCCCCCACTCCCCCTTCCACCTCTACAATAACATCCCCCTCTAGGAACCAGTGAGGCTCACATACCCTTCAATTTTAACTTGTCGCTTGCTTTTGGTCAATGAATATTTGTGCAATATTTTATGTTTGTGTCCTAACAAATGATCATATTTAATTTGGAGATGATCTTTGCCAAACAATCAAGTACCGTACATAACTTGAAAACGATTGTATCATAACTACAGTGTTGTAGTTGGGGAGGGTTGGTGGGGTGATAAGTTGTTCTTTCAAAGTGAACCAAGGTAACACTGAAGTTCCCTCAGATAATATAAGAGCCGTGGTAAATTTTATCCACATCACTGTTATATCACCCTTTCAAAATGGAGATTATTTACTTTTAGGTCCTTATTAGAGTACGTAATATTCATCAGGATGTCATCCTTGGTCTGTTTGTCAGGCGTTTTTGGCGATTGATAATGTATTTCAAATTGTGGCATAATGTCAGGCATACATACTACAACATATCGAATGCATATGATGTTTGTATTATTAATTACTACTAAACCATCTATCAATCTATTTACCTAATGTCAGACACTTTTGATCCCCAGGGGATGGACACAAACGAATCTCCTCCATCGAGGCAATTTATTTGTTTCATTAGATTTTTTCTGGGTAGGGTTGCTAATGCCCACCACCCACAGTTGTGTAGCTTGTGGGGGTGCATGTGGAGTGTTATTCTACTGTTGGAATGGCTGTGGATGTGAATGTAGTCCGTAACCACTGTAATCAGATCGATCATGATGAGCAGGTGTTAGTATTCACATTGTAAATGCGACATTAGTCTACTGCACCTCTGATATCCGCCATTGTAGAGAGGGGTTGGGAGGCCTCCCGCATACAAGTTATCAAATGCTGCCGCCTACTCCAATCTTTAGTAGTAATTCATTGTAAAACATGAAAATATTTTTGATGATATTCAAATTTTTTAGTTAATATCAATAGCCATTAATCTACTTTCTGGTAGGAAGGATTAGTTAATTTTAATATTCTTGATATAATTATTACCTTACAATAGTACTTACAACCCTCGTCAAATTCGACATTGCCTGGTAATCTGTTATTCCTGTATCAGGGAGGTGAGTGTGGGTGTGGAGAGTGCTGGGTGCAGCAGTCAGTGTGAGTGTACAGGCAGGTTCTCTCCTGTGTGTGTTGATGGAGCCCACAACTTCTACAGCGGATGTCATGCTGGATGTTCCTCCCTCACCAAACTCAATGGAAGTAGGGTAAGCCACCTCTTTTGTGTAATAGATTCTTGTGTTAGTTCGTGGTTTATTAAAAAAACATATATATATTTGTTCCCAAACGTACTATACTTAGTTTTAGCAATTCATTATACAATTTCGTCATTCATGATTAAACTTTACTCTCTCCTAGTCATTTATTCCACAAAAGTAAACTAGAATAGCTATAGATGTAAGTAAAAATTACTTGTTATTCCATATCCTAACTAGAAAATATTATTTTACAATTTTTTGTACATCAATGCATTTGTATCTTTGAAGTAATGGGATTATGATCTCAATTTGAATGAATTACTTCTATATTACCTTTTAGGACGTAGAATTGTCTAATTCAGATTTTAATTTTATCTCATCTTAATACTCCCACACAGGTCTTTGTGTATCGTTGAAATTTGTAATGAATGAGGGTGAAAACAACTTGTAACTTATGACAGAAGGCAACTACTTGGTGACAAAAAAGGAGTGAAATCCACTGATCTGGACAGTCAATTATTTCTACTCTACTTTGTCATTACTCAAAATGAGGTTGTTGTTGTTGTTGTTGTTGTTCCCTAAGCTGCCTGGCCGAACAGCCCCGAGTCCCTGAGAAAGGCCATGGCCACGATCGGGCTTTCCCACAGAGCTCTCATTGAGTGTAGATTGTGTTGTTGTACGGGTCGTTAGAGCGGCTTCGGTCGCGCCAGGAATTTCCACACCTCTCAAAATGAGGTTGTAACCAGAGGTGGGCACCGCTAATAAAGAGACACTTTCGCAAATGCAATTCACTTCACTGACACTCCTAATGCCCAGACGCCTTAATTCTTAATTCCTCGCTCGATACCCTGTCTCTGAGATTAACCCCACATATCCATCTCACCATTCTCTTCTCATTCCGTTCCATTCTATTGATATCCTCCGCTTTAACCGGCCACGCCTCCGAGGCATAGGTCATCGCACTCCTAACACACGAGGTATTCACCTTCCCTTTAAGGTGAAGTGGGATCCCTCTCATGGTCAGGAGTGGCAACAGCTCTCTAAACTTCCCCCAGCCACTTCTGACTCTAGCAATGGATCCAGCTTCAGCGCCACCTCCGGCGGAAACCGTATCGCCCAAATAGAAGAATTTATTCACACACCCCAGCCTTACACTATCGAAATCAACACTAACAGGCGGGTCATTTAACACAAGTTCTCCCTTGCACACTGCACATTCAAAGTCTATGATTCTTGTCAAAGGTACTTTAGCTCCACTACATCTCTTGTGTACCCAGTCACTACAGATGCAATATTGAATTGAGTTACTTCCCACCCCCTTCCCACATACTGCGCATGGATAGTCGCCGCTTCTTTCCATAGTTCCACACCCTACTCCACTAATCATGATCTTTGTTTTATCTATGTTAATTCTTAGACCGTTGTTTGCCATACCTCCCTCCATTTTTTTAACTTTGCCTCTGCTTCCTGCGCACTATCTGCGATAAGAACTAGATCATTTGCATATAACAACTCCCATGGGAGTCCTGTCCTAAAGTTCCTTGACAGAGCCTCCAGGACCAAAACAAACAGAGATTTTAATTGACTATCATTCTGTTTACTTATGACTGGCAGGTTTGCGTTTGCAGAAGTACTTCCGCAAAAGAAAAAAAATGCAGATTTGCTGCTAGTTTGTCTCAAATATCTGCAATTGCGGAATTTTCGGAAGTTATTGTGGAAGTGCCAATTTCTGGTTGTAACTGATCATTCCAGTCGTAGGTAGTTAAAGCGAACTAAGTTAACTAAAGACCCTCTTGCCCTATGGCATGGCACATTGAAAAATTCTCTCAAGGCTTACCCTGAAAAGCGAACACTAATGGTATTGATCTTTCGTGTCTGTTTCAGCATTGCCACATGTTAACCATGTGTACAGACAAGTGGTTCTCAAAAGAATCAATAATGAAGCTATGACTTTAGCTTTAGTAGTGAGGAAAAAAAGGGCAAAGGCAATCCTTCCATCCTAACAAGATATATGTGTGAATGTTGAGGTGTGGACATCCCAGGGTTTTGAAGCAATAGGGATTCCCAGACTCATTGACCAGTATACCATATCAACTAGTAAATCTCAATCAATACTATATTAACCAGAAACAAGGTAATTAAATATATGCCAACTTAAAGTTGCTGATCTTACAGTATTGGCTGATTTTAAACTGGTTGAGAGTTACTGATTGAGTTGTCCGGTCATTAGTACTAGGTTTTAAGATTGGCCATGTCATTTTGAGGTTTGTATACAGAAACTGGTAGCTATATAGTTGTTGTACATTTCTATTCCCATCAGGATAATCTTTGATAGGAATTTGGACGAATTTACCGTCACTTTAGAATGTTAGATTAGAGAAGAGGATCTAAATGAAGTAGAGGTCAGATAACATAGAGGTTTGGGCTGTTAGATAAATATAGTCAAGAAGTTAAGGATTATGAACAGGATCATCTTGGTCCTAGGATAAGGGTAGTGTGTTTGGCAATTGGCTATGGTTAATGATACTGCAATAAACTCACATTCAAGAGCAGTATCAGTTGTTATGGCTTGAACGAGTTAGCCATTCAACATTGCGAACATCAAAATCACTCGATACTATAATTTTAGAATAATGGCTGATATACAGGTATACATAATTAATTTAAGATGATACTGAGTTAAATTACTTGGATCAGCTAGATCATTAGACAACGATATATATAATATAAATACTGTATTACTTTGGATCAAATATAGTTTGTACTTTCAATAATGAAATTGGGATGAAGTTAAGTCGAAAATAGTGCCCAAGGGAGTTGAAATTTGCCAGCACAACAAATCCTGCCCTTGGCCATAACATTGGGAAGGAGTTGATTTATAGGGGTTTTATATCAACTAATCTATCGAGGGGGACAATTGTGTTTCAGTTAAGAGGGGTCACCGGCTTTTTTGATCTTCCTCTTTTTTTTTTCTCTTTCCCTGGCTTGTATCCATTCGGCCCCATTCAGCCAACTGTTTTACGACGTTTATCCCCATCCAGGTGTCGATTTCTTCCTGGTGAGCGATAGCGAGCCAGCATTGTATGGAGAAATCCAGCTTCGCTCGAGAAATTTTTCTATCGAAAAATGTACAAATTTAGCTTCCTGTCAACACATAAATATATATATGCTGGCTCGCTACCGCTAGCCAGGAAAATATTGACACCTAGATGGGGGTAAACGTCTTAAAACAGTAGGTTGAATGGGGCCGAATGGATACAAGCCAAAGAGACAGGGAGAGAAAGGGAAAAAAAGCGAGGTGGGCTCCCTTAAAAGAACTTCCTGTATCGTATATTGGTAATTATTTTCCATCCAATTATTTATATATTCAAACATTATCCCGAGCATTAATTTGAACTATGAACTACAAAATACACCTTTATAGTTGCATTATTTCATAAATACACCTTTATAGTTGCATTATTTCATTATTTTCCATTTTCATATGTGTTATTTTATTGAATTAGTTAGTTTACTTTTCATAATAATTCTGTGATTTTCACGTCATGGGCACATTTAGTAGTAATTATGTCTGTTTTCCAGGTGTATGAGAATTGTACCTGCATACCGGACCATTCTGTAAGTATAACGTGCAAAGTTATTTAATGGATGAAATGCAAAACAAATGCTTATCTGATGTAATAGCCAGGATATTTTATTTATTGTATATAATACAGTATAGTTGTCAGAAGTTTTAAGTTGGTCTGTTTTTGCAAGATATGTATTATAGTATATATATATACTGTATAATATATACAGTATATACCGGTATATGGAATGTATGAACTTGAGATTAGACATGCTATACATCTGTAGCTCTGATATACTTGAACTACTTTACATAGCAAAAATAACTTTCAAACACTTCAGAGTATAAACTTAAGGGGGGTCACCTGCTTTTTTTTTATCTTTCTCTCTTTCTGTGACTTGTATCCATTCACCCCCATTCAGCCAACTGTTTTAAGACGTTTATCCCCATCCAGGTGTCGATTTCCTGGCGAGCGATAGCGAGCCAGCATTGTATGGAGAAAACCGGCTTCGCCGGAGATATTTTTCTATCGAAAAATGTACACATTTAGCTTGCTCTCAAAACAACAAATATATATGATGGCTTGCTACAGCTCGCCAGGAAAATACTGACACCTGGATGGGGGTAAACGTCTTAAAACAGTAGTCTGAATGGGGCCGAATGGATACAACCCAGAGAGAGAGGGAAAGAAGGAGAAAAAAACGAGGTGGGCTCCCTTAACTCAAATGCAATAGTAAGGTGTGGTGGAGTGGACTGGTAATCTTAAAAGACCCGGGTTTAAATACTGGTGTGTCAATGGGAAGATATTATTGGGATGGCATTTGTGCTGTACTTACTTTTAGTGCATCACCACAAAGCCCACCGAAACGCCATAAAAATACCCTCGTTGTTTCCAATAAATTATCATTGTATGAATATTACCCTTTTTATTATATGCTATGGGGGCAGTGCCTTGTGAATAAATAGCTCATTTGGTGGTGTTTGAGAGAGAGAGAGAGAGAGAGAGAGAGAGAGAGAGAGAGAGAGAGAGAGAGAGAGAGAGAGAGAGAGAGAGAGAGAGAGAGAGAGAGAGAGAGAGTTACAAGGAGTTACAATGAATAGTTAGTATCTCAAAGACCTTGCGGTCCACACTCGAAGTGGAAGGAGAGAGACTCTTTAGTGCACTACACTCTTTACAGAGTGTGCAAAATATTATCTACTCTCTTCTTGAACTGCTCTACTGAAGAAATATTTACAACTTCGGAGGGAAGTTTGTTCCAAGTAGAACAGATCTTATATGTGAACAAGTTTCCACAGATACTAGTGCTGAACTTTTTCAAATCTAATTTCCAGCCATGATTGCGTGTTGTGTTCATATTGAGGCTAAACATTTTGATATAATCCACATTCTCAAACCCAATAAGTATTTTAAAAACTTCAATGAGCTGACCTCGCAGTCTGCGTGTCTCCAACGGGAAGAGATCAAGAGCTCACAACCAGTCCTCATAGCGCATTCTTCTAAGCGGTGGAATAAGCTTTGTAGCCCTAGCTTGTACTCTTTCCAGTCGATCTATATCTTTCCTGAATGCTGGAGACCAAAATTAATTAAGAGAGAGAGAGAGAGAGAGAGTACAAAGGAGTACAAAGGAAATCAAGCAACAACAGATCTAGTGACCCTTCTAGGTGGCTTGTCCTCCAAAACACTGAGGATCAAGTGTCCAAACAGTGGTTTAGAGTGGGTAAGGGAACATTGGAAAGGGAATTACTGCCCTGGAACTAATGTCCGTGGCAGGATTAGGAAGTTAGTAGGGGACAGATGGGTTAGTAACTGAGGGGGGGATAAAATAAAGTTATTCATTTACAAACGCAGTCAGTCGCGGGTTTGATGCGAGATATTTGTCTAGGCGGAGTTTAAATGAATCAAAGGTGATGCAGTCTATAATGTTTCGGGGAAGCCCATTCCACAAGTTGACAACTCGATTGAAGAAGAAATTCTTAGATTCGTGTGAGTTAAAAGATTTACCAATAATTTTTCAACCGTTTCCCCGCGTGTAATTAGATTGGTCGATAGTGAAGTACTGACTAGAGTTCATATTGTCGATGCCTTTGATGATTTTGAACACTTGAATTAAGTCACCTCTTAATCTGCGCTGGGTTAAAGGAAATAGATTTAATTCTCTAAGACGCTCGTCGTATGGTTTGTTCTTTAGGCTAGGTATCATTTTGGTAACTCTACGTTGAACTCGTTCTAGCTTGCTTGGGAGAGGGAGAGGGAGGGAGGGAGGGAAGGAGAGAGAGTTACACAGTTACACAGATACTCAGACCACACAGACCTTGCGATCCCAACTAGGTGGTCCGGCCTTAATACTGCTAGACAGGGACAGTTTATAGTGGAAGAATAGGACAGTAAATTAGAAGGCTCTCTACCCACCCTCCACCTCCTCTGGCTGAAAAGCCAGAGAGAGAGAGAGAGATTGTGAGGTGAGACAGTGAGGTGCGACAGTGAGACAGTGGCAATGCATCTTCGAGAAGTCAGAGTTGCAATGGGCCATGAGGAAACAACCAGGCGTCGTAGGTCTACGAAGGTAAGACCAGTTGCAACACTCAAATTGTCTCGATGTCTCACTCTCCATCTGGAATTAGACCTCTTTACCTGAGCCTATGTCTGGAGGTAAAGTTAGAACATAAACAAAACAACAGCAACATATTGATCAACCCTTTTTAACCCTTAATTAGCGGCTCACCACATAAGTCGTATTTAATAAAGCTGGACTATGTGGCGGCGCTCGACATAGGTCGAGTGGCAATTTCAGCACGTAATGTTGCTGAGAGAGAGAGACAAGTGGTGGCAGGAGAGTAGCGAGCGTATGACTGCTCCAGACCACCGCGGGGAACATACTGACACGAATCCCAGCTCCCTCCTCCCTCTCTCACTCGCTATATAAGGAATTGTATCGGGAAAGTGGCTAATTACATGCTTTTTGCACTCGCGTTCCACGGTTATTGCAAGAAAACTAGCCATCATAAAAGGATCGTTATGGTGTCATTCGAAAGCTCTGTTTATGCCCTTTCAGGGATAGGTACTAGTTTTACGTTCTGGGTCTTATTTAGGCATGAAAATGATCACGTAAACAGCCCTATTTTGGCTAAAAACACCCCGCTGGGCGGTACATATAAATAAACCGCATAGGCCGCTCGTAAGGTGTTAAACCTCTATGCGTATCTTATAATAAAAAAGCCTCGGTCTTGGTCTTGGTAGTCAGGAAATCAAAGGCAAGAGCGGAAACCCGTGAGGAAAACATGACGCAGGACTACATAGTCCTCAGTGGGTGTGTGTTTTTATCATAAGAGAGCCGATACCAAGGCCACATCTCGGAAACTCTGGAGATTGACTCTCCTAGCAAGACCAAGACTTTTACATTAACATAAGAACATAAGAAAATGGGAGTCTGCAGAAAGCCGATTGGCCTAAGCAAGGCAGATCCCTGTCCCTTACAACCCCAAATCAATTACAAAGCCCAATTATAGGCTCAACACTCTAATACCCTGAGGATCATCTTACCAAAACGGTTAGAGATTAACGCAGGATTATGGGGGTAGGCAGAGCGCTGATTGGCCCAACCCGGCTGATCCCCCTTCACACCCAACCCTTCTCGTCCATATGCTTATCCAATTTTATCTTAAAGCTCCCTACAGTTTTAGATCCCACTATAGCACTTGGTAGTCCATTCCACCCATCTACAACTCTGTTACCAAACCAATATTTGCCTATATCTTTTCTGAAACGAAATTTATCTAATTTGAAACCATTGGTACGAGTTCTTTCGCTATCACTGAGCTTTAGTACATTTGTCATGTCCCCTTTGTTAATCCCACTAACCCACTTGAACACCTCTATCATATCCCCTCTAACTCTGCGTCTCTCTAACGAATGTAAACCTAATTTCTTCAACCTTTCTTCATACGGAAGATTTCTAATATTATGGATCATTTTTGTCATTCTACGCTGTACTCTCTCCAATGAATCTATGTCCATTCTGTAATAAGGACACCAAAATTGGACAGCATAATCCATATGGGGTCTCACTAATGACAAGTAAAGTTTTAAGATAACATCAGCAGTTCTGTTACTCACACTCCTAGAGATGAACCCGAGAATCCTGTTTGCCTTATTACGAACGCCTATACACTGTGTTCTAGGCTTCAAATCATTGCTAACAAACACACCTAGATCTTTCTCGCAGTCTGAATTTTCTAATTCTAAATTAGCTAGTTTATATTTAACATTTGTTTGCATCTTCCCTATCTTTAATACCTTGCATTTGTCAATGTTAAACTTCATCTGCCAATTTACTGACCATGCATGTAAGGTATCTAGATCCCTTTGGAGGCACTCTATATCGCTATCTGAATCAATTGATCTCCCCATTTTAGTATCGTCTGCAAATTTACTTATCCTACTAGTTATACCTAAATCTAGGTCATTTATGTATATAAGAAACAACAGGGGACCTAATACCGATCCCTGGGGGACACCACTTTTGACTGCTCCCCACTCTGACTTGGTACCATTTATGCTGACTCTCTGTTTCCTACCAATTAGCCATGACCTAATCCATCCCAACAACGCCCCACCTATTCCATGTGCCTCAACCTTTCTCATCAATCTCTCATGAGGGACTCTGTCGAACGCTTTACTGAAATCTAAATATATAATATCGTATGCCTTGTCATTATCTACTGCTTCATATACCTCTGAGAAAAAACTAAGCAAATTAGTAAGGCAAGAACGTCCCTGAGTGAATCCATGCTGAGAAGAATTGATTAAGTTAAATGTTTCTAAGTGGTTTCTCATTTTCCTAGCAATAATTGACTCTAGTAGCTTTCCTATGATTGAAGTGAGACTAATGGGACGGTAATTGGATGCTATTGATTTATCACCTTTTTTTGAAAATCGGAACTACATTTGCAAGCTTCCAAGCTTCTGGAACTATACCTGTTTCTAATGAATTGTTAAAAAGGAATGTTAATGGGTAACTTAACTCATCTCTACATTCTTTTAATACTCTGGCATATTACATTATAAGATACTCATTACTCATAGAGGTTCAAAATGGGTTGATCAATATTATTTTTGTTTATGTTCCAACTCTACCTATTAAGTACCGGTATGTACAACTGCCAGTCTTCCAATGACATCGTGATTCTCGTAATTACAATTTACTTAGCAAATCTAAGTAGAATAAGGCTGTTTTAATTGTGACGTTAAATGATAGTTCACTAATTACTACTCCCATAACATACAGTCCTACAACTACGTATTGACATCAGAATTGTGAATTACACAATTAAATATTTCATGCAGTTGTCAGCCAGCTTGCCAGTACAGTGGTACAAATGTAATATTAACATCACCACCGACATTATCATTACAGTCATTATCACTCTCATTACCATTATCATCACCACCATCGTTATCTATTTCATCTTTATCAGCATTTTCATCATGAAAGGCGTCACAATGCACATTAGTTCATGGCGCAGATTCTGAAGTTTCACCAATTGACACCATGCCGAGAGGGGGCCTATATTCTACATAAACTAAGATTACCAACTACCAAGTGATATATATATACTCATTGACAAAGTTTATCAACTAGAAATATTATCTCCAAATATAATTTTGACTTTGTAATTTAGTTTCAGAATAAATATTATTAAGCCTTTTGAATAGTGCCGAGTTTCACTGTGGCTTACTACTATCATATCAGCAGGAATCATCGTCTTGGGCTGCTGTGGAGGGGTACTGCCACCACGATTGTCCCACCTTCTATATGTACCTCACCCTCACCGTCCTCACAAAGATGACTCTCGCCGCCAGCAGGGTCCCACTCAACATAATACTCTTTAGGTTGGTGCTTCAATTTTTGCATTACGCCACACATGGGTAGTATGATCAAGGAAGAGAGAGGGATATAGATCAGCTAATCAAAGCCAACTTCAACAAGCGGAGGGCAAAAGAGAACAGTATAAGAGATTAGTTTCATGAATCAACTCGCACAACTACAGAGGATCAAGTGAGATGGAAAGATAGGGGTAAGGGAAGCCATATACCCATGATAGGGGTTGGAGTGCAACCCATCAACACTCGTGCTGATTGACCTTATAGAGGTGAGCTAAATACATTTACGTCGGCCATAATTTCGTACTCGCTTGGTTTGATTAAATGTAGACTGAACAGATGATACTGTAAACATAATTAAAGCATCTTGAAGCCAATTAATGTAAGGTTTTACTACATGATCAGATGATTTCAGGGAACTGCTGTTGTTTACTGATTGAATCAAATGAGGCATTATGAATGAGTTTGACTCCTCAAGGTAGACATAACACTCTATAGGGCATTTATTGGATTAGCATCATTAACTAAAATAGGGATTGTATTTATGTTGTAATTTCATACATTGAATAACTTTAATTATATGAAAAACTGTATTGCTTTAATGTGATTCCCTTGCCCCACCTAAGAGTAGATGGACCCCAGGCCTTTTGGGTGGTCCAGACAAATTATACAATTTGACTCCTAGAAGTCTTAAAAATATTAATGTAATTGTTTAATTGTGTGAAAGACAACATTCGCCTCTAATAGAATAGATTGAATAAATTGCCTGTGCATGGTTGCTTGGAGCAAGTGTGCAGTAGAATATGCCTGAACATATTCTACATTTGTCTTCGTGGTGCAATGCATAAGTGTGTTGATTTTCGGTGTGAGCGTCCTGGGTTCGAATCCCCGGACTGCCACATGTGTTTGTTAATTTCATTAATCGAGTTTAGGAATAAAGTTGGTTAGTGGAGAGAACATAATAATATATCCTTTATTATGGATATGTTTTGATTCTGTAACTATAAAGGTTGTCTATGTCTTATCAGGTCATGGTGTAGGGGTAATGGGAATTATACCTGACATAATATTATATTTATTTGAGTATAGCATTAAATGTGTATGTAATGTGCAAACGTGTGATGAAAACCTCTAGACATGAAGTGTAATGTGTCCGTGCCCAGGTGTGTGGAGGAGAGAGACAAGGACCTAGGCCTGGGGGTCTTCAACGCTGTCATTGCTTTCGCCGCTTCTATACCTGCACCTATTGTATTTGGATGGGCCATAGGTCAGTACTTTTATATATAACCGATGAGTATTTTAAGAAATACACATTGTAATATTTTTCCTCCTTTGATGTAAAAATGTATTAATTATTGCTTTTCCTTTCCTTTAGAAATGGGATCGACAGTTTACTATATATTTTAACTGATTGGTAGCATTTCACTTTGTCTTTCTATTTACCGGTATGGTGCTGTCAATACCTTGCAACGTTTGTATCACAGGGGTATCTATGATAGAGTCTTTAGAAATCCCCTAACTTAGCTTATGCTCAATACAATTATATAATGTGTTATTTTATAAGCTGAAGTTGTCAACAATGTTAAAGTGATAACTACAGAATAGTGGTACCTATTTTCATCATTATAGGCAATGTATAATTGTTTGTCTTTGATATGTCCTTTCAACTTGAATACAATAATTTCGCTAAAGTACGGAACCATTTTCTGTTCGTTCTTTTTTCACAATCAGTGAATACAATCCGGATTATTATTTTCAGGGCATCTTTGCCGTTTCCTAAGAGTTGAAGTACTGAAATACTTTGTTTGTAGGTATTAACCATAGTCAATCAAATATTTTCAGGCATCCTCGTACAAAACAAAACTAATTCCAACAGTCTATAAACTACTAACATCAATAAAAGGTTACGATTAAATGATTCTTTGTAATTACCAAAATTATTATTTTTTTTTTAATAAATGGATGTAGGCAAACTTGAATTTCAGTGTCGTTTATCTTTTCACTATTTGGGACTCTCACTAATATTATATTGTATATTAATGCAATTTAGTGAGTAAAAAAGTCCAAATATAGCATACTAGCAATAATATTTTTTCTAGTTGTAGCAGTCCTATTTCGTTAACATGTCCACCATTTTCACAGTTAGCAGATATCCTGTGAACGGTCATAAACGACTCGGAGACTTCAACGAATAGGGGAGATGGGAATATATATTTTTTAAATTTCCAAGTGGGTTATGATAAATACGAACCCAGGTACGCTTCCCATTTTCAACTATCACATTAATAAAGGGAGAAAGGGATGCCACATTCTACTGATGTGCCACCTAATAGTACAGTATATTATAATAGTTCGTAATACAGACTAACAAGCGAGAAAGTCCAACATAGATAACTATCAGAGTAGTAACATGTAAGAAAGTCATCAGCAAGGAGGTCAGAAACGGCACACTTGAATGAGTTCAGAATGGTAATAGAGACAAGTGACTGAGGAAGGGCATTGTACTTAGTAAAGCTACTGACGGCAAACAACCTTTTTCTGGCCTCCAAATCAGTTCTGGCATTGGACATTTTCATCGGGTGTATTATTATTCCAGGATAAATAGATGTTCTGGATTAACAGGACGATATTTATGAAAAATCTTCCAATATTCAATTAGGTCAACGCAGAGTAATTTTCCGTATATTAGGCAACTCCTCTACAGTATGTTGCTAGATAATTTAAACGTAAACATAATAAATATAGTGCGAGGTAATAATGAGCTGATACTGTTGTTTGTTTATTCTATAAAGTATAAACTATCGTCGTTATACTATTTTAAGTTATCTATCTATCTATCTATCTATCTATTGCCCAACGCCTAACTCTCATACACAAAACGCCCCAATTGGACCAATTCCCCATGAGGACAATCCGTGCCAGTTTATAAAGGACTTACAGGATAGAACACTCAACTTAACCCACTGAGCCCCAGCGACGCAGCGTTTGCGTCCACAATGTATGTAACGCTAAACCCCAGCGACGCAAACCATGCGTCCTGGCCGGTCCGGTTCCAATTACTCCAGTCCTATGGCACCTAGAGGGCTCAGATTTGTATGGGAACTGTGTAAGTATCCCATGCAACCTTGACGATGGTTGAAAACTCTCAAAGTCCAACCGCGTGCGCGTGAGCGCGCAAAATCCGGTATTTTGGGTGTATTTGCCTTCAATTTTTTACTCTTGTAAAATCGACTTTCGGGGGCTCCGTAGGACCGTTTTATGAGATTTTTGATAGTTTTTTGTGGTTTTTCCTTCATTCCTAACCCATTCGCTATTGTTTCTGGATTTTTGTTTTCTTCAATACAGCCGGTCCCTGGTGGTACATTTATTATAAACTAGCTGGGGCTCAGTGGGTTAAGGACCGTCTGACTCAGAGGCCTTCTATGTATTTTTAGCACATATTCTACAGTGGTGGGCGGCTAGTCCATACACCAACCTGCTTCACCCTTAGGTAAGCAGTAAGGATATATTCAAGGGTGTCTCCCCTAGATGGGTTGCCGACCAAGGTTGACGAGTTCCCTCTACCCGGATTTGTATAAGGTCTCCCCTAGATGGGTGGCCGACCAAGGCTGACAAATTTCATCGACCTGGATTTGTATAGGGTTGTCTCCCCTAGATGGGTTGCCAACCAAAGCTAAGGAGTCCCATCCACCCTGATTTTAAGTTATCCAGTTTTGTATTTAATATATCAATTATTTTGCGCTTTCTTTTCAACCCTATAATTCTCATAGAAACAAAGTTGAAACATTTATTAACTCCTTCTGTACCGGCGGCGTCCTTTTCATTATATTCTGGCTATCATTATTTGCATTTATTCAGCTTAGGCGGGATCTCTAGCCATGATAAAGCTTCGAACAATCTCAAATAAGGTTTTGACTACCTCAGGTCTCTCCTAAGCTAATTTGTAGTTGTACAATGTAATTATATTGAGAGAGTTAGCCCCTTCAATACGATGGCCGATGGCGTCAATTTGATTTTATTAAGGTTAACCTTTTTAATTTTGTTATTGTTTCTTTGAATTGTGTGTACAATTATAATCTCATTTATCCTCTTAACTTCTAGATGTTATTCATAAACTGCATACAAATCTTTCATTCATAGCCATAATAAGATGTAAAATTGGTCATAGTAGTGAATGTATTAAAAGGAGGTTTTTAGTTTGATCCCTAGACCTTCATCAAACTTAAAAAAAGATACCCTTTCGAGATAAATTTTTCTATTTTTCAGCAGATTTTTTTTCCGGCCGAAGGCCAGTTTCTCCTAAATTACAGATTCGCTATCGCTCACCAGGAAAAAATCGACTCCTAAATGGCACAACAATTATACAATTGACAGAAATGGGGCGAAAGTTCTTAAAATCTCCAAACTAACGGGGTGAACGTCTTAAAATCTCAAAACTAATGAGGCTAAGCATGAGGGAGAAGGGGGTAAACAAAATTTCTTATGTGAAAATGTGTCCTTACTGTTGTTATTGTCCCCCCCAGACAGCAGCTGTCGCCTGTGGGAGGAGACGTGTGGGGAGCGGGGCTTCTGTTGGCTGTATGACTTGGAATCCTTCAGGCGCATCTTACACGGTATACCTGCAGGTAATAATAGGCACTTTGGTAAATAGTATTGATTTTAGTAACATGCTCATACACATCCATATACCTATAGTAATGTACAGTCATGAACACTAATATTTAGACCTCCATTTGCATCAGTATCAAACTCAAACGAGACAATTCAATGCTAAATATTAATAATTCAATGTTTTATATTATCCCACATGCTTCAGAGCTTTTCCTCAAACGTTCAAAGAGATGGCTCTAACCTTCTTAGTGCTCACGACTGTATAATCGTCTGCAGTGATATATGTGGTATACATATTGTTGAACTATTTTGAAACATTCCCTTGAACCCCGTACCTAGAACCTGTGTTTTAACTCAATCAATGTTGACGGTATCGGGTGTATTAAAAGGTAGTACTGTATGTATGCATGTATGTATATATATACTCAGGCATTTACCCCATAGCTGGGAGCAGCCGACTCGAGACAGAGCCCGAACAGGGACAACAAAGCTCCTATTCTTAGGGTCCGGGACCCGGACGCGCTCCCACGTCCCTATCTCTGTCTCTTTTTTTGTTTTAGGTAGATTTTAGTTAAGGGGAGAAGGATACCTGCCCCCCCGCCCCCGATCCCCTTCAGCCGTATTCTACGCCTCGCAGGAGAATGCGGTGGTGGAAAATGATCACCCCTCCTCCACAGAGGAGGCTATCTGCACCAGATAGTGGCGGGCACTGGGGTCGCGCCATTTGAAATGTAGAAATGTAGAGGGAGAGAAATATAGGAAAAGGCTATGGTAAGTAGAGGACACCAACCATCACTCTGACAAAGAGTCAACCCATCACTGTAAAAGGTAGTGCACCAGCTAATTGTGTGGTGACTACATATAAAGATACAACAAAAATATATTAATTTTATAACTAATGGGTCCTATCTGGAACATAGAAGTCGACCAGCCTGTTGTTCTGTTGGGTTATGGTCTTGTCCTCGAAATAATCCAAGTAATATATACACATTGACAACATAACCCTACATAAAATATCCCGAATACAGTGGACAAAACATATTCCATACCCCACTATCATTCATCACTATTATCTCCAATACTTTACTTCCTCCTGTGAAACCCCGCTAAATGATGGCCATGGCAGGTTTTCCAGGCTATTTTGTCTTGACATACTTCCTTTGCCCATGCTGCGGGCCGTGGCATGATCGGTAGAGCGTCTTGACTGCTGATCGAAGGGTTGGCAGTTCGAACCCACCCGTGTCATTGGTAGACATCAAAAGTTTGGACACTGAGGTCTTGCAATTTGTAGCAAATGTCCAGTAAATCCCTGTAACAAGGGCACACCCTTGCCCTGCCAATAAAGGTAGGGTACGTCATTGAAATCTGCATCATCATATTGTATTCGTCTGCTTGGGAATGATCACCTTGTGCTAATCGTTGGAGAATTGCACACTAGTGTACTACTAAGGTTTGAGGCATACATTTGATTTCTACTGTGAATTTAATATTGATTGATTTCAGCGAGCTGTTGTAAGATGATGATATACATGTTTCTAATAACTAGCCTTTTATTTATTTGAGGTATGATGTTGTGTTGCCTGGTGACTGAAGTACTACTACTGACGCTACACAAGACCATCCACCTGTATGGTCGTGGCCAAGAGAAGTGTGTTGTGACCTCCACCCCAGCCACGGATCAACCCTCCTCCATCACCACACTACTTGACACACACACTCACGAAAACACAACTTGATAGTTAATATTATAGAGTAGTGCATCTTGTTAAATTTGTTGTATCATATGATATTTTACAACTTATGTGTTGTTCATCACATCTATTTTTGCTTAGACCTTCTCCTTCCTTTGGCATTAGTATATAACTGTATGATTATAGATAAATAAGTTTTAATGTTTATGTAATGCTTTCGCTTTGTTTATTCAATAATAACAATATGTATACTTTCGGATTTAGGGTAGCATGGAATATTTTTAAAAACATAAGCTATATACATCGTGGAGGACTGATTATATAGCTATGTGTATTAACAAACACTATTGGGCGTTTCTGCACCCTCCTCAGCTCCCTGCCATGGAGTGGCTTCGGTCACCCAGGCTTTATTGTGGTCGGCAGGGAGGGTTCTGTGGGGGCGCTCAGTTATGGCCTTGGCCTTGCTCGGGGCCTTGGGGCTGTTCGGCCCGGCAGCTTGGGGAACAACAACAACAACAACAAAC
Organism: Paralithodes platypus; assembly: GCA_032716605.1. NCBI lineage: Eukaryota > Metazoa > Arthropoda > Malacostraca > Decapoda > Lithodidae > Paralithodes > Paralithodes platypus. Next base: position 32,280,712 of record CM064507.1, on the reverse strand, counting down.
ACTATTGGTTTTTTGTATTACTACTAGTGCACAATTGTGGTTGCACCATTTTGAGGGGTCAGAGGGGTGAAAGACACAAACAAACACACACACGCATATACTGTATATATACAGTATATATATATATATATATATATATATATATATATATATATATATATGTTGTTTATTTGATGACAAATATAATAGCCAGGGCTAGGATTTGAACCTCTACAAGCAGGAGTGTGATGACACCGGGCCGAGTCAAGTTCCCGTTAGATTGGATATTTTCCATGTTAGAAGAGAGCTTCCACATTTACAGTAGTGTCTGCGTTAGAACAAAACAGTGTTACTGAACAGCACGTTACCGAGAGCCTGACTGTATATACTGTATATACAGTATACAGTATATACTGAATATATTATACGTAACTGATCAAGCAAATTTCGAATACCAATGTTATCGAATGTTTGCTGTAGATTATCTTCTGCAATTTGTTTTTTCAATATTACATTTTTTATACTTTTCTAACATAACATTGTATGTATGTATGTTCTTACTCAGGCACATACCCCGTAGCTGAGGGTGGCCGACTCGTGACAGAGCTTGAACAGAAACAACAAAATGAAATAAATGAAATAATAAAATTCACACGCATCTAGGTCATCCAGGAGACCAAGGACCATGTTGGGGTGCCCAGCAAAAGATTCCAAGGTCCCAGATCTCTTGGAGAGGTTCCGGTCTCAGCAGGCAGAAACGTAGCGGAACAACACTACAATGTCCGTCCACATCACTTCCAGGAAGAGCCCTTCATATATACACCGGCTCCCCATGCCAGGCCCCTGACGGACTATTATTATCTAGTTCAACTGGCGCCCGATCCCCACTCCCTACGACCGCGTTATCACTCATCTATTCACAAGAATTCTCCGCTCATTCCTATTCATCACCACTTCTCTTGCCTGTTCTTCAGTCAACTATCCCTTAATACATTGCAGTTTTAGCTTTCATTCCGAGATTTCTCATCTTCCATAGACTTAATGCTCCGAAAACTTTCCTTCCCTCACACACTCTCTGTCTTACCTCCATTCCCACACCTGCATCCCTGCTTATCACTCCTCCTAGATATTTAAAACACTCCACTTGTTCCAAAACTTCCCCATCCATTCGTACATTTAGATTTACCCTACGAGCGTCTCTATTACACACCATCACTTTACTTTTATTGACATTTACCCTCAGCTTCCTCCTCCCACATACCACACAAACATATTTTACTACTCGCTGCAGTTTCTCCTCAGAATCTAACATGACATTTGAGGAATATATAGTAAAACAATATAAGCTTTTTATTCAACTGTTATCCTCTGATAGCAAAAAATGATAAACGGTTCTATATACTTACTGTTTTCTTCAATTATTGTTTTTCAAATATAATAAAATCGTAGGCAGTGTCCACCATTCTTTAACTGTCTTCGTGGTGCGATGCATAAGGTGTTGATTTTCGGTGTGAGCATCCTGGATTCGAATCCACGGACTGCCACATGTGTTTGTAAATTTCATTAATCGATTTTAGGAGTATAGTTGGTTGTTGGAAGGAACATAATAATTGATATTGGTTCAGGGGTAATTTATCGAGAGGACTTCCCTAGTGGTTAAGGCCCCATTAATTGCTCTTTCCATTCACATATGCATAGCCTACGTGAGTTGCAGTTGGAATGTGTGTACATGCTTAGATTGATATGCAGGATTCGAAGTTGCATAATAAATCGTAGGCAGTGTCCACCATTCTTTAACTGTCTTCGTGGTGCGATGCATAAGGTGTTGATTTTCGGTGTGAGCATCCTGGATTCGAATCCACGGACTGCCACATGTGTTTGTAAATTTCATTAATCGATTTTAGGAGTATAGTTGGTTGTTGGAAGGAACATAATAATTGATATTGGTTCAGGGGTAATTTATCGAGAGGACTTCCCTAGTGGTTAAGGCCCCATTAATTGCTCTTTCCATTCACATATGCATAGCCTACGTGAGTTGCAGTTGGAATGTGTGTACATGCTTAGATTGATATGCAGGATTCGAAGTTGCATAATAAATCGTAGGCAGTGTCCACCATTCTTTAACTGTCTTCGTGGTGCGATGCATAAGGTGTTGATTTTCGGTGTGAGCATCCTGTATTCGAATCCACGGACTGCCACATGTGTTTGTAAATTTCATTAATCGATTTTAGGAGTATAGTTGGTTGTTGGAAGGAACATAATAATTGATATTGGTTCAGGGGTAATTTATCGAGAGGACTTCCCTAGTGGTTAAGGCCCCATTAATTGCTCTTTCCATTCACATATGCATAGCCTACGTGAGTTGCAGTTGGAATGTGTGTACATGCTTAGATTGATATGCAGGATTCGAAGTTGCATAATAAATCGTAGGCAGTGTCCACGATTCTTTAACTGTCTTCGTGGTGCGATGCATAAGGTGTTGATTTTCGGTGTGAGCATCCTGGATTCGAATCCACGGACTGCCACATGTGTTTGTAAATTTCATTAATCGATTTTAGGAGTATAGTTGGTTGTTGGAAGGAACATAATAATATAAAGTGGTGTATACTAAACTGCACTTTGCTGGGTGCTTGTCTCTGTGTTATTGCCATATATTTAGGGGAGGTGTGGTGGAGTGGTCATGCAGCTAGACTGGTAATCCAATGGTCCCGGGTTCGAATCCCGATGTATCAATGGGAAGATATTATTGGGATGGAATTTGAGCTGTAACTAATATAATTGTATTACCACATAATATGCTATAGGAGTGCAATGCCTAGTGAGTTCACTGCTCAATAGGTGGCGTTCTGAGAGTGAAGGTCCGAGTCTAGGGGATGAGAGAGTGAAACACTGGGACAAGGCAGCTCCAGAGATGGGGCTGCTTCAAGCCGTGGTTGGGCAATCGGGCCCCGTGTATCAGGCGAAGGCAAGATAGCTGGGGCTGGTTGCATCTCAAAGTGCCTCACACGTCTCACTTCCTAGACTGGAACGAGACCTCATGGGATTCAGAGTTGAATGTACGGTTGAATGTACAGGCTCTCAGCCTATGCTCGAGAGGGAGTAGTTGGAATATAGAACAAAAAAATTAGGCACGTGATGGGTGTGAGTATAGTATGTGATGTTTGATATTATGGTCTGGTGACGTCATGCCTGGGAATTGTGTGAATCCAATAATATTAGTGTCAGTTTTTGGTAAATATGTAGGCCTACAGTACAAACCATACATTAACCCCTAAGTGTCGGCGCGCAACATAAGTCGAGTTAAATAAATCTGGACTATGTGGCGGCGCGCGACATAGGTCGTGTGGCAATTTCAGCAGGTAATGTTGCTGAGAGAGAGAGACAAGTGGTGGCAGGAGAGTAGCGAGCGTATGACTGCTCCAGACCACCGCGGCGAACCTACTGACACGAATCCCACCTCCTCCCTCCCATTCTCACTCGCTATATACGGAATTGTATGGGGAAAGTGCCGAATTACATGCTTTTTGCACTCGCGTTGCGCGGTTGTTGCAAGAAAACTAGCCATCATAAAAGGATCGTTATGGTGTTATTCGAAAGCTCTGTTTATGCCCTTTCAGGGATAGATACTTGTTTTACGCTCTGGGTCTTATTTAGGCATGAAAATGATCACGTAAACAGCCCTATTTTGGCTAAAAACACCCCGCTGGGCGGTACATATAAATAAACCGCCTAGCCCGCTAAATAAGGGTTAAAAATGGTTGAAAATGCAATTTGAAGTCGATAAAAGAAGTAGGTGGAGAAATGCAGTAGACAATATGTAGATACCAGAAGAAAGAATCAGATTGGATAATGCGGTTAAGTATTAGTGAAGAATAGATGAAAAGGTTGAGGAGTTGAGGAAGATTATAAAGTAGTCTTGTAACACGATACAAGGAAGGAATGAGGTGAAGGGTATAACTTGGCGGACTCAACAATTGAAGATTGTATTCACAGACAAAAAAATGTGAACTGATGGCACAATCATTAAGATAAATCACTGGGAGTGTGAAGAAGAAAAAGAGTCATATGAACTATCTGATCAATCATAAGATGAATAACTGGAGATAAAGAGATGAGGATGATGAGATGGATGTTTGGGGCCTAACTGCAAGATAGGATATCTAGTGACGACTTCAGGAGATGGTTAGGCATCAAGAGTATAAGTGATGAGATGTGTATTAGTAGGCTTGGATGGTCCAGGTATGTGGTGAGGATGAATGAACTAAGTTGGGTGAAAAGATATAAGTCAGTGAACGTGAGGGAAGCCACACCAAGGGGCAGACCAAGAAAGACGTAGGATCAGACCTTACGGTTTGATCTTGACTAAAGAAACCTGCCAAGTGAGACAGCTCTCAATAGGGATGACTGGAGCGCCACCATTAGGACATAGGACCGGAACCGCATTCCATGTGGAGCACTCGGTCTTTGAATTATGTATGTACTGTGGAGAGTGATGAAGAAAATGTTAAATGTGTTAATATAGGAGAGGATTGGTTAGGTTATATAAGTAAAACCAATGGTATTTTATATATATTAAAACTTCTACTTCTAGACATAGGTTTAAAGCCTGTAGATTCAACCGCTCAACACGGTGAAGCCAGGACGTCTCATTCCACTGTGAGCCAGACATTGAGATTGTTTGAGTGTTGCAACCGGCTAGTTCGTGGTCACAACTTCATAGATCCAAGACGCCTGGTTGTCTCCTCATGGCCCAGAATAAGCTCCTGCTCCTCGAAGCTGCATCGCCACTGTCCCACCAGCCCATCTCACAGTCTTGGATCCTCTCTCTCTCAAATGCCACCTTTTGCCCTGTTTACTCACTAAGCACTGCCCCCATAGCATATTTTGAATATAGGAATATTCATACAATGCTAATATATTGGGAACAGCGAGAGTATTTTTTTTTTTTACTTACAGTAAAAAGGTCTAAACACCGCCCCTGAGTTCTTTGAACCTCTTATAACGGTCAGTGGCAGATCGAACGAAATTAGTATGTTCATGATCCTACTATCTCCTCGCGTTAGCCAGATACCTTGTCGCTGTGTTATGACACTAGAGACATTGTATTTAAGACTCCATGTCAAGAGTACCGAAACGGAACTTCATCAACGATTAGCATAACGGTCAGGATAGACGAGTAATAATAGCCCAGGACATGTCCTAGCTCCCGCTCGCGTTAGTCCGATGAAAGTGTCCAATGCCATGACATCAAGGAACTATCATTTAAGACCCAAAACCAGCTAATCCATCTGTATCCCAAACTATCCTATCCACACGGCAGGACCACCTAAACGGCTCAACGGAAACTAGATGACCAGACTTCAACCACCTCATCTCTGCCGAAATTACGCTCGTCACTCCAATCTTAAAATGTTAGATTAGGAGTGTTTATTGACAATTATTCTCACTCGTACACCAGTGCAACAAGGTGAAATAGTTAGGAAGGCAGACACCCCCAAATTTGACTGTTTATTTCACCCCAGTGCAACCATGTGAACTCTTCGGAAAATAGAGTTCACAATTTAGACTCTGATTATCTTCATAACCACAAGATTTATTTATGATCCGTTCCTTTGTTCTATGATATGAGTGACAACCTGAGATTTACTAATTGAACCTATGTGTATGAATCTTCATTAAGACAAAAAATGAGATCAAGTATTAAGAACAAATACCATAAAGTATATCTTGCACCAGTGAATTAAGGTGTACAGTGCATAGTAGGAGAGAGAGAGATAAAGAAGTATATTCCTAGCTCCCTTACGGATCCTCGACCGTGCTAGGCTAATATATGTATATAACCATTGTTCACATATAATTAAGCATTATTGTTCTACTTAGTGAGTTAGTAAATAAAGTTGTTAATAAGATGTACGCAGTGTTATATGTTACCCTTTACTCCTTCTGTGCATGTGTCTTAAAATTTTGACTTCTCCAGTTAGGCTAAGGGGAGACTGGCCGTTTGTTTGGTCTATTAATTAATTTATTCATATATTTGTTTAGTTTGCTACCTAGACCTCATCAAGCTTAGAAAACCACCCCCTAGACGCCCCTTCAAAATATATTTGTACATTTTTCGGTAGAAAAATGTCCCGGCCGAAGGCCGGTTCCTCTTAAAATTGCAGGCTCGCTATCGCTCGCCAGGAAATAATCGACACCTAATTGGCACGAAAGGTCTTAAAATTGACAACGAAATGGGGTGAAAGGTGTTAAAATCGCCAAACTAATGGGCTGAACGTCTTATAATCTCAAAACTAGTGATGCTAAACATTAGGGAGAAGGGGGTCCAGAAAAACGGTCTGCCTCCCCTTAAGCAGAACCTACCAAATTCCAATATAAACCCGGTAAAACCCTGGCATTATATACCGTATATACCGTATATACCGTATATATATATATATATATATATATATATATATATATATATATATATATATATTCTGTATATACTGTATGCATATGTGTGTGTGTGTGTGTCAATTTATTGTTAACTTGCAGCCATGAGGCTAAACATCTACATAGTTTCTCTTAACCTAGGTACAGTACAATGCCTATTCTACCTTAACTACGAAGTGACTTGCGACCTTTAGCGACCATGAGATGCCAAGTTTACACCACAGTACATACACAGTTACACTGGTGAGAATACGTGTAGGCTAGCACAAGCTGATAGTTGAGTAGTTTGGCTAGGGAGGGACCACGATACAATCCTCTTCATCGGGATAACCAAAATAACCTTCTCAGGATTTCAACCCTCGATCTAACAGGAGCCCAAATATGTGGAGTGTGTTTCTAATTATCGATCTCCCTGTCCATCTATGTGACTATGTATCTATAAATCGCGACTTAACTTGGTTTTGTTCTCCAATCCAACAGCATAAACTTATAAATTTGTGTTACTGTGTTCGTTGATACTGAGAGAGGTTAGGCCTAGTTCCTCTACCTACACCTCACACACCTGGCTCACACCTGTCACACTAAATGCTAATCAGGACTCAGCTAATTATTTAACTCAGGCGTCAGCTGTTAGTTTATTGAACACCCCCCTTCCTTGTGGTGATGTAAGGTCTAGTGGTATAAGAGTGGTGGTATAAGGAGTAGTGGTGTATGAGGATAGGTCTGGTGGTGTTATCATGTACAGTTTGCCGCACATATTCTATTCCGTTAGGGTCGTGATTTGTCAGAACTGCACCCACTTCCCCAACCCCCCTCCCTCCCTCCACCTCCTAACTTCCACTATTGGTAGGCGGTGGAATGAGGGAGGGGGGTTGGGGAGGTGGGTGCGGCGCTGCCAAGTTAGGATTTGCTGGGATGGTTGAGCAATTAAATATGTGCGGCAAACTGTACGTTGTGATATACTGAACTTTATATGCTTTATTGATGGTTCGTTAATATGGTTTATGGTCTGATGGTGTCTAGCATAGTGGTGTGATATTTTATTGCTTAATTAAGGTGGAAAAGTGCGATTTGTGAAGTGTAGTATGATGCGCTGTGTTGGTTTAGGCATTACGGTTTATTTGTGAAGTGTAGTATGATGCGCTGTGTTGGTTTTAGGCATTACGGTTTATTTGTGAAGTGTAGTATGATGCGCCGTGTTGGTTTTAGGCATTACGGTTTATTTGTGAAGTGTAGTATGATGCGCTGTGTTGGTTTTAGGCATTACGGTTTATTTGTGAAGTATAGTATGATGCGCTGTGTTGGTTTTAGGCATTACGATTTATTTGTGAAGTATAGTATGATGCGCTGTGTTGGTTTTAGGCATTACGGTTTATTTGTGAAGTGTAGTATGATGCGCTGTGTTGGTTTTAGGCATTACGGTTTATTTGTGAAGTGTAGTATGATGCGCTGTGTTGGTTTTAGGCATTACAATTTATTTGTGAAGTATAGTATGATGCGCTGTGTTGGTTTTAGGCATTACGGTTTATTTGTGAAGTGTAGTATGATGCGCTGTGTTGGTTTTAGGCATTACGGTTTATTTGTGAAGTGTAGTATGATGCGCTGTGTTGGTTTTAGGCATTACGGTTTATTTGTGAAGTATAGTATGATGCGCTGTGTTGGTTTCAGGCATTACGGTTTATTTGTGAAATGTAGTATGATGCGCTGTGTTGGTTTTAGGCATTACGGTTTATTTGTGAAGTGTAGTATGATGCGCTGTGTTGGTTTTAGGCATTACAATTTATTTGTGAAGTATAGTATGATGCGCTGTGTTGGTTTTAGGCATTACGGTTTATTTGTGAAGTGTAGTATGATGCGCTGTGTTGGTTTTAGGCATTACGGTTTATTTGTGAAGTGTAGTATGATGCGCTGTGTTGGTTTTAGGCATTACGGTTTATTTGTGAAGTGTAGTATGATGCGCTGTGTTGGTTTTAGGCATTACGGTTTATTTGTGAAGTGTAGTATGATGCGCTGTGTTGGTTTTAGGCATTACGGTTTATTTGCTTAAAGGTCCAACTATATTATATATCATAGTTAAATATTTGGGAAGTATGTAATGTTGATGTATTAAAGAGAGCACTTGCAGAGCACAGTAATAGCGACGCACTTATAAGAACCTACATTGGAAACAAGAGACAATATGATGTGATACTATATTCTATTTTGTATTAATTTCACCACAACAGCAAACACCTCCAATGAAATTAATGAAAGCATATATGTGATCCACCAGGATTCGAACCCGGGTTTTCACACACAGATTTTTAGACACCTTAACCATTACACCACCAAGACGGTTAAAGGTTTATGCAAACGCCTACGACTTATTATCCATTCTCGAATACTGGATATTAATCTAATCATGTTCATATTCCCACCGCACTATGGTAGCCTAATGTTTAAGTGAGAGGAAAGAATATTCATGTGGCACAGTTAATTTAGAACGGCCTCGCTACGAAATATCCCTGAACCTACTGATAAATTTTCCCAGATGCCTCAGAACTTGGTTATTTAGGGGAGATTTTTAGTTTGCTTCCTAGACCGCTATCAAGCTTTACAAAAATACCCCCAAGACCCCCTTTGATATAAATGTGTACATTTTTCGGTAGAAAAATGTCTTGGCCAAAGGCCGGTTCCTCCTAACTTGCAGGCTCGCTATCGCTCCCCAGGAAAAAATCGACACCTAAATAGCACGAAAGGTCTTAATATTGACAAAGAAATGGACGAAAGTATTAACATTCACAATCTAATGGGGGCTAAACATGAAGGAGAAAGGGGTTCAGAAAAAGAAAACGCCCCATTAGTTTGGCGATTTTAAGACCTTTCGCCCCTTGTCTTTGCCAATTTTAAGACCTTCCGTGCCATTTAGGTGTCGATTTTTTTCCTGGCGAGTGATAGCGAACCTGTAATTTAGGAGGACAATTTGTCTACCAACTAATGTATAAATATGTCTCGAAGTAGGGTTGGGGCTTTTTTGTTAAGCTTAATAGAGGACTAAGGAGCAAACTAAACCCCCTTAACACATTCTGTACCAGCGACGTCTTTTTTATTTTATTCTAGCTCTATTTAGTTGATTTTGTGCAGTTTAAGAAGGATCTGTTGTATTAAAAATGGTTAATTGATTAGTTTGAAGACGCTTAATTGGTGGAGGCCCATTTTAAACTGAATAAAATAGTCTAATAGTAGCCATAATAAAGTTAAAAGGACGGCACCGGTACAGCTGGCAAGAGATTGACTTGTCCTCATCTTAGGGGAGACAGACCGTTTTTCTGGACCCCTTTCTCCCTAATGCATAACCCCACTACTTTTGAGATTTTAAGACGTTGGTTCCATTAGTTTGGGGATTCTATGACCTTTCACCCTATTTCTTTGTCAATATTAGGACCCTTTGTGCCATTTAGGTGTCGATTTTTTCCTGGCGAGCGATAGCGAGCCTGTAATTATAGGAAGAATCGGCCTTCGGCCGGGACAGTTTTCTACCGAAAAATTTACAAATCTTTCTTGAAAGGGGGTCTCGGGTTTTTTTTCTTCAAAGCTTGATGGAGGTCTAGGGAGGAAACTAACAAAATATATGAATACATTAATTAATAGAAGAAACAAACAGCCACAACAAAAAACTGTCCCCTTAATTATTCAGCTGTCAGCGTCTTTGTAGCCAAATATGCTGATAATTGTGAGAACTTAGTATTAGCAGGTAAATAACAATCAATTATAGTTACATTGATAAAGAATATTAAATAGGTTATATTGTGTGGTATAAGATGACAGTTTTACTAAGATTATATTCATTCTTTACAGACGAAAATATTTACTTGCACAAAAAACGACAGGATTTACGAGTAAGATCGGTATCAATTAGGCTACACGAACAAATAATGAAATGGTGAGTACAGAATACACATATTTGTTGCATAAAATACGCCTTGCCTGCTATGACATAATTATTTTCTATCCGATTATGCCACATACTGAACATATGTAGCTTATTAAGGGGAGATATGTAATTTTTCTGGGTCCCCTTTTTTCTCATGTGTATCCTTATTAGTTTTCAGATTTCAAGACGTTCGACCCATTAGTTTGGATATTTTAAGACCTTTCGCCCCATTTTGTTGTCAACATTAAGACTTTTCGTGTCATTTACGTTTACATTTTTCCTGGCGAGCGAAAGCAAGCCTGTATTTTAAGAGGAATGGGATATTTTTGTTATTGAAAAATGTACAATTAATCTTGAAGGAAGGTCTTTTGCGGGTGTTTTTTCGAAGTTTGATGTAGGTCTACGGAGGAAACTAAAAAAACATAAATGAGGAAATAAATACGCCCATCCCCCCTTAAATGTCTATTAATTATGATGATACATGTTCAGCGCAAGTATTCACTATAATGTCTCTCTGTAATAGATAACTAACACCGACCAAATGGTGCTCATAATTATACTTGAAAATATCATCTTGTTACCTCAGTCTTAACCTAGCCGGTATGTATTGGCAATATTATTATCTAAGCTTCCAAATATATCTATGATGTTGTCAGTTGATAGTTGAGTATTATCTAAGATTTATACTAGTACCACTAATCCTAACATAGGGAATATGGAACCTAGGCTATAAAAAGCCAGCTGTATGAAGGCTTTGATCAACTTATTGATCGATAACAATTATTCTTGACTATTGATTAAGGCGTCAACAAAGTTATTTTACTTTTCAAATTATCACAATGCATTTAGTATATATATGTATCCAATTATAAGTCCAAACTTAGATGAGCTGCAAAGCTAATGAGGTTGAAGCTAAAGCTTTAAAAGGAGTTTGAATGTGTTTCTTTGAAACAAATAGAAACTGGATATACAGGCGGCTAAGCGAAGACCCAAAAGAAAGTCTATTAAAGATGTCTGAGGTAAGAACTGGCAAGAGTAGAATTGTGGGGTGTGGAGCGCTGGGTGGAGTCAAAAGATTGGGTTTGGAGCGCTGGGTGGAGGCAAAAGATGGGATGTGGAGCACGGGGTGGAAGCAAAAGATGGGGTGTGGAGTGCTGGGTGGAGGCAAAAGATGGGGTGTGGAGCGCTAGGTGGAGGCAAAAGATGGGGTGTGGCGCGCTGGGTGGAGGCAAAAGATGGGGTATGGAGAGCTGGGTGGAGGCAAAAGATGGGGTGTGGATTGCTGGGTGGAGGCAAAAGATGGGGTGTGGAGCGTTGAGTGGAGGCAAAAGATGGAGTGTGGAGTGCTGGGTGGAGGCAAAAGATGGGGTGTGGAGTGCTGGTGGAGGTAAAAGATGGGGTGTGGAGTGCTGGGGGGAGGCAAAAGATGGGGTGTGGAGTGCTGGTGGAGGTAAAAGATGGGGTGTGGAGCGCTGGGTGGAGGCAAAAGATGGGATGTGGAGTGCTGGGTGGAGGCAAAAGATGGGGTGTGGAGTGCTGGGTGAAGGTAAAATATGGGGTGTGGAGCGCTGGTGGAGGCAAAAGATGGGGTGTGGAGTGCTGGGTGGAGGTAAAAGATGGGATGTGGAGCACTGGTGGAGGTAAAAGATGGGGTGTGGAGTGCTGGTGGAGGTAAAAGAAGGGGTGTGGAGTGCTGGGTGGAGGCAAACAATGGGGTGAGGAGTGCTGGGTGGAGGTAAAAGATGGGGTGTGGAGCGTTGGTGGAGGCAAAAGATGGGGTGTGGAGCGCTGGTTGGAGGTAAAAGATGGGATGTGGAGCGCTGGTGGAGGTAAAAGATGGGATGTGGAGTGCTGGTGGAGGCAAAAGATGGGGTGCGGAGCGCTGGGTGGAGGCAAAAGATGGGGTGTGGAGCGCTAGGTGGAGGCAAAAGATGGGGTGCGGAGTGCTGGGTGGAGGCAAAAGATGGGGTGTGGAGCGCTGGGTGAGGTAAAAGATGGGGTGCGGAGCGCTGGGTGGAGGCAAAAGATGGGGTGTGGAGCGCTGGGTGGAGGCAAAAGATGGGGTGTGGAGCGCTGGGTGGAGGCAAAAGATGGGGTGTGGAGCGCTGGGTGGAGGCAAAAGAGGGGGTGTGGAGCGCTGGGTGGAGGCAAACGATGGCTGAGTATGGACGATTATCTATTTGAGGTGAGGATGCCATAAAGTCCGAGTGTACGAATAGCTTTGCGACAAGAGAAAGATGAAACTAATGCTTTAAATTCCAAAGCAGACGCAGAAACAAGACATAGATGGAAGAGAAACAGAGGAAAGAGGGGGATTAAGGACACTTGCGGATAAAAGAGGAAGGGAACATGCGGCTATAAAGTAATCCTGGCTACTACAAAAAGCAGACACGAAGGCAGGATAGAGCGAAAGAGAATGGAACCTAAAGATAGAACAGATATACGGAATCAGAGAAAATTGAAGAGAAACAAACAAATAAATATATAGAGACATAGGAAACTCCCAGATGCCGCACAATCAGAATGTCAAAGAAGGGAGAAGCATAAATACAAATATATAAATAAATAAATACAATAAAATAAAACAATATGAAACACAAAAACAGAGAGAAGGCAAACTAAAGACAGGAAAAGCATGCTATGTTTTGAGGTCAACGGAAAAGAAAGGAAAAATGAGAGACATAGTTTAAGGGGACGTTATCTTATTGATAGGCTATACATATTGTCTATTATTACCGGTATATGTGTTTGTATTAGTTTTTCTCCCTAGACCTCTATCAAGCTATAACACAAATCCCAAAGACCTCCCCTTCGAGATAATCAGAACAAAAGGCAAATCAGACTATCGCAAAAGAGAGAATCCAAGGCAAATAAGATTCAAGGTACAACGAAAGAAAAAATACTAAAGAAAGGAAAGTGTTGATAAAAGAAAAGTGCAGAAGGCAATCTAGAACTAAAAAAAGTGAGTTATAGCGAGATAAAACGAAATACAGAAGGCAATCTGGAAATAAAGGAAGAGTGTTAAGGGGGCCCACCTCGCTTTTATTCTCTTTCTCTCCCTCTCTCTTTGGCTTGTATCCATTCGGCCCCATTCAGCCTACTGTTTGAAGACGTTTTCCCCCATTCAGGTGTCAATATTTTCCTGGCGAACGGTAGCGAGCCAGCATATATATTTTGTTGTTTTGACAGCAAGCTAAATGTGTACATTTTTCGATAGACAAATTTCTCCGGCGAAGCCGGATCTCTCCATACAATGCTGGCTCGCTGTCGCTCGCCGTGAAGAAATCGACACCTGGATGGGAATAAACGTCTTAAAACAGTTAGCTGAATGGGGCCGAATGGATACAAGCCAGAGCAAGAGAGAAAGGGAGAGAAAGAGAAACAACCAGGTGACCCCCTTTAAAGCAAGATAAAAGAAAAATGTAGGAGGCAATCAGGCGAAGTTAACAAGTAATTATGTAAATGAAGGAACAGGTTGGAACTCTCCTATCAGTGGTATATGGCACAACCCCAGACGCCATTTTAGCTTCATTTTATTCCCATATATTTCGAACTTTTGTCATTATAACCTTTTTAATTCCGTGTTTGGTCTCTAAATATCGATCTCTTTCACTATTTTGTCTGTCTCTTTCTTTTATGCCCTCTTTGTACTCTACCCTCTCTCTCTATCTCATGATATAATGTACTTGGACTTTCAAAAGGCCTTCGACAAGGTGCCTCATAAAAAAATTCTGCAGAAAGTCGAGAGTAAGGAATACAGGGCAAAACTCACGACTACTTAAATTAAATATAACAGAGTAATTATTAATGTAATAGAATCAGCGTGGACTCCAGTGAATATTGGAGTCTCTCAGGGATCAGTATTGAGTTAAATTTTGGTCACAATATATATCAGTGATATAGATAACGGCATCAATTTGTAATGTCCAAATTCGCTGATGACACTAAGATAGAAAATGCAATAATGACTGAAAACTATAGAATTAGCCTGCAATCAAATCTAAACAAATCACCGAGTGGTCAGAGAGTTGGCAAATACCCATTATTGTAAGCAAACGCCAGATATTACAAATAGGATCCCAAAGCAATAAATGGCGCAAGTTGGACTAGATAATAGTCCATCAGGCGCCTGGCCCGGGGAGACGACTAATATGAAGGGTGCGCCTGGAAGTGTGGTGGGAGGGTTTGTGGCTTTGGCTCCGCTGCATGTCTGCCTGCCGAGATCGGAACCTCTCCGGGTGGTCGGGGGCCGGGGGAGTGCTGGAGCGACCTTGGTGACCCTGGTCTCTGGGTCTTCTCCTGGGTGACCTGGATGTGTGTGAGTTTGTGCTTTTTATCTGTGTTTATTTGTTGTTTTATGTTGTTTTTGTGTTTTCCCTGTTCTTGCTCTGTCTTGAGTCGGCTACCCCCAAAATGGGGATTGGGCCTGAGCATATAGATAGAATCGATATACTAAATGACCAGAGAATAGGTAAATAGTGTATCACAAATGAAAGACCTCGGGGTACTTGTAAACGAAAATCTAAAATCTACAAGCCAATGAACGGCAGCAGCTAACAGTAAACAGAGCACTATAGGGTTCATCAGAAGAACTTTTGATTATTATAGCAAAGACAAAGTTATACCATTATATAAAAGTATTTTGAGGCAGCATTTGGATTATGCTGTGCAGTTCTGGACTCTTTTAATAAAAGACAGCAAAACTCGAATCTGTTCAGCAAAAGAGTACCAACAAATTAATCCCAAGCCAAAAAAATAAATCATACATGATATTAAGAGAACACGATTTTTTTTCACGTAAGAAATGGAGAATAAGAGCGAAGCTGATAGTGTTTTATGATTCTAAGGGAATACAGTAACACAAAAGACAATAATGTATTCAAGATAACCAAAGAGAGTTTTACAAGAGGAAACAAATGTAAACAGGAAAGTGAACCTAGATACAACTAAAAATGTGTTCACCCACAGTATAACTAGTGAGTAGAATAAGCTCCCTAATAACGTTTTAGGCAGTGGCTCAATAGACACATCTATAAAAAGGTTTGACTCATACCTTAGAGAAGTTGGTCTGGATTGATAATGTTTACTGATAAAACAACCTAGCAGAAATTAACACTTTTAAGTAGAAGAGAGCATAGAAGAAAAGCAGTGAAGGCATGCATGACATTTCCTTTCCATTTCTAACTATATATATTCCTTCAGGTCTATGTGGCCAGTGTATATATGTAAATTTCTCTCTCTCTCTCTCTCTCTCTCTCTCTCTCTCTCTCTCCTGATATATAAATTCTGTCGTGCACTATATCCCCTCTTCCTCCTCCTTGACCTTTACCGTTGTTTTTCCTTGTATAGACAGACAGTTGGAAGGGTTTATCGGTATTCTTGATATTACTTTTATTAACCTTCACCCTATCTATCCTGAGGGTGGTCATTTATAACCCTACTTGTTTAACCCCAGCAGTTTGGCGATAAAAGACGTTTCTTCCTAATAGTTAGGCGATTATCAGGTGTCGTTATATTTTTTTGGTGAATGGTTGCAAGCCAGCAAATTGAGGGCAACCTGCCTTTGGCCGGGATGTGTTTCTACCGAAAATTATATATATATTGAGGTTGAAGAGATTCTGCTTTAGCTTAGGAGCGAAACTAAATATAAATTGCTCGAAAAATGGCAAAAACAATGAAAACCTCAATATTATATAAACCCCAACACCAAGAACGACTGATGAGCTATATTAGTTACCCCTTCTGTACCGGTGATGGCTTTATAATTTTATTCTAGCTATATTTAGAAGATTTTGTGCAGTTTAAGAAGAATCTATGGTAATTAAAAGGGTTAAGGGGGAGGTAGTCGCTTGTTCTGGACCCCCTTCTCCCAAATATTAAGCAAATTAGTTTTGAGAATTTATGACGTTCGTTCCGTTAGTTAGGCGATTTTGAGACCTTTCGACTAATTTCATTGTCAATATTAAGACCTTTCGTGCCATTTAGGTGTTGAATTTTGTCCAGGCGAACGATAGCGAACCTGTAATTTTAGAAGGAATCGGCCTTCGGCCGGGACAATTTTCTACTGAACAAATTACACATTTATCTTGAAAGGGGGTCTAGGGGACGTTTATTTATGCTTGATGGAGGTTTAGCGAGGAAACTAAAAAATAGACAAATAAATATATGTATAGACCAACAAACAAGCACTACCCCGTGGCGTGGCGGTAGTTTGAAGCTCGTTCATTGCTAGTGGCCTTTATAATCTGAATATAATCGTCTATTAGTTGCCAGCATATATCTAAAAGGACGTCGCCGGTACTGAAGGGGTTAAGGGAGTATCACACGAGAGATTTTCCCCCAACCTTTTCCTACAACCATAATCTGGCAGCTTGTGAAATATACTAGTATAATATGTGTGTCACCCATTATAATCAGTCTAGCTGCCGACACCATTCACAAATAGGTTCACAATGTTGGCAACTTTTAAGGGAGCCCACCTCGGTATTTTATCTTGCTCTCCCTCTCTCTTTCGCTTGCATCTATTCGGCCCCATTCAGCCTACAATTTAAAAAGTTTACCCCCATCCAGGTGTCAATATTTTCCTGGCGAGCGGTAGCGAGCCAGCATATAAATATCTTTGTTTAACAGCAAGCTAAATTTGTACATTTTTCGATGTAAACATTTCTCCGGCGAAGCCGGAATTCTCCATACAATGCTGGCTCGCCAGGAAGAAATCGACACCTGGATGGGGATAAACGTCTTAAAACAGTTGGCTGAATGGGGCCGAATGGATACAAGCCAGGGAAAGAGAGAAAAGAGGAGAAAGATAAAAACAACTACACTACATTTTATCATCAATTTTCTTTGATCAAATAGATTTTCTGGCAACACTTCTGAGATCTTTTGCACTGGTATCGGAAACTATACTCTGTGCGTGTGTGTTTTTTTCCAGCTAACTGTAAAGTGCTATGGCTTCAGCTTGATAACTCTGCTATTATGCCTGTTTTGTAGCGACATCTGTTCTTAATTACTTCACTTGGCACTAATATGAAGCGGAGACATAGTAATTTCTTATTTTTCCGTTAGTTATAGAGTGGCAGGACAATGTTAAATGTTTTCCTCATAAGCTGCTAGACCAGTGTTGAGGATAAATGTTACGGGATAAAGCTCTTGTGTGATACCGCCTTAAGGAGACGTTATGTTATTTTCTGGTCTATCTATTTATCAACAATGTATTTTTTAATTTCCTTGCTAGGTCTCCATAAAGCTTTAAAAAACATCCCCAAGATAATTTTGTAAATTTTTAGGTAGAAACAAATCTCCTGGCCCAAGGCCGGTGCCTCTTAAAATTACAGGCTCGCTGCCGCTCGCCGAGAAACAAATCGTCACCTAACTGACACGAAAGGTCTTAATATTGCTAAAAAATGGAGCGAATGGTTTTAAAATCGTCAAGCTAATGAGATGAACGTCTGAAAATTTCATAACAAATGGGGCTAATCAAAACCTAATACCTGCCCTTAAATCTGGCTCTATTGTTGGTGTTACACAGTAGAGAGTGGCTGTTGGGTTTATATCTTTGGTGCAGTAGTGGTGGTGGTGGTGGTGGTTCGAGAGGGTCTTTTACTAGGAACACTTAATTTTTCTTGCACTCGAACTTTTCACCAACTTCATACTCTCACTCACTCTCTCTTTATCTTTCTCACACACACACACACACACACACACACACACACACACACACACACACACACACACACACACGGTCACGGTGGCCAAGCGCGCTTAGTACTCTGTATTGGGAGCGCTAGCTCTGGTGTCGGGGGTTCAATCCCACGCGCCGGCAGGGGAAGTTCTCTCAAAAACTTTACCTGGCCGTGAAGGCAAGATCTGGGCGGATCGTCTCGGGGGACCCACAAAGTCTCCTGCCCACGTCCTACTCCCTTGGGAGTATGTAGGCGCTCTCGTTAGCTGCCAGGATCAGTCTGTTGATCCATTAGGATAAGATCTAGGTTAAGTCTGTGTATTTTCAGCCCCATTGGCTGCCGGCTTGAAATAAACCGATTATTATTATTATTATTATTATTACACACACTCTCTCTCTCTCATGATATTACTATATATTTTTGTTTATATGTGCTTGAAGGAGACACACAACAAAGCTGCCTATAAAAAGTGTCACTCCCAAAGTTGAAAGAGTGAGAGAAAGCCTAAGTCAAGGTACGGTGGAGTCAAAATGTCTAAGCACATGGAACTTGAAGCAGTTTAACTCTTAGGATTAATCCTAACTCTTAGGATTATGACTAGGTGGGTTCGACCTGGAAGTTATGGAGGAAGTGGAGGAGATGAGCAAGGTGTTTAAGGATGAGATCTGTGCAGCATGTGAGGAGGTGTGTGGAGTCAGGAGAAGAGGGAGGGGAGTGAAAGGTACAGCATGGTGGACAGAAGAGGTAAGAATAGCTGTGGAAGAAAAGAAGAAAGCATATAGAGAGTGGTTGGGTAGTAGAGGGAATGAAGATTCCGAGGGACAGAAACGAGCGAGGTACGTGGAGAGTAAGAGGGTGGTGAAGAGAGTAGTGAAGGAAAGTAAGAGAAGAGTAGATGAGGAATTTGGAAGGAATCTGAGTGTAAAATGGAGGGAGAGTAAGAAACTGTTCTGGAAAGAAGTCAAGAAAGTTAGGGAAGGTAGCAAGGGAAACAGTAAGGGTGTGAAAGATAAGAATGGGAGAATGCTAGCCGAGAAGCAAGAGAGAGTCGAAAGATGGAGGGAGTACTTCAGTGAGTTGCTAAATGAAAGGAATGAAGAGCCAGCAAACATAGCTGGATATGGTATGGGAGGGAGAAGAAGAGAAGTAGTGGAGGAGGAGGTGGGGATCAGGAGGTCAGAAGTGTGGGAAGCCATGAAAAGAGTGAAGTTGGGGAAAGCACCAGGAACAGATGGAGTGTGTGGGGAAATGTTGAGGTATGGTGGTGAGATAGTGATAGAATGGGTATGGAAAATGTGCAAACTAGCATGGGAGAAGGGGAGTGCACCCGATGACTGGAAGACTGGCATAATAGTCCCCCTATATAAGGGCAAAGGGGAAAGAGGAGTGTGTGGTAACCACCGAGGAATATGTCTTCTAAGCGTAGTAGGGAAGGTATACAGTAGAGTAGTGATTGAGAGAGTGAGAGTGAGAACGGAGAAATGGATAGGCGACGAGCAGGGAGGTTTTAGGAAGGGAAGAGGATGTGTAGATCAGATTTTTACCCTGAATTGTGTTGTGGAGAAGTATCTGGAGAAGAAACAAAAAGTGTATGTTGCCTTTATGGACTTGGAGAAGGCCTATGACAGAGTGGATAGAGAAGGTTTGTGGAAAGTACTTAGAATATACGGAGTAGAGGGCAAGTTGCTGAAAGCAGTGAAGAGCATGTATGAGGGTGCAAAGGCGGCAGTACGTGTGGAGAGTGAGCAGAGCGAGTTCTTTGACCTGAATGTTGGTTTGAAACAGGGGTGTGTGATGTCCCCGTGGTTGTTTACTGTATATATGGATGGAGTCATGAAAGAAATATTATCAAGAGCAGTGGATGTTGGTGTATCGCTGAAAAGGGAGGGAATTGAGTGGAAGCTACCTATACTGCTGTTTGCGGATGATACAGTTCTGATGAGTGATAATGAATGGGAGTTGCAGGGTCTGGTAAATGAGTTTGGAACAGTGTGCGAAAAACGGAATTTGAAGGTAAATACGGGGAAGAGCAAGGTTATGGTCTTCGAAAGGGGTGAAGTCACAGAGTGTGAGGTGAAGCTGAACGGTCAGGCTATGGAGATCGTCAACTCTTTTAAGTATCTGGGCAGTGTGTTGAGTAAAGATGGGACTATGGATGAAGAGGTGCGGGAGAGGGTACAACAGGGGAAGAGGGTTGTAGGAACGCTAAAAGCAGTAACAAGAAATAGGGTGGTCAGTATGGAAGTGAAGAAGTCCTTGCATGACAGTGTGGTAATCCCGACACTGACTTACGGAAGCGAAGCATGGACGTTGGTTGAGAGACTCAGACCAAGAGTGAGAGCAGTGGAAATGAATTACTTAAGGAGTGCGTGCGGAGTTACATGGAGGGATAGACAGACTAATGAGGAAGTAAGAAGGAGGTGTGGTGTGGAGGTAGATGTGCTGGAAAGTGTGAAAAGGAACAACTTGAGATGGTTCGGCCATATGGAACGTATGGAAAGCGAGAGAATGACTAAGAGGGTGTACGAGAGCGAGGTGGAGGGACAGAGGGGGAGAGGTAGACCGAATATGAGGTGGAAGGATGGAGTGAGGAAGTACATGAACGAAGGCGGTGCTGGTTGGGGGGAGGGGCGTCGACTGACTGGGGACAGAGGTGCATGGGGGCGGTTCGTTCGTGGCCACCCCTTCGGGGATCACGGCGTCAGGCAATAGATAGATAGATAGATAGATGATGGAGAGACATATTGAGGGAGAGAGTTCCAGAGCTTACTTGCTGCGCAGAAGACAGACTGGGAAAATCGGTTCACTCTCAGGTTTGAGAGTTGGACAGAATAGGGTGGGAATGTGTTGACATTTCTGAAGAACATTGATTATTGTACAAAGGAATACAAGCAAAACCAAGCAACAACATATACTGTATATTGACCCCTACGAGGCTGTTTGTACCTAAACTACTGATCCTATGTGAAAAGAGGAAAGGATAGCACAGTATATAGTGGTGCCATTCGTTCGTAAATGCAGTTAATCAGGGGTTTAGAGCGAGATATTTATCTAGATAATTTTTGAAAGTTTGAACAGTACTACACTCAATGACACTACTAGGTAGTTCATTCCATAAGTTTACCACTCGATTGAACAAGAAATGCTTCGATTCATGCAACTGAAAAGGCTTTCCAATTATCTTACAACTATTTCCTCTAATGTAATTTGAATGATAATTTGTTTTTCTTCTATGTGAATGAGGGAGACAAAAGGCATAACTGCCTGCAGCGATGCCTCCCCCAGATTTCAAAGAGTAACAGGGCCGAAATCAAGGGACGTTCGAGCTAAAATGCCTGGACACACGGAGTTTGAAGCAATTAAAGTCATAGGAAGAGGGAAAGACTTATTCTGGGAGAGAGTTCCAGAGCTCAGCAGTTGAATAGAAGAAAGTCTGAGAATAACGTTTCAATCTTGGGTTGGAGAGTTGCACAGAGTAGGTGTGAGATTGTGTTGCAAGGCGGGTACTATGTACCCTATGTAGAGGAGGTGGTATACACTGGGAAAGCTCCGAGGAACACTGATTATTGTAGTAGCGATAGAATAGCGAGAGAGATGCAACATTGCGGCGAAGAGAGAGAGATTGCAGAGAGTTGGTGAGTGGACGGGAGTTAATGATACGAAAGGCTTTCCTTTCTACTTTATCTAGGAGTGCGGTGTGAGAGGATCCTCCCCACACATGTGAACAATACTCAATACAAGGACGCACTGTGCCCCTGTACAGAGCAAGAAGCTGCGCAGGGGTAAAGAACCCATTGAGGCGGTTGAGCACACCCAGCTTCTGGTAGGCTGCCTTAGCGAGACTGGTAATATGGTCTTTCCAAGTGAGAGCAGAAGAAAAAGAGACACCGAGAACATTGAGGGAAGATGAAGGGTTGATTTTTGTATTGTTGAAGAATAAGGGATAGTCCTCTGGAGGTTCCTGACGGATAGTAAGATGGATAAATTGAGTTTTGGAAGCATTAAATGCAACAAGGTTGTATATGTTGACATCCATATTGTCAATACCTTTAATAATTGTTAACACCTGAATAAAGTCCCCTCTTAACCTGCACTTTGTTAAACTAAACAGATTTAACTCTTTTGGACGCTCTTCGTATGACTTGTTACTTAGTCTACAGTAGAAATAATTGTTGTTACTCTCCGCTGTATTCTCTCTTGTAATAGTGGTAGAAGTAAGTGGGAGAGAGATGCAACACTGCAGCGATTGTAAGAAATCAGTATTAGGAGTTGAATTGATGAGTCGAAATGCTTTTGACTTTACCCCTTCAAAAAGTGTGGTATAGGTAGAGCCTCCCCAACATGTGATCAATACTCAATACATGGGTACACAGTGCCCCTGAATAAAGCAAGAAGCTGTGCAGAAGGGAAGAACCCACAGAGGCAGTTGAGCACACCTAACTTCTGGAAAGCTGTTTTAGTAAGTGATCTTTCCAAGAAATGTCAGAAGATGAAGAAACAACAAGAATATTGAGAGAAGATGAAGGGTTGATTTGTGTATTGTTGAAGAGTAAGGGATACTCATCTGGGAAAATTGTGACGTGTAGATAGATGGATAAATTTGGTTTTCGAAGCATCGAAAGTAACAAAATTCTCTCTGCCTCAATTGGGAATAGTTAATAGATCAAAAGATAGGCGTGCTATTGCCTCATCACATGGGTTTTGGAGTAATTGCGTGGTGGGTAGCTGTGGAAAACTAGCTGAATAGTGTAAGGTAGAGGCATCAGCATATGAGTGGATAGGACTAGAAGTACAGTTGAGAAGAACATTAATGACAATTAGAATGAAAACTGGAGTTGATAGGTTGAAGAAGTGTATGATGGCCATCCCCAACCGCAGTTATTTAACGGCCAGAAATCAAATTGAGATAAAGGCACAACTAGAGGGATAGAAACCGTAGGAAGGTAGTTTAGAAATTACAGATTTGTGCCAAATTCCATCACAAAGGCTTTTGAAACGTGAGG
Source organism: Paralithodes platypus (assembly GCA_032716605.1). Taxonomy (NCBI): domain Eukaryota; kingdom Metazoa; phylum Arthropoda; class Malacostraca; order Decapoda; family Lithodidae; genus Paralithodes; species Paralithodes platypus. The sequence goes on along the minus strand of CM064507.1, from coordinate 32,257,697 downwards.
GACTAAGCTAAGGGGTAATTGAAATGTAATTCACCTCTTTGATTATTAGAGGTCCTTCTTTTAGATGCATGCACTAGGTTAGTGTGAACAACAATACGCTGACAAATGAGGCCATGGTTAAATTAATATAAGAGCATCGCAATGAAGGCGTTTATCGGTTACTGCCCTATGAAGTTGGTATTGTCTTTGTACCGGTATTGTTTGGATGTCGAAATATTTACCAACGCCAAACCGGAAATAGGCTATATATACAGTATATATATATATACTGTATATATATATACAGTATATATATATATATACAGTATATATATATATACAGTATATATATTATTATGTTCCTTCCAACAACCAACTATACTCCTAAAATCGATTAATGAAATTTACAAACACATGTATACAGTATATATATATACAGTATATATATATACAGTACTGTATATATATATACTGTATATATATATATATATACAGTATTTATATATATACAGTATATATATATATACTGTATATATATATACAGTATTTATATATATACAGTATATATATATATATATACAGTATATATATATATACAGTATATATATATACAGTATATATATATATATATATACAGTATATATATACAGTATATATATATATACAGTATATAAATATACTGTATATATATATACAGTATATATATATATATATATATATATACAGTATATATATATATATATACAGTATATACAAATACAAGTATTTATCAGGCAGATACATGTATATACATACAATACATAGAATTTAACGATTGAGTATCTATGAAAACTATACTTGCAGGTAGTGATAACATTTCATATAATTATACTGTAAATATTTTAAAGTCAATGACGTTGATTAGTACACAATTTAACATAGCTTAGGACTAATCTCCGGCAATCAAACGAATCCTCTGACCCCCACAGACTATTCCTAACCTGTGTAAATAGTTTAATAATTACCAGGGTAAAATATAAAAATACCCCATCATTCTGAAAGGGTTAAAATTCCAAGAGGTTTATGAGGTGATGTGAAAATGTTCATCCAACCCACGGACCGCTCCCTCCATTAAGGGTCTTCATGTCCAATTACTCCTAGACTCCAGTGACACCCGAACATTTATTTGGCTTGACGTATATATAAATAAAACCCTAGCTTATACCCTTAAAGCTGAACCTGGCCTCAGAGCCTCAGAGGAAAAGAGGGGAAGGATTTAGAAGGAAAGGGAGATTTAACGCTCTGGTGGTTTTTATATTCATATATTTTGAGAATGACAACACGTTCAAGTAAAAGTTTTAGATACTCATTTTCCGAGTATGAACCAAGTACTTAAAATATTGTCCCACAACATGACACATTTGATCCTTTCAACTACTCATGATAATATTTGTATGTTTGCCAGCTTCTCTAAATTCGTTATCAACGGTTTCTGTTGCTAGGGGGGTGGGAGAGGGAGTAGTGGTCCTAACTGAGCCACACTGCTAGTGAGTGGGGAATGCGAGCGCTGGCAGGAAACCCTAATTAGTGGAGCAGTTAATGGCGAAAAATAGGGCTTATCGTTAATTTTTTCAGGAAAGCACCAAATTTGGCACAGATGTAGTATGGACCTATACAATTGTTTTCCTGAGGGGCACCCAAAAATTCAGGCCCCCTGGTGGCCGCCATATTGAATTTCAACATGGCCGCCCTCTGTGACCTATTTCCCTTAACTTCTATACTATGTACGATAACACCACAGTTCCAGTGTCTTGCCTCATGTTTTCATGGTCTCTGAATCCAATGGGATCAATTGCATAAAGATTGGCGTCCGCCATCTTTAATTTTAAGATGGCCGCCATGTCACACCACCGCCTTGCCGTCGGTTAAATAGCACCATCTTTCAGTTTGTCAGATCCATTCGTAGCTCAAATTTCAAGCTCTATGGTCCACAGCACAACTAGTGCCCTGTTTTTTTTCCATGGATCACACTAACTATGCCAGATGGTTGCCTGTCCATGTGCAAGATATGGTGGCGCTCCGAGAAACTAGTCCACATGTCTACCAGAACTTCTGCCAGGGCTCATTCACTGCCAACAAGACTGGACAGAAATTCTCATCAATAGCCCTCAATCAGGCTTGCGAACAATTGAATGTAGCCTACTCGTGAAAGGAGACGGTGGAGCGGTCGGCCTGACTGAAAACCCTGCTGCACTGAGGAGGTGGATGACAGCAGGCCCTGAGATAGCTCGAATGATTGAAGAGTTTGAAGAGTTGTACTTGAAGCCGAAGGAGCAAAGGGACCTACACCATGAACAAACTGGTAGTACACAACAAGCATTTGCCAAAGATGTGCACTCCCTTGTTTCAACCATTGAGGAGATGGGCAACCCATTCGAAGATGACAGCAATGATTTTCTATCACTTGAATCGAAGGAAATAATGCCATCCAGCGTTAGAGAGAATGTCATGCACGTTAAAAAGATTGGTAAAACACAGTACCAAACATTCATAGTAGAGCGTCTGGAGAAGCAGAAGAAACTTATAGATGATGTAATCTCTCGGAATAAGCTTCCACTTTTCAATAGTCCAAAGCAAGTTGGTAATTCAAAGGTAAAGGGAATGGTAGCAGAACTCAAGAATGACTGCCATCTGTTTTCACGATTGTACATTGCGAGTCAGCGGCGAGAAGGAGACTTGGACAACTTCTTCTGCCATGAGAACCAGGCGTTTCCTCCAGCGATCACCAACATTGGCAAAATGCGGCAGGACGCTAAATCGGATCTCTTACAATCGTTGGAGAAAGTTTCCCCTGCTGTCCATGTGGGTCCACAGGTGGAGGCAAAGGACTTTGATGGGGCGGCAGTTGTCCACCTTTTGCCAGGGGACTCGGCACTCAGCAAAAAACTTCTGTGAATATGGCCAGAACATTTTCATCCCATACTTTGAAGGTCAACTGCGAGACACCAGCCGTGTAGACATTGTATGGGACACCTATCATCCAGACAGCCTAAAATCTGCCACACGCCAAGAGAGGGGGTCCGGATCGCGCCATAGCATTCTACCTGCGACGAAGATACCAGGGAACTTATAAAATTTCTTGCGGAATGATGAAAACAAGGAGGAGTTGTTCAGATTCTTATCACATACGGTGGTGGATGGTTTGAAAGGAAAGGAGATCTATGCAACTATTGGTGACAGCGTGCTAACATCGCAACCAGATGCCGACATCAAGAAGCTGAGCCCATGTACACAAGAAGAAGCAGATACAAGAGTCCTTTTACATGTCCTGGATGCTGTGAAAAAGGGGAGAAAACGGGTATTGATTCGAACTATAGATACTGATATTGTGGTCTTGGCAATAGCACACTACTTTACCTACCAGTCACACGGTCTGGAGGAACTCTGGATTGCCATTGGCACTGGTAAAAGTTACCGCTACCTTGCCATCCATAAAATTGCCAACAGCCTTGGCCGCAGGAAGTCCGAGTCTTTGCCATTATTTCATGCCTTCACTGGCTGCGACACAGTGTAATTTTTTTGCCAAAATTGGAAAAAAAGACAGCCTGGAAGGTTTGGGAGGCATACCCTAGCATCACGCAGACCTTTCATGCTCTCGCTTATAGGCCATCTGTGGACGCTATTACTGTGGAACTACAGAGCATAGAAAGATATGTTGCCATCCTCTATGACTGGACTACCGAGATAAAGACAGTGAATGACATGCGCCAACACTTGTTCATGAAGAAGGTAAGAACAATTGATCACATTCCCCCAACAGCAGATGCCTTCAAACAACACCTAAAACGTGCATGTTTTCAGGCTGGATACGTATGGAGTCAGGTACTTGTGCCCTACCCAGAACTTCCATCACCAGCTGATTGGGGCTGGATGAAAACAGGGACTTCTTAGACCCCACTTTGGACCACAATACCACTGATACAGGAGGCATGTTCAGAGCTTACAAGCTGCCATTGTAAGGTGGCCTGTAAAGGCAACTGTAAATGCTACAGGGCAAATCTGCCCTGCACATCACTGTGTGACTACGATGGACAGTGCTTGTAGTACTACGCGTCTGTGCGAGAGCCTCCACCTTTCAAGTGCCCACAATATTTAAAGGTAAAACTGCAACTGTGTGTAAATTTGATTAATTAATAACATTTCATTTTTATCAGAGACCAATAAAACAATGCGTATCACTTGGAATATAAATTTTACCTAAATACTATGAGAGATTCAAGGAAATTGAAACACCATGGCTGCCATCTTGAAATTAAAGATGGCAGATGCCAATCTTTATGCAATTGATCCCATTTGATTCAGAGACCATGAAAACATGGGGTAAGACACTGGAACTGTGGTGTTATCGCTAATAGTATAGAAGTTATTGAGGGAAATAGGTCACAAAGGGCGGCCCCATGTTGAAATTCAATATGGCGGCCACCAGGGGGCCTGAATTTTTAGGCGCCCCTCAGGAAAACAATTGTATAGGTCCATACTACATCTGTGCCAAATTTGGTGCTTTTCTGAAAAAATTAAAGATGATTCCTCTTAACTGCCTACCTAAAGAGGGTGAAGCTGGTACCGCACAAGTGTTTTTTCCCTTGACTTTTATTGGCATCGTTAGTCTGGCAGCTTATGAGTTAAACTTTGATAAACATTCTGAAGTAATCCACAACCACTCAGTGTTTCTTCAGTCGGCAGATGCACTGGTACCTTGCTCAGTGGACTCAGCAAGTTTGCTTTGGAATGGTTAGTTCGCAAAGGAGCTGACTAGCTGCCGAACAATCTCTCCATCTTGGCCTTTATCCTTTTCCTGTGTCTCTCGTTGGATAGGGATTCCATGGAAGAGGAGCCACAGGTACCCTAATGACCTAGCTGGACTTTTACCCTTTAATCTCTGGTGTGTCAGGTTAAGGGGTAATTAAGAGCAGCTGGGCTGGTAGTATAGGTGAGAGTGGTGCTCCTTTTCTGTTGCTCTGGGTAGTAGGGGTGACTGTTCTACTCCATTTTCTATGGAGCTACATGGGTGCGATGATTGCGCTGTTGTTGCCGTGCTGATCTCTCTTCTTCTTTTGGGTGTTACAGTTACAGCTCCAAGACCGGGTTTTCCCAAAAGGCTTTCAAGGAATGTATAATATGTTGTTGGCGTAAGTGGTTGTGTGCTATGCAGTCTTCCATAATGTGTTTGATAGTGTGGTATTGTGTTATAGTCTGGACACTGGACAGGTATCCTGGACGGAGTCATCCAGCCTCTTCTGATAACTCAGAAGGGCTGGATGGTCCCCACATTGTAGTCTTGCAATGTGGACTCTTTCCTCACAGGAAATGAAGGTTTCTGAGGAATGGGCTTCATGGGGCTGTGCATGTACCTGAGTGTTGTCTTTAATTGACTGGATGGATCAGTGGATGATTTAAGTATGGATATGCTTCTGGAGGCTGGATTGGGGTGGGCGAGGGGGGAGTGAAGATGATATTTGTTTCTGATAATGAGTGCTAGGTGTTGTATTGATGTTTCTTGGTGTGTGTGGATGTGCTGGTATGCAGTGTAGTGCATGGTGTTAGTTTGTGGAGGCTGCAGGACAAAATTGTGTGCCTCTCATATCAAGGCAATCCTTGATTTTGAGGACCTTGGTATCCTGGTGTAGGTGGTCTGTAGGTGTGGTAGATATGCAGCCAGTGATTATTTTGAGTGTTTTGTTCTGTATAGTCTGTAGGGCGTTGTGATGTGTCTCAGTGATGTTAGAGGCCCAAGCAGGGCTAGCATATTCCATCACTGATTGTATATATTGTTTGTATACTGTGGTGGTAGTTTCTTTGTTATGACCAATTGTTGTATGGGCAAATTACTTGAGGGCATTTAGTCTTGGTGTCAGTTTGTTTCTGATATTTGTAATATTTTGTTTAAATTACATTGATGAATTGTATGTTACATCAAGGATTTGTTTTGTGTGTGTGTGTGTTATGGGGATGTTATTTAAGGTGCGGTGAGGGATATGGCGGTGTTATGTTGTCCAGTTTGTGAAAAAGGTCGCTGTAGATTTGGCTGGGGCTATTTTGAGTCTGTTTGTGGTGAACCAGTCGTGTAGAGTGTAGAGGTACGGTTGAAAGAGTTGTGAGCCTGTGTTTGCATCTCGTTGTTTTTAGGTGAGTGTTATGTTGTCTGCTTAAGAGGCTGTGTGTATCTGGGGTGTGTGGGGTATAGGTAGGTCGTACATGTACTGTATAGGTTGAAGAGTGTTGGTGACAGGATGGATCCCTGAGGGACTCTGTTTGTGAAATTTCTGGTGTTCAATGATTGGCCAGCAAATGTTACATGAGCACATCTGTCTGCTAGATAGTTGGCCAGTAATTTTTGTGTGTTATTGGGTATGTTTGTGTTAAGAATATTTGTTTGTATGGTTGTGGCGGGGAATGGCATCAAAAGCTTTACTAATGTCTTTTGCAACAAGAAATGTTGTTGTTGAATTGATGCCATCAAAAACCTTTTGTGTGAGGTCTGTAAGAAGGGTGTTTGTGGAGTGTAGTGGCCTAAAGCCGTGTTGTGATGTAGCTAGGGGAATGTGAGGTGTGGTTATTTGTAATATAAGGAGTTTGGTAACTATTGAGTGATGCAAAGGAGAGTGATGGGGCAGTGTGAGGAGGGTAGTGTAGGGTCTTTATTTGGTTCTGGGATTGTGGTGATGATACCATGCTTCCAGATGTTGGGTATTGTATTGTGGGAATACCTGTAGTTTGATATATTGGTGAGTGCTTAAATGCCTTGTGGTCCCAGCCCCCAGGCATTTAAGATGTATGTTACTAATATTGTCTGAGCCTCAGGCGGATGAGTGTTTGAGGTTATTGATGATGTTCTTTGTCCGACTGTTAATGAAGGGAGCATAGTTCGGGTCTGTGGGGAATTGTTGCTTTCGTTGGATGACTTGTCAATTGTCATAGGGGGGAAGTAGGGGGGCGGGGGGTTAAGGTGGCTCACTCATGAGAAATGATTGATGAGAACGTTTGCTTGTTGTTTGTTTGAAGGTATGGTGTCTGTTGTGCTGGTAGCGGTTGTCTGGTGTGGTTGTCGGTCTTCCTTGTGTTGGCAGGGATGAGGCGGTGATGATGATGCATGTTATGCAGCCAGAAGTGGTTGACTGTGGCACAACAAAATTAAACAAAATATATATACGAAAGTTAAACCAAAACTAGAAAAATGTCAAGAAACATTCAATTTAAGTCATACGAAACATGATACAATTAACCAAACAGCTTATTTCCAGTGTTATGAAATAATGAAAATAAAACAAATTTCAGTGCTGTGATGACAAACATCCAATATTTAATCAAGTTCTATGAAAATTAATATGCAGTGAGTGAATATATGAAACATTTAAAGAACTACAGATTCTGTGATTTGAATGTCATCTACCAGTGCACAGACCTACAAAGATGTATCTAGTGTCACCCCTTACAAAACTCTTCAGAACAAACGTAAGTATTTACATCATCCTGAGCTTAGTATTATATACTGAGTGATAAGAAAAACAAAAGTCGTATTTTTCTGTTAATTATATTCTTATTTTTGGGATATTCCCACATACATTTAATAAGATATTATTGATTGCATTATGTGGTTATAGCTTTAAGGTTGAATCATGTCAAAACATGTAGACAATTTATGGTTTATTTAATTAATGTAAATATTGCTAACATGAGACGACTAAACAATGATTGTTGAAAATATTATTCGTCAGCCAGTCAGATCAAGGATGAAAAGAATCAATGCCAGGCTACTGGAAATGTCTAGGGAGAAAGCTGGGCATTGTAATGAACCAAGGTTCAAATTCGTCAATGATTTTAATCACTACAATCGAGGTTATAATCGATGGTAGCTCAACTTTATACTACAACTTGTTCACGATTCCTTATGCCATTTTGTTAATGAATATGAAATTTATGAAGATGGTAGTGAGATGCTAAATAAGACTAGTGCTCAATGAATAAACTCTGCTAATTTTAACCGTTTGTGATAGTTGTTGATTTGCTGAAGGAAAGAATCGGTCCTCATGGAAGTGGCATCATTCAAATACATATACTGTACCATACTTGTGAAAACATATTTAATATGTTTCAGATTTGTCTATGTGCAATATTTTCTAGAAAATGGCACAAAGGTTTAGTTATCATTAAGACATAGCATTTTCGCTCACTATCCGCTGAATAAATCAATGTATTATCAAAAGGGATCCTGGCTAAATATTTTAATGTTGCCGAGTCTTTCTCTCTAGCTTCTATGAGCTAGTATATGAGCGTCATGAAAGATTGGAGTAAAAAATATTAAATCTTTTTAAGATGGCGCCTTATAAGATGCTATTATTGTGGTACGAAAGCCGGCAGCCTTTGGTCATCTCCAGTAGCCCTAGTGAAAAAGAAAGACGGGTCCACTAGATTTTGTGTAGACTACCGGAAATTGAATTATGTAACAATTAAAGATGCCCAACCATTATACCTCGCATTGATGACTTGTTAGAATCTTTACTTGGGTCGACTTGGTTCTCTACTCTTGACTTACAAAGTGAGTAAGGGCAAGTTCCCCCAAGAAAAGAAAACCAGGAATAAATGGTGCTTGCCACAAGTGAGGGGCAAATATACCAATATACAGTCCTCCCATTTGGGGTCTGCAATGAACCTCCTAGATTCACCAGAGTTCCACTGATGGATGAAGTACAAAGCAGACCGACGCAGTGCACATGTCTGGCATATCTGGACGACGTCATTATATTCTCCAACGCCTGGATAGAGCATATAAAAAGACTCCAGGAAGTATTGGACAGGATAAGGAAGGCTGGAGTAAAGTTGAAGGCCTCCAAATATCAAGTGGGAGCTAGAGAAGTATCATATCTGGGCCATGTGGTGTCAAAGAAAGGGATTCAACCCAAATCACATTAAGTTAAAGCCATCTCAGAAATTCCCCCACTGACTATACAGTAAAGGAAGTCAGAGCTTCTCTTGGAATAACTTCATACTATTGGAGATTTATCCCATATTTATAAAAAAAATTGCTAAACCTATCAATACCCGATTAGAGAAACGGAGAACATTTGATTGGGATTTAAGTTGTCATGCCGCTTGTGAAGTTTTGAAGGCTAAACTGACCTCGGAACCTACGGTGTGCCACCCAGACCTTTCTAAGTCTTTTCACTTATACTGTATACAGATGCCTCAGACGATGGATCAAGTGCCGTATTGGCTCACAAAGTTGATGGGAAAGAAGGCATTGTTGCCTGTGCCAGCCGATCTCTACACAAAGGTGAACAAACTTACAGTGCCACTAAAATAAGAATGTGTATCATTAGTCTGGGCAGTACAACACTTTCGACCTTACCTAGCTGGGGTCAAATTTGTTTTATCACTAATCATCACAGTCTACAGTGGCTTAGAAAGAAGAAGACAGAAGATAGCCTGTTTGTGAAGTGAAAGGGAATTTTAGAAGAGCTTTCATTCAAAGTGAAGCATAAGCCTGGTAAAGTACATATTAATGCCGATGGATTGTCTCGATTACCAGTCACCTGGAGGCAGACAAAAGAGACTCTAGGGGGTACAAAAATTCCCAAGACTCACTAAACAACAGAAGGCAACGTTTCATCATGCTGGGGAGATATGGAGGGGCTCCCGAGACAAAGTACAATTAGATTATGAGGAGGCCAGACACATAACCACACTCATGCATGGAGAAGAGGGGAGAGGCGCTTACTTGGGACAATATAGGATCTTAAAACAGTTCAATGAGATGTACTGGACTCCTTGTTCGGACAAGATTGTGAAAGAAGTTATCCAGAGTTGTCTGGGCTGTCAAAGATGAAAGAACGGCCGGGGCCCGTGTTAAGTCGTGGGTCACGTAACTATTGGATGATCATTGAAGATACTACCTATAGACATAGTGGGGCCCCAACCTCGGAATCAAGGCAGGAGATGTATCCTATCCTGTGTAGATTTGTTTTTTCAGTATACCAATGCTTATGCTAGCGCCAACAAGAATGCTGAAACCGTTACAAAATGTACCTAGGAAAAGGTCATATATTGTGTATGGCATTCCAGATAGCATTTTAAGCGAGCGTGGTCGGGAATTTGACAATGAAGTATGGTATGCTATTAGAGATACAGTGGGATACAGGATTCGATACACTTCACCCTATTGGCCTCAGGGGAATGCAGTGTGTGAACGGAATCACTGTATATTAGAAAACTGTATTCGGGCAAATTTCAGTTCACAAGAAGAAATCAGCCGAGAATAGCCTGAGATCTTACCCGAGGTAGCTTGGGGAGTCAAACACTACCATGTGCCGCACGATCAAATATTTCCTTTATGAATACATTTTTGGAACTACCACAAATCTACCTCAAGAATGCATATTTCTCTCAAAAAGGAAAAGAGCCTACCTCCTCAACGAGAAGGGGATTATTGCCAAGATAAAGAAGAAGAAAACAAGAGATCAACCTATACAACCGTCTCTTTAATATTCTTACATCCGGGGCGAATAAATATTTATTATATACTGGTCAAGATGTGTGATCCTACCAGGGCGGGTTAATTTGAATATAAATACAAGGGACCCTTTCGGATCTATGAGATTAATGGACCCTACCAGGTCTGTTACAGAAATGAATGGGTCATTCTACATGACACTCATATTCGGTATACCAAGAGATATGAGGGGCCAATAAGAATTGACGATACTGAGTCAGTTCTGAAGGGGTCAACGACGATGAAGAAGAGATCTAGAGCAATATTAGTACAGGAGAGATATACCCTGGCGAAACCAAATATGAATCCTCATTTAACTCAGTAAAACCTCTTTGGTCCACTAGATGTTACAGGGCTCACCAAGAAAAGGAAGCCATAACAGACTCAGAATAAGATGTGGAATGCCATTCTGAAGACGGAGAAGAATCGGAGGCTGATTGGAAAATGGGAAAAGCAGACTCTCAGCTTATTGGTTCAGAAGAGAGTAGCGAATCTGAGGGAGAAGACGAAACAAGGTATTCGATTCCAGAATAAATTACTCCAAATGTTGCTCATACTGACTCTTATTACCGACCTAAAGTAAAAGGAATCCCAAATAGGCCATTAAAAGAACAAACAAATCAGGAGAGTAACACAAAAGCTTTGGTGAGATCAGAAATATATACTTGAAGTGGTTGAGTAAGCCATCCGTCAATCAGATTTCCTGAATATAGTTGACGGAAAAGGGCGGAGGGTCGCATCCACTTGGGTTCACCAGAGAACTATTACGATCTAACGATGTAGTTCTTGATCACTCGGATTGCTCTTCCTTACCAAACCCAAGCTAAACAACTCCATGAGTCTCTGATGGGACATGGGTAAGAGATTATCTGGGAGGAGGGAAATGGATCATATTGGGAGTGATCAGAAGCTAGCCTAAATAACAATAGTGATGGTGTGGAAGTAAAGACTGCAGCCAATCAACGACCCGCATTTGACGTGAACATTGCATACGAAATTCATCAGAATCATGACTCAAGTGAGAGGAGATGTGGTGATAAACAAATATCCAGCATTTTGGGACATGGAACAGGTTCTGCAGCGACCTTTACTACGTGCCGATTGGTCGGCGGCACATCAATCACTTACATTGTCTTCTCGCTTCATTTATCCCGGCAAGTAGAACATTCTTCCCACAGTACAAGCCCCATACTCCCATAAGCCGTGAAATAATAGAGGAAACTTGTTGCCGGAATGGTATTATGATGAAAAGAAAGCCGAAGAAGAGAATAAAGAAGGTCAAAGGAGCCAGCCGGGCACCTGTCACCCGGGCCGGGCAGCTCGACCAATCAGTGCGCGAAGTGGGATGACTGCGGGGTATAAATGGAGCAGAGCGTGTAACAAGTCATTGAATACTCATATTTAATTTAAATTTTTATTGAATTATTAGTATGACTCAAAATTCGAAGCCGAAAAATGTCATTAAGTTGATATCACACTGAGTGATAACCTGTCACAGGAATTTATAATTCCGAAGAATAGGATATAACCTGTGGGTTGTATTCTAAACCCCTCTTATGTTTGAACTTATTTTGGCCCGGAAAGAGAGGTACTAGTACAGGGTGTATCAATATAAATGTGACCCATTAATATGTTCATGATTTATTGCCCAGACAAGAAACTCAAAAAAATATTACATTTCCTAGAAGCTGACATGATAACAATTAAAATAAATTTTTATTTGGTATCTCTTGCTCAAAAGCTACATTTTTACAGCACATGTTCGAAATGTGTGCCTCTGCGCTGATGACACACTTGTAGCCTACGAGCGAAGTTATCGATAACCCTCACACACTCTTGCTTCTGTATGGCACGTATCGTCTGGGTTATGGCCACTTTCAGCTCGGCAATAGATTGAGGATTGTTTTCATACACGTTGTCCTTCAAGAACCCCCAGAGATAAAAATCCGGGGGGTTCAGATCGGGTGAACGCGGAGACCACTCTGGTTCGCGGCGTCTGCTGATCAGCTGATTAGGGAATCGATGATCGAGCCACTCCATTGTGATGTTAGCAGTATGTGGAGTTGCCCTATCCTGTTGCTTTAAATTTGTTTACCCAACGGGTAATTTGGAATTTATGGGGATAGTTATTAAAGTTGAATTCCCTGCGGAAGTTTGCCTGTACCGATTTGAAGGATTTTGTCTCCAGATAAGCAGTGACACACATAGTTTTTCCTCTATTGTCCAAGGCATTTTGATAGATGATTTTTCAATGTTATGCTATGATCTTCCAAACCTGAAAAAAAGAGAATAATATCATTAATATTGGCAGAGTTATTAACGGTCAAATGGGTCACATTTATATTGAGACACCCTGTATAACAGATAAATATAACTGATACAGCAGGTTTATATAATAATATCAAGTGTATGATAAACTATCAAATAATTTCAACCTATCATAATATAATTGTGAGATCTTAACAAGAGAAGTGCGATAGAACTCATGGAAGTATGTGTATAGTGAATGCGATAGGCCTCATTGAAGCAAAACCATGAACAAAACCTTCAAAAACGGTTTCTTACCCCCCCACTGCCTTCTCCACCTTATTCCTCCCTACCCCCCTTTCTCAATTATCACCTATTTTTCCTCTTATTATCAACATTTATTGGATATTTTTCGGGCAAATTTCTCTCCCGATATTACATAGTACTAGTGAGTTACATAAGAGACCTTATATACCTCTGAGACTCCACCCGCTCGCTTCAGTATAGCGAGAAAGGTGGAGGAGGGAGGATGTACTGTATGTCTCCCCACCTCCCGCCTGAGGATATGACCGGGCGGCGAATATTTATGTTTTTTACCGCCCAAATGCTTTCCCCACTTATTTTATCACACTTCAAGGTTTATATCTTCATCATATTAGTAAAATAAGTGCTCATGGAAAATAAATTATGATTTATATGGTAGATATATCGAATTATGTCAGAATAATGGGTAATTAATTCGCATATAACTACGTTTGTTACAGGGCATGCGCGCGCTTCTCGTATTAAACTACAATTATAACTAGTAATAGAAAATATTATTCAATTATAACGAAGTTCTCATATTCATGGGTGTTAAATATTCCATTCTACATATACATTTATCGGTACAATGTTCTATGTCTGACTGAATTGTATCTAACAGTAGATGTTTTATCATTATTGTGTTTAGTTGTGATCAACCTGCTGGCAGTTTACGATCACCATCCCTCTAGTTGCTTTCCGTAGCAATGTTTCCTTACTTTTTAACAACCGCTCTAGGAGATTTGTTATCTGTTGATGCTCGTTTAATTTTATAATCCTTGAAATTCTGTTTACTCATATTTTAAAGATTTGTAGTTAAGCATCTATACCACAATACCATGGCGTATTAAAACCGAAACAACTTTTATTCTATATAGAATAGGGGCATATCCGATATGTGAGATATTTACCAATCCATCAGACATGTCTAAGCCAATTTTGCAGAGTACATGAACAGATATTTCATGATTAAGCTTATGCAAGCCTTAATAAGTATCTAATTTAATCGATTCTGATCAGTAGTGAATGTGCCAAAAAAATAAAAATATTTATATATTTACACAAGTGCATGCACATATGTACACACAAACGTCTACCTTACACAGCCAGGACTCGAACCCAGCGGCAACTTTACATGGCAACATTTCGGGATTCTTATTAATCGGTATCGTCAGGTAGATTGAAGGCAAATTATTATAGGTGACTAAATTGTTAAATAGCATCAACGCCTTTGGAATCAAGCTGCCTTGTTTTTATTCAATTAGAGTTAAATTTGCACAATTTTTTCATCTACAATTAATCGTTGGATAGTCAAGGGGTTTAACCCTTTCTCTGCGGGCATATTTGGGCTATTAAGGGCATATTCAGGCACTCCTGAATGACTAATCAAGTGTCTGCATGAAAATAAATGTATTCTGCCGAAAACTAGACGAAAATAGCTTCAAAAAGTCACTAGAATGAGCTTCATAGCTCGCCGGGTTCACCCGCAGTGCTACCATAGACATTGGGGAAAACTCGCTATTTATTAGCAATGTAGCGTTCTTTTGCCTTTGGCAGCACTGCTGTGGTCCGGGTCTGGGACCTCAGTTTGCCTCAGTGGACGGACGAACGTGCTGACGGTCTGAGGTGGGCCCCTCGCGGTCCCGCCCACTGACACTCGCTTTCTACGGCTTTTACAGGCTTTTAAAGCCTGTAAATTGCTGTAACTTGCCAAAACGTAGTACTACGTTTCCCGCAGCCAATGGGTATTCAACCTTGAGTAAAAGCTTCAGTTAAGAAATACTACATTGCTACTCTCTACTATAGTTACCAAAAGACGATGTTATAAAGCTCAGGAAAATAGTATTGTATCCAAGTGGTTAACGTAGAAGCTGCTACAGTATAATGACCGACAAAAATTGGCGGACCTAACTTAAGTGCCGAACTATTAATTACAACCATAACAGTTACGTTAAATATGAATAATATCCCTTAACCCCTACTGTACCGTATGATACAGTAATAAAAGTCTCCCCCAAGTCCCAAGCAATGTGGCCAAAATGGCAAGATAGAACAACCTTCCACCTCAAGAGATGAAGGAAGACTGGCTCTCTCAGCCTTCAGAGGGTTGGATATAAGCTGAGAAGTGTTGCCATATCGAGAGCAGTGCTCAAACGGTTGTGGTACCAGGCACAGCCTGATACAGGTAGTTACAAGGAAAGTACATTACTGAAGGGCTCCCTGCCATCACTGGGACTGGGGAGTGACTTATCTACTGACGGCTGGTAGCCATCGCTGGGATTGGATAGGTTCAATTGAGAATGATAACATGGTAATTTGGAGTCAGCAAGTTCAAGCGGCATAATTTAGCTTTAGTTGCAGCCTTATCTACCTAATAAATATGGCAGTAAAATTGTTAAGAGCAAACCTGGTGGTCCCTCGGATATCCACCCCCGGCAGGGTTGGGTCATTGACACAGGGCCCTCCCGGTCGTCATCATGCGACTGTGTCAAGAGCATTGCAACGTCCCAAAGCTGCTCGTCGGTGCAGCTTTTTCTTTAGCAATATAAGGGGACTTCACTCTAACATCAATTCTGTACACCAATTTCTTCAAGCAGAATCCCCTACTCTCCTTTTTTTGACAGAGACTCAAGTAACATCCACATCTGACATGTCTAGATTTAATTTTCCAGGTTATCAACTGCTCCAAAATTTCAGACCTAAAGGAGGTGTATGTTGCTTCGCAAAATCTGAAATTGCCCTGGAGGAGGTTACTAGTTTCAATTGTCCCTATTTTGATTATTCTATATACAAATTAATTTCTGCTGGTAAATTTAAATACATATGTTGCATCTACCGTTCCCCAAATACTCCTCCAGAGCAAAGTCTTTTTGATTCTCTGTCCTCACAACTCAGTGTCCTCAACTTAAATGCTTCTTCTGAAATCACTGTGTTGGGCGATTTTAATGTCCATAATGTTGAATGGCTCACTCATTCAGCCAGGACTGATGATGCTAGTCTTGAATGTGAGTTATTTGCAGACTCATTTAATCTCACTCAACTAGTCAACCAACCCACCCGTGTACCAGATAATCCTAATCATAATTCCCACCTACTTGACTTATTTTTAACAACCAATTCAGAAAATTATGATGTTACAGTGAGGTCCCCGCTTGGATCTTCTGATCACTGTCTGATACAGGCCACCTGTCTATCACCTACCACACCTTCCCACTCTGAACCTGTTTTGGTGACTAAATGGCATTACGATAGGGCAGACTGGGAGGGTCTTCAAGGTTTCTTTATTGATATTCCCTGGACCTCTTTCTTTTCTAATGATGCACACTCCACCTTGAGCCACACACAAGATTTTGTAAAAATTGGAATGGAAACTTTTATTCCTCATCAAAAGTACAGTAAAAGATCTAATTCACCTAAATGGTTTGACCATAATTGTGCTAGAGTAACTGAACAAAAAGCAATAGCCTACAATGCATACACAAGCTCAAAAACACATGAAGCCTTTAATTACTTTAGAAACATCAGAAATCATGCCAAAACTGTATTAAACCTAACTAAATCAAACTTTCTCCACAAGCAGGCAAATAAACTTCTAAATAATCCAAATGATAACAAAATATTTTGGTCTACTCTTAACTCATTCAAATCCAACTTCACTACTGCTTCATCCATTCCACCATTAAAATCTCTGACTGGCAATCTTGTAAGTGACCCACGAGATAAAGCTAACCTTCTTGCGGATATTTTCTCCACCAACTCAACCTTAGATGAAATAAATCAAGATGTCCCTGTACTTAATTTTGATTCGCCTGAAATTCCCTCACTTAAGATCCACACCAGACATGTCAAAACTATTTTGCAGACTCTCTCAGTAGATAAGGCTCCTGGTCCAGATGAAATTCCTCCAATAGTACTTAGGAATTGCTCCTTGGTGCTCGCTCCTGTATTGGCAAAATTTTTCCGTCTGTGTACTCATACCTCATGCTTCCCAGTACCCTGGAAAGAAGCAAACATCCATCCAGTTCCTAAAAAAGGTGCCTCTTCAGATCCATCAAACTACAGACCAATAGCTATAACTTCCACTCTTGGTAAAGTCTTTGAAATTATATTAAATAATCACATAATTAAGCATCTTGAGAATAATTAATTAATCAGTGATAGGCAATATGGTTTTAGACGATGTCGATCAACTGCAGACATTCTTTGCCTTCTTACGCATCAAATCAACCAAGCTACAGACCAACATGGTGAAACACATACAATAGCACTGGATATATCAAAGGCATTTGATTGAGTCTGGCATCAATCCTTATTGTCGAAGATGTCACACTACGGCCTTGCATCATTAGTTCCACTAATTTCTTCTTATCTTCATAACAGAAAAATATGTGTAATGGTAGATGGCCTTTATTCTCAATTTCACTCAATAAATGCTGGTGTTCCCCAGGGATCAGTTTTGGCCCCAACTCTGTTCCTCATTCATATCAATGATCTCATATCTACCACTCATAATCCAATACATTCCTACGCAGATGACTCAACACTCCACAGTTCCTTCACATTTACCAATTCTTTCACCCAACCCGATCTTATAAATTCAAAAATAAACACTGCAATTTCTCTGAACCAGGACCTTTCTAGAATTAATGAATGGGGACAAAAGAATCTAGTTTCCTTTAATGCACAGAAAACCAAGTACATTCAATTTTCTAACCGACAGAATCTCACTGACTCCCATATATTTTTTAATGATGTAAATATTCCCACTTCCCCTAGTATTGACATTCTCGGTGTAACATTAACTACTAACTTGAGCTGGACACATTATGTTAGAAGCATTGCTAAGAATGCCTCTAAAAAACTGGGACTCCTGTACAGAGTTCGAGAATTCTTTACTGACGAGCAGTTGGCCGTGATATATAAAAGTCATGTGCGTTCTCAGATGGATTACTGTTCACCTCTGTGGAGTGGAAGTGGAGTGGTTGCATTGAGGCAGTTGGACAAAATTCAAAATAAAGCTATTAGATTAACCAATAACCCTGCAATCACAGGACCTTCCTACATTATCCATACAAACGTTGCATCCCTTGCATGATTCTACAGATATTTTCACAGCAATTGTTCCGAGGAACTTGCTTCAATTGTGCCGCCTCTCCACATCTTTCCCCGTAGAACTAGGGCAGCTGAGAGCGCCCATGAATTTACACTTTCTCCTCCACAATGCAGAAATTCCGCTTCCGCTTATCAAAATTCATTTATCCCTATAACTACTACTCTTTGGAATTCACTTCCCTCGAGTTGCTTTCCACAAACTTACAATCTACAAAAGTTTAAATCCAGTTGTTATAAACATTTTATGAATAGAGGATTCCTTTAGGAACATGGACCTTTTTGTTTTATCTGTGTTTTTCCTTCCTCCGTTCATTGTCTCTAAAAAAAATAAAAAAATAAAAATAAAAAAATAAATAAATATCCTAACCCTTTCAGTAAGGAGGCGCCCTTTGTAATGTTATTCTGGCCATCAATGGATGATCTTATGCAGCTTATGAAGCATAATTAGTAGAAGCGATATAATAGACGCTATGAAACTCGCTTATGTAACTACTGAAATGATAAATAGGTTTGAAAAACTGACTCCTCGTGATTATGTACCGATTATTGTTTATTGTTCAGCGTGTGAGTGTAGGTGTGGTTTACCTGGTGTTGGGGACCTGGTTGGTGTTGTTGATACTGCTGCAGCGTCACCTACACCTACTGTCCTCACTACACACCCAACAACAACGTGAGTTTCCCTCGTATATGAGTTGTTGTATGGTTGTTAGCGTGCGAGTCTGATTGTGGTGTAAAGTCTATCTATCTAGTGCCGGACGTCTTACTCCCCTTTATGAGAGTGGCCATACACAAAACTCCCCTAAGCGGACCTGCCCCCTGTGAGAAGGGCAACCTGTGTCAGTTTATTCAAGGACTATTAACCACTCAACGTAAGGTCCATTCAAATACATTACCATCTATGTACTAATTTTTCAACAGTGGTGGTTGGCTAGTACATCCACCAACCTGGTGAATTCACCCTAAGGAGAAGAGTAAGGATATGTATAAGTTTTACTCCCTTGGACAGGTTGCCAACCAAGGCTGACGACTCCTATCCACCTAAATTTTTGTAAGGTTGTCTCCCCTAGATGGGTTGCCGACACTGTCAGCCATACACACACAGTCATTAACGCTATCAAGTTTTTGTTTATACAATATACACTGTACAAATATATGGGTTTAACCAGAGGTGCGCGATATTGAGGTGTTTAACACTCACGCTGCGGGCATAATTGCCCAAAATTACCATTATTCCATGCTTATTTTCATGCATAAGCAAGAGCCAGAGCGTAATACAATTATATATCAGTCACAGTACAATGATAGAGCTTTCCAATGACACCTGAATCATCCATGTATGAAATCTGGTTATCTTGCAACGATCTTGCAAACGAAAGCCAGAATTGGTAAAAATGGGGTAATTTTTGCTGAATTTTGCTATGTGTGGCTGCACATGAGTGGGACAGCCTTCTCTCGCACTCAGTGTGGTCCCGCTGGCTGTGGCGAGCGGTTAGAGCCCCCCTATGCTCTATCCAACAGCTGGCCTCTCTCTCAGGCCTCATAATAGCCTCAAAATGGAGCCCTACATATGACGGGCACTGTAGAGAAGGGGTTAAAAGTGCCGTGTATGCGAAAAATGCCTTCGATTCTGACAGAATTTGTTATATTTATCATATAAAGCATTATTTCTTCTTCATGTGCATTTATTAGACTTATATGATGAACATATGAACAGTGAAGACCAGAAAATATGTGTAAACAGCAAATTTTTAGTAAAATACGTATATTTGTGGCGGGAGGGAGTGGATGGAGGCGAGAGAGAGAGAGGCATAGGTCTGCTTCCTGAGCCTGCTTGAGGCACACTGAGGCTCAAGCTGTCTCTCGTGAGTCGTGCATGTGAAGGGGAGGAGGGAGTGTAAGGGTATGTTACTCACCATATTTCATGCGCAGAAAGGGAGGAATCACAAAAATAAGAGGAATAATAGTCATTAATTAAAGAGGGGGGAAGTTGGGGGAGAAAGGGGGGAAGAAGAGGGAGGGGGGGGTTAGGAAACATATAGGGGAGAGAAAGGAGGTACTGGAGAGTGAATGTACTACTTAATCGCATATGGCTTCCATTTGAGTGCCTGTGGGGTGTTTTTTGGGTAGGCTATATTTTCATGGGTTGTCTTCTGTGAGGCCTATCGCATACGTTTTATAGATACATCCGTGAGGCTTATCACGCTTTAAAGGTTAAAGAAAGAATGAAAGGGGTAATTACGTTACCTTTACTGAGGTACCGTTTCGTTGACGTAGACGATCATGCCTTTCCACCTTGATCTGTCCTGTGCTGCTTGTATGAACTGCATTGACTTCTAATTCCACTCCACGTTTTCCAGTAGGTTGTTCAATAGTTTGGCGATGGAAGACATGGCCCAAGAAAGTAAGCTGTCTATTTCTAATTGTTTCAAGCAGAGATCTTTGAGTGTGAACTTTCCTGAATACTTGCTGATTCGTCAGTCAGGATTCACAGCATTCTCCTTAGGCACCACATCTCTGCTGCTTCAAGTCTCCTCTTGTTTTCCATGCTTAGGATCTATGTCTCACTTCCATATGTCCTTGTTGAATATGTATATGCCTTTAGGGTTCTAATTCTTGAGTTAATATTTATATGTAGGTTTGCAAAGATGTTTTTTATGTTATTGAATTCTTTTTTGACTATCACAATCTGTTATTTAATCCGATGAAGCATTTACCATCTTGTGTCAGGGTACTTGACCCTGGGACTGCTACCAGACTCTTAAGAGGTTCTACTGGGTGGATGCGGCCAGACTCTTAAGATTCAAAGCATACAATTTTTTTCTTCAAAACATCCCAGTGGCACTCAAAACAAAGCAATTTGTGATTAGGTGAGATAATTCTTGTCCATTACTTTCTACCACTCCTACATATGTGTCCCAACTCCCCCCTCCTCAATCATCATCTAATTTCCTCCTATTCACCCTTGTATCGGGTAATTTTTGGCGCGAATTTCATCCTCCCGGTCTTTTTAACACGGGTGAGGCAGCTAGAGATCCTTACAACACGGAGACTTCTACTCAGACTTGCCAGTATCGCTTGTGAGCTCAGAGAGGGAGAATATACGTCCCCCCAACTCTCGCCTCATGGTACAACCTTGCGGCAATAATACGCCTTCTTCACCCCCAAAATGCTATTCCAACTTCTTTTATTGCTCTTAAATGTTCATATGTTCATATTAAAAGCAAAATAGGCGCATATGGATAAGTAATAATTATACATATGTTACATATGACGATTTTCGTCAAAATAGAACCAAATACCTTCGCTTGGCGGGAGGGTTTGAATTACCATGGCTTCGCAGTTTATGAGTTAAGAAGTATACAAAGGACTGGGACTGAGTAATAACGTTATTGTATATTGTTATATTAACGCCTTTGGTGCGGCGCCCGTCACCTGACGGAGACCGAAATCCATCTATTATGTGGCCTGGGAGCGAGGCAAGGCAACGCGTAAGGGCCTCATCTGGAGCCCACGAAGTGTGGGCATGCACTGGTGTGCGAGATAGCCTTTTCTCACACCATTACAGCATTACACATAGCGAAAACAGCTCAAAACCGCTAATTTTTTGTGATTTTGGCCGACCTATGCAAGATCATTGCAAGACAACCAGACGTCATACAAAGATGATTCAGGTGTTATTGGAAAGCTCTATTACTGTATTTTCACGGATATATCATTGTATTATGCTCTGGCTCTTGCATATGCATCAACATAAGCAGGGAATGAAGGTCAATTTAGGCCAATATGTCCGTCCATTAGGGGTTAAAGGGTAGAAGATGCCCAAGGAGACACTGGAAATAATGGAAGTCAATCATTACCCTGCCAGGACTACCTCCAGCAACAACCCTCTCCCTCTCCTCCTCCCATGCTCTAACTCCAGGCCCCACACATGCTGCCTAGCTCCCAGCTTATTAATGTACCGCAGAGTAACCAGTCAACCTGAGACAGAAGAAGAAGAACCTCAAGACCCTGAAGTACCTGTTCCCGTGTGCATACCAGATCCAGAAGAAGAGTTAGAAGAATTTACGAAACTGATTAGCCTATAATTATCAGCACTCCTCTTTCAAGCATTGAGAAAAAGAGTGGACCAAGAGCCTGGAAACCATCCTACGCAGTTGGAGAGAGGTAGAAGAGACCAACAGTGAGAGTATCGATAATAATTAGTGTAATTAACGGGATGTGAAGAAGTTCCATTCCTGAAGAAGTGCAACACGTGGCCCAGCAGAAGTCTACATGTGGAAGTCGAATCCTCGATGGCAAAGAGGATATAGTCTGAGATACGCCCTGGGTCCATATAGAAGAGACGACGGAGGCCTGTGAAATAACTGGGGTAAGCTGAATTTGGCCTAGAAGTGTGGCCGGCCTCCATTGCTCCCTACACGAGGAGCAATGAGGCCCCTCCACCCTGGATCTGTGAGGTTGCCCAGGGTGTTCGAGATTACAACCATTCAAACACCATGTGAATACCAAAACCCAGAATTGCGCACTATTGTCCCGAGGTACCCCTGTTCCTGAGTAAATAATGTATTTGTGTCGTAACATCCTCTCTCGTTGCATATAAGTGCTATCCCGTCATATCCTTAATCATTTGTATTGACCATGTCATAACCAAATTAAATAATACCTCTTCCTCTTAGCTCAACCCGAGGCCGTTTGTATCAAACATCTATCAGCTTAACACTCTCTGCCTCACTTTGCTACAGTATAACGTTATTGGCAGGCTATATCCTCTTGCATGACCTGTAAAAATAATCCTAATTCTCATATATTATATATTTAGAGTAACTTATATCTGTGAGTAATTTCGAGGTAACGTTCAACAGGCAAGATCCCTTACCCCCAGTACTTTTAGTCACCTCGTATGATATTTATGTATATGTTCCTAAGTGTTCCACGTCAGAGGAGAGCAAGCAAGCAAGCTGAATATAGAAATTATGATTTAATTATCTTTCAATTTTGTCAAGAATATACCCTTGTGCATCCACTTGGCTGCTGCTGTTAGTTTAATTGCTGAAGTATACTAAGTCTCCTAAGGCCACCATTCTGGGTATTGGTCAATCAACAAAGTAGTACGAGTGTTGAGTGAGATTGTATTGCCGTAATGTATTATTTCATATTCGTGCAATAGTTCGATATTAGGTTGTGACTTTGACAGTAGGTTGAGGTGTATACTGCGCGTGCACCTGTAGAAAGTCAGACACGAGTCGCAGTATATAAGCCCACCTTGCCCTCTTTGTTTTTGTCCTGTTAATCACAGAGGGAAACTGAGTAGCTGCGCAGTAATTAAGTACCGCGTTAGCCACAGTACCGAGTTCTTGCCCCTCCACTTGGACTGTATCTAATATAACCATATGTTGGGACTACATGTGTGAGAGTCTATTCGTGATTAAGTATTTCCCGAAGCCTAAATTATCCTCTGTACATATCATAAATTACAAATGAAAGGTGGGGTAAATATTGAGTGAGAGTTTTGAGGAACGAACGATGTTCTGGAAGGAGGTAAATAGAGTAAGAGAAGGAGGACAAAAGAGGGAAGAGTCGGTGTAAGATGCAAATAGAGAGTTACTAGTAGAAGGAGTCCAAATGAGGACAAGATATGTTGAGTATTTTTAATATTTGCTAAATGTAAGAGAAGGGTGGCAGTGATTGAAGCAGTGGTTGATGGAGATAGGTTACTCAGGCCACCCAGGTGGCAGGGAATGAATGAAAGGATTGGGAAGAATGAGGTGAAAGAAGCAGTGAGACAAATGAGAGTGAGTAAAGCAGAAGGTATGGATGGTATTGCTGTGGAGTGTATTAAGAAAGGTGGAGATGTGATAATAGATTGGCTGGTGAGACTATTCAATGTGTGCTTTGTTGTGTCAATGGTACCACTAGACTGGAGGAGTGCATGTATTGTGCCATTGTACAAAGGGAAGAGAGACCGGCAGGAGTGTTCAAGTTATAGAGGTATTAGTTTAATATCAGTTGTTGGAAAGCTGTATGGCAATGTGTTGATAGAGAGGATAATAAAGGATACAGAAGGTGCAATAGGAGAAGAACAGTGCGGTTTTAGGAGGGGAAGAGGGTGTGTGAATCAGATTTTTGCAGCAAGACAGCTATGCGAGAATTATTTAGAGAAGCATAGGGAGATATTTTGGGCTTTTATGGATTTGGAAAAAGTGTGCGATTGTGTGGATCGAGAAGCGATGTGGAAGGTGCTAAGGATTTATGAAATTGGAGGAAATTTGTTAAGAGCAGTCAAGAGTTTTTATGAAGAGAGTAGAGCATGTGTTAGAGTAGGAATGAGTTGAGTGAATGGTTTGAGGTAAATGTAGTCTGTGACAGGGTTGTGTAATGTCACCGTGGTGTTAAATGTATACTGTATAATAGTATATGGATAGTGTGGTGAGGGAGGTGAAAATAAAAACTATGGGTAGAGGATTGGATTTAGTAGGAAAGAATGGTAGAGATTGGGAGTTGAACCAGTTGCTGTTTGCTGATGACACAATGTTGGTGGCGGATTCTGAGGAGAAACTGTAACGAGTAGCCAAAGAGTTTGGTGTGGTATGTGGGAGGAGAAAGCTGAGGGTGAAAGTCAATAAAAGTAAAGTGATGGTGTGTAATAGAGGTGCTCGTAGGGTGAATCTAGATGTGCGACTGGATGGGGAAATAGAGATGGGGAATGTGTAGAGCGTTTTAAATATCAGGAAGGAGTGATAAGCAAGGAAGCAGGTGTGGAAATGGAGGCAAAACAGAGAGTATGTGAAGAAAGGAAAGTTTTTGGAGCAAAGGGAAGTATGTGGAAGGTGAGAAATCTCGGAATGAAAGCTAAAAGTGAATTGTATCAAGAGATAGTTGTACCAACAGTGATGTATGGGGCTGAGACATGGGCTCTGAAGGCACAAGAGAGAAGAAAGCTGGATGTACAAAGGAGTACAAAGGAAATCAAGCAACAACAGGTAGGTCTAGTGACCCTTCTAGGCTGCTTGTCCTCCAAAACACTGAGGATCAAGTGTCCAAACAGTGGTTTAGAGTGGGTAAAGGAACATTGGAAAGGGAACTACTGCCCTGGAACAAATGTCCGTGGCAGGGTTAGGAAGTTAGTAGGGGACAGATGGGTTAGTAACTGAGGAGGGGATAAAACAAAGTTATTCATTTACAAACGCAGTCAGTCGCGGGTTTGATGCGAGATATTTGTCTAGGCGAAGTTTAAATGAAACAATGGTGCTGCAGTCTATAATGTCTCGGGGAAGCCCATTCCACAAGTTGACAACTCGATTGAAGAAGAAATTCTTAGATTCGTGTGCGTTAAAAGATTTACCAATAATTTTGCAACCGTTTCCCCGTGTGTAATTAGATTGGTTGATAGTGAAGTACTTAATACAGTTCATATTGTCGATGCCTTTGATGATTTTGAACACTTGAATTAAGTCGCCTCTTAATCTGCGCTGGGTTAAAGGAAGTAGATTTAATTCTGTAAGACGCTCCTCGATTGGTTTGTTTTTTAGGCTAGGTATCATTTTGGTAACTCTACGTTGAACTCGTTCTAGCTTGCCTATATCTTTTTGGTAATAGGGGCACCAGGATTGAACGCAGTATTCCAGAAGAGGGCGGACTAAGGAATTGTAAAGGGTTAGGATAACTTCTTTGGATTTATGCTCAAATTACCTGCCTATATAAAGCCATTTTTTTTTCTTCTATATTCCAACTACTCCCTCTCGGGCATAGGCTGAGAGCCTGTACATTCCACCGCTCAACACGGTGAAGCCCGTGAGGTCTTGTTCCAGTCTGGGGAGTGAGACATGTGAAGCATCCATCATGGCTCGAAGCAGCTCCATCTCTGAAGCGGCTGGTTGCTTCGTTCAAGTGCTTCACCGTCTCACCCTCCAGACTCAGACCCTCACTCTCAGAACGCCACCTATTGAGCCTTCTGAACATTGTTGACTTGGTTTTAGGTTACTCGATATTGTTGCTCCCAGATCGGTTTCTCTGTTTACATTCTTAAGCTGAGTGCCTTTCATCGAATAGTTTGCTTTCTCATTTTGGTATCCGATATGTAGTACTTTACATTTATCCGCATTGAAACTCATTTGCCAAACTTGGGCCCAACATGACAACTTATCTAGATTGTGTTGCATATCGTCAACTTGTTCTTTTGAGAGTACGCTATTTGCAATATTTGTATCGTCAGCAAATTTTGAGATTGTACAGGTGAGACCCTCATCTATGTCGCAGATGTAAATTTGAAAGATAATTGGTCCTAGTACCGACCCTGGGGTACCCCGCTACTTACATTGGTCCATTTAGATGCCTTACCGTTAATGACTACTCTTTGCTTTCTGTAGCTGAGCCAATTTTCTATGCATTTCAACACACCGTCTTGTATTCCATGCGCTTTTAGTTTTAGCAGTAAACATTTGTGGGGAACTTTGTCAAAGGCCTTTTGAAAATCAAGGTATATAATATCTACAGCTTTACTCTCATCGTAGAGGTTGAGGATATCGTGGAAGAAGTCTAAGAGGTTTGTTAAACAGGAACATTTTTTACGAAAGCCGTGTTGAGTATCTTTAAGTATGTTATTTTCCTCTAAGTGATTTATGAGTCTGTCTCTTATGAGTAATTCTAGCATTTTACATACAACTGAGGTTAAGCTAATTGGACGATAGTTACTGGGTAGGGATTTCCTGCCTTTTTTGAATATCGGTGTTACGTTGGCTAGCTTCCACTGCCTCAGTTAAGCTAATTGGACGATAGTTACTGGGTAGGGATTTGCTGCCTTTTTTGAATATCGGTGTTACGTTGGCTAGCTTCCACTGATCAGGCATAGTTCCAGACTGCAAGGATTTATTGAATAGCAATGTCAGTGGTTTGGAGAGCTCATCCTTAGCTTCCTTTAGAACTCTAGGTGAGATTGTATCAGGTCCAGGTGTTTTATTTACCTTGAGTTTATCTAAACAATTCAATACTTTTCTCTCTGTAACGGTGATTTTGCTTAGAACATCTGAATTATCAATCTGAATCGGCGATGGTGTAGGGATATCACTGAGGTCTTCTGTTGTAAAAACTGATGCAAAGAAGGTATTGAGGGCAATATTCATTTGTACTTCGTCTTTGGTGTATTTTCCATTTTCATCGACTAACGGTCCAACAGTTAAAGTGACTACTTTTTTCTTTCTGATATAACTATAGAATTCTTTCGGGTTTGTTTTACTTTGATTCGCAACATGTAACTCCAGGGTCTTTTTACTTTCATTAATTAACTTTTTGGCTTTGCGTCGTAGCTCTACAAATTTCACCCGTTCTTCGTCATTTGGTGAGGATTTTAATCTATCATTAGCAAACTTTTTAGCAAAGCAGACAGTTTGAAATATTTGTATTCCACCATTTGGGCTTATTATTATTATGACCTGTACGCCGTATTTTTGATGGTATGCAGTCATGCACTGCTTTTAGGTAAGTGGTTTCGAATACTTTCCAAGATTTATTTATGTCGTTATTGTTAATTAAAAAGCTCCAGTCAGTTTCTTTAAACATTGCTCTAAGTTTAGGAAAGTTTGCTTTATTGAAATTAGGGACTTTCTCGATGCTGCTATTTGGTTCGTTATCAGTAAAATTTAAGCTGAAAGTTATCGTACGATTGTCACTGTTACTAAATTCATCACTGATATTCAAATTCTCTATCAATTCTTCTTTTGTTGAAAGTACAAGGTCAAGGACGTTATTTCCACGTGTTGGAGATCTAACAAATTGATATAGCGAGTTTTCTTGCAAGTTTGCGTACAGGTCTTGTGCAGAGTGTGAAGTAATACTATTATCGTAAATACGATAGGCTATGACTCTTTTGTGATCTCGTGTGTCTCTGTGACGTTACGATCGCTCCTACAGCACGACGTAGGACGAGTAGATCGTATATTATAAGATTGTAAATAAGTTAAGTTATAAAAGGCCTAATATGCTATTAAGCAATATTGCCATGGTTATGTAGTATATATGAATTTATCGTATATATTAATATAATTTATCGTATAGAGCAACCTAGATGCGGTACGATAATTTGGGCTCCTGGCGTTTTGCCAAGGCAGCAAGGTGTGCCTTCGAGGAAGGGCAGAGCCTTCACGAACACCAACCAGTTAACATCTTATTTTCCACCCTCAGTTGATCGTGCTTTTGTGCCTCTAATCACAATACACATACAGCAATACACACAGCTACACCATCACGACGCTCTCATCGATGCCATGACTGACTGACAGATAAGCATAATATTCATGTCCATTCCCATTTAATCATTTATTCTTTCTTTAACTTGACTCGTGTCTCGGGACCACCGAAGTCTCGTTCCCCATTGTCCACCGCCATATTGGGTAAAACGTTCTCCCTTGCCTCATTGCCACGTGGAACTATTGGCGAGTTAATTCCTGGCTAATATTAACCCTTATAACCTTACCCTATATATAAATTTATTATGGGAGACCTTTGGATATAAATTAGCTTGTTTCAGATTGAATTCAATTTAGATATGGAGTAGTTTTCATTTAAATTGATTTATTTGATTCATTATAGCTTAGTAATATTTAACTTCCATTGATAGTTTACCACATTGGTGCCCAGACCCGGGATTTAGCTACCAGTAGGGGATTTTCTTAGGCAATGAGCAAGGGATTAGCCCAGGGATGCAGGAGCAAGGACCCCGGAGGGGTGGGGCTTGGCTATCTTCCTGTACCTCCGGCGCCGGTACCTCAGCGAATAGCCATAGTAGGGCATTCATATGCCACTAGGCTAAGGGCAGCCGACGGAGGAACTGAGTCGTATCAGGCGTCAGAGGGGGATAGGACATTCAAGCTGTCCTACTTCGGGGTACCGGGAGCAACCGTTGACACCCTGTGAGCCTCCCCACAGTGAGGGCAGGTGGTTCAGTATAGGCCGCATATGATCTTTTTGTTTTTGGGCGGCAATGATATACGCCCCGGTACAGTACCCCGCGAGTTAGCTGATGCTATCAAAGAGGTGGCGCTGGATCTGGAGCATGAGTCCGTGGGGAGCTGTAGGATTGTGGCAATTGAGAGCCGGACGAGAGTCCGAGGGTTGTCAGCGGCGGAGTACCAAGCCATTAAAAACTCTGTTAACCGCGCCCTGAGGTGTCGGTTAGTAGAGACGAGGCACTGCTTTGTATCACTCACTCTCAGCATCCGGGACCTCGACCAGGATGGTGTCCACCTCGATTTAGACACCAATTAAGTCCTGTATGATAAAATTGTAGGGCTAACGAAGCGTTGACTAGAGAGGGATGCCGGGGTTGTATCGTTGCGCCTGCCTAAGTCCTGCATCCCACCCATCATCTTTCCCCAATAATGTTCTTTTCCGTTTCAGACTTCCTGTGACATATGACCTGACCTAACATTTTTTCTTGTTCAATATGATCCATTAGTAGGTATTGCTATTTAGTGTACTATTTTTTCTCCATAACATAGAAGTCCGCCGGTCGGCGTCTCTTAATTAGACTACTATTTTGCCGTTGTTTTTTATAATTTAACATTTAGATACATAGCCTATAGGCTCCCATGCAAAATAAATAAAGACAATAAAGAGACACCGTCTAGTGGGGTGTTGATCAAAGCCCCTAAAAATCAAAGGGCGGGACTTCGGGGAGTATTAAATAGGCTAATTGTGGACGTCAACACTTTCATCACTACTGCTGAACTAGAGGAATTGGAGGCTAGATTAGAAAACGTCCAAGCTACCCACGGTCGTATTACGGCTCTGAGTGAGGTGATTGTGGCTGACATGACAGAGGAGGAAGAGATAGTTACAGAGTGTGATAATCGCGCCCTCTATGACGAACCTGTCTTTAGAGCGAAGTACATATTACAGCGTGCGGTCGCAAATTAGAAGGGAGGCGATAATGAGGCCCATAGAAGGGCTGACCCAAAACATACTGTACACCTCCCAAAGCTCAATCTTCCTACATTTGGGGGCAAGTTGACTGAGTGGTTAGCTTTTTGGGACGTATTTCGGTCTACGGTTCATGAATCCTCTTTGGATAATGTCCGCAAGTTTCACTATCTGAAGGGACAAATGGAAGGAGAGGCCTTACATTTGATAGAGGGTTTTGCGGTAGTGGGTGGTAGTTATCTTGAGGCAGTACACTTATTAGAATCCACATACGGGGATAAAGAGCAGTTGAAGATGGCCCATGTCGTTGCCTTGTTAAGGCTCGCAGAACCACAGTATAAGGTTGAGGAGTTGACAAACTTCAGGGCAAATATGGAGTGCCATACTCGATCGCTATACACCCTAGGTTTTACCACGCAGGAAATGATAGTCGTTATCTTGCGTCAGAAGCTTCCTATGGCAATACTTGACAAGGTAAGATCATTTGAGCTGGGGGAGTTCAAAACTCAGTTCAGTAAGGAAATCAATAATCTACAATTGAACAAAGGGAGAATGTATGTGTCGGGAGGGAGTGAGGATGTGGAGAAGAGGGGAACAGTAAGCATGACAGTGGGGACTAAAGAAAAGAAAGAGGGTATGTATAAGAAACCTGCTCAGATTCTATGTAAGCTATGTAACAACAAACATAAATGGAGTTTCTGCGTAAAATACCCAACAAATGAGACAAAACTAGCACAGGCGAAAAGATTGAAGCTATGTGTAGGTTGTCTAAGTAAGGAACATGGTAAGCAGGGACAATGTACTGCTACATACTTAAGGCCCTGTCGCCACTGCAAAGGACACCAAACTGGATCATCACTTTGATAAGTTGTGTCCTATAGCAGATAAAGTCAAAGACGTCAAACCAGAGGGCACTACAACTGTGACACTAGGTAGCACGCAAGACACCACTATATTGCCCACAATACAGATTCCCATGGAAGGTAATGACAGTAACACAGTTTGTCGGGTACTTCTAGAATCTAGATCAAGGGTCTCAACGTTCCTTTATAAAGAGGTCCGTACTAGTGGGACTGAAGCACCGAATCGTAGGGGCTGAGACTCTTCGATTACAGGGTTTCACAGGGGTTACTGATAAGCAAGACTATGAGATAGCGGAGATTTCATATTTCTACCGTAAAAACCGGTACTTTATGACTTGTATCGTAGTAGACACCCTACCAGAATATGTATCTGTAGGTGTGAAGGAGGTGGAACACACATTACGTAGCAAGGGGGTTAACTTGTCAGATCCCATGGGAAATCAGAGTGAGGTGCATGTTCTACTTGGCGTGGATCATTATTATGAAGTAGTATACCCTGGATTTAAAAAGATGTGTGGTGTAATTTTAATCCCCACTAAATTTGGATATTGCATGAGCGGAAAGGTACATACTACACAGTCAAAGGTCCTGGTCGACACGGTCTCGATATATAGAGTCAATGTAACCGCGGCAGAGGAGTTGGGAAGGGAGGATTCCCAACCTAGTGACCCTAAGATGTCTGCCGAGTTCGACCTCGAATGACTGTGGAGATTGGATCACATAGGCATTAATCCTATGGAGACTGATTATGACTCGGAAGTTGCGCTACAAAGGTTTGACGAGTCTGTGTGCTACTGTGCCTCAGACAAGCAATATAAAGTTAGTTTACCCTGGAAGAACAGTGAGATAAGCCTGCCTACCAACTATGGTTTGGCATTAGGTCGCTTGCGCGCATTACAGCGTAAATTGTCTAACGAACCGAGCACGCGCCAGGCATATGACGATGTATTTCGGAGTTATGAAGATAGGGGCTTTATTGAGAGAGTCGATGTCGAGGAACCGTTTAAGAAGGGTAGGGTTCACTATCTGGCCCATCATGGGGTAAAGAAAGACAGCGTCACCACACCAATACGGGTGGTGTATGACTGTTCTGCCCACCAAGGTCAACAACCCAGTCTAAATGACTGCCTGTTGACAGTCGGACCTGTCCCAACATCTATTGCGGTTTAGGCTGGGGAAGTACGCCTATACCAGTGACATCGAGAAAGCATTCTTGATGGTCAAGCTAAAGGAGGAAGATAGAGATGTTACCCGCTTTCTTTGGTTCAGCGACATTAGTGACTCTGAAAGTCCAATCATAATATACCGTTTTCGGGTTGTACTCTTTGGGGCCACGTGCTCACAGTTTTTGTTAAATGCCACAATCAGAAAACATCTAGCTGACACTTATGAGGACACAAGTAAACTATCTCGCGGATTATATATTGACGATTTGCAGGGTTCTAGCGATAGTCAGGATGATTTGTTATATACATACTGGCAAGCACGCAGATTGTTTGCGGATGCACATCTATTTCTCCGCGAGTGGGTTACTAATAGTGAAGATCTTCAGAGTTTGATACAGGTGGACGGTACGGCCTCTCTTAACCAGGAAAAGTCCAGATATTTGGGGATGATCTGGCATAAACATGACATACTAACTTTTCCAACAAGGTCTTTTGCTCAGCAGACAGGAGCGCACACCAAAAGAAGTCTGTTGAGCAAAGTTGCGCAATTTTTTTATCCTTTGGGTCTAGCATTACCCGTTACCATAAGAGCTAGGATTCTAATGCAGGAAGTTTGGAGACGTAAAATAGGATGGGATGACAGTTTGCCCGAGGACCTGAATGACCAAGGGACATTGTTGTTGAATGAATATGCCATCCTATGTACTAAACCTATACCTCGTAAAGTGGCGGCGTTCGGTGACGTTACGTTACACACGTTTTGCGAAGCTAGCGCCACGGCATACGGGGTAGCCATATATGTCGTTACTTCATTTGGGGCACATTTAGTTACAGCCCGGGCCAAGGTAGCCCCGGTTAAAAAGGTAACTATCCCTAAAATGGAATTGACTGCCATGCTGCTATTAGCACGTCTGGTGCAACATGTACGCGCAGCATACGAGAGCGAATTAAATATTGAAATCGTTCACGTTTGGTGCGATAGTCAGGTCGCGCTCAACTGGATACATAGCAAGAAGTCTCTGCCAGTTTATGTGTGGAATAGGGTAGATGAGATTAGAGCCCTTTTGCCAGATGTTGCTTATCATTATGTAAATACAAAAGAAAACCCTAGTGATCTCATAACTAGGGGTATAACGGCTAGCCAGTTAATGAAGTCCGATTCGTGGTGGCATGGTCCAAAGTGGCTGCTCCATGAAAGTGAATGGACGATATGGCATGCTGTTGGTGAGGGACTTCTGCCACTGGAAACAGTGGCAGTTACAGCCCAACCAAAAGAGCCACCGGGTCCTATCATAGAGTGGGCAAGATTCGGTGACTATAATAAACTAGTCAGAGTTGTAGCTTGGGTATTGCGATATGTATCCAATCTCAAGCTTAAAGTAACGGGCCAACTCTGCAACAGGGGTCACAACATTGATGCTCGTGAATTTAAAGCAGCTGAAGTAACTTTGATCAAATGGGTTCAAGTAGAAACCTTTTCCAATGAATTAGAATCCTTGACAAGCTCGAATAAGACATTAATGCCGAATATAGTGCGTCAACTAAGGTTGCACCTAGACAATGGCCTCATCAGGTGTGAGGGTCGCCTGAATTGGTCGGGTGTACCAGACGGCACAAACCGCCCTATACTTATGCCAACAAGACATCATGTTACTGATATATTGATCATACGTGCACATAGGGAAGTAAAACACTACGGGGTATGTCATATTATATCAAATTTACGTCTCACATGGTGGATACCCAGAGTTCGACAAGTAGCTCCACGCGTAGTAAGAAAGTGTGTAATATGCCAGTGACTAAAGGGTAAACCATATGCAACTGGACCAGCTCCACCTCTACCTGAATGCCGTGTAAAGCACGTAGAACCTTTCCAAGCGATTACACAGGGGCATTGAAGACGAGGGAGCATGAGAAGGTTTATATATTATTGTTTACCTGTGCAACATCTCGAGCGGTACACCTAGAACTATGTGATAATATGTCTAGCGAAGAATTTATGCTGGCGTTCAGACGGTTTTGTGCCCGTCGTTCATTCCCTCAACTCATTCTTAGCGACAATGCTCCCACTTATGTCCAAGCATCAAAATATCTAAAGGATATGAGTAGTGATCCTACTATCATCACTTTTTTGGGAGAGAAGAAGTGCGAAAAGGAGGTTCATTCCAGTTAAGGCACCTTGGTTTGGTGGAATGTGGGAACGGTGTGTCGGCATAGTAAAATCAGGACTCAGAGCGGTTGTAGGACGTGCTCTATTAAAGAAGAGTGAGTTGACGACAGTTCTCACAGAGATAGAGGCAGTCGTGAATGATCGCTTGCTTACATATGTGTACACCGACCTGCATGAACCACTACCATTAACGCCTGCTCACTTGCTATATGGGAAACCATTGACTGTGTTTCCATCTGATTTCCAATCCATAGTAGAGTTAGAGGATCCCTCGTTGTACTCTGAGGTAGCGGTGTCTAAGAGATACCAGTATATATCCAGGATAATCGAGGATTTTTGGAAACGGAGGATTAGTGAATATCTGCTAGCATTGAGGGAAAGGAGTGTTATTCCCTCTGGTAGACCAACGGCACCTACAGTTGGTGAAGTTGTTTTAATTAAAGAAGATAGTCCTCGTTTATACTGGAAATTGGGCCGCGTGTTGGAGGTATACAAGGGGGCAGACTCTGTAGAGCGGTTGGCGCTATTGAAGACAGCCACTGGAACTACTGTTCGTCCTATCGCACATTTGTACGCTTTGGAGCTCGATTCCGCATTGCAATCTGATGCTCCACCTGTTATTGCTGGGTCCGAGAATTCTCAAAGGAACGACTCACCTCTTACTGATGGTGATCATTCTCGGACCGGGACGCGTCCCAGACGCGCTGCTGCTGGCGCCGTCGACTTGTGGCATCAGAAGATAGCCTCTGGGCAACTTTAGGTTTAAGGATCGTGGAAGAAATCTAAGAGGTTTGTTAAACAGGAACGTTTTTTACGAAAGCCGTGTTGAGTATCTTTAAGTATGTTATTTTCCTCTAAGTGATTTACGAGTCTGTCTCTTATGAGTAATTCTAGCATTTTACATACAACTGAGGTTAAGCTAATTGGACGATAGTTACCGGGTAGGGATTTCCTGCCTTTTTTTAATATCGGGGTTACGTTGGCTAGCTTCCACTGATCAGGCATAGTTCCAGACTGCAAGGATTTATTGAATAGCAATGTCAGTGGTTTGGAGAGCTCATCCTTAGCTTCCTTTAGAACTCTAGGTGAGATTGTATCGGGTCCAGGTGTTTTATTTACCTTGAGTTTATCTAAAAAATTCAATACTTTTCTCTCTGTAACAGTGATTTTGCTTAGAACATCTGAATTATCAATCTGAATCGGCGATGGTGTAGGGATATCACTGAGGTCTTCTGTTGTAAAAATTGATGCAAAGAAGGTATTGAGGGCATTACTCATTTGTACTTCGTCTTTGGTGTATTCTCCATTTTCATTGACTAACGGACCAACAGTTAAAGTAACTACTTTTTTCTTTCTGATATAACTATAGAATTCTTTCGGGTTTGTTTTACTTTGATTCGCAACATGTAACTCCAGGGTCTTTTAACTTTCATTAATTAACTTTTTGGCTTTGCGTCGTAGCTCTACAAATTTCACCCGTTCTTCGTCATTTGGTGAGGATTTTAATCTATCATTAGCAAACTTTTTAGCAAAGCAGACAGTTTGAAATATTTTTATTCCACCATATGGGCTTATTATTATTATGACCTGTACGCCGTATTTTTTATGGTATGCAGTCATGCACTGCTTTTAGGTAAGTGGTTTCGAATACTTTCCAAGATGTATTTATGTCGTTATTGTTAATTAAAAAGCTCCAGTCAGTTTCTTTAAACATTGCTCTAAGTTTAGGAAAGTTTGCTTTATTGAAATTAGGGACTTTCTCGATGCTGCTATTTGGTTCGTTATCAGTAAAATTTAAGCTGAAAGTTATCGTACGATGGTCACTGTTACTAAATTCATCACTGATATTCAAATTCTCTATCAATTCTTCTTTTGTTGAAAGTACAAGGTCAAGGACGTTATTTCCACGTGTTGGAGATCTAATAAATTGATATAGCGAGTTTTCTTGCAAGTTTGCGTACAGGTCTTGTGCAGAGTGTGAAGTAATACTATTATCGTAAATACGATAGGCTATGACTCTTTTGTGATCTCGTGTGTCTCTGTGATGTCACGATCGCTCCTACAGCACGACGTAGGACGAGTAGATCGTATATTATAAGATTGTAAATAAGTTAAGTTATAAAAGGCCTAATATGCTATTAAGCAATATTGGCATGGTCTTATGTAGTATATATGAATTTATCGTATATATTAATATAATTTATCGTATAGAGCAACCTAGATGCGGTACGATAATTTGGGCTCCTGGCATTTTTCCAAGGCAGCAAGGTGTGCCTTCGAGGAAGGGCAGAGCCTTCACGAACACAAACCAGTTAACATCTAATTTTCCGCTCTCAGTTTATCGTGCTTTTGTGCCTCTAATCACAATGCACATACAGCAATACACATAGCTACACCATCACGACGCTCTCATCGACGCCATGACTGACTGACAGATAAGCATAATATTCATGTCCATTCCCATGTAATCATTTATTCTTTCTTTAACTTGACTCGTGTCTCGGGACCGAAGTCTCGTTCCCCATTGTCCACTGCCATATTGGGTAAAACGTTCTCCCTTGCCTCATTGCCACGTGGAACTATTGGTGAGTTAATTCCTGACTAATATTAACCCTTATAACCTTACCCTATATATAAATTTATTATATGAGACCTTTGGATATCAATTAGCTTGTTTCAGATTGAATTCAATTTAGATATGGAGTAGTTTTCATTTAGATTGATTTATTTGATTCATTATAGCTTAGTAATATTTAACTTCCATTGATAGTTTACCACAACTATCTCCCCACTTGGTCACAGGTAAATTGAAGTCGCCAAAAAACATGGTATCTTGTGATGGAGATGAACTGCTTGAGGAATATATGTAGAGTGACGCATAGAGACAGATTGAAGAAGGTACGTAGGGGAGTGGGACAGCAGGAACCGTGATAACGCAGCCGTTAGGAGAGGGGGTCGGGCGCCAGTTGGACTAGATAATAGTCCGCCAGGCCCGGGGAGCTGGTGTACTGTATATGAAGGGTGATGCCTGGATGTGAGGTGGGCCAGCATTGTGGTGTGCTCCGCTGCGTGTCTGCCTGCTGAGACCGGAACCTGTAAGGAAAGTCTGGGGTCGGGGGAGTGCTGGAGGCCCTTAGTGGTCCTTGGTCTCTGGGTCTTCTGCTGGGTGACCTAGATGTGTGTGAATTTGTATATATATTTTTTGTTTTATGTTGTGTTGTGTTGTCTATTTCGGGTTCCGTCTTGAGTCGGCCACCACCAGCTATGGGGTATGTGCCTGAGTATAAACATACAAACATACATAAAGCCAGAATTGAATTAACTTCTGAACAGTCGATACGATCAATATAAAAAGGAAAACATCACATGCATATGTAAAGTGTAATTTATTTAAAGTCTGTGTTAACTTTGCATCTATTATTCCTGTTAAATAACGAAGTCAGTAATTGATGATCTCCCATGGTAACTCGGTAATTGTAATTATAGTTTAGCCGAATATCGAAGCAAAGAGCCAATCCTTGAATCAGTGTATTTACATGATAATCGTGAAACTGGACACTTGGTTGAATTCATGTGGTTGTTTCAATCTAGTAAGGCCAGTGTACCGCTAATGAAGAGTGATCATAGCATAATATTATATCGCTGATTAGGTATTTCTTTAAACTACGATTGCGTGAGTGAAGTGCATTGTGCATGCGTGTATACAGTATTATAGGCTTATATATGGTATGAGTTTACTTGTCGGTATTGTTGTGAATTATGTATATTATGTCCATTTCTGTGTATTCCTGTTTGGTGTAGACAATTGGAAATCTCTTAACTGTTGATATATAGTAACTACAAATATACATATACTTACATGTATACATGACACGTATCCATCTAAATATACATATACAGTATACCTCTTCCTTTAGAATTCTTTCCCATAATTGTTTGACCCACTCAGATAAGCCTTTAGCTGCCGACGCTCTTTAACCCTTGTCTATCGGGGTACGACTTAAGGCGGTCAAGAGAACCAAGGACTAAATGGCGGGGCCTGACTTAAGTCCAATGCGATGTTGAGCACATAATTGGCTCTGAGAGAGAGTCCAAGCGGTGGGAGGAGCGCGGGTGGGCTCTGACCGTTCGGCACAGCTCCCGTACCACGACTGGTCCCTCCTCCACATCCACTGCCTCCCTAGACAGGGAAATATGTAAGGAAATTACAATATTTTAGGGTTTTTGTACTCGCGTTGCAACATCGTTGCAAGACAACCCGTGGTCGTGCAAGGATGGTTCAGGTGTCATTGGAAAGCTCAATTATCGCCCTTTCACGGATACATAATTGTATTACGCTCTGGCTCTTGTTTATGCATGAAAAAGAGCATGGAATGAAGCTCGTTTAGGGTAAATCTGCCCGCTTGGCAGGTAGTAGATGTTACAAACGGCCCCGTCCGACAGGTGTTAAAGAATGTTCACTACCTTGTGAATATTATATTGTCCATTAACCTGATAACTTTCCTCGAACTGCCCTGAGTGTAACCCGAGAAGTCCCCCCCCCCCCCCCCCAACCCTTTTGACCCTTTTTCTCCCACCCCCTGACTCTGCCTCCTCATTGTATCTTGCCACGGCTCACACGCACCTGTGAGGTTGGTACCACCCCTCCCCCTTTTAATTGGTGACCCAAGCTACCTGCTAAGCTCCTGTTAATGAAAAGGTCCATTTTGGCCTATTGTACACTAGAGTTCCTTTGTCTACTCCAATGCAGTCCTGGGCTTTTGTCTTTTAGATATATTATATTAGGCAATAACAAATTTGGTAATTATTTATATATTGCTGCCTGTATAACGTCACAGGCCACCCAAGTGGCAGGGAATGAATGAAAGGATTGAGGAAAATGAGGTGAAAGAAGCAGTGAAACAAATGAGAGCGGGAAAAGCAGAAGGTTTGGATGGTATTGCTGTGGAGTGTATAAAGAAGGGTGGAGATGTGATAATAGATTGGTTGGTGAGACTTTTCAATGTGTGCTTTGTTGTGTCAATGGTACCAATAGACTGGAAGAGTGCATGTATTGTGCCGTTGTACAAGGGGAAGGGAGATCGGCAGGAGTGTTCAAGTTATAGAGGTATTAGTTTATTGTCAGTGGTTGGAAAGCTGTATGGCAGGGTGTTGATAGAGAGGATAATAAGTGTACGGAAGTTGCAATATGAGAAGAACAGTGCGGTTTTAGGAGGGGAAGAGGGTGCGTGGATCAGATGTTTGCAGTAAGACAGTTATGCGAGAAGTATTTAGAGAAGCATAAGGAGATATTTTGGGCTTTTATGGACTTGGAAAAAGCGTATGATCGTGTGGACCGTGAAGCAATGTGGAAGGTGTTAAGGATTTATGAAATAGGAGGAAATTTGTTAGAAGCAGTTAAGAGTTTTTATGAAGGGAGCAGAGCATGTGTGAGAGTAGGAAATGGTGAGTTGAGTGAATGGTTTGAGGTAAAGGTAGGTTTGCGACAGGGTTGTGTAATGTCACCATGGCTGTTTAATATGTTTATGGATGGTGTGGTGAGGGAGGTGAAAAGGAGAACTATGGGAAGAGGATTGGGTTTAGTAGGAAAGAATGGTAGAGATTGGGAGTTGAATCAGTTGCTGTTCGCTGATGACACAGCATTGGTGGCGGATTCTGATGAGAAACTGCACCGGGTAGTCAAAGAGTTTGGTGTGGTTTGTGGAAGGAGGAAACTGAAGGTGAACGTCAATAAAAGTAAAGTAATGGTGTGTAATAGGGGAGAGCATAGGGTGAATCTAGATGTGAGGCTGGATGGGGAAATATTGGAACAAGTAGAGTGTTTTAAATATCTAGGAGGAACGATAAGCAGGAGTGGAGGTATGGAAGTGGAGGTAAAACAGAGAGTGTGTGAAGGAAGGAAGGTTTTCGGAGCAATGGGAAGTATGTGGAAGACGAGAAATCTCGGAGTGAAAGTAAAAAGTGCACTGTATCAAGGAATTGTTGTGCCAACAGTGATGTATGGGGCTGAGACATGGGCTCTGAAGAAAAAGGAGAAAAGAGGGCTGGATGTGATGGAGATGAGCTGCTTGAGGAGTATGTGTGGAGTTACTCGTAGAGACAGATTGAGGAATGAAGAGATATGTAGGAGAGTGGGGCAGCAGGAACATTTGTCAGCCAGAGTGGACAGAAGGGTGCTGAGCTGGTATGGTCATGTTGAACGAATGGGAGATGAAAGGCTTACAAAGAGAATATGTGAGTCAGGTACAAGGGGAGATAGAAGGGCAGGAAGACCCCCATTGAGATGGAGAGACTGTGTAAGAAAGGCTTTGGATGATAGAGGAATGACTATAGATCAGGCAGGGGAAGTGGTGGTGGACAGGAGTGAATGGAGAATGCTTGTGAATAGTTGAGTGAACACGTGGTCATTTGGAGTAAGGGGTCGGGCGCAAGTTCGACTAGATAATAGTCCATCAGGCGCCTGGCCCGGGGGGACGATTAATATGAAGGGTGTGCCTGGAAGTGTGGTGGGAGGGCTTGTGGCTTTGGCTCCGCTGCATGTCAGCCTGCCGAGATCGGAACCTCTCCGGGTGGTCAGGGGCAGGGGGAGTGCTGGAGCGACCTTGGTAACCCTGGTCTCTGGGTCTTCTCCTGGGTGACCTGGATGTGTGTGAGTTTGTGTTTTTTATCTGTGTTTATTTTTTGTTTTATGTTGTTTTTGTATTTTCCCTGTTCTTGCTCTGTCTTGAGTCGGCTACCCCCAAAATGGGGATTGGGCCTGAGCATATAGATAGATAGATAGACAGATAACGTCAATAGTATCAATTAGGAGGACTATTGAAGTCACTTCCCTATGTATTTAGAGTCTAAATCAATCAATCTTGTGGATTGTATAATTATAGTGATCTATGTTCTTCTCTTTATCTATGCGTTACTCCTGCTGAAACGTCCACAGCTAAGTTTATAGCCTATGCTTATTAATAGCGGCATAACAGTTTCTTTAGCTCGAGTCAAATTGTTGCAACTACAAATGAGTTTCACAGACTTTTGCAGGATAGGTCTTAGTTTGTATAATACCATTTATGAATATATTGCTTATAGCTAAATAATCTATCTGATTTTTTTTATTACCATTTGAACTTTTCCTGGTCCATAAATGTCTGGGATGATGTCTGAACCATGGTTTCGCAATAATTTGTCAATTTCTTTTGCCCCATTAAAGCCATCTATTACCTATTTTGTTTCGGTTACCCATTCCAAATAGTCCAACTACATCGCCTTCTCTTTCTCGCCCAATCATTCATATCACCCATTATTATAATAATCTTTTGTGAGTTGCACTGGCGCTTGGCATTATCCAACTGTTCGGTTTGTAGAAGTTGTCTACTTCATCGCCTGAAGATGCAGTTGTCGATGCATAAACCGGAATTACATTTATATTGAATGATTGTCCTTTTAGTTTAATCATTATCATTCAATCTGACACTGGTTAAAAACCTATAACTGACCGAGCAATATGTTTGTCTATGAGGATTTCCGTGCCATATTTGTGATTGTTGCTTCCTGAATTATATAATACAGTCTCCTCTTCTGTGCAGCTGCCTGGTCCTGTCCAGCTTATTTCACTTACTCCTACTATATTTAATTTTACTCTCATAATTTTGTATTTTAATCAGTTGAGCTTCCCTCTTTGTTAAATCGTACACACATTCCATGTTGCAATCTTATAAGGTACTCTACTTCATAATAACTCTTGTGCAGTTGCTTGATAACGGTCTTCTCCCTCCTGTAGGCCTACTCCAAATTCGAGACCGTATGAGGTAACGTGTTTACAATTTCGGCTTTAACATTTACATTGTTTCCTTGGACCCATTTTTGGTGTACTTTCATGAATATTGTTGGATTACACATAACAGTCTCCATATCCCATCTATGGTGGCTGGCTGAATGCCCATCATGGGACCCTTTGTCAGGTCTTCTTCTTCGTCTTGTTGGTTGGCCACTCACCCTCCTCATCTGATAACTCATTTTGGGTTGCTGGTTGAGTTGCTGACTATCTGATGTGACTTTTCCTTAGGGGATTACTCCCACAGACTTATTCCACCCGAGAATAACCCACAAGTCTGGTGGGGGTGGGGCAGGGGCTGGTATGACTGCAGGGCATTTCCTCACGCCAATGATCCTGTGAATCATAACTCTGGGACCCCTGCTTCTCCGAGACCCTCTACAGGTTCAGCCTGGAGCCGCAAGGCCTACAGTTACTAAGATGGCTACAAGGAGGCACTGTAGGAATCTTGGGAGTGGAGAGGTTACAGGCTTCACATCACACTACCCTGTGTATTCTGCTCTTATTGCAGAGACACATTACATCCGAGGGTAATTACAGTGTACATATACAAATATACCATTTAAAGATATATTGGTAGTAATGAAACAATATAAGCAAAGGATAGAGAGGTATATCAATTATTCAATGGTAAATTACTATTAATTTCCCCACCTAACTACTTTTTTATTTATTTATTTTTGTTTCTTCTATATTCCAACTACTCCCTCTCGGGCATAGGCTGAGAGCCTGTACATTCAACCGTACATACAACGGTGAAGCTTGTGAGGTCTCGTTCCAGTTTAGGGAGTGAGACATGTGAAGCACTCTGAGATACAACCAGCCCCCGCTATCTTGCCTTTGCAGGATGCACGGGGCCCAGTTGCCCACCCATGACTCGAAGCAGCCCCAT
Source organism: Paralithodes platypus (assembly GCA_032716605.1). NCBI lineage: Eukaryota > Metazoa > Arthropoda > Malacostraca > Decapoda > Lithodidae > Paralithodes > Paralithodes platypus. Next base: position 32,214,702 of record CM064507.1, on the reverse strand, counting down.
CTCTGAAGCTGCCTCGCCCTAGTGCTTCACTGTCTCACCTCCTAGACTCCGACTCTCACTCTCAGAAAGACACCTATTGAGCAATGAACTCACTAGGCATTGCCCCCTGTAGCATATTTTGAATAAGGGAATATTCATACAGTGCTATTTATATAATCAGGGAACAATAAGGGTATTTGTTTGGCATTTCGGTGGGCTTTGTGATAATGCACTGATACTAGGTACAGCACAAACTCCATCCCACTAATATTTTCCCATTGATACATAGGGATTCGAACCCGAAACCATTGGATTACCAGTCCAGTGGCATGACCACTCCCCCTCACCTCCCCTATGACTACTACTACCGACCATGATTTTACCCCCTGAGTTACAGAACGTGATTTGTGTGGTTTGTAGCATATTTATAAACAATATCTTTGCCCCAGAGAAACTTTGAAAAATTCAGTTTAGTTAACCCTAAACTCTTTCATTTTCTATAGCTGGTGCTTCAAAGAAAACACATTTTAGACTACTAACTTAAATCAAATTTCCAAATGCCACATCATAAAAATACAAAAATATAACTGGCAGTTAGTAATCCTCAGGGGGTTTGCCTATTTTGTTCCTTTGATTTTATAGGAGATAAATTGATATGCTCCTATCTTCACTACTATGCCCCAACCAAATTTAGTAATAAATTACACTGTCAATGTTGAAAGCAATCAGAATGAATTTACCGTATTATACAAGTGAGGAACCGCATGACTGATAATGAAAGATTATCATTTCATCAGGCTAATGAAACGTTGTCAGTAAAATCCTTATATAGCATTAACAATTCAAACTACTGATATGCAACTCTTGATATAAAGTGTCAAAAGTCAGCTGTTACGGAATGAAATTTCTCGGCCAGTTATCATAAAAAAAAGCATGGTTCGCTCACCATGCCTGCATCGCGTTATGGCATTTTAAATGTTGAATCATTCACTACCCTGCTAATGGTTTGGTACCAAATCCCTTGTCAAGATCTTAATATATAGGCTATGCCTTGTATTGGTCTTGCTTGCTTCCAACAAATTAACTGAAACAATGTTACAACAAAGTCAAACTATTTATCAAGATTTTGTTTGGTGGTTGAGTATGTAATTTTTTCACAATAAAATATGAACGTAGAAGGTAGGTCATACGTATATTTCATGCGGTGATAAATAAAATGTAACTCTTACAAGGTTGCACAATGGCCAATGCATTTCCACATCAACCCCCTCCTTTCCGAGTAAATGGCCAATAATATTTCTCACAAAGTTTAGTTCCTCGTGATTTATCTCAATCCTCATTACGATTTCCTTCCTTTTCCTTTGGTGTCCAAATACTATTAATTCATATTTTTTCGCCAACCAACTTTACTTCTATACTCAATTAATGAAATCAACAAATACATGTGGCACTCCAAGGACTCGAACCTAGGTTACTCACACCGAAATTCCGGGCATTTATGCATTAAACCATCAAGACAGATAAAGAATTATGCACAAGCCTACAATTTATTATGCAGTTTCGAATCCTGCATATTAATCTGAGCGGTGACCGGTCACTTCAACCAGTAGACCATTTCAACCAGTAGCTCTCAACCAGTACCAGATCAACCAATACGGTTAGGTTAGGTTTGGTTAGTACTATATTTTGGCACTGGTTTGGTTGATCTGGGTTAATTTGGCACTGGTTGAGAGCTACTGGTTGAAATGGTCTACTGGTTGAAGTGACATGGAGCATGTAGCCTACAATTATATACATACATTCCAACTGTGCTATGGTAGCCTAATGTATAGACGAAAAGAAGGAGTAAGTAATGGGGCACTTAACCCTCGGGAAGGCCTCGCTATATTGTAAATTGCTTCTGAACCCATATAATACCGGTGACATAATTTTTATTACATTCTGGCAATGATTAGATGATTATATTTGGGCTTAAGAAGGACATCTACCCATTAAATGGCTACACACTATCTTAGTTAATAATTTTAGCTACCATATAACCTTCCTAAGCTTCATAAAATCGCTTAAATGTAGCTGAAATAAAATTAAAAAGACGTCGATATATTATTGTTTTCAGTGTCTCGAAGCGATTCCCTTTTTCAATTCCGTTCCAATTTTCTGTTCACTAGCTCTAACTCACTTTGAACTGTTTATTCCTTACTTAGTATATCAACAAAACGTTTGTATTATTTCTGTATAAACACCCATTTATTAATTTGCTTCAACCATCTCTTGCAGTATTTCACTTCTATTAACCTGAAACTCGTCGTGAACTGCTTTCATCTAATCAGCCTCGTTTCTATTCTATCTATCTATCTATTTATTCAGGACCATTCCCCATTTTTCCTATTTTTCCTTTTTTTATTGTACTGAGGTGACCGACTCGAGACAGAGCCCGAATAGGAAAAACAAAAACAAAAACACAAACAGCCTCGTTTCTAGCGTCTTCTATCACCTCTTGACTTTAAACCTCTTCGGTCCATTCCTTCTCTAATTCCGTCACTCGAATTTTCATTACTTCAAGAGCGGTTGATTTATCAAACCACGAAATGTCTACTCCATCATGGTCTGCCTCTTTTCCTCCGCCAATATGGCTATTTCCTTCAACCAGCAATGACTTCAAATTCCCTTCAAACTTGCAGTGTGGCACAAAGTACATAATACAAAAGCATACCTTCATAATCCAGCCAAATTAAGAAGGGTAAAGCTTTATATTAGTTCCAGTAAATGTTTTCGTTATTTTCCTTTGGGAACTGCTTTTTGTCTTAGTCTTACCTTATTCAGGAATCCATAGTGATGCACGGACAGCGGGGGTCTGGGGGTGGTAGCCCCCAGGTTTGGTTAAGTTGTCAGGTTAGGCTAAAGGGGGATACTTTGTTTTTCTGGACCCCCTTCTCCCTCATGCTTATCCCCATTGTTTTTTAGATTTTAAGACGTTAGGCCCATTAGTTTGGTGATTTTAAGACCATTCACCCCATTTCTTTGTCAATATTAAGACCTTTCATGGCATTTAGGTGTTGATTTTTTCCTGGTGATCGAAAGCGAGCCTGTAATTTTAAGAGGGGGACATTTTGCTACCGAAAAATGTACACATTTATTTTGAAGGGGGCCCTGGGTGTGTTTTTAAAGATTGATGCAGGCCTAGCGAGGAAAATAAGAAAAATAAATATGTAAATAAAAAATAGACCAACAAAATAAGTCCTACCCCCCTTTAATGCTTCCAGTGACAATGCGAGTGTCGAGACACTCACAGACGTAAACAAACCCCCACCCGCCTCGACGACAATATAGTCATTAACCTAACTTGACAATCTAACTCAAGTTGTACTCCTACGAATTATATAGAAGACGTCAAATTACTAAAAAGTTCTGCGGAAGAACGAAAAACACACCCAAATCGTGCATCTTAGGAAAATGGATTAACAGAAAACGGGGGCGGCGCTAGGATAGACTCATCTGGAGAGCTTCTACCTCTGGACATAGGCTTATAGCCTATATATTCAACCGCTCAACATGGTGAAGCCAGGAGGTCAGTGAATGAGACAGTCAGATAGTTTTAGTGCTTCAACCGGCTAGGTCGTGGCCTTACCATTGTAGATCACGATGCCTGGCCCGTCCCTCATGGCCCTGAGGCAACATCTGACTTCTCAGATCTGCTTCGCCATTATATTCACGGTATCAAACCATCTCTTTTCCAAACGCCACCGGTGTACAGTCGGTCGGGCCGCGGCATGGTTGGGCCGCAGTATAATTGGGCCGCGGCGTACTTGTTATTTGCCCTCCTGCTGGCAATATACTGTATAGATGATGACAATAAGTCATGAGGGGGGGGGGGGGGGTTTGAGGGGGCTAAGGCCCCCTCAACCCATTATTGTATCACACGGCAGTCAAAATAAACGAGAACATGGTTGATACGCCCGAATTCTATATGGGTGGCGTCCCGACAGTCAGGCGGCCCAATTGGGATGCGGCCCAACCGACATGGGACTAACGCCACCTATTGAGCCAAACGCCACCTATTGACCTCTTAACTCACTAGGCACTGCCCCATTAGCATATTTTGAATATGGGAATATTCATACAATGCTAATTTATTGAAGACAGCGAGGGTATTTTATATGGCGTGTCAGTGGGCTTTGTTGTAATGCACTGATGCCAAGTACAGCACAAATTTCATCCCAATAATATCTTCACATTGATACATTGGGATTCGAACAAGGGACCTTAGGATTGCCAGTCCAGTGGCAAGACCACTACACCACACCTCTCCACACATATATATTAAATATTATGAAGACATAGAACCATTACAGGAATTCGATTTAATTAAATAACTTATTTGCCAACACCTTCTTCCGACACAGAATGATCCACAGGTACACATGGAAACGGATGTTGACGATGAAGGATAAGACAGTGGTGGAACGAAAGTCATTGATTGATTATGTATGTGTGGATGAACGAATGAAGAAATCTGTGATGGATGCTAGGGTGTATAGGGGTATTGGAGGGGGTCTGTCTGATCATTATGTAGTGGTAGCTAAGGTTAGGATACAAAAGAAGTGGGTGAGGAGAGCGGGAGGGAGGCGAGAGGAGGGTGGAATGGTGAGGAGGGTGGAGAGGTTGCAGGAGGAGGAAATCAGGGAGGAGTACAGGAGAGCAGTGGAAAGACGACTAGGTGGGTTCGACCTGGAAGTTATGGAGGAAGTGGAGGAGATGAGCAAGGTGTTTAAGGATGAGATCTGTGCAGCATGTGAGGAGGTGTGTGGAGTGAGGAGAAGAGGGAGGGGAGTGAAAGGTACAGCATGGTGGACAGAAGAGGTACGAATAGCTGTGGAAGAAAAGAAGAAAGCATATAGAGAGTGGTTGGGTAGCAGAGGGAATGAAGATTCCGAGAGACAGAAACGAGCGAGGTACGTGGAGAGTAAGAGGGTGGTGAAGAGAGTAGTGAAGGAAAGTAAGAGAAGAGTAGATGAGGAATTTGGAAGGAATCTGAGTGTAAAATGGAGGGAGAGTAAGAAACTGTTCTGGAAAGAAGTCAAGAAAGTTAGGGAAGGTAGCAAGGGAAACAGTAAGGGTGTGAAAGATAAGAATGGGAGAATGCTAGCCGAGAAGCAAGAGAGAGAGTCGAAAGATGGAGGGAGTACTTCAGTGAGTTGCTAAATGAAAGGAATGAAGAGCCAGCAAACATAGCTGGATATGGTATGGGAGGGAGAAGAAGAGAAGTAGTGGAGGAGGAGGTGGGGATCAGGAGGTCAGAAGTGTGGGAAGCCATGAAAAGAGTGAAGTTGGGGAAAGCACCAGGAACAGATGGAGTGTGTGGGGAAATGTTGAGGTATGGTGGTGAGATAGTGATAGAATGGGTATGGAAAATGTGCAAACTAGCATGGGAGAAGGGGAGTGCACCCGATGACTGGAAGACTGGCATAATAGTCCCCCTATATAAGGGCAAAGGGGAAAGAGGAGTGTGTGGTAACCACAGAGGAATATGTCTTCTAAGCGTAGTAGGGAAGGTATACAGTAGGGTAGTGATTGAGAGAGTGAGAGTGAGAACGGAGAAATGGATAGGCGACGAGCAGGGAGGTTTTAGGAAGGGAAGAGGATGTGTAGATCAGATTTTTACCCTGAATTGTGTTGTGGAGAAGTATCTGGAGAAGAAACAAAAGGTGTATGTTGCCTTTATGGACTTGGAGAAGGCCTATGACAGAGTGGATAGAGAAGGTTTGTGGAAAGTACTTAGAATATACGGAGTAGAGGGCAAGTTGCTGAAAGCAGTGAAGAGCATGTATGAGGGTGCAAAGGCGGCAGTACGTGTGGAGAGTGAGCAGAGCGAGTTCTTTGACCTGAATGTTGGTTTGAAACAGGGGTGTGTGATGTCCCCGTGGTTGTTTACTGTATATATGGATGGAGTTATGAAAGAAATACTATCAAGAGCAGTGGATGTTGGTGTATCGCTGAAAAGGGAGGGAATTGAGTGGAAGCTACCTATACTGCTGTTTGCGGATGATACAGTTCTGATGAGTGATAATGAATGGGAGTTGCAGGGTCTGGTAAATGAGTTTGGAACAGTGTGCGAAAAACGGAATTTGAAGGTAAATACGGGGAAGAGCAAGGTTATGGTCTTCGAAAGGGGTGAAGTCACAGAGTGTGAGGTGAAGCTGAACGGTCAGGCTATGGAGATCGTCAACTCTTTTAAGTATCTGGGCAGTGTGTTGAGTAAAGATGGGACTATGGATGAAGAGGTGCGGGAGAGGGTACAACAGGGGAAGAGGGTTGTAGGAACGCTAAAAGCAGTAACAAGAAATAGGGTGGTCAGTATGGAAGTGAAGAAGTCCTTGCATGACAGTGTGGTAATCCCGACACTGACTTACGGAAGCGAAGCATGGACGTTGGTTGAGAGACTCAGACCAAGAGTGAGAGCAGTGGAAATGAATTACTTAAGGAGTGCGTGCGGAGTTACATGGAGGGATAGACAGACTAATGAGGAAGTAAGAAGGAGGTGTGGTGTGGAGGTAGATGTGCTGGAAAGTGTGAAAAGGAACAACTTGAGATGGTTCGGCCATATGGAACGTATGGAAAGCGAGAGAATGACTAAGAGGGTGTATGAGAGCGAGGTGGAGGGACAGAGGGGGAGAGGTAGACCGAATATGAGGTGGAAGGATGGAGTGAGGAAGTACATGAACGAAGGTGGTGCTGGTTGGGGGGAGGGGCGTCGACTGACTGGGGACAGAGGTGCATGGGGGCGGTTCGTTCGTGGCCACCCCTTCGGGGATCACGGCGTCAGGCAATAGATAGATAGATAGAATTTGCGCTTCAGTAAGGTTTCAGGACTAATATAGCACAAGACAAAACATCGATCAGGAAAATAACGAATAGAGCTAATATAAAGATTTACCCTGAGCACTGTATGTCACAGTTAGGGAAGCACTACTTATCAAAAGCCTAAAAAAAAAAAAAAAAAAAAAAAAAAAAATGAAAACAGGAGACCCAATTCTGACGTCCACTCCTTTCTTCGTCACTCACGTGTGTGTGTGTGTGTGTGTGTGTATGTAGACAGCGAGATTGTGTGTGTGTGTGTGTGTGTGTGTGTGTATTTGTGTGTGTGTGTGTGTGTATTTGTGTGTGTGTGTGTGTGTGTGTGTGTGTGAGTGACAGTGACAGTGATGGAGAGGGAGAAATTCCATATGAGTGATCATGACCAATTACCCACATGACACACCAATTTAAATTTATTGGTTGCTATATTTTAATGACTTTTAGGCACTATGGTTGATTCACTGACGATATAACAAATGTGCGAATTTGCATATGACTGAATCCGCCTGAATTAATAGCAATGGCTGGTATGGCATTTGGATGTGTATGTATACTGTATTGTTTGAACAATAGTTATTATTGAGCTATTGTACTATAATTTGTATTCCTGGGAAGCAGGTTTCTGATATGTTTTGTATGTATTGAAAAGGTTTAATTATCAAATATGCGTAAGCAGAATGGTATAAATTCCCTGCATACCGGACCAAAGTTACTCAGACTATCTGTCAGTCGGTCTGTCTGTCTTACCTTATTTAGGAAGCCCTACTGATGCACGGTTAGTGGGGATCTGAGGGTAGAAGCTCTCAGGTTAGGTTAGGTTGTCAAGATAAGTTAAGGGGACTACACCCCCCCCCCCCCCCAGTCCAAAATTTCATGATGTTGTTTTATTGTCTAAAATTCTTCTTTCAACATAGGAGGGCATAAACAACCATATGACATCACCCCCCCCCTCCCCCAGACATATACAACCAAAATATAATGATTTTTTTTTTTGGGGGGGGGGGGGGATCTAAAATGCTTCTTTCAACAATGGAGAATAACATAAGAGGGCATAAACACCTATATGACATCAATGCCCCCCCCAAAAAAAAAAAAAAAAACACTGACATACACCTATGATACGTATTATAGGAGGTTACATATAGAAAAATCCTAGTTTACCCTAAATTACTGGCTAGTTTACGCTTTCTTCTAATACCTAAATCATAAAACTTAGTTTTTATGAGTAACTTAGCCATTTTTTCATGACACACCACCAAATAATTGAGATGTTATATATATTTTACTTTCGTCCGCATTTCCCACAATCATATATTAGCAACTTCCAAGTGTAAGTACTCCATTGTATTGTATTGGAGCTGCTTGTAAACGCTCATGTTAACACATATTGGTTGTGCCTTCATCATGTAATTTTGTTTTTTTCGATAAAGTGAAAAACTTGAGTATCAGGGGGAATTTTATTGAACAAAATCGCGATTTTCGCGACGTCCCGCACGACGTACATTTTATGACCTCGATATGTCATGATGTATTGAAAATTTTAAGAAAAACTAAATTACACGCTCTTCGTATGGTATTCGAGTATTTACATGTAACAGCAGGTGTCTCTAGGACAAATAATAAGACCGCAAGAAGTTGTGACATCATCATGACATCATGACGTCATGATGTCATGACGTACCAAATTCTCATGCTCCCACAAAGTCGGCATTGATAATTTGATTATACCCTAAAAGTATCGAGATGAAAGATATATATTTTTTTTTATTTTTTTTTTTTGTGTCGGAGGGTGTGTAGTCCCCTTAAGGGAGTCCACCTCGCTTTTTTTTCTCTTACTCTCCCTCTCACTTTGGCTTGTGTCCATTCGGCCTCATTCAGCCTACTGTTTTAAGACGTTTACCCCCATCCAGGTGTCAATATTTTCCTTGCGAGCAGTAGCGAACCAGCATATATATATTTTTGTTTTGACAGCAAGCTAAATTTGTACATTTTTCGGTAGAAAAATGTCTCAGGCGAAGCCGGATTTCTTCATACAATGCTGGCTCGCTATCGCTCGCCAGGAAGAAATTGACACCTGGATGAGGATAAACGTCTTAAAACAGTTGGCTGAATGGTGCCGCATGGGAAAGAGAGAAAAGGAGAGAAAGACAAAACAGCAGGTGACCCCCCTTAATGATTTTAGTGACATTGGGATCGGCGAGGCACTCACGGACGTAAACAAACCCCCATCCCGTCTCCGGCAACAGTATTGGCATTAACCTAACCTAAGCTGGGGACCAACCTAGGGTAATAAGACCACTTTCAGATAAACATTCTTAAGGTTAAGGTCAAAGGTCAAACTAATATTATAATTACTCCTAAACTAACCAATATATTTCACCATATTCACCAAACGCTGTAGATAGGCCTATATCTAATGTATATTGTCCAATGTCTCCTAGTTATTAGATATTCATGACATTATTAGAGATGAATTTAGACGGTCCATGCGGATATCAGTCAAAAAGGAAATTGATCTTACTCAAGGCTGAGGTCAATCATAAAGGTCAAAAGTAAAGGTCATCGTTTTTACTATATTACTAATCATTAAAGTTTCCCTAGATTCAGAATGCTAAATGGTATACATAATTATGATTGAAGTAATAAATAATTATTACTTCATCCTGGGGATATAAGAGCCAATCATAAACAAGACTTATTATTCATAATCTGTTCCCGTATAGATTAACACTTCCTTTCTCAATATCAAATATACACAATCATAACCTCCCGCGATTCCCATTCATCTCTGAGTTGGTGCAGTTAGGTAGCATTAATTTATATCCTGCTTTTCTACATGTAGAAATCCTACACACTGCAATAAAGTTCATAGTCAACAACAAGAATAGCTCATAATCCTCAAAATTCACCTCTATAATTGAACTTAATGTCTATGAAGAACACACCTTACTATCTTACTGTACCTGGTAACCTGTTATAGAATGTGCACCTCAAATACACATGAGATGACCTCAAATTATTTACACAATGGACAATACTTCTACCTTTCATATAACCCGCAAAAGTTCACCATAGTATCTACAAACATAATAACACACTTTAGTGTCTATTCAGTACAATTTAATCTCGATCTGTACCTTGTAACCTGTCACCGAACATACACTTCATATATACACATAATAATATTTGCACAAGTACAGTCGCGATTATTAATGCTGATACACACATATTTGAAGCTGTTGCGGGTTGAATTGATACTCATTAATTGTTCATCTGTTATCTGTATTTCGGACCATAAACAATATAAGTTCCCTTGATATAAATTCGACGCTGTAGGATAGTTTATTACCCAATCTTGATTCAAATAAATAACAAATAACTGTTTTCAACCTGGGAAGGCAATGTTAGGATCCTATTATAATCCTCTCCCAAATTCTGTACTAATCACGCTGCCCGAGAACAGCCTTCTTGGAGCTCCCAATATTAGTAACTGGCGAATAGTTTGCAATTATATCCTCAGAATCAGATTATAAAGCTGAGGAAAATTCCACAAGATCATGTTATTGTGGGCTGGTATTAATACATTAAGGACCTTTGCTATTGTATGGATAAAAAACACCATCTGAGGAGGAGCACTTTATTGACAACGTTTCACAGATTGCTACTTCAGGACCTGAAGAAGCTATCTGCGAAACGTTGTCAATAAAGTGCTCCTCCTCAGATGGTGTTTTGTTATCCATTCTGTCTACTTTTCAAGTACCACTCAACAACATTTGATATACGGTATACTAACGTGTATGTACAGTACGCAATCACATGACAAATTAATATGAAGAGAAGGATACCAACAACGACTATATCGAACTACTTCGGGATTTTGGTGGATTCCTTATTTTCTTTTCCATTAGTCCCACCCTCCACATTATTATAGCGGCTCACTCTATACCCTGTTCACGTAGACCAGACATTTACATTTATAAACGAATGCTCGGGATTGGTCGACACAAACAGCGTGGAGTGATAGTTTGGTTGTAGAAAGTTATTTTAGTTACTGAGCATTTATTGCTCACTTAAGAAGCAGCGATACTGAAAGGAAGAACGACGAAAATGTCACACCCTCGTTCTATGCCCTTCCTTGTATTCCTTGGAGTTTCTTCCCGTTTCAGTAATGCACATAGAGTAATTCAGTGCCATATTATAGATAATAGTAGGCTACCCAATACATCCGTCATATTGCAGATTGCTTTCTTCACAGTATGGTTATGGCAAATGATTCGCTTTCAGACGAAACCTTTGATTGAATCAGATTGCATCACCGGATCGTAGAGTAATAATGTGGACTGTGAGCACCATTGATAATTTCACAATGAACTTCGCTTATATATTTAAAATACAGTACAGTATATTATAATGCATTTTTCTAAGTCTCAAAGACATTTATAAAGATCCTTATATCTGAATTCCTTCAGGAAGTAATCCTCATTGTAAATCATTGCTAATACAATAAACACTTATATATTCAGATTATTTAGGGATATTTTGAAGAGATTTTGCTTTACCCATTTCCACGAGGTTGTAACACCCAATCAGCAGCATTCTTTAGCCAGCTCTTAGGACCCAGATACTTGGCTTAAAAGTGATTAGACTGTAGGGCACTTGAAATTCTTATTAATTATTTTCCTAATATTTACATTTCGGAGGTTTGTTTTCCTGTACGATTTTTCAGAATTTGTGTCATGGAGTATGCAATGAAACCAGAAAATCATAAGAAAATCAGCCAGTGTCAGAATTGGACTTTTGGAAGAAGTCAGCCGGAGAAAATAAGAGGGATCGATTAATTAGATTGTGTTGTTGTTATTGTTGATCCCCAGGCTGTCTGACCGAAATGCCCCAAGGTCCCGAGCAAGGCCAAAGCCATAACTGAGCGCCCCCACAGAACCCTCCCTCCTTACCACTAAGAAAGCCCAGGTGACCGAAGCCGCTCCCAGGCGAGGAGCTGAGGAGTGTGCGGAAACGCCCGGGTACCGAAGCCCCACCCAAGGCCCTTTGCCCCTCAGCAATTATGAAGGAAAGTTGAGGGCCAAAGGAAAAATGTGACGCTTTGGCTCCCAGTCTGCCAACCTCGAGGTTGGGAGTAGGGAGGTCAATCCACGGAAGAGACTTGAGATCTAGAAAATATGTAAGTAAAAGGAACACTCAGAGTAAGCTATGGGTATGGCAGAGAACGCTCAACTCTCACTCTGATAGACCAGCCCATCATCACATGACTAGAACCGAATCCTCTCAGCATCAGCTAGGAAAGGCCCAAGAAAGCCGCCTTTGGCGGGGGGATGACTCTCCCATTTCGACCCCTTTCGAGGTTGGGCACCCTCCATTAGATTATGTGTAGGTTAGATTAGTTGTCCCTTGTGGCCGAATATGTGTTCAGCCGAGTTCTTTTAGCGGCTTGCATTGTATTTGGCCCACTTCTCTTGTATTTACACTGCCACATGACATTTGGACGCAGCGTGATAAATCGTGATAAATCCTAACAACGAAAGATGACAGTAAATACAACTAAATATCCATAGGGTCTCCAATCTTGCTAATAATTGTTAGCATACTTGAGCCATACCTGTGATCTTACAACAAAGCCTCTAATCTTGCCACATGATCTCTAATTTTACCATACGATCTCTAATGTTACCATACGACCTCTAATATTACTATACGACTTCTAATCTTACCATATGACCTCTAATCTCACAATGCGACCTTTAATCTTGCCACACGACCTCTAATCTTACCATACGACCTCTAATATTACCATACGGCCTCTAATCTTATTATACTGCCTATAATCTTATCATACAGCCTCTAATCTTACAGTACAACCTTTAATTATACCATACAGCCTTTAATCTTACCATACAACCTTTAATCTTACCATACAGTCTCTAATCTTACCATACAGCCTTTAATCCTACCATACAGCCTCTAATCCTACCATACAGCCTCTAATCCTACCATACAGCCTCTAATCTTACCATCCAGCCTTTAATCTTACCATACAGCCTCTAATCTTACCATACAGCCTCTAATCTTACCATACAGCCTCTAATCTTACTATACTACCATTACCCTTCTAATCTGCGGGTGCCCAACCCCGAAAAGGGTTGAAATAGGGGAGCTATCCCCCCGCCAAAGGCGGCTTTCTAGGGCCTTTCCTAGCTGATGCTGAGAGGATTGGGTTCTAGTCATGTGGTGATGGGCTGGTCTATCAGAGTGAGAACTGAGCAATCTCTGCCATACCCATAGCTTACTCTGACTGTTCCTTTTACTTATATATTTTCTAGATCTCAAGTGACGGCGTCTCTAACGTGGATTGACCTCCCAATCTACCAAGATTGGAAGCCAAAGCATCACATTTTTCCCTTGCCCCTCAACTTTCTCTTCATAATTGCTGAGGGACACAGGGCCCTGGGTGGGGCTTTGGTTTCCCGGGCATTTCCGCACCCTCCTCAGCTCCCCGCCATTGAGTGGCTTCGGTCACCCAGGCTTTATTGTGGTTGGCGGGGAGGGTTCTGTGGGGGCGCTCGGTTATGGCCATGGCCTTGCTCAGGGCCTTGGGGCTGTTCGGCCAGGCAGCTTAGGGAACAACAACAACAACAACAACAACCCTTCTAATCTTACCAAACAACCTTTAATTCTACCATATAGCCTATAGCCTTACCATAGAACTTCAAATATTACCCCACAGAACTTCCAATATTACCCCATAGAACTTCCAATATTACCCCAAAGAACTTCCAATATTTCCCCAAAGAACTTTTAATATTACCCCAAAGAACTTCCAATATTACCCCAAAGAACTTCCAATATTACCCAAACCCTCCATTTTCAGCCTCAGTGATGGCTGAGGGCGAGGGAGGGGAGGAGCCGCCTCGTCAGTTTACGGATGATGAGGCGTGGCGTGGACTGAGGGAGGTACGGAAGAGGCTGCTGAAGGAGTACATCGGCAAGGAAACACCACCCTGGGTACTAAACTCATCAAAGGTCAGAAGGATCAATGGCAGTTGGTGATGGACTGAATGGAGAATGTTACTCACTCTCACTCACACAGACACACACACACACACACAATCATTTTCCCTGCAAATATGTAATTGAACTGTGTTAAAAAAAAACGACGCCTTCCTTTGTAAGACTAAAAAGAATGATTAACGGCAAGATTCTAGAGAGCAAATAACACCCAATTTCGAATATGTTTGTCTCCGTCGGAAACCTACGAACACTTATTGCTACTCGGCTCAATCTTGTTGCTGTTGTTCCTCTTCTTATGCTTGTCGGAGTGGATCAGCCGAAAGAATTGTCAGGATAGAGAGAAACTAGAAAGGCGAAAGGTTAGGAGCGGCTGGGAGATTGTCATCGTTCTACGGAGTCCTTTTGTGCTTTACAACGCATGTTAGGTATACAGTTATTGTATGTTGGTAGGTAACCATATCTTTAAAAAGGCAATACTCTTGATATATAAGTAGTTCTCAGTTACTTCACTAATATCAAACTTCTGAACATAAAAACTATATTGGCCATACATTGAATAATTATTATAAACAATACATTATAAGGTGTATGTGAGGGAGTGTGTGTGTGTGCGTGCTTAACCCATCGGCTGCCGGAAGACTCTTATAAGGTTCTACTGGGCGACTGCTGGAAAACTCTTAAGATCCTAGGCCTAAAAAAAAAAACCATTTAAAACACCCTAGTGGCACTCAAAAAAAAATAAATAAATTGTGTTTAGGCGAGATAATTTCCCTCCATTACTTGCTACCACTCCTACACATGTGCCCCCCCCCACCCCCCTCTTTTTCCTCCCTCCTCAATTATCAGGTATTTTCTCTATTATTCCCAATATTTATCGAGTATTTTCGTGGGAGGACAAGTATGAGAGAGGGAGGAGGAGTGTAACTCCAACCCTCCAAGCCAGTCTGAGTCCACCCTTTGTCTCTCAGTGCCAAGCGAGATACGAGAGAGGGAGGGTGTTAGTCTGTCACTGCTCAAGATTACGACCGTGGGGCTAAAATATACAATTTTCACCAGCCAATTGCTGTTACCACTTGTTTTAGTGCTTTCCCATGTTCATATGTTCATATTAAAAGTAAAATAGGCGTATATGTATAAGTATTAATTATACATATGGTAAATTAACAATTTTAGTGAGGGATGAAGCAGAATTTCTTAGCACAGGGATGTGGTGTATACTACAGGGGCTTAGCACTTGCCGGGTTAAGGGGGGTAACCGTTTTTTTTTTTATCTTTCTCTCCTTTCTCTCTTTCCCTGGCTTGTATCCATTCGGCCCCATTCAGCCAACTGTTTTAAGACGTTTATCCCCATCAAGGTGTCGATTTCTTCCTGACGAGCGATAGCGAGCCAGCCTTGTATGAAAAAATCCGGCTTCGCCGGATAGCCTACATTTTTCTATCGAAAAATTTACAAATTTGGCTTGCTGCCAAAACAAATATATACTGTATATATATATACAGTATATATGCTGGCTCACTACCGCTCACCAGGATGAGGGGTGAACGTCTTAAAACAGTAGGCTGAATGGGGCCGAATGGATACAAGCCAAAGAGAGAGAGAGAGATAGAGAAAAAAAGCGAGGTGGGCTCCCTTGAACACCATCTGGTTAGGCGACTTGGGGGCTATTATGATATTTTATTCAAGTATTGTTGAAGATGTTGCTTGTTTTTGCCATTTTCGACCAATGTATTTCAGTTTGTCCCCGAGGATAACAAAAAGGGTTTCCCAGAATTCCTTCAAACTAAGTAATGCTCACCTAAACCACCTTCCAGCTAAATTTGTATATTTTTCGATAGAATAATGTCACGATTGAAGGCCAATTTCCCCCAAGAACAAAACATTGACACCTGAATGGGATTAAGCGTGTTATTATCGCCAAACTCATGGGGTGAAAGGTCTTAAAATCTCCAAACTATTACAGCAAAATAGGATAGAACCCAAAAAGACCTCCCTCTGGCCAAAGAGTCTATTACATTAAATCATTCAAAAGTCGAATGACTAACATATAATATGTCCTACTCATTAAGGCCATGGTGCAAATATACTGTATACCCCGACATCAGTATGCTAAACTTCAGTATATGAATATTTATATTGTTGTGAGTATAGCATAGTTTAAAACTATGGTATGCTTGCAAACTTCTCCTAAAGTTACAGATATCAACCCCTTCTGTACCGTCAACATCATTTATATTTTATTCCGGCTACTATTAATCGATTGTATTCTGTTTAGAACATAAGAACATAAGAACATAAGAAAATGGGAGTCTGCAGAAAGCCGATTGGCCTAAGCAAGGCAGATCCCTGTCCCACACAACCCCAATTACAAAGCCCAATTATAGGCTCAACACTCTAATACCCTGAGGATCATCTTACCAAACCGGTTAGAGATTAATGCAGGATTACGGGGTCTGCAGAGCGCTGATTGGCCCAACCCGGCTGATCCCCCTTCACACCCAACCCTTCTCGTCCATATGCTTATCCAATTTTTTCTTAAAGCTCCCTATCGTTCTTGATCCCACTATATCACTTGGTAGCCTATTCCACCCATCTACAACTCTGTTACCAAACCAATATTTGCCTATATCTTTTCTGAAACGAAATTTATCTAATTTGAAAACCATTGGTACGAGTTCTTTCGCTATCACTGAGCTTTAGTACATTTGTCATGTCCCCTTTGTTAATCCCACTAACCCACTTGAACACCTCTATCATATCCCCTCTAACTCTGCGTCTCTCTAACGAATGTAAACCTAATTTCTTCAACCTTTCTTCATACGGAAAATTTCTAATATTATGGATCATTTTTGTCATTCTACGCTGAATTCTCTCCAATGAATCTATGTCCATTCTGTAATAAGGACACCAAAATTGGACAGCATAATCCATATTGGGTCTCACTAATGACAAGTAAAGTTTTAAGATAACATCAGCAGTTCTGTTACTCACACTCCTAGAGATGAACCCGAGAATCCTGTTTGCCTTATTACGAACGCTTATACACTGTTTTCTAGGCTTCAAATCATTGCTAACAAACACACCTAGATCTTTCTCGCAGTCTGAATTTTCTAATTCTAAATTAGCTAGTTTATATTTAACATTTGTTTGCATCTTCCCTATCTTTAATACCTTGCATTTGTCAATGTTAAACTTCATCTGCCAATTTACTGACCATTCATGTAAGGTATCTAGATCCCTTTGGAGGCACTCTATATCGCTATCTGAATCAATTGATCTCCCCATTTTAGTATCGTCTGCGAATTTACTTATCCTACTAGTTATACCTAAATCTAGGTCATTTATGTATATAAGAAACAACAGGGGACCTAATACCGATCCCTGGGGGACACCACTTTTGACTGCTCCCCACTCTGACTTGGTACCATTTATGCTGACTCTCTGTTTCCTACCAATTAGCCATGACCTAATCCATCCCAACAACGACTCTCCTATTCCATGTGCCTCAACCTTTCTCATCAATCTCTCATGAGGGACTCTGTCGAAAGCTTTACTGAAATCTAAATATATAATATCATATGACTTGTCACTATCTACTGCTTCATATACCTCTGAGAAAAAGCTAAGCAAATTAGTAAGGCAAGAACGTCCCTGAGTGAATCCATGCTGAGAAGAATTTATTAAGTTAAATTTTACTAAGTGGCTTCTAATTTTCCTAGCAATAATAGACTCTAGCAACTTTCCTATGATTGATGTGAGACTAATGGGACGGTAATTGGATGCTATCGATTTATCACCTTTTTTGAAGATCGGAACTACATTTGCATGCTTCCAAGCTTCTGGAACTAAACCTGTTTCTAATGACTTGTTAAATATAAATGCTAATGGACTACTTAACTCATCTCTGCATTCTTTTAATACTCTAGCATATACCTCGTCAGGACCAGGCGATTTTTGAGGTTTCAGTCTGTCAATTTCCTTAAGCACATCATTTCTACTTATACTAACTGTACTTAACATATTTTCTATACTATCACTATATACCATATTGACTTCTGGAATCTGTGCCAAGTTTTCATTAGTGAAAACAGAAAGAAACTGACTATTTAATGTACTGCACATTTCTAAATCATTTTCTGTTATTTCTCCTATTGAAGTTTTTAGGGGGCCTATTTCATCTCTAACTTTAGATTTATATAGTTGGTAAAAAGCTTTAGGGTTATTTTCTGAGTCGCTGGCTATCCTTATTTCATAATTTCTTTTTGCTTTCCTGATTTCCTTTTTGACCTGTCTTGATAGAGTCTGATAGTATATATGTAAATGATTTTCACCTTTCTTTATTTTTCGATATATTCCTTTCTTTTTTCCTATAAGATCTATTAGCTTATTAGTCATCCATTTTGGTTGGTTCTGCGTCGATCTAAATCTTCTTTTAGGGATATATTTATTTTGAGCATTGTGGAGTGAAGCAATAAACTGGTTATATGTAGGTGGCAAGTTTAACTCTGGCATATCCTGACTTAATCGCTTAACAATAGGGTCCACCCTTAAGTCTCTTCTTAGCCCACCATAATCGGCTTTTCTGAAATCTGGGATAAGTGTCGTATTCTCTTTAGCATTCCCTGTCCATTGTATATTAAAATAAATAGATTTATGATCGCTATTTCCTAGGTGGTCACCAATCTCTACATTATTTATCATATGTTCATTGTTACTGAAAACTAAATCAAGAATATTAATACCTCTAGTCGGCGTATCTATGAATTGAAATACAAAACTATCTTGTACTACCTCTATAAACTCTACTGAATCGGAGTCGCCTATTTGGTGCTGCCAATCAATGTTCGGAAAATTAAAATCCCCCATAATGCACACATTGCTAAACCTTGATGCTATTTTAATTTCCTCCCATAACGATTTTCCGCCATTTCTACTCATATTAGGCGGTCTATATATAACTCCAATAACTATGGTCTCACTACCTTCGTTAACTTCTACCCAAACACTTTCATTATCATTATTTAGTCTAATACCTGATTTAATACAGCTTTTTAATGTACTCCTGACAAACACTGCTATACCCCCGCCCCTCCTACTTGTTCGGTCATATTTAAACAAACTATATCCTGGAATATCAAATTCTGCTAAAAAATGCCTAGATTCTGTATTAATCCACGTTTCAGTTAGCGCTATTATGTCTATATTTTCTGTGCTAACGAGTGCTCTAAGTTCGTTCATTTTGTTACATAAACTCCTACAATTTGTATAATATACCCTCAACCTATTACTTTTATTTGCAACTAATTTCTATTGTGTTTAGCTAACTTATTATTTCCTGTTGAACTACTAGCTCTAGACGGAAATTCTACTCTATCAGTATTCTCATCTTTACTATCAGTTACATGTGTAGTGTTATCGATACTACTATTACACATCACTATATCCGCACTATCTTGACTGATTATTTCTATTTTACTCACTGGTTTGTCACATGAAGTACCCGCTCCATATGGAGACAGTATTTTACTTACACACCCAGGTTTTTTTAACGAAACCCCGTAACAATCTTGTCGAGTGAGCTGGCCAAGGTCGAAACTCCTAGTCGAGAGAGATGTACTCCATCCTGGGCATACAGTTCATCCTTACCATAAAAGAGGGACCAGTTATCCAGGAATGGAATAGTATTTGCCTTACAATACTTCTCCAGCCGGCTATTTACACCAATAGCCCTGGAGGACCATTCCTTCCTTACCCCTCTTCTAGGCAGGATACTGTTTACCACAGGAACTCCACCTTTTTCCTTGATCCTCTCCAACATTTCCTGATACTTGGAGAGCAACTCCTCAGTCCTGCATCTCCATATGTCGTTGCTCCCTGCGTTGAGGAAGATGATGGGGTCCTCCCCACTCACTTCCATGACAGCATCTATCTTCTCAGCCACCCTCCCGACTCCGGCACCAGGCACGCAGACAACTTTACCAACCTGAGTGTTTGTTGCCCTGCCAAGGTATCTAACCAATGAATCACCGACAATGAAAACAGACTTAGCTTTTTCCTTTTGTCGGCGTGTAGCAGCAGTTGTTGCAGCAACAGCAGCAAGGAAGGCTCTCTAGCAATTATAAAGCTTAGAATTATCTCAATCAACCCTTTTAGCTACCACAGATTCTTCCTAAGCTGCATAAAATCGTCTAAATATAGCTAGACTAAAATATAATAAACGTCGCTGGTACAGAAAGGGTTAACAAGCAGCACCAAATCTACTATTCTACACTAAGGTTGGCCAAATAAGTCGTGTCTCTGCTGCCATTACGTTTTGCTAGCTGTGTGCTGTATTAATGTCTGTCAGATGTTGAATAGGGTGTGTAAAGATAGGAACATGTATATATACCTCACTCGAAACGATAAATTTAACCTTAGATAGTGCTGATACCAATTATTGATCGAAATATACTTGGTGCCGCGACATCACTTATTTGGCCGACTGTCCATTAGGCGGCTTGGTGTAGGGTAAGGAATGAGGGCTTATGGATATTATATTTGATCAGTACATTATTCAGTTACAAATGCTGTTTGTTGGGGTATTTGAGGCGGGATGTTTATGTACGTGACCCTTGACATGTTTGGTCTGTGCAATAATCTACGTCAGCGTTTGGCAGTTTGTTCCATAGTTAACCACTCTATTTATTTATATTTATTTATTTATTTATATTTGCTTCGTGTAAATGTAAAGCCTTTCTGATAATTTTATATTCATTACCGATAGTGTAATTTGAATTATATATTTTGAAGTACTTACTAGCATAAGAGGCATTTGATAATTTTAAACATTTTTATCAGGTCCCATCTTATTCTGCAATATACTAAGCTATGTAGATTCAATTCCTTTAATTGCTCCTCATACTGTATATCTTAGTCTGGGATTCATCTTGGTTACTCGCCGCTGTAATCTCTCTAGTTTTTAATATCTTGTTTTCTGTTTATGTAGACCAAAACTGAACACATTATTCTCAATGTGAACGGACCAACGAACTGTAAACAGTTAGAATGCTCTCGAATTTATATTCAATCTCCCAATGAAACTTATTATTTAGTTTGTTTTCTTTAATTACTTCGGAATATTGTTGAGTGGATTTTAAATAACTTTATGCAGTTACTCCTATATCAGTTCCTTCATTGACACTCTCAAGATGCATGTTATTCATTAAGTAGTTTGCTTTTTCACTTTTGCCACCTACTGTATATGAATTATCATGCATTCATCTATATTGAAATTTATTTGCCAGATCTGGGTCGACTTTGAATCTATTGTAAGTCTGAAGAAGATTTGAATTTACTTAACATTTTTGTATCGTCAGTCAATATTTTGAGATCTTGCACGAGAGCCCCATATCAATGTTGTTAATAATTATAAATCAGGAACAGAACAGGTCTGAGAACTGGTCCTTGTGGTATTTTTTTTACTATGTGAATGAGGGAGACTGCCTGCAGCGAGTGCCTCCCCCAGATTTCAAAGAGTGACAGGGCCGAAATCAAGGGATGTTCGAGCTAAAATGCCTGGACACACGGAGTTTGAAGCAATTGAAGTCATAGGAAGAGGGAAATACTGATTCTGGGAGAGAGTTCCAGAGTTCAGCAGTTGAATAGAAGAAAGTCTGAGAATAGCATTTCACTCTTGGATTGGAGAGTTGCACAGAGTTGGGGTGGGATTGTGTTGCAAAGCGGGTACTACGTACCCTACGTAGAAGAGGTGGTATACACTGGGAAAGCTCCGAGGAACACTGATTATTGTAGTAGCGATAGAATAGTGAGAGAGATGTAACATTGCGGCGAAGAGAGAGAGATTGCAGAGAATTGGTGAGTGGACGGGAGTTAATGATACGAAAAGCTTTCCTTTCTACTTTATCTAGGAGTGCGGTGTGAGAGGATCCTCCCCACACATGTGAACAATATTCGATACAAAGACGCACTGTGCCCCTGTACAGAGCAAGTAGCTGCGCAGGGGTAAAGAACCCCTTGAGGCAGTTGAGCACACCCTGCTTCTGGGAGGCTGCCTTAGCGAGACTGGTAATATGGTCTTTCCAAGTGAGAGCAGAAGAAAAAAAAGACACCGAGAACATTGAGGGAAGATGAAGGGTTGATTTTTGTATTGCTGAAGAATAAGGGATAGTCCTCTGGAGGTTCCTGACGGGTAGTAAGATGGATAAATTGAGTTTTGGCAGCATTAAATGTAACAAGGTGTTCTCTGCCCCAATTGGAAATAGTAGCTAGATCAGAAGATAAGCATTTTATGGCTTCATTACGTTTACTTTTGAGGGACTGCTGGCTGGGGCGTTCTGGAAAACTAATTGAGTGGTGTAAAGTAGAGTCGTCTGCATATGAATGAATGGGACTAGATGTACAGTTGAGAAGATTATTTATGAAAATTAGAAAGATAATAGGAGATAGGACAGAACCCTGAGGAACACCGGAGTTGATAGGATGAGGAATGGAGCGATGGCCGTCCACAACTGCAGCTATGGAACAGCCGGAAAGGAAATTAGAGACAAAGGTACAGTAAATTTTTGTTTTAATCATGATTTGCTTTTATTCTTTTTAGAATGGTGTTTTAATTGACAAACTGATCTTTTCTTCTGGGCTCTCTAACTACTGTAGCCCTTTTCCTTTTCCTTTTTCTTAGTTGTCTTAGTCTCTCTCCAGTACTTACGGGTATTTTGTGGGGATTCATCTTTTATAGGTGTATCTGCACCCTGTTGGGAGGCTTAGACAGCTTCTATAATAATAATAATAATAATAATAATGGAAAGACAGAAACCGAAGGAGGGCAGTTTGGAAATTAAAGATTTGTGCCAGACTCTATCGAAGGCCTTCGATATGTCTAGTGCAACAGAAAAAGTCTCACCAAAGTCCCGAAAGTTGGATGACCAAGAGTTAGTAAGATATGAAAGAAGATCACCAGTAGAGCGATCCTTAAGGAAGCCATACTGGCGATCTGAGAGCAGATTATGAGAAGAAAAATGCTTAAGAAATTTGGAAGCAAGAATAGTTTCAAAAACTTTAGAGATACAAGAGATGAGAGCAATTGGACGATAGTTGGAGGGTTGAGAGCGGTCACCCTTCTTTGGGACAGGTTGAATGAGAGCAAACTTCCAGCAAGAAGGAAAGACGTTAGAGGAGAGACAGAGACGAAGAGTTTGCCTAGGCAGGGGGTCAGCACGGAAGTACAGTTTTTAAGTACAACAGGAGGAACACCGTCCGGACTGTACGCCTTCTTAGTATTAAGCCCAGAGAGGGTAGAAAGGACATCTTTAGAAGAGATTAGGATATTAGGCATAAGTAGGAGAGACGGGGGTGGAGAAGGAGGAATAGCACCAGAATCATCCAAGGTAGAGTTTCTGGCAAAAGTTTGAGCAAAGAGTTCAGCTTTGTCAGAGGAAGAAGTGATAGTTGTGCCATCAGAGTGGAAAAGGGGAGGGAAAGACGAGGAAGAAAAGTTGTTGGAGAGGTTTTTGGCTAGATGCCAGAAAGCTTGGGAAGAGCTAGAGTTGGATAGTTCAGTGCATATATTATTGATGAAAGAGTGCTTGGCAAGTCGAAGAACATATTTGGCTTGATTCCGGGCAGAAACAAAGGAAGAATGAGATTCTTGAGTTTTAAGGCGTCGGTACCGTTTGAATGCTTCCTCCTTGTTGTGGACAGCAGTAGAACAAGCGTGAGTAAACCAAGATTTTTTTGCATTAGACTGAGAGAAAGAAAATGGAATGTACGCTTCCATGCCCGAGAGGGTTACCTCGATAATGCGTTCAGCACTCTCCTAGGGTCCTCGGCCACAGAAGCAGAAGTCATTCCATGGGAAATCAAAGAAGTACTGCCGGAGAGCCTCCCAGTCGGCAGCGCTAAAGTGCCACAAGCGCCGCCGGCTGAGAGGATCGGATGGCCGTACTGAAGAGATAGGACAGGTGACGGAGATAAGTTTATGGTCGGAGGAGCCCAAAGGAGAGAAAAGATTGACAGTATAAGAAGAAGTGTTAGAAGTCAGAAATAAGTCAAGAATGTTGGGCCGATCTCCGAAGCGATCCGGGATACGGGTGGGTTGCTGGACCAGCTGCTCTAGGTCATTTATGATAGAAAAGACGTAGGCTTGTTCACCAGGTTTGTCAGTACAGTGAGAGGAGAGCCATTGGCTGTGGTGAACGTGGAAATCTCCTAAGATGGAGATTTCAGAGAAGGGAGAGATAGATAGAATGTGTTCCACTTTAGAGTTTAGATAGTCGAAGAATTTGGGAAAGTCGGTATACCACTGTATACATCAATCGAACTCAAAGCACTACCCCTTATTACTATGCGTTGCATTCACTCTGTAAGCCAGTCCTCGATTCATCTGAGTAGGCCTATATGATAGTTTGTATCATGAATTTTTTGTCTTTCAATGAATTGCTTGTGGGGGACTCTATCGAGCGCTTTTAAGGGAGCCCACCTCGCTTTTTTTCTCATTCTCTCCCTCTCTCTTTGGCTTGTATCCATTCGGCCCCATTCAGCCTACTGTTTAAAGACCGTTTACCCCCATCCAGGTATCAATATTTTCCTAGCGAGCGGTAGCGAGCCAGCATATATATATTTTTGTTTTGACAGCAAGCTAAATTTTAACATTTTTCGATAGAACAATGTCACTGGCGAAGCCGGATTTCTCCATACAATGCTGGCTCGCTATCGCTTGCCAGGAAGAAATCGACACCTGGATGGGGATAAACATCTAAATACAGTTGGCTGAATAGGGCCGAATGGACAAAAGCCAGAGAAAGAGAGAAAAGGAGAACAAGATAAAAAAGCCGGTGACACCCCTTAAAATTTCAAGGTCATTAATGTCAAATGCTATTATGTTCACCGTAAACAGTATGTTAAATGAGTCATGGACAAAATCAAGGAGATTATTCAGGGAAGAGTGTTTGTTGCTGAATCCATGTTGCAAATAATTAACAAGATTATTATTTTCTAAAAGGCTTACAAGTTTGTCACAGATTATTGTTTCAAGTAGTTTACATACAATTGAAGTTAGAATTATAGGGTGATAATTAATTTGCAGTAATATGTTGCCTCTTTTAAAAATTTGTGTTACATTAGCTAATTTCCATTCTTTAGGTACTTTCTTGTATTGAATTGTTATTATAAACAGATGAGTTAATGGTTTTGAAATTCCATCCTTAATTCATTTGATGACTCTTGGTAAAATGTTATCGCGTCTAGGTGATTTGTTAGATTTAAATTGGTGTATAGTATCCATGACCTCTATTTCTGTAATTGGTGTATAGTATCCATGACCTCTATTTTATAGTATCCATGACCTCTATTTCTGTAATTGGTGTATAGTATCCATGACCTCTATTTCTGTAATTTCAAAGTTCGGAAGGGTGTCACATTTGTTTTTTGGACGGATTGGATAGAAGGAACTGTATTCATATCATAAGGAACTGTATTCATATCATAAGGAACGGAAGCAAAGTTTTTATTGATAGTATTGCTAATCTGAATTACGTTAACAGCCTGTTCCACTTTTTCGTCAACTAATGGGCCAATGGTTGAGATAATTGCTTATATATTATATATAAACTGCCTTCGTGGTGCAATGCATAAGGTGTTGATATTCGGTGTGAGCGTCCTGGATTCGAATCCACGGACTGCCACATGCGTTTGTAATATTTCATTAATCGATTTTAGGAGTAGAGTTGGTTGTTGGATAGAACATAATAATTATATATCTATGGAATATTTGGGGTTGGCTTACTTAAATTTGCAGTACACTGTTAATATTTAGTAAGAACAGTATCATGTATAATGCATCAGATGGGAAATATAAAGGGTTTTATCATGGATATTGAAAACATTTGGAAATTACATATTTTACATTTGGAAACTGAGTAATACCGAATAACAGAATAAAGAAGAAATTAAATATTTGACATTTTAATAGAAAATATTTATAATAATGCATTCAGTATTTGATTTTGTATTGCATTTTCGTTTTTTTGACATGTCATTGTATATTTGTTTTGTATGTTGTATTTTTATTTAATACGATGTAAATTGTATACATTTCGTCCATTATACTGTAAATCCATATATTTTTATTTTTTCTATACAAATAATTTAAAAACTACGCCAATAACTATCAACCAACTAACCAATTCACTCCCTTGGGTTCGGCAAAACTTAAGGGAGTCCACCTCGCTTTTCTTTATCTTTCTCTCCCTCTCTCTTTGGCTTGTATCCATTCGGCCCCATTCAGCCTACTGTTTTAAGACGTTTACCCCCATCCAGGTGTCAATATTTTCCTGGCGAGCGGTAGCGAGCCAGCATATATATATTTTTGTTTTGACAGCAAGCTAAATTTGTACATTTTTCGATAGAAAAATGTCTCCGGCGAAACCTGATTTCTCCATACAATGCTGGCTCGCTATCGCTCGGCAGGAAGAAATCGACACCTAATGGGGATAAACATCTTAAAACAGTTGGCTGAATGGGGCCGAATGGATACAAGCCAAGGAAAGAGAGAAAGGGAGAGAAAGATAAAAAAAAACGGTGACTCCCCTTAAGCATACGTATGTACACTCGGATACCATAGTCTCTAGCCCACCCCACTCTAGCACGAGGTTGGGCCAGGACCCTTTCTGGACGGTGGCCCACAGTGCTAGTTACGGCTGGGGTTTGGGAGAGAGAAACGCACGCACGAACACAGCGTGAAACATTTGGGACAGGATTCGAAGTCTTCAAATGCTTCACACTGTGCTCGTTTGTGTGTTGCCCTCTCTCTCAAACCCCATCCCTCACCATCACTGTGGGCCGCCATCCAGAAAGGGTCCTGGCCTCACCTTTTGCCAGAGTGGGGTGGGCTAGAGACTATGGTATCTGAGTGTACTTCTACCGTTCACACTCGAGCGCTAATTGCACTACTGCCAGACGATATATATATGTTATCGCTCTGTTTTAACCTACAATAATCTCTGTACATGCAATGTATTATGCATCCAAAGATAGAGCAACACCCGTACTATTTTATTATTGAACCAGAAGAATGAGTCCCATAAGATCAAATTATCACATTGAAAATATATATATAAGAAATATTTAATAGTTTTATCAAATTCACACCTCATAATTTCGTTATGAACTGAATATATATATATATATATATATATATATATATATACCGTATATATACAGGGTGTCCCAGGAGGAAAGGGCATAACTTTGGGAAATAATAGAACAAAATATTCTAAAGCTAAAATGTTCTATAAGAAATATTCCAAATCTCGACCATTATAGAGATATTGCAAGTTGAAAATGGCATTTTCTTCAGTATTTCCCCATAAGGCTGGCCTAGCTGTCCTACTGCCTACTACACCTACATCTTTCTTCAATTATTTTACCATGTTATTATAAAGATACTATAATTTTGTAAGTTGCAAAATGATTATAGACATATTAGCTCACTATGGACCAGTTGGAAACTATTTGACATGGAAGAGTCCATTACAGTGATGCGGGGGAGGACACTACATTAAACCTACAATATTTGTTTAACGGTTAAGATTTGGACTTTTTGTTATAGAACAATTTATGCTTAAAATATCTTGTTTTATCATTTCCCAAAGTTATGCCATTTCCTCCTTGGACACCCTGTATATATATATTATACTGTATATATAAATTATGTGAAAATAGAAGCATTTTTCATGTTTCTCGGACTCTTACGACGTTCATAATTTTCGAATTATTTTGTTCTAAGATAGCTTAGATCCATAAATTGGTGATACATATAAGTAACGGTGTGATGAAGAGAATAAAACAAACCCGAGATCCCTACTCCTATTATTTGATTTTATACGACTATTTACACATTAGCAATCGTCGGACAAAAATTCTTGGTTACGTAAGGTCTCATATTGAAATCAGTTATACCATACACAGATAGTAGCTTACACTACATACATATATGTAACTAGCAGGGGTACCCGGCGTTGCCAGGGTAATCACCATAATCACCATCACTACTATCACCACTACTACTACCATAATCACCATCATCAATCACTACTACCACTACTACTACTACCATATTCACCGGCCTCGGCCTCCCTGTGCCTCATTAAACGGCGACCTCGATTTCGGCCGCTAAATGACCTCCGATTTTGGATCTGACCTCAGCCACACTCCCATTTTGGGGGGCTGCGAACAACTTTCGTTCCATACACCTTTTCGATCGGAGGCCTCCTTCTGCCCCAAACGGCCATTTTTCCGATTTCGCGCCCATTTTCTCCGGCCCTTTCACCCTGGGGAATTCTATTTTTTCACTAAAACCTGCCTAGGGACCCCCTTACTATGCATACCAAGTATGAACGCTCTAGCTTAAAAACTGCGGCCGCCTATTAAGAACAGACACACACACAGACACACAGACAATCGAAAATATTATATAGACTAGCAGGGGTACCCGGCGTTGCCCGGTTAATCACCATAATCACCATCACTACTACCATCACTACTACCACCACTACTACTACCATAATCACCATCATCAATCACTACTACCACAATCATCACAATACTACTACTACCATAACCTCCCTGTGCCTCATTAAACGGCGACCTCGATTTCGGCCGCTAAATGACTTCCGATTTTGGATCGGACCTCATCCATACCCCCATTTTGGGGGGCTGTGAACAACTTTTGTTTCATACACCTTTTCGATCGGAGGCCTCCTTCTGCCCCAACGGCATTTTTTTTAAAAACCAAAAGCGATTTTTCCGATTTTGCGCCCAATTTCTCCGTCCCTTTCACCCTGGGGAATTCCATTTTTTCACTAAAACCTGCCTAGGGACCTATGCATACCAAGTATAAACGCTCTAGCTTAAAAAATGTGGCCATGCATAAAGAACAGACACACAGACACACACACAGACAGACAGACAATCGAAAATATTATATAGATAAAAAAAATATTCTATGATACAAAACCCTATCATATAGGAATTTAAACACACTAACCCGTAGTCCGGACGAAAAAAATCGCCATGTTTAAATGCCTCATGTAGCGTGCTCCTGATCTCACTGTCACCATAATACTGAGTTCTGTTGCTTTATCTACCGAGCGGGAGGGATAAGGTTGACTCGTAGAGTAAAGAAGGATAGAGAAGAAAACGTGACGTCACAGGGTTATTTCTTCGCGGGAACTAGGAGTGTCAGCACTATCGTGGGGGCATAATATTATAATATTATAAGCAAAAGGCCCCAGTGGTTATTCCTTATTAAATACTCCTTGATATCTGCACGCCTGGCTTGTCTGCAGTGTTACCACAGTTAAGGGAAAATCCGCAAAATGAGGGGGCGATAGATTAAAGGGGGAACGTCTTTAAGGGTGAATTAATGTTGGTGAAAACACTTGTAAATGATTTAAACTAATATAAAATAGATATACAATAGCAAGAGGAAAACATCAAGTATACATACACACTATAATAAAATACTTATACAAGATGCAAGCTGTATAACTCCAAGCAACACAACAAGAATGACAATTTTATTTTGAATATACATTATTAGTTACATGTTATGTAGATGTTGATTTGCAAAGTTGCACTAAAATTGGACATTTACACGAAATACGTTCTTAGGTTATACTTATGATGTCTAGGGATATTTTGTCCCAGCCTGTTTGACGTTGGCAACTCCCGAATCTCACAACAACAATGGTGGGGGTTGGATGATGTTTGCTTGTGAACCTCCTCATAATGACAACAATTTCACGATTATCTGGCCTTTACAGCAACCTTTACTTATGTCTATTGGACTCTGTTATGTTTACAGAGTCTCTGGATAACGTTGGATTGATTCTTAATTGCATAATTAGGACAAGGTAGGGATTATTACGAATTAATGGGGCCCCTACCATTTTCTTTTGCGATCGTGCTGCCATCTCTCGAACGTGCGGATCACTATTTTCAGATTTGTGACGTCATGCTTTCTACTCTATCCTTCTTTACTCTATGGGTTGACTCAAAGCAGTAGTTGCCAATGTTTTCATTCGCTGTGCTACTACCAAAACTTATTGTATCCCAATTTATATGAAATTCGCATATTCAGTTTCCATTTAATTGATGTCTAAAGTATCCAATGCACTCGGCGCGTATTAGTGCGTTTCGAGACACCTTTCACAAATACGCGCATTGCGGTTTGGACCCTTAGCGAGTTAACCCCTTCTCTACCGGCGGCATCTTTTTAATTTTATTCTAGCTATATTTAGACGATTTTGTGCAGTTTAAGAAGGATCTGTTGTAGTAAAAAGGGTTGTTGTTGTTGTTGTTCCCCAGGCTGCCTGGCCGAACAGCCCCAAGGCCCCAAGCAAGGCCAAGGCCATAACCGAGCGCCCCCACAGATCCCTCCCTGCCTACCACAATAAAGCCTGGGTGACCGAAGCCACTCCATGGCGGGGAGCTAAGGAGGGCGCGGAAACGCCCGGGAAATCAAAGCCCCACCCAGGGCCCTGTTTCCCTCAGCAATTATGAAGAGAAAGTTGAGGATCAAAGGAAAAATGTGACGCTTTGGCTTCCAATCTGCCAACCTCTAGGTTGGGAGATTGGGAGGTCAATCCACGGAAGAGACGCCGTCACCTGAGATCTAGAAAATGTATAAGTAAAAGGAACAGTCAGAGTAAGCTATGGGTATGGCAGAGGTCGCTCAGCTCTCACTCTGATAGACCAGCCCATCACCACATGACTAGAACCCAATCCTCTCAGCATCAGCTAGGAACGGCCCTAGAAAGCCGCCTTTGGCGGGGGGATAGCTCCCCTATTTCAACCCCTTTCGGGGTTGGGCACCCGCCCCATAGTACATAGTTTCGATAGTACTTTGTGTGATTTTTGGACAAAACCTATCCCTTCAAATTTAAGCCCCTGAAGCAAAGAGAGTAGAAGGAAAGAGGAGAAACTGGTTAATTCCTCGCGCGAAGTATACATATACACTATAAAAAATACTTATATATGATGCAAGCTGTTTAACCCCTAACTATCGGCGCGCAACATAAGTCGAGTATAATAAATCTGGACTATCTGGCGGCGCGCGACATAGGTCGTGTGGCAATTTCAGCACGTAGTGTTGCTGAGAGAGAGAGAGACAAGTGGTGGCAGGAGAGTAGCGAGCGTATGACTTCTCCAGACCACCGCGGCGAACCTACTGACACGAATCCCACCTCCTCCCTCCCTCTCTCACTCGCTACATACTGAATTGTATGGGGAAAGTACCGAATTACATGCTTTTTGCACTCGTGTTGCGCGGTTGTTGCAAGAAAACTAGCGGTCATAAAAGGATCGTTGTGGTGTCATTGGAAAGCTCTGTTTATGCCCTTTCAGGGATAGATACTTGTTTTACGCTCTGGGTCTTATTTAGGCATGAAAATGATCACGTAAACAGCCCTATTTTGGGTAAAAATACCCCGCTGGTGGCTACATATTATATACCGCCTAGGTCGCTCATACTCCAAGCAACACATCAAGAATGAAAATTTAATTTTGAATGTATAATATTAGTTACATGTTCAATGTGCAACTCTCCAGCCCAAGAGTGAAACATTACTCTCAAACTTTGTTCTATTCAACAGCTGAGCTCTGGAACTCTCTCCCAGAATCAGTCTTTCCCTCTTCCTATGACTTAAATTGCTTCAAACTCCGTGTGTTCAGGTATTTTGGCTCGAACGTCCCTTGATTTTGGCCCTGTCCATCTTTCAACTATGGGGGAGGCACTCGCTATAGGCAGTTCTGCCTTTTGCCTCCCTCACTCACATAGAAAAACAAAAAAGTTATTAGTTACATGTTACATGTTATTAGTTACAGTTTTAGTTGCTCTAAAACTGGACATTTACACGAAAAACGTTCTTAGGTTATACTTATGACATCTAGGGATATTTTGTCCTGGCCTGTTTGACTTTGGCAACTCCCGAATTTCACAACATCAATGGTGGGGGGTGGAGGAGTCTTGCCTGTGAACCTTCTCATAATGACGACTATTTCACGATGATCTGGCCTTTACAGTAGCCTTTACTTATGTTTATTGAACTCTGTCATGTTTAGAGAGTCTCTGGATAACATTGAATTGATTATTAATAATGTTATTAGTACAAGGTAGGGATTATTACAAAATTAATAGGGACTCTCCCATATTCTTTGGCGATCGTGCTACCATCTCTCGATCGCGCGAATCACTATTTTCAGATTTGTGACGTCACGCTTTCGGCTCTATCTATCTTTACTCTATGCCCTGAAGCTCTGCCCCTTGTGGGTCATCCACTTCGAACATTTATTGCCGAGGTTCAGACAGCTGGGAACACAATTCGATAAAAAAACATGACAATAGCTGAGAGTTCTGGACTGTTTTGTTTAGAAAATTAGGTAAAAACGAATGCAGTGAAAGATTATGTAAATCTATCTATCTATCTATCTATTGCCTGACGCCATGATCCCCGAAGGGGTGGCCACAAACGAACCGCCCCCATGCACCTCTGTCCCCAGTCAGTCGACGCCCCTCCTCCCAACCAGCACCGCCTTCATCCATATATTTCCTCACTCCATCCTGCCACCTCTCTTTCGGTCTATATCTCCCTCTCTGTCCTTCCACCTTGCTCTCGTACACCTTCTTAGTCATTCTCTCGCTTCCCATACGTTCCATATGGCGAACCATTTCAAGGTGTTCTTTTCACACTTTCCAGCACATCTACCTCTACACCACACTTCCTTCTTACTTCCTCATTCATCGTCTATCCCTCCATGTAACTCCGCATGCACTTCTCAAGTAACTCATTTCCACCTCTCTCACTCTTGGTCTGAGTCTCTTCTCGAACGTCCATGCTTCGCTTCCGTAAGTCAGTGTCGGGATTACCACACGGTCATGCAAGGACTTCTTCACTTCCATACTGACCACCCTATTTCTTGTTACTGATTTCAGCATTCCTATAACCCTCTTCCCCTGTTGCACCCTCTCCCGCACTTCTTCATCTATAGTTCCATCTTTACTCAACACACTGCCCAGATACTTAAATGAGCTGACAATCTCCATAGCCTGACTGTTCAACTTCACCTCACACTCTGTGGCTTCACCCCTTTCGAAGACCATAACCTTGCTCTTCCCCGCATTTACCTTCAGATTCCGTTATTCGCACACTGTTCCAAACACATTTATCAGACCCTGCAACTCCCATTCATTATCGCTCATCAGAACTGTATCATCAGAAAACAGCAGTACAGGCAGCTTCCACTCATTTCCCTCCCTTATCAGCGATACACAAACCTCCACTGCTGTTCCTTGTATTTCTTTAATGACTCCATCCATTTATACAGTAAACAACCACGGGGACATCACACACCCCTGTTTCAACCCAACATTCAGGTCAAAGAACTCACTCTGCTAATTCTCCACACATACTGCCAACTTTGCACCCTCATACATGCTCGTCACTGCTTTCAGCAACTTCCCATCTACTCCGCATATTCTAAGTACTTTCCACATACCTTTTCTATCCACTCTGTCATAGACCTTCTCCAAGTCCATAAAGGTAGCATACACCTTTTGTTGCTTCTCCAGATATTTCTCCACAACACAATTCTGGGTAAACAAATCTGATCTACACATCCTCTTCCCTTCCTAAAACCTCCTTGCTCGTCACCTATCTATTTTCCCGTTCTCACTCTCACTCTCCCAATCACTACCCTACTGTACACCTTCCCTACTGCGCTTAGCAGACATATTCCTCGGTGGTTACCACACACTCCTCTTTCCTCTTTACCCTTATATAAGGGGACTATTATGTCTGTCTTCCAGTCATCAGGTGCACTCCCCTTCTCCCATGCTAGTTTGCACTTTTTCCATACCCATTCGATCACTATCTCACCACCATACCTCAACATTTCCCCACACACTCCATCTGTTCCTGTAAATAGTACTGAATAATTCTAGCACGTCAATGAAAATATTTTAAACATTCTCTCGCGCATTGTCCTCTTTCATGTTCGACTCTACAAAAAAAACCCAACTCTCATTTGGCTAGAAGCAGTTTGAAATAGGACAACAAACAAACATGTCTACTTTATACTCCATATTGGTGGACAGCATAATATGGTCACCTACCTAGCTCAGGTCAACTAAGGTAAAGTTCGCTACTCTTCTAGTGGAACCGAGGAGCACACCCCTCCTCGTTCTGGGTGTTGATTTGGTGCAACAGACTGTTTGAAGGGGCAGCACGCTCCCCTGCGAAGATGGGCTCATCTGGCATCTTTTGCAGTTCGACATCGAGGGTTCTCTTGAAGTTGTCTAACGAGACGCCCCTCATGTCTTTTACTCGCCGTGGGAGTTTGTTGAAGAGATGCGGTCCTCTATGTGATAACCAACTCTCTAGCAGAGAGCCCATCCAAACAAACAGACATTATAGATTTACCATCGTGACTCCCAACACATTGATGATTAAATTTAGTAGAAATTAACTTCAATATTTTAGAAACTATGTTATATATAATGGTCATTAATCAACATTCAGTTCCTTAACCCATGGAATATACGATGACGCATTTTTTTGTCTGGCTATTATTAGACGATTGTATTCAGATTAGGAAGGGTGTGTGGGAGTCAGAGGGTTAATTGAGATAGTCTTTGCAGTTTAATGTTATTTTAATACCAGGAATTTTCCTGAAATATTTGAACACTGTTATGGAAGGTAGATTATCTAAACATCATATGAAAATGTGTTTCAATCCTCGGCAAAGTATAATAAAAACAGAAAAAAAAGGTAACAACATGTCAACTTACCTGTAGAACCGTTGTCGACACTCTCTCATAAACGGTGAGGCCTTTGTGCATGTCCCAATTAGTGCTGTTTTATACCAAGGATTTACCAATTTTCCATCAAAGGGGTTAGTTTTGTATCCAACGTACTATTTATTATCCGTTCATTCTAGGTTGGTCAGAAATCTTAACCTCTAACATCTGTAACTCAAAAAAGGCTGGAGAAAATCAAGATATACAGTACAAGGTATTGTCACGCGCAGGTCCGTGACGTCAGCTAGGCCCCCTGACCTCACTCTTTATTTCTTTCTCTCTCGGAGTCATAAAGATTGCCCACACTGCCTACTTCTCTCTCTCTCTCTAATAAATATTTTAAGCTATATATATATATATATATATATATATATATATATATATATATCACTTTATGTTCGTTTTGTTTTATCACTACATAACACATATGCTAGGTTAAAGTAATGGAAATGCATATATTATATATTGTATAAAAGGAGAAAAATACAAGACAATCTACATTTAGACAATATATTGGTTATAAATATATAAAATAGAAAAAAACGAGATGTGAACATAGTAATACATTTATGTACGGGACAGTCAGACTTAAAGGTCATGCCTTAATTAATTACCTCCACTATTTCAACATTGATTATATCCAAGTTTGTTCCATGATATGGAGTATTTCTACTTATGTACAAAGGTAATTACAAAATGTGAATTGTGAAGGTGAAATATGACTGTGGAGAGTGGCTGTAGCTTATATCACAATTATTTGACTACCTTGAGCATTTTCCGACCTTGTTTCCGTGCTGACTTTATTACTCTGTTTAGCACTCTCACACGAAAAAAGATCCGACACCTAACATAATACGCTATTACGTCAGTAGGGAGTGATACAAACTTTGTTATATCAGAGGTCAACTGTTTGATGGCCCCTTTACCTGGCTTTAAAGTTTTTTCTCCGTGGTGACAACAAAATATATTTTCCATCATTTGCAAATGTTGAAAAAAGTCATCACTTAGTTTCATTAATCCAAAACCTCTGTCAACTGCCCCAATCCATGTGTTATCTTTCTCTCCCACCTTTTCTCCAAGAAACTGATATTTTGGAAACTTGTGGGCAATAAAGCCTCCAAAATATCGGAGACTTTCAGTTTCTGTGGCCTTTTCTAAGTTAAGGTCATCCTCAACATCTTCTGTATCCCATTTGTTATTATCATTACACACAGGCTCAAAGTCTTTAACACTTAATGTTGAGAATAACATAGCTGATAAAGAAAGCTCACGCTGAAGTGCATTGTCATCTTTATCATTTCCCACTGACTGACCTTCAGTACCAGTGGGAAAGTAACCTTCCGATATGCTCATATGCTCGCATCATGACTTTGTATTTCACAGTTATATTGTTCACCAACCAATGCACTGTTTTTACCTAGCAAATGTATTCTGGTACGTTGCTTCACTGATACAAGAGAAGGGTGATCATAGCATACTCCCATTTGTCTCAGACTGGCAACATGATGTTCAAGACCATCCTGGTTAAGTCTGTATGTAAGTATGTATGGTATGCTGAATTTCTCCTGCAACATTGCAAATAATTTGGACAAGGATTGGGAAGATATAATCAATCCCTTCTGAAACTGATACCTGGTTTTACTTCCATAAACTTTCATCGATAGTGCTGTTTGTGTCATGTCATTTATAATTTGATTTTGATATTCTCAATTGAGTCTATATGCATTTCTGGAGGACTTACTATCATATGGCACTCTGGAGTTAAATATATCAAACCAGGAGTCAGCCAAAGAGATGAATTGGCTTTTAGCCTCCCAATCCTTGCTTTGAAGCAATCCTTTGAGTCCAAAATACTTTAAGGACTTGGCAGTGGTTTCAGAAAGTAGTTGAGCAGCTAACTTTACATTCATTCGCTGCACACCACTAGCTGTTATATGTTTTTCGCACAAACGATGTGTAGTTTTCAAATCACTGACACTTCTTCTTACAATTTCCCGAACACATTCACTATTAATGGATTTCCCTTCTGAAGCCTCAAACCCAGAATCAAGGAAATTGTTTCAGATTAACTTAATCAGATGAGGAGCATCAGCAAAAACAAAAATGTCTCGGTCAGAAGTAGCTGGATTGGCAATGGATGTTTTCTCCACACTTACACCTAAGGTATTCCATAGTCTCACATTTGTAGGCCCAAGATCGTTAACTAAAGCTACTACGGGAAAACCAGCTGCTTCTACCTTACTGATAACATTAAACAAAATGTCCTTGGTCATATCACAGTCAAAATCATAGAAGATTAGTTGCTTCCATGAACCAACCAATCCCCTAATCATAATGCACTGTACTTTGGTTTTGGGATCATAGAAAATTTCTTTTCCCTTGTCATAAGTCCATTCTTTGGCAATACTACATTCATCAAAAGATAAAACACAGACACGATCTTTAATACCCATGGACTCAGCTTTATGTTGCAACAAATTTAAAACAGATTGCAACACCCCTGGTTCACAGTCAAACTTTGCCACCCAACGATGCAATGTGCTTGCAGACGGCAAAGGAAACTTGCGTACCTCACGCAAATACCTATATGCTTTAGGGCTCAAACTATGCAATGTTAAAGCTTGACTAATGTCATCTTCCTTCCAGTGTGACACAGACTTTCCTGTTAAGAATTTTTTTACTTGGGAAGATGAAAAAAAAAGGACTTAAACCATTCATAAACTGTTCATATGCACGTGCTGAAGCGTGCTCCATCTTGGCAAGCAGATAATTTTTGTCTTTTAGCCAA
The DNA here is from genome assembly GCA_032716605.1 of Paralithodes platypus. Lineage (NCBI taxonomy): Eukaryota > Metazoa > Arthropoda > Malacostraca > Decapoda > Lithodidae > Paralithodes > Paralithodes platypus. The sequence continues at coordinate 32,177,208 of CM064507.1, read as the reverse complement.
TTAGCCTTTTCAATAAGTAGAGCATCTTTTTCCATTCTTACACTTTTTACTTCCTTCTTCATATCTTCTAACTGGTGTTGCATCCCTTCGATGCTCGCAACTGGTTCCACATTTTCCTGGCACACCTGATCCTGTATGTCTTCCAAAAGTCTTTTCCGCCCCCGTTGTTCATGTCTCAAATCCCTTGAGGCAACGTCTTTCGTTTCTGCAATAAAAGTTTCAGGTCCTATAGCTTCAGGTGGAAAGAGAGAGAGAGAGAGAGAGAGAGAGAGAGAGAGAGAAAGAGAGAGAGAGAGAATCATAAGCAATTGCAGGTAGTAGCATATACCAAGTATGCACATGAACAAAAATCCTATAGATTATATACTATGTGTTCTAACCGAAGTAGAACAAAATATGAATGATATATTATCTACAAGTGAGTGTGTAAATGAAGGAAGTGTTCAGCCAAAAATGGTGAAAATATTCATATTACAATATTGTATACAGTACCGTGAACACAATATACTGTATAAATAGTACTGTACATACATACTAATAAACACCTTATACATATATTACATACACGTTAATAAATGTATATAACTAAAACATAGTGTGCTCTTAGTGCAAATGTGTTCATATTTTATATTGTTAAATTTATTAGAGAGAGAGAGAGAATATGTATGTGTGTGTGTGTGTGTGTGTGTGTGTAAAATGAATGGAAGAAGCTCAGATCGAGCACCTTGATGCCGAAATCATTTGTTTTATTTATTTATATTTTATATAAATTTTACTTCACGAAAGTCTTTTGTATGTCTACAATGATTATGTATTGATTTTTTCTTTAATAATATGCTAATTTCATATTGTTGGACTATCATACAAGTATAAAACAATTTAGAGAAAACTAAGAACAAACAAGAGTGTGGCAACACTCTCTGTTGACATAGCCCAACCTCTCACCGTTCACTGTGTTGGAATACCACCGCTCACAACATGAGGTGCTTTTAAAATGTATCTATTGTTCATTATTGTTCAGGATGTATTATAGCTTTGTTTAGGTGTATTAAGGAGTTACTTCATCGTACAGCTATAAATACCGTGCATAAAAAGATGAGGAGTAGGGATAAGGCTTTTACACGTGACTATATAATTTATACAAACTATTTTAAAGGACTATAGCTAATTATTGTAGCAGATAAAACATCAATAACTAATACATTAGGAATTTATATACGTGTAACAAACAGACTCGCAGACATATGATTCACAATACAGTACGTACGTACGGTACTGTACGTGAAAGCATACATAGAAGTAATACTAAATAACCTATACAGTTCTTATATTAATATTTCAAGTACTGGGTAACTAGATGTAATTGGAAATAGTAGTGCTCACCTCTTGATGTTGGTAAGTGAAGGGTTGGAAGTGAACCAGCCTTTATCCGGTGCAGTGTTTTGGGTAATGGAAGGCCTAATAATTCATATTTAAAATTTCTTTCAAATGCAGTTGTCTCAAAATGCAAACTGCATATCCTTGCAATAGCATCATTAATATAGTCTGATCTCTTACACAGGTGAATCCATTTGTTCTTTGTTTCATTGTCTTTGGGGAAGGAGTGAAAAGTAATATGCTTATCACTTGCTTTTTTCTTGTTTGAGAAACACCCAAACACTGCACAGTTGTTGGGCATGTCTGTACACTTGCTTAAGCAAAACAACACAGTAAAACATCGAGACTATGCTTAAAAAACTTCACTTGATTCTGGAGAGATGTGCGTGACCTACACAAATCAAAGGAGGGTAAATAATGAGGGCGGGAGGTCAGGGGCCGAGTCTACGTCACTGCGCGGGTCAGAGGAGTTTGGGGCATCTGGTGACAATACCTTGTACAGTATATCTTGGAGCAAATGAGCTGTCAATTTCCACACCTATTCCCTAGCCAAGTCTTCCTATTTGGTAGAAATATTAGCTCGATTACTCTAGTCTTTTTTGAGTTATGAGAGGCTAGAGGTTACGATTTCTGCCCAACCTAGAATGAACAGACACTAGGGACACATACTATAGTCTATTTGCTGTAAGTAGGCGAGAAATCATGACCTCTATCCTCTGTAACTCAAGATGAGCTAGAGCAAATTGGCTGTAAAATTCCACATCTATTCCTCGACTGATTCTTCCCAAATGGTAGAACTATTAGCTTGATTATTCTAGTCGTTTTTGAGTTACAGAGGTTAGTGGTCATCATTTCTCACCTACTTACAGCGAATAGACTATAGCTGGTAGGTAAGGGTTAGTCTTGTATCCCACGTACTGGGTACACAGTACACGAACTAGCTGGAAGGTAAGGGTTGGTCTTGTATCCCACGTACTGGGTACAATGGACATGAACTAGCTGGTAGGTAAGGTTTAGTCTTGTATCCCACGTACTGGGTACACAGTACACGAACTAGCTGGAAGGTAAGGGTTGGTCTTGTATCTGTGACGCTTCTGCATAGTAGCCACGTGCGGGCATGCGCGTGTGTCGGCTGCCCAGCCGTTTAGAAACCGGCTGGTGGCAGGCGGCCGGCCGGCTTTTCCTTAGTATATATCCTACGACAACGTAACTAATGTCTGGGATATTCTTATGTTGTTTCACAGCTTGTAGCTGCCCTTATTCTTAACCAACGCATCTTAGTATATTTTATTCTCGATAGTTGATAGTTTCATTATAATATATAAGATGCAAGTCTAGTGAGAGTTCGAGGAGACGAGCGGGAGAGAGAGACCGGCTGGGGGACGTTGCTTCCCGCGGAGAGTCTAGCTTGGGACGAGCCTGATGTTGCCATATGCATTTGATTGCAACGTTAGGCTTAGTTTCGACTCACGCACGGGGTAGAGGATTTTGACCCGGCAACTGTGTTGAGTGTTGCCAAGCATGGGATGTATTTTGCATGCCTAGGGTGGGGTCCAGACAGATTCAAGACTCAGAGCTCACCTCACTGTCGTACCCTTCGGACCCCCTTGATATCTATCCCTCTCAACCCCACTTAGAAACTTTCTCTCTTACTTTGTATACCTTCCTTCCACTACTTCACCAATCTATTTAATTATCCCATCCCCTTGATAGACCTTATATCTATTATTGTATTAACGACGAGCTCTCAGATAACTAGATAGGATTTTGGGCCTTATGCAGAGATTTAATTGTTAATGAGACCTAGGAAGCTTTTTTGTTGTCTCATATTTGGTGGTTTCATGCTTGCTAGTGTGTTCTTGTGTCAGGTTAGCAGGGGCTAGACCGGAAGGGAGGCTTTTTGCGATCCTTTAAGTAAAGTCTGCTGGTGCGAGTCCTGTGGACCCGCACGACTTTACTAGGATACCCGTGGGAGTCTGGGGGCATTTTCTTGTCTGTGTCCCTGTGTGACTAGTGTTGTGTTGTGTGAGGGCCCTTGCCTAGTCCACTCAGCACTGCGCTAGCACATCTTGCTTTTGTTTTAGGGTCGCCAGGAGAGAGTCAGATACTTGCGATCGGAGTCTCTCAAGAGAGCACCCTTTCAATTAGAGTAATTTGGCGCACAGACTTGGGAACGTCCCTAGGCTAGAGCAGGTGGCTCAGCCCGGGTATCCGAAGCCTATATCCTTCCGGCTAGACCTCTGCCACCTGGCAGATTAACAGCTAGGGGTTTATCATCTCTGTATGCTTGTTATTGTGCCACAGTTTACCGTTTTTTGTGAGCATTGTGAGTCAGGGTGTGGCTTAGAGACTCTGTCCGAGCAGGCTTGCCTGACTAAGAGTGAGAAGCACACCTGTATGTGGTTATGTTGCGAGTTGCTGCCTTTATTTAATTATACCTATGCCATTATACACTGTAGGTCCTATCACTAGTATTTATTCCTGCTTATGAGTTAAGAGTTCTCTAAATCCGTAACATACTTTCTTTGCTAAGCATCAGATCCTACAGTAGCTGCATGCAGTTTAGAAACCCGCATCTTGTCTATCGGTACGATGTTTTGAGGACTGTTTGCTTTCACCTTCTTTCACGCAGGGGTGATTAGTTGTATTAATTAACGTAACGTTAAATGTACTTTCTTCTAGTTTGTTATTAAATTGTTTCTGCAATTTAATTCTGTTATCTATCTTTTCTTTGAAGCTTTAAGTCAACTTAATTGTGTGATCTTTTATATAGCCTGCTTGACTATCAGAAGTCTATAGTGCGTACACCCTGTAACCGAGTCATAGGATACCTTGTTGTCCAGGCAGGACTCTTGACGGTTTAGGGTGGTTTGTTGCCTGGGTTTATAGATAAGGGTTGGATCTAGCATTTTCCGTTGTTGCTTGTTACCGCATACCTAGTCCAATAGAAAGAGCCCAGTGTTTATATATCCCAGGATGTAACAAATGGCGACCTTGCATAGGATTTACTGAACAGAGGAATATAGTGGTCATTTGTTTTGAGATTCCGTATGATTAGAGGAATACAGTGGACATAGTTTTTTTTTTGGAGCAACCAATATAACACATTAAAGACTTTAAATAACATTAGTATATACATACTTGAATAGGAGATAAGGCACATTCTATAACCGTGATAATTACTGCAGTACACAAACATGTCTAATACATCAGAACACAGTGATGGGTCAGGTCACGATACGGGCTCGGAGGGAGAAAGACCTGTGGAGTGGCTAGTCGATAGCGAGGAGGGTGCTAGAAGATTTTTAGAGGTGCCCCTTACTGCTGCCAGGGTGTTGAAGCTGAATAAGTATGGCTTAAAGTGTGTGGTAGGTCTTCAGGGTCACCAGGGTTTAAGTGGCATGAGGAAAGATCAGCTGAGGACTTTGATATTGGGTTTAGAAGGGAGAGACCTGGGTGGAGAGGCGACTGGGGGCCCCGGTCCCCAGCCCCCCCTCCGCTCTACCCCCATATCAAACGTCAGGGTGCCTGAATTTAGTACATACCCCCAAGTTGATGGTCAATGGCAGCGTGGAATTCAATCACAGGGACCCTCTCCATTAAATGCACCTTCCCCTCCTCAAGGGTTGACTCCAGATTTGTTGTTTCGGCTTGAGATGGCCAAGGTTGAGGCTACCGAAAGACAGGCTAGAGCTCAGGTTGAGGCCGCCGAAAGACAGGTTAGTGTGCAGGCTGCGGTTGCTGCTAGAGCTCAGGTTGAGGTTGCTAGAGCTCAGGCTGAGGCTACAGAGAGAACAGCTATACGAGAGGCTGAACTGTAGGCAGAGTCTACTAGGTATCGGGCTGACAGGGAGCTGGAGAGATCTCGAGTGGAGGTAACAGGGCGAAATATTGGGGGAGGTAACAGACATCGGGACCAATCATTGTCGCACCTGCTTAAACTAGTTCCTGTGTTCGATGAATTATGTGTGACGGAGTTTTTTATGCGATTTGAGAAGAAGTGTCAGGAACACCAGTGGCCTCAGGAAAAGTGGGCAGCATTAGTTTCATCAAGACTCCTAGGAAAGGGGCTAAAAGCGTATGATGCACTACCTTTAGAGTCCTGTGTAGTTTATGATGAGCTAAAGAAGGCTGTGCTACGGGCCTATGAGCTACAACCAGAAACTTACCGCTTGAAGTTTCGGGGTGTTACTAAGGGCAAGGATAGTACCTTCCTAGAACACGCCCGGGACTTGTCTGATGCACTACGACATTGGCTGCGTTCTGAGAGGGCAGCTACTTTTGAGGAGTTGAGTGAGCTGGTTCTCTTGGAGCAGTTCTTTAAGTGCACAGGCGGGGACTTAACATTAAATATAAAGGAAAAAAATCCTAGAATTCTCCAGGAGGCAGCAGAAATGGCTGACCGCCGACTGTCATTAATTCATGGGTGCGGAGCAGCAGCTAGGAGTGAGTCGGGTGCAAAGGATCGTACCCCTCCCCCTCCCAAGAATTTTGATACACTGTCACAAAACCATCTAGCACTGACAATAAAACTGAACATAAACCAAATACCGTCCCGTATAAGAAGTCTAATGGTACCTCCCACTCCCAAGGGAAACCAAAGAGTAAAGAGAGCTTTGCATGTCACAAGGAGGGTCACTTTGCAAATGCTTGTCCGAACAAGCCACCAAACAAGGTTGTGTCATTGGCCCGCAGCATAGGGGTGTCGCCTATATCTTCTGAGTTTGCCAAGGGTAGTTCGTCAGAGGTTGGGACACAGCCTGTGTTCAAGAGTCCGGAAGGCTCGAACCCTGTCCGCGACGTCTTTGGGGGTCATAGAGGGCATGGTTTTGTGAGGTGGGCTGGCGAAAGGCGAGGAATTAAGCTATTGCGTGATACTGGGGCTTCTCAGACCTTGTTAAGGAACTTTACTGGTAGACCGATTAACGCTGCTCGGGTGGTGGTAGTTCAGGGGATCAATGCTACGAAGTCCTACCCGCTGGTGCGGATGGAGCTGGAGGTGGATGGTGTGGCGAAGGAGCTGGATGTCGGAATTGTAGAGAACTTGCCTGTTGGGGGTGTCGACCTCCTCCTCGGCAACGACTTTGCGGTGCCTGCTTCTAAGGTTTCACCGTTGGTCGTTGCCGAGAAGGCGGCCGACATTAGTAGGGAGGAACAGGAGTGGGTTGAGAAGTGTAGCGTACAAACCATGGCGTGTGTTGTGACGCGTTCTCAGACATCCGGAGCCTTGCAGCCACCACCTCAGTCTATCAAACCGCGGAGGAAAGGTCACAAGAAAACGGGAAGTGTTGGTCAATTGGAGAGTTTTGAGCCGGCAGTGTTTCTTGGCGACTCATTATTGGCACCTATGTTAAGAGTCTGGAGAGGCCCTGGGGCCTGTCACCGCTAGTGCAGGTGCAGGGCAGGAAGAGACTCTGCGACAGCATCGTTATGCACAGCGTGAGGAAAGGATGGCTCAGCGGGACATTGGAGGTGGAAATAAATTATTTAAGATGAACTTGGATAATCTCGCACCTGCTGATATATGTTCCTTGCAGCTGGAAGATCCTGAAGTCAGGGCATGTGGTAATGGTGCTATCGAACTGAAGAGCAATGGGGATGCGCAGCCTGGTGATTTTTTCTTGTCCGAGCGGATCTTGTATCGGAGACATCAGGATACCAAGAAAAAGTGGGATGGCGGGTCAGGATTAGTGGACCAGTTAGTAGTACCGAGGGTGTGCCGTGAGAGCTTATTGAGATTAGCTCATGATGTGCCTTTGGCAGGGCACCTGGGCGCACGTAAGACGGAGGCAGCTCTGAGCAAGCTTTTCTGGTGGCCTGGGTAAAGGCGAGTGTCGTGTCATGGGTGTCACAGTGTCACACTTGTCAAGTTGTTGGGAAACCCAATCAGGTCATCCCGAGAGCCCCGTTACAACCCATCCCTGTCATTGGGCCGCCCTTCAGCAAAGTAGTTATCGATATGGTTGGCCCATTGCCCCCCCACTAGTGCTGGCAATAAATTTTTACTAACTGTAATGGATGTAGCAACACGATATCCAGATGCTTACCCCATGCGCAACGGGATGGCTAAGACTGTTGTCAAAAACCTACTTGTCTATTTCTCTCGTTATGGCTACCCTCAGGAGATCCAGTCTGATCAGGGATCCAATTTTACTTCTGCTCTGTTTAAGCAGACCATGCAGCAACATGGGATAGTGTCTGTGGTGTCATCTGCCTACCATCCCGAGAGTCAGGGAGTCTTGGAAAGGTGGCACTCGACTCTCAAGAGTATGTTGCGGTGTTATTGCATGGAAAATGGGAAGGACTGGGATCTAGGGCTCCCATACGTTTTATTTGCTGCGAGAGAAGTACCTGGGGAGAGCTTGGGATTTAGCCCGAACGAGTTGGTTTTTGGACACAGGGTCAGGTGGCCCCTCCACATAGTCAAGGAGATCTGGGAGGGAGTCACAAAGCCATGCTCGCTTCTAAAGTATGTAGTTGAAAGCCGTGAGAGAATGCTAAAGAGCTTGGAGGTAGCAGGTCGGAACCTTAAGAGTTCACAAGCTCAGATGAAGGACAGATACGACCAGAAGGTGAAGCTGAGGGAGTTTGAAGTAGATCAGGAGGTACTGATACTACTGCCTCTGGTGGGACACCCCTTGTCTGCCAAGTATTCTGGTCCGTATCGGGTTGTAAGGAAGGTTTCTGATCTAGACTATTTAGTAGCTACTCCTGATCGTAAGAAAAAGAACCAACTTCGCCATGTAAATCTGATGAAAGAGTATGTGAGGCGCCCCTCCGAGCCTCTCACTGTCCCGGTGTTGATCTGCAGCGATCGTGGTGGAGAAGGAGGAAGGGACAGTCAAGCTGCGGGGGAGGATAATTGGGATTGTCATGTTTCCGCGGATCAGTGGGCGGGGAATTCTAGACAAGTGGCTCATGAGTTGATATTGCACCTGCCTGAGCAACAGCGTGTAGCTGTGCAGCACTTGTTTGATTCAAACCCAGCTGTTTTCGCGGAGCATCCTGGCCTCACTACTCAAGCGGTGCACGATGTCTATGTTGGGGACCACCCGCCCTTTAAATCAGTGCCATACCGTGTTCTCCCTATTAAATTACCAGCACTTAGGGAAGAGCTGGATTATATGCTGAAACGTGGGCTGATTTCTGAGGGTGCAGTAAGGTGGACTTCCCCAGTCACACTGCAGCCCAAACCAGATGGCAAGGTGCGGTTTTGTATAGATTGCCGCAGGTTGAATGGTTTAACCCCCACAAATGCCTACCCTCTCCCTCGCATGGACGACAGTGTGGATAAGATAGGAAAGGCCAAGTTCCTCACTAAGATAGACCTTGTTAAGGGTTATTGGCAAGTGCCCTTGTCTGAGCGAGCGCGAGAGGTGTGTGGGTTTGTGGTGGACGGTGCCACATATCGTTGCCATGTTATGCCATACGGGCTGAAAAATGCCCCTGCAACGTTTCAGAAATTAATGAACGACATTGTAGCCGACATTCCCAACTGTACGGTGTACCTAGATGATGTCATAATATACGACGATGATTTTAACAGTCACTGTGCTCATACAGCTTTTTAATAAACTGAATGAAGCAGGTTTGGTGGTAAACCTGGGTAAGTGCGATTTTGTCAAAGCCACAGTTTTGTACCTGGGGTTCGAGGTGGGGATGGGTCAGGTGTGCCCTCCACAGACAAAGATCAAAGCCATCGATCAGTTTCCCAAGCCTACGACTAAGAAACAAATCATGCGGTTTCTAGGTATGATAGGCTATTATCGTCGCTTCATCAAAGGCTATTCGACTGTACTTGCACCTTTAACCCGGGAGCTGCGGGGAGACTCTTAAGAGTTCCCCCGGCGCACTGCGGGGAGACTCTTAAGAGTCAGAGAAAACAAAAATCAACTTTTGACATCGAAAAAAAAAAAAATTTTATATTTTTTTTTTTTATTTTATTTTTTTTTTTTGGCCCCTGGGCCATGCAAAATCTCAGTCCTCTACCTCCCCTCCTTCCCCACTTTCCTCCTCTCCTTCAGTTATCACCTATTTTCCCTGTTATTCCCTTATTCTGAGGTATATTTTCGTGCTAACATTAGAAATCCGATTGGAGGGTGTGGTCATCACTGATAGCAAGCGAGTGCAAGAGAGAGAGAGAGAGTATCGATCGACTGTGTCTCAGTGGCCTTGGGGGAAATTGGCGGGAAAGCAGATTGCCTCACCCATACATTATACAACTCGCGGGCTATATCTCCGATTTTGACCATCCAAACGCTGTTTTCACTCGTTTTATTGTTGTTTCAGGTTAATACCTTTATAATCAACCCATAATAGGCGCATATGGATAAGTATTAATGCTATTAATGGCACAATGAATATTTTAGTGACGGAAACACCTCAAATACGTCAGCACAGGGGGACGTTTCCAATTACCCCCATGCGCACTTCAGAGGTTAACTGACTTATTATCTAAGGACAAGAAGTTCCGGTGGTCTCCTGAGTGTGCAGAGGCGTTTTCCTTGGTGAAACACCTGTTATGTACCCACCCCATACTCAGGGCCCCGGACTTCAGCAGACCTTTTCAGCTGGCGACTGATGCCAGTGGCGTAGGGGCTGGGGCTGTCTTGTTACAGACAGATGATGAAGGTATCGAACATCCAGTGAGTTTTTACAGTCAAAAATTAAATAGTGCACAAAGGAATTACTCTGTAATTGAAAAACAACTCCTGGCGATAGTGCTGGCGCTCAGGCACTTCGATGTATATATTCCTGCTTTCGGACCAGTCGTAGTGGTTTATACCGATCATCAACCTCTGAAATTCTTGAATAAGTTTCATAACCGGAATATGAGGATGACCAGGTGGTCACTCATGCTTCAGGAGTATAATCTGGACATACGCCATATTGCCGGTTCTGATAACGAGATAGCGGATTGTCTATCAAGGGTGGATGATGTTGGTTAGACTGCCACAGGATTGAGGGTTGAGTGTGGAGGAAAATAGGCTGTCACTGTAGTTCAGCCGAAAAAAAACAAATTAAAAAAGCAAAAACCTTATAAAAACTCTTTATTTTTATAACGTGTAGAATTTTGTATAAGATGTTGTAGCAGTATCTAAGTTGAATGTTTTCGCTTATTGTCGCTAAGTTAGTTGAACTTGCTCGGTGGAGTGCAAGTCTTTATTTTTTTTATATATAGTGCCTTGTGTCGCAACAGTGTGTGGTACTATGAGAAGCTTTCTGTTAGATATGAAGAACTTAGTCAGAGTCTTATATCTTGGGGGAGGTGTGATGCTTCTGCATAGTAGCCATGTGCGGGCATGCGCGCGCGTCGGCTGCCCAGCCGTTTAGAAACCGGCTGGTGGCAGCCGGCCGGCCGGCTTTTCCTTAGTATATATTCTACGACAACGTAACTAATGTCTGGGATATTCTTATGTTATTTCACAGCTTGTAGCTGCCCTTATTCTTAACCAACGCATCTTAGTATATTTTATTCTCGATAGTTGATGGTTTCATTATAATATATAAGATGTAAGTCTAGTGAGAGTGGGAGGAGACGAGCGGGAGAGAGAGACCGGCTGGGGGACGTTGCTTCCCGCGGAGAGTCTAGCTTGGGACGAGCCTGATGTTGCCATATGCATTTGATTGCAATGTTAGGCTTAGTTTCGACTCACGCACGGGGTAGAGGATTTTGACCCGGCAACTGTGTTGAGTGTTGCCAAGCATGGGATGTATTTTGCATGCCTAGGGTGGGGTCCAGACTGATTCAAGACTCAGAGCTCACCTCACTGTCGTACCCTTCGGACCCCCTTGATATCTATCCCTCTCAACCCCACTTAGAAACTTTCTCTTACTTTGTATACCTTCCTTCCACTACTTCACCAATCTATTTAATTATCCCATCCCCTTGATAGACCTTATATCTATTATTGTATTAACGACGAGCTCTCAGATAACTAGATAGGATTTTGGGCCTTATGCAGAGATTTAACTGTTAATGAGACCTAGGAAGCTTTTTTGTTGTCTCATATTTGGTGGTTTCATGCTTGCTAGTGTGTTCTTGTGTCAGGTTAGCAAAGGCTAGACCGGAGGGGAGGCTTTTTGCGATCCTTTAAGTAAAGTCTGCTGGTGCGAGTCCTGTGGACTCGCACGACTTTACTAGGATACCCGTGGGAGTCTGAGGGCATTTTCTTGTCTGTCTCCCTGTGTGTCTAGTGTTGTGTTGTGTGAGGGCCCTTGCCTAGTCCACTCAGCACTGCGCTAGCACATCTTGCTTTTGTTTTAGGGTCGCCAGGAGAGAGTCAGATACTTGCGATCTGAGTCTCTCAAGAGAGCACCCTTTCAATTAGAGTAATTTGGCGCACAGACTTGGGAACGTCCCTAGGCTAGAGCAGGTGGCTCAGCCCGGGTATCCGAAGCCTATATCCTTCCGGCTAGACCTCTGCCACCTGGCAGATTAACAGCTAGGGGTTTATCATCTCTGTATGCTTGTTATTGTGCCACAGTTTACCGTTTTTGTTAGCATTGTGAGTTAGGGTGTGGCTTAGAGACTCTGTCCGAGCAGGCTTGCCTGACTAAGAGTGAGAAGCACACCTGTATGTGGTTATGTTGCGAGTTGCTGCCTTTATTTAATTATACCTATGCCATTATACACTGTAGGTCCTATCACTAGTATTTATTCCTGCTTATGAGTTAAGAGTTCTCTAAATCCGTAACGTACTTTCTTTGCTAAGCATCAGATCCTACAGTAGCCGCATGCAGTTTAGAAACCCGCATCTTGTCTACCGGTACGATGTTTTGAGGACTGTTTGCTTTCACCTTCTTTCACGCAGGGGTGATTAGTTGTATTAATTAACGTAACGTTAAATGTACTTTCTTCTAGTTTGTTATTAAATTGGTTCTGCAATTTAATTCCGTTATCTATCTTTTCCTTGAAGCTTTAAGTCAACTTAATTGTGTGATCTTTTATATAGCCTGCTTGACTATCAGCAGTCTATAGTGCATGCACCCTGTAACCGAGTCATAGGATACCTTGTTGTCCAGGTAGGACTCTTGACGGTTTAGGGTGGTTTGTTGCCTGGGTTTATAGATAAGGGTTGGATCTAGCGTTTTCCGTTGTTGCTTGTTGCCGCATACCTAGTCCAATAGAAAGAGCCCAGTGTTTATATATCCCAGGACGTAACATATCCCACGTACTGGGTACAATGGACATGAACTAGCTGGTAGGTAAGGGTTAGTCTTGTATCCCACGTACTGGGTACACAGTACACGAACTAGCTGGAAGGTAAGGGTTGGTCTTGTATCCCACATACTGGGTACAATGGACATGAACTAGCTGGTAGGTAAGGGTTGGTCTTGTATCCCACGTACTGGGTACAATGGACATGAACTAGCTGGTAGGTAAGGGTTGGTCTTGTATCCCACGTACTGGGTACAATGGACATGAACTAGCTGGTAGGTAAAGGTTGGTCTTGTATCCCACATACTGGGTACAATGGACATAAACTAGCTGGTAGGTAAGGGTTGGTCTTGTATCCCACGTACTGGGTACAATGGACATGAACTAGCTGGTAGGTAAGGGTTAGTCTTGTATCCCACGTACTGGGTACACAGTACACAAACTAGCTGGTAGGTAAGGGTTGGTCTTGTATCCCACGTACTGGGTACAATGGACATGAACTAGCTGGTAGGTAAGGGTTAGTCTTGTATCCCATGTACTGGGTACACAGTACATGAACTAGCTGGAAGGTAAGGGTTGGTCTTGTATCCCACATACTGGGTACAATGGACATGAACTAGCTGGTAGGTAAGGGTTAGTCTTGTATCCCACGTACTGGGTACACAGTACATGAACTAGCTGGAAGGTAAGGGTTGGTCTTGTATCCCACATACTGGGTACAATGGACATGAACTAGCTGGTAGGTAAATGTTGGTATTTTATCCCACGTACTGGGTACAATGGACATGAACTAGCTGGTAGGTAAGGGTTGGTCTTGTATCCCACGTACTGGGTACACAGTACATGAACTAGCTGGAAGGTAAAGGTTGGTCTTGTATCCCACGTACTGGGTACAATGGACATGAACTAGCTGGTAGGTAAGGGATGGTCTTGTATCCCACATACTGGGTACAATGGACATGAACTAGCTGGTAGGTAAGGGTTGGTCTTGTATCCCACGTACAGGGTACAATGGACATGAACTAGCTGGTAGGTAGGGGTTGGTCTTGTATCCCACGTACTGGGTACAATGGACATGAACTAGCTGGTAGGTAAGGGTTAGTCTTGTATCCCACGTACTGGGTACACAGTACACGAACTAGCTGGAAGGTAAGGGTTGGTCTTGTATCCCACATACTGGGTACAATGGACATGAACTAGCTGGTAGGTAAGTGTTGGTCTTTTATCCCACGTACTGGGTACAATGGACATGAACTAGCTGGTAGGTAAGTGTTGGTCTTTTATCCCACGTACTGGGTACAATGGACATGAACTAGCTGGTAGGTAAGGGTTAGTCTTGTATCCTACATACTAGGTCTAGGTTAGGTTAATTAGGCTACCATTTTTTTTTTTATTTATATCACAAAACCAGAGTCAAGCTTTGCCAAAAGTTGGCTCGGGTTTTCCAAATTTTGAGCTTTATGAGTTTCAAATACATGATATCGCGAGCCAAGTTCGTTTCAATACCTTATTATCGCCTTTTTATGCCTTTTACCCCTCAATTTCCCAGATCTTCATACCCCTCCCCACTATTGGGGGGCGTGTATTGAAATCTATGGATAATGGGGAAAACCAGTCTTAACGAGATTTGTAATTACATGCAAATACTATACTGTACAGGGTGTTTCAGTGAACGTTTTCATAAAATACAGTACATATTCGTTAGTCAATACTAAGACTATATTATTTTATGATGTTTGGGGCGTGTATTATTAATTATGGAGATATTACACATCGAAAATTATCGCTAGATACTGTTGTTGTTGTTCCCCAAGCTGCCTGGCCGAACAGCCCCAAGGCCCCGAGCAATTCCAAGGCCATAACCGAGTGCCCCCACAGAACCCTCCCCGCCGACCACAATAAAGCCTGGGCGACCGAAGCCACTCCATGGCGGGGAGCTGAGGAGGGTGCGGAAACGCCCGGGAAACCAAAGCCCCACCCAGGGCCCTATGCCCCTCAGCAATTATGAAGAGAAAGTTGAGGGGCAAGGGAAAAATGTGACGCTTTGGCTTCCAATCTTGGTAGATTGGGAGGTGAATCCACGGGAGAGACGCCGTCACTTGAGATCTAGAAAATATATAAGTTAAAGGAACAGTCAGATTAAGCTATGGGTATGGCAGAGATTGCTCAGCTCTCACTCTGATAGACCAGCCCATCACCACATGACTAGAACCCAATCCTCTCAGCATCAGCTAGGAAAGGCCCTAGAAAGCCGCCTTTGGCGGGGGGATAGCTCCCCTATTTCAACCCTTTCGGGGTTGGGCACCCGCCTGCTAGATACTGTTATGTTTATGGGCGAGGTGAAATGACACAAACAATAGGTTAAATATGAAATTCAAGACGGATGTCAGAACACACTCAAAATATCCAGGTCAAGGAAACTAGAATAACAATTCTAATTTTAATTAAAATAAGTATTATAATGTAACAATAAAATCAGTCTCTTCAGGACGAATTATAAGAATATATAATGCACTAAGATTATCAGAAAATAAGATTTTTTTGTTTTTTTTTTGTTTTTTAAAGATTTATAAGTTTTGAGAATTAATCAGGGTCTTTGTCTTTTGACGACCCGTTCTCTAAGCTGAATATTGTAGCTAGACGCCAGCCTTGCTCTGGAGCTGGACTAGGTGAGGATTTGAGCTAATCTAGGCTTTCATCTTGGTGGGGGATACTCTTGGACTGTCCTGATGAGGTCTTCTATGTGGTTCTCTGTCATCTCTTGAACAATTCCGGTCGCTGCTCCTTTCGCTTCTTCACTTTGTGGATGTGTCTCTGGAGTGTTGGTTCTTCTGCGTAGCTCTTCTGTGGTTGGGCACTGGAGAAGATAGTGGAAGAGTGGCTCAGTTGTGGATACCTGGCAGTGCTCGCATGTCCTCTCGGCTCTTGCCTTGATCTCGGTGAGGCACCGGTAGCCCAGCCGAAGGCGGTGTAAGTTAACCCTGGTATCCCTTCTGACTGTGTGAGGCAATTGGAGGGATTTGCCTAGGGTTGCCTGCTGGTACCAGTGGGCCGAGTGGGAACTATTGAGCATTGCCCTGTGTGCCTGTTGTCTTAGTTGAGTAGCCATCTTACGGGTCTTGTTATTTATTTGCGACAGTGATGTGTGGACTTGTAGGGTGATGTTCGCTAGATTGGTTGCTTTTTTGGCCACTTCGTCGGCTTCCTCATTTCCCTGAACCCCCACGTGGCTAGGGATCCAGAGAAAGGAGACCTGTCGGCCCTGATCTGATATGTTTCTTAGTTTGGCCCATATGTTGGTTGTTAGTCCAACGTTGTCCTTGTACCTTCGGCTTTGTATTGTGTCTACTGATGATCTTAATCTGTGATCATAAGGATGTTTCCCTGTTTTGGCTCGGCGTGTCTTAGTGCTTGAAGAATGGCCACAAGTTCAGTCTGGAGAGAGGAGCAGCCATCGGGGGCTCTCCACATGTGGGCTTCCCTGTTGATTTGGAATGCTGCTCCGCTACGTCCAGAGACTGAATCTGGTGAGCCGTCCGTGTAGTATATCAGTGTATGGTCACTTTGTAGCTCCTCGATCGACCGTTCTGCTTGCCGTTTGAGTCTGCCTGGGTCTGTGTTTGTGTTTCTGGCTCCCTCGGCTCCGTTCTTGTATAGGACTTGGTGTCTTGTCCACGGGGCCTGGGCCTTCCAGTCAGGGCTGGGGCTGTCGGTGCCTTGGGCTATAAGGTGTGTTATGCCCATTCGGTTTGTCGTGTCTGCGACCCTCCTGATCCAGGTATTGCTGGGGAATAGGTCCCTTCTCTGGGGAGTGGCTGCCAGGATCTTGCAAACTAGCCCGCTTTGGTGGTTCTTTGAGCTTACTCGTGCAATGAGGCATGCTATGTTTTTGGTGATCCATATCCCAATGGGGTCAATTTGAGCTTCGACTTGAAGGTTGACTATCCTTGTCCATTTAACCTGGCAAGTGCTGAAACACTAATAAGAGTTTTACCGCTGCGCTGCGGAACCCCTTATATAATCCCGGTTTTTGAACGCGTACCAAAACCGCGGTCTTACAGCCAGGCGGCTACAAATTGGTGCGAGTGTAGTACGACTTGGCACCTCTCGATACCACCACCCCACACGTTTGGCCCGCACACAGGCAAGCGGTACACACGCACGCACGTACACAAGAGAGCAAGGGAGAGAAGGTGGAGTGGAAGCGGGGGGGGGAGGGGGGGAGTAGAGTCTGGGAATATTAGGGAAAGAGAAAAAAAGAAAGGTGTAAGAAGGGGGGAGATGAAGCTGATGTATAGTAATGTGGATGGCTTGCTGTCTAAGAAATTAGAATTGAATGACTATATTGAGAAATATAAACCACATATTATGTGCTTAGCAGAAACAAAGTTGAGAGGTGGTACTGAATTGGGAGTGTTGGGATGGGAAGGGTACAATGTTTGGAGAAAAGATAGAAGGAAAAGTGGGCGGTGGAGTGTTAATAATGACTGACAAAAATATAGAAGCAAGTGAGATTAACCTAGGCAATAATAGATCAGAAATTATAGCAGTGACAATAAAAGACAAGGACAACAAAGCAACTGATATAGCAGTGGCTTATATACCACCACAAACTAGAGCATGGAAGCGGGATAAATATGATCAACTAATCACGGAATCTCTAGATGCACTAAAAATACTTTTTAATAGGAGAAATAAATTATTATTAACAGGTGATTTCAATTGTAAGGAAGTCAATTGGGAAGGGTTAGATGCGGGAAATAATAATGAATCTTGGGGCAGTAAATTATTGAATCTAGTAACAGAAAACATGTTAACACAACATGTTAGAGAAAACACACGAATTAGAGGGATGGATGAACCATCCAGGCTAGACCTAGTCTTCACCAGTGATCCACATGATGTTAGAAAGATAAATTATCGTTGTCCCTTGGGAAAAAGTTATCACAAGATATTAGAAATGGAGATGGATTTGGGAAAAAATGAGGAGAGAAATGAAGGACATAAAATAAATAGATACAATTATGCTAAAACTGATTTTAAATCATTGAAACATTATTTCCAAAGTATAAATTGGAAGGAACTAGAAAGCCTGGAAATGGTTCAAGACAAATATAGACTTTTCCTGAAAGTATATGAAGAAGGGATACATAAATATGTCCCAAGGTTCCAATCAGGGGTAAAGAAGGAAAAAGAATGGTTCAATATAAGATGTAGTAAGGCACAGGATAGAAGAAACCGAGCCTGGAATATAGCACGGAAGAGACATAGTGAAAATAACTGGAATAAGTACAAGGAGAAAAGAAATGAATACGTAAAGATACGACGCGAGGAACAATATAAATATGAAAGGAATATTGTAGAGAAGTGCAAAAATGAGCCAAAACTATTTTATAGATTTGTAAATGGAAAAATAAACACAAAAGAAGGTATTGTCAGACTAAGAGTTGGAACAAACAGCTATGAGAAAGATAAAGAATTGTGTGAAGTTATGAATAAAAAGCTTCAGTCAGTGTTTGTAAAAGAGGAGGAGTTTATAGAACCTAATAGAGAAATGAGAACACCACAGATGCCTGAAATGAAAGTGACAAAAAGTGAAGTGCTGAAATTGATGCAGGATTTGGACGTGAGGAAATCAATGGGACCAGATGGAGTGGCTGGATGGATCCTCAGAGAATGTGCGGAAGAGTTAGTGGAACCAATCTATGAAATCATCAAATCTTCACTGAATGAGGGAGACCTGCCAGTGGAATGGAAGAGAGCTAACATAGTACCAATTTACAAAGGAGGAGACAGAGAAAATCCGCTTAACTACAGACCGGTGTCCCTCACCAGCATTGTTTGTAAAATTTGTGAGAAAATTATAAGATAAAAGTGGACACACTTCATTGAGGGACAGGGGGTGCTTAGCGAGAAACAGTTTGGATTCAGGGAAGGGAGATCTTGTGTATCTAATTTATTAAGCTTTTATAGCAGAGTTGTAGATGTTACACAGGAGAGAGAGGGATGGGTTGACTGTGTTTACCTGGACCTGAAAAAGGCCTTTGACAGGGTGCCTCACAAAAGGTTATTGTGGAAATTGCAGGTTGTTGGAGGTGTATATGGTAGGATGTTAAAATGGATGGAAAACTTTTTAATAGGAAGAGAAATGAGGACCACGATACGAGACGAATATTCACAGTGGAGGAGTGTGACGAGCGGAGTACCACAGGGATCAGTGTTGGGTCCGATAATGTTCCTACTTTATGTAAACGACATGCCAGAAAACTTGAATAGTCATATGAATATGTTTGCGGATGACGCTAAGATCATGAAGAATGTCACCTGTATAGAAAGTTGTCAGGATCTTCAAAAGGACCTAGATGAGTTGCACAGATGGAGCCAAACCTGGAAAATGAGTTTCAATGCAGAAAAGTGTCATGTTTTGGAAGTGGGAACAAGTGAGATAAGGCCAAGCTGGGAGTACAAATTAGGAATTGAAATAATCGGCAAAACACGGCATGAGAAGGACCTTGGAGTGATAATACAAGATGATCTATCCCCGGAGAAGCATATTAACATGATCATTGGAGGAGCATATGGAATAATAACCAATATGAGAGTGGCATTTAACTATTTGGATGAAGAAATGTTAAGAAAATTGATAATGGCTATGATAAGACCAAGATTAGAATATGCAGCAGTGATATGGTCACCACATTTGAAAAAACATATAAACAAATTAGAGAAAGTCCAAAGGATAGCAACGAAGATGATCCCAAGATTGAAGGAGTTGACATATGAGGAAAGACTTAAGACACTACAACTGCCTACCTTGAAAGAGAGAAGGGAACGAGGCGACTTAATAACGATGATCAAGGGAGTAAAAAGTTTGGAACGAGTAGATAGGGAAGATCTATTCGTGAGGGATAATGGAAGGACAATAGGGCACGAGTTTAAGCTGAGGAAGGGCAGATGTCGTAAAGACACAAAGAAATTCAGCTTCCCATATAGGAGTATAGAGACTTTGAACAACTTGGAGGAGGAGGTGGTGAGAGCGAGGAACATTAATATGTTCAAATCTAGGTTGGATAAAAGTAAATATGGAAATAGGGCAACATAAGTTATGATATGTTAGTCCCAAATACTGGGAACTGGGAATATCCATTACGATACTTGTCTAAGTAAAATGGATTGATTATAAAGTAACTAAGACAGGACAACACGAGCGCTGCTCAATTCCTGTAAACTACAAATAGGCAAATAGGTAAATACACGCATTGGAGCCTACACCACCCTCACGCTCTTGCCCTGATGACACAACTAGCTCCTTCTGGTGGTGTCAGCGGCTGTGGAAGGCAGAGAGTGGCTGCCAAAGACCCTAGCTACCATTACTACGGCACGAGTAGGTCCGAGGACGAGGAACCTTCACGTAAAGCACGTAAAACATGTGCAAGCAAGGGCAGTGCACAGAGTCATTGTCTTTCTGGGACACTGCCACCACCACTCAGGCAACTGCTACCACCACCACTGCCACCACTGCCACCACTACCACTGACGCAGGAGGCCGCCCTTGGGCTGCAGTACCTGTAGGGGCCACTGGGAAGACAGGGAATGGCATGGGTAAAAAATCTTTTACCTCTGCCACTACCACCTTGCCACCACCAACACCACCACCAGCCACCCCTGCCCTTGCCGCCCCTTCTGCCCCTGCCCCTGGCCCTGCCAAAGGGAAGAAATGGACGAAGGGCAAGGCGACAACGGCGACAGGGACAACAATAATTGCACATACAGCTGGCTGACCTTGGCTTGCCAGCGACTGGCGACTCACAGACACAACTTCCCTCCCTCCCACCCACCAACCACACCTCTCCCATAACCTCCGTTCCCGCTTGTAAACTCTCTCATAATTCGCTTATATGTCGCATATTTGGTCTATATGCAGCATATTCCTTGGTATATGGGTGGCGTACATACGTACACGTACTTTATATATAGCATGACAGTGCTGAAAATACGATATATACGTGATATTACAGCCAACAGACCCTGTACAACTTGGCAACTCTCGATACCACCCCGCCACACGCTAAACCCGCACTCACTCAAGCGGTACACAAACACTTGTCTCCCGCATAAACTCTCTCACCTCAGTTCCCGCCTCTAAACTCTCATAATTCGCTTATATGTCGCATATTTGATGTATATGCGGCATATTCCTTGGTATATGGGTGGCCTACATACGTACATATATGTACACATACTCTACATAGCATAAAAGTGCTCAAAATAGGATACATATGAGAGATTACGCCCTAACCCTCAGTCTCCTCCCTCTCATCCTACACCCTGGGCGCGCAAATATTCACCCGGGAAATCTTGCCGCGCGATGACAATCGCTCCACTTTCTTCAACTACGGACTGCCCTCCCCCACACCCCCCCGACATTTTTTGTGGCGTCAAATATATATGGTTCGATGCGCGCGAATATTCCCTAC
The DNA here is from genome assembly GCA_032716605.1 of Paralithodes platypus. Lineage (NCBI taxonomy): Eukaryota > Metazoa > Arthropoda > Malacostraca > Decapoda > Lithodidae > Paralithodes > Paralithodes platypus. Next base: position 32,156,193 of record CM064507.1, on the reverse strand, counting down.
ACGTTGATGTACTTTTCATCAATATTTGGTCGCCCAAATCGTCATACCTCCGCACAGGGGTGCCTGTATACTATAGGGGGTACGCAGCGGAGAGGTTAAATATGCAAGTGAAAAAATAAATAAGTATATATCTTTACTGAAGCAATGCAGAGTTTAAATAGCTACTGTATATCACATAAGAATCAATATTTTCTCAAGATCACTGGAATGGTTAATATGTTTAATAACTTAAGGAAATGCACAATACATTAATAAAAACAATAAAAGTAATTAATACAACTATATAAATGTGAGAAACACTAAACTAACACTTGAGAAAATATTCCTTCTGAAAATTACAATAATAAGGGGTAACTAAATTAATCTGATCAAATTCACAAACTTGGAAACTAATCACAAATTAATTGAATGCTTTCCAATAATAACTAAAGCATTCAAAAGGAAATAACGAAATAATATGAATTCTGATAACAATTAATTGATCACTAGATAACTTATAATAATACACAATATCACTAAGAAGAATAATAGGCTATAACATGGGACACACTTATATACTCAACTCCCCAATCACAGAACAGGAATGCAGACTGCTTAAATCGTTTGAAGGTAGCCAGGAGAGATATGTCACTTCACTAGGTATAAGAGTCACTATGTACAGAGAGAGAATAGGCGTGATGAGTCAGTTGAATCTGGAGTCCAGTGACAGAGAGCAGCGCGCTTATATAGGCCTCACGGTAGCCAGGATATTCTACCACGCTCGCGAATGAAATGACGCAATGCTGGGAGAGACAAGCTAAGTCCTGAGAGGTTTAGCACTCTCGAGAAGCAAACACATGAGTGGCAAACTTATCTATGATACTAATCTGGCTTATATAATAGATTTTAATTCTGAATTACATAACAATACTAACAATATGCAGTCTAAGGGGGTAAACACGAATATTTAAAAACTAGCACAGGGCTTACCTTACACATGGGTAACGAGGTTAGAAAAGTGATTTAGAGTGAGTCGAGTCCTCAACCCTTGAATGAAATATTGTATTATTATTATTATTATTATTCCAGTTAGTGAGGGCAGTGAGGTAGTATTAGTCGTTGTAGTAGTCCAGGTTGCCTTGCTGAAAAGCCCTGTGGAAACTGAGATTGTTTCGTTTGCCGCTTTTAATCTTGGCTACATAAAGCCTGTGTGTTAGTACTGAACCATGAAGCAATAGGTGTCACTCAGAGCTTGGAGACTGTTTCCAAATGCCTTGATTAAGCCCTTCAGGATCATGACACATTTAGTTTATATTTCTTTGGCTGTTATTAGACGATTATTTTCAGAGTGGGAGGGGGGTAAAGAACTCTGAGTGTTGATTGAGCCTGTCTTTGCCCCTTAGATCCTTTCTAAGCTGCATACAATCGTCTAATAATAGCCACAATAAACTATCAAAACGCTTTGAACCTTAAGGGTAACATTTCTTGAAAGATGACATACATTATGTGCTCAACGAGGCTATGTGACCCCGGGAGGATCACATGCTTTCATTAATTTCATTTGAGGGTGATTGGGGTTGGGAGTGAAATTAATTAATTAAGATTATATCCTTTGCCCATCACAACTATACAAGATCAATAGGTACAGATGGTAATGATTTTTATTGACTTCGAACGGTCATATGGAATGGTTATAAACACCTTAAGAGCGGCCTATGCGGTTTATTTATATGTACCGCCCAGCGGGGTGTTTTTACCCAAAATAGGGCTGTTTACGTGATCATTTTCATGCCTAAATAAGACCCAGAACGTAAAACAAGTATCTATCCCTGAAAGGGCATAAACAGAGCTTTCGAATGACACCATAACGATCCTTTTATGATGGCTAGTTTTCTTGCAATAACCGTGCAACGCGAGTGCAAAAAGCATGTAATTAGGCACTTTCCCCATACAATTCCTTATATAGCGAGTGAGAGAGGTAGGAGGGAGATGAGATTCGTGTCAGTAGGTTCGCCGCGGTGGTCTGGAGCAGTCATACGCTCGCTACTCTCCTGCCACCACTTGTCTCTCTCTCTCAGCAACATTACGTGCTGAAATTGCCACTCGAGTTATGTCGAGCGCCGCCACATAGTCCAGCTTTATTTAACTCGACTTATGTGGTGAGCCGCTAATTAAGGGTTAAGGGGGGTCACCGGCTTGTTTTATCTTTCTCACATTTTTTCTCTTTCCCTACCTTGTATCTATTCGGCCCCATTCAGCCACCTGTTTTAAGACGTTTATCCCCATCCAGGTGTCGATTTCTTCCTGGTGATCAATAACGAGCCAGCATTGTATGGAGAAATCCGGCTTTGCCGGAGAAATTTTTCCATCGAAAAATTTACAAATTTAGCTTGCTGTCAAAACAAAAATATATATATGATGGCTCGCTACCGCTCGCCAGAAAAATATTGACACCTGGATGGGGTAAACGTCTTAAAACAGTAGGCTGAAAGGGGCCGAATGGATACAAGCCAAAGAGAGAGGGAGAGAAATAGGAAACAAAGCGAGGTGAGCTCCCTTAATCAAGTGAATCGGACAAAGTATGTTGGATTGCGTAACTAAAGTGAATATCCTTATTGCAGTAACTCGTTTATAAACGCTTGCAGTGGATGGAATTAAGAATGTTTTGCTCTATGATCTTCGGGATCCGTCATCATAATTTGTTTTGTAACTTAATGTAAAATGGGCAACAACAACAACAACAACAACTGCTACTACTATTAATAATAATAATAATACAAATTCAATTAATAATGCACAATACATTCAAGGTTCGAAGACTCTAATCCCTACTGCGATTCCAAAACACTTTTCTAACCTTATTACCCACGTGTAAACAAAGCCTTTCTGCCCTGCGCTATCTTTGAAATGTTCGTTTTTACCCCTTAGACTGCTTTTGTTTGTATATATCGATAACTTTCGATGTGTAATATCTCTGTGGGGGATATTATGGCCAAAGGTTATCTCTTACCACACCAATCGAAATATAAAATTAATCAACATAAATAAAAATAAAGTCTGAGATTGCCTACCTTATGGTATGAACTATGGTAGCCTATCTCTAAGGATGCCCTAACTAAACATTGTATAAATGGTCATATATATCAATGACTTAGCTATAACTAGGGTCCTGGTTTAGTTCAGAGGATTCCGGCTTCGGTACATAAGGGTTATAGGTCAGGACTCCGGGCCGGGCGTGGGAATTGTGGTGGAGGAGATCACGGGACACTTCTCTACCGTTCAGATGTTTACTAGCGTCTGATCGGAACTTCAATTTCCGACTCTTAAATAAACTATATATTAATTCGTTACCAAGGGTTCATTCCCTCTTCACGAAATCATATAAATAATTATCAGCATTTAAATGATATAATTATAAAGGTGAACATCGTTTCACAACGATTTAGTGAACATAATATCAAGATATTAACGACCCTAAAGCAAACGGTGGATCGGATCGCGTATGCAGTCGAGGGAATATTTAAACTGATCCTCTTTACAGTACTTCTAAACTTATTTCTACAAGGTTTTATAACTAAATTAACTTGATCAAGGTAATCTTATACAGTACTAAATTACCTAACATTAATTAATCTCTACAATATATACAATCACCGGGTTCTGGTAGGAAATTGTTCACTCTAGTGAGGTTACCCTATCGGAAGGTTGTTGCCAACATTCCCCAGATACCGGTGTAGTCAATTTATTTCTCACAGATTGGGGCCTGGCGAAGTATGATGTGTCGCATCATGTTATATCACCTGCGGCTAACAAATCACGCCACTTTCTTCTAGACCCCGCAGCAGCTGCTCGTGGTGGTCTTGGGCTCCCTATTACTATGGGTTGCTGTTCTTCCGGTGGGATGGCGAGTTCCATAGGTATGAGACGATCTACAGTTCGGAGAGTGGTTTGTCCTCGAGATACAACCTTAACGGTTCTGATAACTCCTTCGGAATCAGGATAGACTTCTTGGATCCTTGCTAAGGGCCATTTAGAGTGAGGTTGGTCCATTTTCAACAAGACTATGTCTCCCACTATCTGTTTGGGACAGTTACTAGCAGAATTCGCACCATAATACCTCTCCCGTAAGCTCAAGATATACTCAGATGCCCCATGTTTGTTCCAGGCATCCAGTATTTTGCAGAGTTTATGGTAGCTTCGTCGCAAGTGTGCATCTGCTTCATTAACGTAGGGATCCACTAATTCCTCGGTCATGTCCAAACGGGGGACTGGGTCCAATCGTCTACCATATAATAAATGAGCCGGTGTTAAGGCCTCAATTTCCAGATTGGAGTCATCTTGATACGTTAGTGGTCGATTATTTACTCTGGTTTCTATTTCGGTGACAACAGTTCTTAACTCATCCAAGGTGACCTTGGACTTGTGAAGAACCCTTTTCAGGCACAATTTTACAATACCTATCATTCTCTCTGTAAATCCATTTTGCCAAGGGGCTCTGGGAGTTGTGAATGACCAATAACAATTTCTAGAATCTAGCATTTGCTGTACTGCGTTGCTCTTTAATAGTTCAGAAACCAACGGGGATGAGCCCACAAAATTTGTCCCATTGTCACTAATCAAACGTCTGGGACAACTTCGCCGAGCGGCAAATCTTCTAAATAAATTAATAAAGGTTTCCGAGCTCATGTCCTCCGCTACTTCCAAATGGATAGCCCGAGTGCTGGCACAGGTGAATAGAAATATGTAAACCTTCTTGGGTGGACCATCATCTTCTGTGAGAGTGATGGCACCAGTATAATCTATACCTGTTACCTCAAACGGTGTCCTTTGGTGAATGCGGTCTGGCGGAAGAGCTGGTGGTACAGGGTAAGGAATAGCGATAGCTGTATACCTCTTGCAAATAATGCAATTCTTGATACAGCGTTTAACAGCTTGTCGTCCCTGGGTTATCCAATATGTTTGTCGCATATAGGCTAGAGTGTCTGCTACCCCACCGTGTTTAGTGGTTTCATGCGCTTTTAAAACCATCAATTTGGTGAGGTCGCAATCCTTGGGCAATAGGATCGGATGCCGAGTTTTGAGGGGTAGATCAGCTTTACCAATACGACCTCGACAACATATTAATTCTTGATTGTCTAGATACAGCCCAAGGTCCTGCATTCTTTTGGTTGGCTTGGGATTGGGTTTACGTAGCTGTGTTAATTCCTCATCATACTTTTCAGCTTGTATCCTTCTGATCCAGTAGGTAAGTGGGTCTAATTCATCCATCTTTACCTTCTTGCTCAGGAACTTAAACACAAATTTAGTTACAGTTAATAGTTTGTCCAAATTGGAGAACTTGGTGATGTCAATCACTGAAGGCTCTGGGATAATTATTGGGTCCATATGAACTTTATCATCATTAACCTTCTGGTATGATTTTTGTTCTGGCCAATCACTCTGACGTAGCCAAACCGGACCCTGAAACCACAGAGTTTCATTAATCAGTTTCTTGACACCAACACCTCGGCTCACCAAGTCAGCCGGATTATCCTTGGACTTAACATGCATGAATGTATAATTCATTTGCAGTTCCTTTATTTTGTGTACTCTGTTACGCACATAAACTATGTGACTATCATCCTTAGCTATCCAGTGCAAACATATCTCACTATCTGTCCATATATATGACTCACCTAAAAAGGGAAACATACCATTCAAATAAGTAGCTAACCTAGTTCCCAATTCAACAGCGGTCAGCTCCAACTGTGGAAGGGTACGTTGTTTTAATGGCGCTACTCGGGATTTGGACATAATCATAGTAGATCGGACTTCAGTGACACAATAAGCTACTGCACCATACGCCTTAGATGAGGCATCACAAAATATGTGCAATTGAGCACACTCATTATCAGAGGTAGGATCACATCTAGGAAACTTGACTGAGGATACCTTCTCATATTCCACCTGCAATTTGTTCCACTCTTCTGTATACTTTTCAGGTAATGGAGTATCCCAACTCAGTGCTTCTCTCCAGGCCTCCTGAACTAAAATCTTCCCTTTAATTGATATGGGACTAAATATGCCCAATGGGTCGAACATCATAGAGACCTGACTTAAGAGTGTACGTTTTGTGAGTTTTACATCGAGAAACTTGAGGGGCTTTAGAGACATCTCATCAGTAGTTGTTTTCCACAGCAATCCTAGTACTGGTTGATATTCTGGTATTTGATAGTCAGGATAGTCTCTTCTTATCTGGTCCAAAAGAATATGAGAGTTTGAATTCCAACTTTGAAGTGGCATATTGGCTTTATTACATTCTTGCCTTGCCAAATTGTAGATTTCAAACACCTCTTCTCCACTGTCGGCAACGCCCTGAAGATTATCCATGTAAAACAGTTGACCCATTTCCGGTTTCTCTGTCTTCTGGAAATGATATCTCAAAGTGCTGCACAACAAGAAAGGACTAGAGCAGGAACCAAACAACACTGACCGAAAGCGGTATTCTTTTATCCGCCCACCAGGCTGAAAAGGATCTTCAGGCCAAAGGAACTTTGTGAATTTGCGGTCCTGCTCCTTTAACCCTATTCTCAAAAAGGCTTTGGAGATATCTGCCACAAACCCAAATCTCTTCATCCTGAATTTTAATAGTACATCACCCAGTATTTCAGTCAGATTTGGTCCTACATAGAGACAATCGTTTAGACTTGCTTCATTCTTCGCTGCTCGAGAACTGCAGTTAAATACCACTCTGATGGGGGTAGTACTGGAGTCCTTACTTACAGCATGATGAGGAAGGTAATGACCCTCTTTATGGTTTATTTCACCTGGGACCTCCTCAAAAAAAGTCATTTTCCAACTGCTCTTGAATTATTTTATGATAAATGTCCAGTCGTTGAGGATGTTGACGCAATCTCTCCACCATTTTATTTAATTGACATCTTGAACTCTGGTAGTTAGTTGGTAATTCAGGGGCATTTATCATCCATGGAAGTCCTACCCAGTACTGGCCATCCTTATACTCAACTGTGTCTAGGTAGTGGTTATATGTTAAGATGTCTTCAGGGGTGGGAAGATCTGCTTCTATACCCACAGTGTCCAGTTCCCAAAGTTTGTGAACAGGTTCTTGTTGCTCTTCTAGAATGTCTCCTAGTTGTGATGGTATTAATTCTGCACCAATTCTAGCCACCACCAGAGATTGTGCCGGAGTCACAAAGACTGGATCCATCCGGTTGTCTGATTCACTTGGGCCACATGTGGGTAGAGATCCCATGATTATATATCCACCTGATGAAGAAATTAACTGGATACCGTGTTTCCGAGTCATTTTTCGCAAGAAGCGACCACAATAGTCGGAGCCGATGATCAGTTGAATTGGACCTACTACGTCAGACTCTATAGTTCGGTCTGCTAGTTGAACACCCTTCTTTGTTAATAAGTTAGATGCTTCCTTTAAACCCTTATTTACCACAAAAGTGTTCATGTCTTCCTTAACCACCGCAATCACTTTAAATTTATATTTGCCCAATTTAATCAGGGGTTTAACCACGTCAAATGTTTGTGTTTCCTTATTTGACAAAAATCCAGTTATTGCCATGTTCACTCTTCCTACTGTTGGCAAATTCATAGCTCTGACAACATTTCCGGCAATGAAGGTCTTTTGCGCTCCAGTATCAAAGAGTGCTTTGACCGGCATAACCTCTTTTCATCTGATCAGTTGAATCTCGGCTGTAGGAGTAGCTGCCGGCGTATGCATTGGGTTCCCAGTGGTCAGGGTCATATTTACACTTGTCGGTTTGGGTTGTACTTCACTGATCTTGGGACACAATGCGGTATGATGTAAACCAGTCTTGCACCAAAAACATAAATTTAATTTAGTGGCACATTCCTCAGTAGAATGTCTTGTGCTAAGGCAAACAAGACACTTACCTAGTTCGATGAATCGTGGAAGTCTAGCCTTAAGATTTGGGTAAGTCCTACAATACACTGTGGAATGTTGTTCTGAACATAACATACACACCTTCCGGTTTTCTTGGTTTATCCCTGGTTTGGGGTTAATATCTCTGGTTACTTCTTGGGTCACTGGAGAATTGAGACGGGAATTTTTTCTCTCCCAAACACCTTTTGTTTTAGATACTGTATTAGTTTGATTATTCTGCTGGACGGATGTCACATAGGTACCAACCTCTTCCTTCTTGAACGGTTTTGCTTTTTCCTTAGTCCCTGTTGTAGACACTTTTGTGTATTTAACCTTGTTGTCTCCTTCCTTGATACCGCTATCCTTCCTGGAAACTTGCATGTGTTTGCACAGCTCTCTTAAACCCTCATCTATCTCTTGATACATGAAGTAGTTCTTCTTATACCTGTGGTACAATTCATCACAGGTTTTCTGAGAGAGCTTTTGTTGTACAATATGGTTCAAGAGCCAAGAAGCTGAATCAAGATCTTTCTGGGTACTAAGTGATTTCAAAACACAATTCAAGCTGATCCGGAATGACTGAAGATCCTGGTACGTATGCTTTGGTCCTGATAACTCCAGCAATTTGTAAACTAGGCGCTGTAGAGTCAACTCCGTATCTTCAAAATTCTCCTTGAGTACGTCTAGAGCTGCTGTATAATTGGCATCAGTTATGGGAAGTTCCTTGATAAAATCCAATGCAAAACCCTTAAGTTGACCCAACAAGTATGAACATTTATTTGCTGCAGAAATATCTAACCTGTCATGAACTAAACCTTTAAATTTGTCCCAAAAGGTATTCCAATCAGATTGCCCATCAAATTCAGGTAAGGTTATAGGTGGCAACTTAAAGCTTTGTTGTCCCGGAGCCGCAGTACCATTACTGGTACCATTACTCCCTGTTTCGGTAACTGCCTCTGTCGCCAAGGATTCGAACCCAGCTAGTTGATCCAAATAATTTTCACGGGCATTTGCATAGGCTTGCTGTAATTCCTCAAACCTTTCAGATTGTTCTTGTTTGATGCAAAAGTCCTCCAATTTATTGCAAGACTCTTCATAATTAGCCCACCGGGTTTTAAGATCTTGGATTTGAGATTTTAACAGCTCCCTTGGACAGGGGTCACGTCTTTTTACCTCCTGGCAATTATTTAATGCTCTAGTTACCCAGCCTAATTTCCCCACCATAGATTTTCTCAAGAGTGTATCAGTCATTTTGGAAAATGGGTAATTATTTTCTGGACTATTATTAATGTTTATACTGAAGACTAATTTTCAACAATCAAAATTATATTTAGATAATTATATTATAGCCTAACACATACTCAATTTAGCTGTTAATCTTTAGCATTATATGCGTACCATTATTTGCTACAAATTCAGATGAATAATTAGTTGAAAACATTAAGTCCACAATATAATTTACCTAATACGTGGGAATGCACGCTAGTAGGGGGAGGGAATATATTTATTATTGAATTAAATGTAATATATGCTCCGTCCCGAGCATTTAGCTGGTCTACTTGGTCTTTCAGACGCAGGTGACATTAACCCTTGTCTAGCAGGCCCTCTGTGGCCGTTTTGGGCCTTTTCAGGCCATTCTGACTGCTATATCAACCATCAGTATGAAAGGAACTGTATTGCGCCAAAAACTAGGCGGAAATCGCTACACAATGACGCCAGATATAGCTACGTAGCACTCGTGGAGCACTGACAGTGTTACCTCGAAGATGGAAGTTTAGCTGATTTTGCTACATTGCTCACTTTTAGCGAACTATTGGTTACACTGTCATCCTCCCGCGCGGTGGGGGAACTGGAGTTAGCGTGGGCCGGGAGGCCACAGATGTCGGACGTATGGATCATTACTATCCCACCCATTTTCACTCGATTTTCACCCTTTTTTCACCCGTTTTTTGCCAGTTTCTTTAACTCGACTTATGTTGCGAGCCGCTAGTTAAGGGTTAAAGGACAGAAACATAAAAATGGCCTAAATTATCAAATAATAGGGAGAATTTAGGTACAAGAATGAAGCTAAAGCTGTAAATATTTAGTTAATCATTGATTTCTTATCCCAGATGTTAGTGGGTACCTGTGGTAGTAGCATTTTTCTAAAAAAGGGGGGGGGGAACACATTTATTATTGATTAAATTTGGTATATGCTCCGTCTGGAGCATTTAGCTGGTCGACCTAGTCTGCCAGACGAGGGTGACATTAAGGGCGGAGACATAAAATGGTCTAAATAAGAAAAATATGGGGGAAATTTAGGGACTGCAACGAAGCTCAAGCTCCGAGTTTGACAAACGCCAGAGAACGCAACGTTGCAGACCCTCCTACCAGTCCTCTACCACAGGATTTAAACGCCATGCGATTTTATCTTATTATTAATTGAAATGCCACTCACCCAAGGCCATCGCCTCACAGTTAGGGACCTCATAACGGCGGGGGATCAATCTATGTCCCACAAAAACGACCTTAAACATTAGCCTGCCGCTGCAGCTTAGCAGGGACCCTAACTGTTGAAAACTGGCCCTAAATCAACCCCTAGTCTACACACCGATCGGAATCCTCACTCGGGGCACCAAAATGTGGGGGATATTATGGCCAAAGGTTATCTCTTACCACACCAATCGAAATATAAAATTAATCAACATAAATAAAAATAAAGTCTGAGATCGCCTACCTTATGGTATGAACTATGGTAGCCTATCTCTCAGGATGCCCTAACTAAACATTGTATAAATGGCCATATATATCAATGACTTAGCTATAACTAGGGTCCTGGTTTAGTTCAGAGGATTCCGGCTTCGGTACATAAGGGTTATAGGTCAGGACTCCGGGCCGGGCGTGGGAATTGTGGTGGAGGAGATCACGGGACACTTCTCTACCGTTCAGATGTTTACTAGCGTCTGATCGGAACTTCAATTTCCGACTCTTAAATAAACTATATATTAATTCGTTACCAAGGGTTCATTCCCTCTTCACGAAATCATATAAATAATTATCAGCATTTAAATGATATAATTATAAAGGTGAACATCGTTTCACAACGATTTAGTGAACATAATATCAAGATATTAACGACCCTAAAGCAACCGGTGGATCGCGTATGCGGTCGCGGGAATATTTAAACTGATTCTCTTTACAGTTCTTCTAAACTTATTTCTACAAGGTTTTATAACTAAATTAACTTGATCAAGGTAATCTTATACAGTACTAAATTACCTAACATTAATTAATCTCTACAATATATACAATCACCGGGTTCTGGTAGGAAATTGTTTACTCTAGTGAGGTTACCCTATCGGAAGGTTGTTGCCAACATTCCCCAGATACCGGTGTAGTCAATTTATTTCTCACAATCTCCGTAATTTCAAATACTCGCTCCGAATGTCATAGAATAAAATAAGTCTTATTGTTGCCTGACGAATACGTACTGTAATTTATGAAAACGTTAACTGAAACAACCTTTATATTGATATTAAAACAATCACTGGGAAAAATCGTGGTATTGAAGCAAGTGTTCCGTCTTTGCCCTTACTATTCCCACATATCCTTCTTAAATTGTATATAATCGTCTAATGATAGCCAGAATGAACTTTCAAAATGCATCATAATTTTCAAAGGGTTAATCATGGTTATGTATGGTATAACTAACGTCTTTCCAACACGTTCGTGAATACGACCCATATATTAAAGAAATGAGTGATCATTTAAGGGTAATGGGCCGGTTTTCTGGACCACTTTCTCCCTCATGTTTAGCCCCATTAGTTTTCAGATGTTAAGATGTTTGCCCCATTAGTTTGAAGATTTTAAGACCTTTCGCCCCATTTCTTCGTCAATATTTAGACCTTTTGTGTTATTTAGCTGTCGATTTTTTCCCTGGCGAACGATAGTGAGCCTGTAATGTTGGAAGAACCGGCCTTCGGCCGGGAAATTTGTCTACCGAAAAATGTACAAATTAATCTAGAAGGGGGATCTAATGGATGTTTTTTTTTTAAATTTGATGGAGGTCTAGGGAGGAAACTAAAAATAATGAGTACATGCAAAAATAATGAGTACATGCAAAAATAATGAGTACATGCAAAAATAATGAGTAAATGCAAAAATCGCCCAAAAAGTGAACCATCTCCCCTTAAGAAATATAATTTTAGATCAGCTATTGCCTTTAAGATTGCACATCAATTATAATAGTTTTGTTAATTTCGTGTGTAAATTTCCTTCATGGTTAGGTCTAGCAGCTATATTCTTAAAGTTTATACCATGGTCAAACCTGCCTCATATATTAACGAAACAAATATAAATATATAATTGTCTTTACGAAACTGTGTGACATCAAGTTCTCTTCCATGAATCAATATTGTTCCATAAATTTCACTAGATAGGGGATGGGCAACTGGTTGGTAATACAACCGTATCTCTGTTCGAAAGCTTTTGATGGAAAATTATCACAATTTCGAACACTTTTGGTGAGACAAAGGAGCCGAGGAGGTGAAAGACGATGGGTGTTGTTATTCTACACCACACGCCGACATGGAGAGAAACTACAAGGTAAGACAATCAGTATTAAGGGGGCTCACCGTTTTTTTTGTATCTGTCTCTCCTTTTCTCTCTTTCCCTGGCTTGTATCCATTCGGCCCCATTCAGCCAACTGTTTTAAGACGTTCTTCCCCATCCAGGTGTCGATTTCTTCATGGCGAGCGATAGTTAGCCTGTATTGTATGGAGAAATCCGGCTTCGCCGGAGAAATGTTTCTATCGAAAAATTTACAAATTTAGCTTGCTGTCAAAACAAAAAAATATATGTGCTGGCTCGCTACCGTTCGCCAAGAAAATATTGACACCTGGATGGGGGTAAACTTCTTGGTAAATTTCTATAATTGCACCAATATGAGTTTTAATTATAAACTTTACTTTTCTGCTATGTTTGCATGTGATTTGTGTGTTTTGAATCTTTATTTCTTGAGGAAATGCTTCATTATAGAGATACACCCCATTCCCCAAAGTCTATCAATCTAGATGTAATACGGCCCCCGATAGTGGGGAGGGCTATGAAGTACCGGGAAAATGTGGGGTTAAAGATGAAATAAAATATAAGTTGGCTCGGGTTATCTACTTTTTCAACTTAGGAAAAATAGTGGGGAGGGCTATGAAGATCAGGGAAATTGCGGGGTAAAAGGCGTAAATATAGGGGTAATATTGGAAGAACTCTGAAAATACAATGTTTAAAAGTAAAACCCTGAAAATGGAAAAACCCGAGCCAAGTTTTGACCAAACTTGGCTCGGGTTTTTCAATTTTTCAGAGTCCAAAATCACAGTAACCTCATTTCGAAAGTTGGCTCGGGTTTTTGTGTTTTTCAACGTGGATAAAGCCAGTAAGAATGTGGTTAATATTAGCCTAGCCTAGCCTAGCCTAGCCTAACCTAACCTAACCTAACCTAACCTAGTATAATGGGTGGGGGCTGCCGCCCCCACACCCCTGCTAAATCCATGAAATCCGAGCCAAGTTTTGTCATTAACCTAACCAAATAACCTAACCTAACCTAGCTTAGTATTATGTGGTTAACATTAGATTAGCCTAGCCTAGCCTAACCTAACCTAGTATTATGGGTGGGGGCTGCCGCCCCCACACCCCCGCTAAATCCATGAAATCCGAGCCAAGTTTTGTCATTAACCTAACCAAATAACCTAACCTAACCTAAGAAAAAAACATCTTCAGACTGACCCGGTAAATCAAAATACCATTAGACTAATCTAACAACCTAACCTAGTAGGCTATAATATGAATTATGGTACTAACCTTATGAAGCTGATGATTGTGGTTGAGGATCATCAATATCGTCCTAGTCTTCATCCAGGGGAATTGGTGAAATGTGAAGGTTTTTACTTGCAAGTTTATGTGAAAATATGGGTTTAACCCAGATATTTATAAATCCCAAAACTTTCTAGGCTTCCAAGTGGCAGTTATGAAGGAATGTGCCATTCCTATCACTCGCAGAGAACTCGCAACCTTTGCGACGTTTTGTTTTATTTACATAAAATGTACGAGTGCACCTCCATATAAATTGATCTGAGCGGTACTTGCATTCCCGGTCACAGTTTGCACATAACACACGTGTAGGTAGTACACCGTGGGAGCGTAATATACGTAAGCTCGCGTTACTGTCACAGTGAATTTCATCTATCACATCAAAAAAATCATCAGAACACCCGGTACACTGAGTTGCTGCCATGCTTAGACTGAGGGCTACCTGCTAGTTGGAGGGGTTGGATGGTGTGCGAAAAAATAAATAAAAGAAGGTGATTGGTTGAACCTAATGACGTATACATGACAAGTAAATCGCTCATTGGCAAAAACAATAAAGGCATACATGTTTCACTGTGATTGGCCGATTACAGACAATTAATTTTAAACTGACCGCCAGATGGCATCAGCTAGGAGCTCACTTTTCAACACCCACTCGTAGAGTCAACAACAATAAACTGAAACAAGGTATGCCCAACCGTAGATTTTCGTAAGGGGTCAGAGGGGGGGCGAAATGCCCTTATAATCTATTTCCGCATATTGCCACCTATACCCCATCACTTACCTAGTCGTACCTTCCTGTTAACTACAATAATAAGTTGTTTAGCTCGTATAGGTGCAATTATAGACCAATACCAACTTCTTAAATAAGTAGGCTGAATGGGGCCGAATGGATACAAGCCAAAGAGCGAGGGAGAGAAAGATAACAATAGGGAGGTGGGCTCCCTTAATGTTTTTGTTGATAATGTTATAAGGACAATTACTTGTATGTTCACAATAGTTAGGGTGAAAAATCCAAGATAATATTCAAGGACACTACATCGGCGCTATTAGAAACCATTTATCATGGAAATTAGGGACCAATAGACTCTCCATATTAAGGACCAATAGACCCTCCATATTAGGGACCAATAGACCCTCCATATTAGAGACCAATAGACCCTCCATATTAGGGACCAATAGACCCTCCATATTAGGGACCAATAGACCCTCCATATTAGGGACCAATAGACCCTCCATATTAGCTCCATATTAGGGACCAATAGACCCTCCATATTAGGGACCAATAGACCCTCCATATTAGAGACCAATAGACCCTCCATATTAGGGACCAATAGACCCTCCATATTAGGGACCAATAGACCCTCCATATTAGGGACCAATAGACCCTCCATATTAGGGACCAATAGACCCTCCATATTAGGGACCAATAGACTCTCCATATTAAGGACCAATAGACCCTCCATATTAGGGACCAATAGACCCTCCATATTAGAGACCAATAGACCCTCCATATTAGGGACCAATAGACCCTCCATATTAGGGACCAATAGACCCTCCATATTAGGGACCAATAGACCCTCCATATTAGGGACCAATAGACCCTCCATATTAGGGACCAATAGACCCTCCATATTAGGGACCAATAGACCCTCCATATTAGGGACCAATAGACCCTCCATATTAGGGACCAATAGACCCTCCATATTAGGGACCAATAGACCCTCCATATTAGGGACCAATAGACCCTCCATATTAGGGACCAATAGACCCTCCATATTAGGGACCAATAGACTCTCCATATTTTTCTCTGACAACATAAAGATCTTGTAATTAAATTCCTACATCAATGTTATCGTGGCCTATAGGTTTCTTATGCCATGTATTTCATTCCTATATGTGTATAAATGCCCGTAAAAATGTATTACTGATCCTGAAAAAAACAAAATGTCCTCTATATCGCCTACCTCGCAAGAGGCGGGTGGCTTTGTTTACATCCGCCGCGAGTGTCTCGCGTTGGGGAAAATTTATTTTTTGCCCCCTACTGTTTAAATATACGAGGAATTCAATAAATCCTGGGAGGTGAGGGGGGGGGGGGCTCCCCCCCCCATCTCCCTTCAACATATTTTGTATCCCACGGCAAACGGTTATGGCCAAATAGTTATTTTTCGCGAGTGGAGGGGCGTGTCTTTAGATTGTTGTTTAATGGGTAAATATGCATTTCCTAGTATTATCACACATCAAAACACCCTTACACAACTCTAAACTAGATACAAACAATAGATTTTTTTTTTTGCAATTTAATTACAAGATCTTTATTTTGACCTTTTTCTCATTATAGTCCATATGGCGGAATTTCGTTACCGACAGCTTAAAAAGCCCGATTTCACCGTAAAATAACACCGAAATAAATCAAAGTCCGATTGTAAACAAAGCATTATCAAGCATTGCGCACAATGAAAACTGTCTGCTTCTCCTTCTTGTGATGATTTAGATACGGTGCGCGATTCACCTAATAAATGGCGCAAGTGTGACTCGGCCGCCATAGTCGTTACTTATCAAAACAAAGAACAGGCAACCTGTGTTTGCCCCCTTACAGATCAATATATATGAGGATGACCATAAGTCAAGGGGAGGTGAGGGGGGCAACGCTCCCCCCTTAACCCATCATGTATCCATTTTACTCAACAAATTCTCTCTCCTACTGTAAAAGCGCGATTCACACAATAGATGGCGCCATTTGACGCTGTATCTTCAAATTGATGAACAATTATTATTATTATTAATTTTTATTTTGCCAATCAAACATACAATATATGTTAATTTTACAATAAAATAATATCATGGCTGCGCCTTTTGAGAACAATCGCTCTTAAAGGTAAGCTAATGCAAATCCTCCACTCAAACCATGAAAAAACCTATAGAACACTATATTGCTTGAAGAAAAAAACAAAGAGCATGGTAAATAAGGCCGATGTAGTCTTGTTGCATGCTACCAAATCCAATATTACCTTGACTTCACATTTTTCAAAATTGTCAATAGTTTTAACACGAAACGCCCGTAGTAATTTAAATTTTGGAGACCTCGGTGAATTTTGCTACCAAATTTACGTATTTATACCAGCTATTTTTCATTACTGTAAATATTATATATATGTATAATGAGCCTTCGAGTGATCATTAATCGTACTGCAAGTTAGCTGGTACCTGTTATAAAGATAGGCACCTGCAAGTGGCACCGATGAGCGTGTCGCCCATTGGTAATTTGTTTAGTGCAAATCCTATTAAATTTTGGCTTATATCATGAAGCAATGTCTGAAGAAATATCAAGTAAACTATAATCTAGACCTTCATCATGGAAAGCTCAACAATTTCGACCCTCTAATCTCTTGTAACTCAGAGAAATTGAGCAATCGAGCTTTTATTTCTACTATTTGGGACTTGTTAAACTGTAAGTGGGTGTGGTAAAATACAAATCGTTTATTCTAATCTTGCCTGGTTTCCAGAAAGCTAGAGGTAACCATATCTATATTTGTCATAATGAACGGACTATAGCTTACAGCATCTACCCGTCAGGATCTCCCAGCGGACTATCCCTTATTCTCCAACAATACAAAAATCAACCCTTCATCTTCTCTCAATATTCTTGGTGTCTCTTTTTCTTCTGCTCTCATTTGGAAGGACCATATTACCAGTCTTGCTAAGGCAGCCTCCCAGAAGCTCGGTGTGCTCAACCGCCTTAGGGGGTTCTTTTCCCCTGCACAGCTTCTTGCTCTGTACAGGGGCATAGTGCGCCCTTGTATTGAGTATTGTTCACATGTGTGGGGAGGTTCCTCTCACACCGCTCTCCTAGACAAAGTTGAAAGGAAGGCCTTTCGTATCATTAACTCCCGTCCACTCACCAACTCTCTACAGTCTCTCTCGCTATTCTATCGCTACTATAATAATCAGTGTTCCTCAGAGCTATCCCAGTGCATACCACGTCCTTTACGTAGGGCACGTGGTACCAGTCTTGCAACTCAATCCCACCCCTACTCTGTGCAACTCTCCAACCCAAGAGTGAAACGTTACTCTCAAACTTTCTTCTACTCAACAGCTGAGCTCTGGAACTCTCCCAGAATCAGTCTTTCCCTCTTCCTATGACTTAAATTGCTTCAAACTCCGTGTGTCAAGGCATTTTAGCTCGAACGGCCCTTGATTTTGGCCCTGTCACTCTTTCAACTATGGGGGAGGCACTCGCTATAGGCAGTAATGCCTTTTGCCTCCCTCAATCACATAGAAAAAAAAAAAAAAAAAGCAGGGTTACAAGAATAGGCAAGCCCACACATGCAGATCTTCTGTTAGAGTCGTCCGTTTAGTGGCCTATAATGAGGCCCATATATTTATTGACTTTGCTTCTTGGCTTACATTTTCTCAACGACGCCATTTAAGGTCAACCGGTAGAAACATCAGACCTTTAAATTCCATTGGTGTGTCCTGGTGTGATTTTTAAAGTGACTCATATTATCTAGTCATCACTCAAATTAATCGGACAATAATTCTATCGACGCCGCCGTTTGTAATGTATTTGTTCATTACTGATACTAGATTTGGTAAGATCCTGTGTAGCGGGTAGAACTGTTTTTCAGATACCTATTTACTAAGAAACATTGAACAATATCTTTAACCTAAACCATAGACTACAGTAGATCTGGACTGGACACGAAAATGGAACTTTGCAGTAAGGGACCCAAAATCGGAGAAAGAACCCCCAAGTTCGAACCTCGAAACCACTAAAATATCACATTTTCGCGGTTTCGGTGTTCGAAGGGTTGGTTCTCCGATTGTGGGTCCCTTACTGCAAAGTTCCATTTTCGTGTCCAGTCCAGATCTACTGTAGTCTATGCCTAAACCTAACTTAATCTAGAATATTAGTGGACTATTTATGAATGTAAAATATCAAAATATATTGTAACGTTACCAAATTATTGAGATATATGTAGAGGTCTCCCCGCTACACAAGATTATACCCTAGATTTCCTTCAATATAATGCCTGACATGCAGAGGGTCACTGATGTTAGAGGGATGTGTGGACATTATTACGGTTCTTTTGGCAGTTAACCCTTACAGTACCGGCGACGTCTTTTAGTGATTACTTCAGTTGCATATAGACGCTTTTATGAAGCTTAGGAAGGATATATGGTAGCTAAAGTAATTAATTTTGTGTGTAATCTTTTAACGGGGCAGACATCCATCCTAAAGTGAAAAAAATCATCTAATAGTTGCCAGAATATAATAAAAAGGATGTTACAGGTTAAAGTATTTACATCGATAACATTGGATTTTGGTCATTTTCCAAGAAGAAACTAACGGTGTTTTTACGGATTATGTTCAGCCCAAACTTTTCAAAATACATTTCTATAGAAGTATAATACATATACTGTACATTTCTATAGAAGTATAATACATATACTGTACATACTGTGGGAAAAACTTCATATAGGAAGAGTTTCAAAATGTGTATCAATTTGGACAAGGTTGAGCTTATACTATAATGAAGCTACCTCGATAATTTTGTCATACAATCTTTATGAGCCATACATCATTCCTATATGTCATTACTGGTGCAAACTAAATTATTTTGCATTAGGGTTAAATAAGGGTGGAAGTAAGAAAGGCGGCCTTCTTGAATCAGTGTTCTATTGTTTCCCTTTTTCCACAGGATTTTTCTAGTATTTTGTCATCCTCTACAGTATATCAATGTTAATACCAGACAAGGAGTCGAAATGTCTGGACACACAGAGCTTGAAGCAATTTAAGTCATATGATGAAGGAAAGAAAGATTTAGGGAGAATTCCAGAGTTTACTTGTTGAGTAGAAAAAAGACTGAATATCGGTTTGATCATGGATTATAGAGTTGGACAGAGTATGGGTGGGAACGTGTTGAAAGGTGGGTGCCACCCACTTTCAGTAAGGGAGGAGGCATACACTGAGTGAGTAATGATGAACGCTTATTATTTTAAAAACGGTAGAAGAGCGAGAGCCGCGCAACGTTGTGGCATGTATGAGAGATATTGTAGGGAATTAGTAAGAGGATGCAAGATAATGAGACAAAATGCCTTTGACTGTACCCCTTCGAGAAGTGCGGTATGGGTGGAACCTTCCCACACATGCGAACAATACTCGATACATGGGCGTACTGTGCCACTGTACAGAGCTAGAAGCTGTGAGGGGGTAAAGGAAACCCTGTAGACGGTTGAGGACGCCTAACTTTTGGAAAGCTGATTTAGCAAGATTGGTGATTTGGTCTTTTAAGACAGATCAGAAGAAAGACTCTAAGAATATTGTGAGAAGATGAAGGGATCATTTGTGTGTTTTTGAGGAGTAAGTGATAGTCGTGTGGAAGATTGTGAAGGGTAGCTGGATGGAGAAAGTGAGTGTTACTAGGTTACTCTAAAGCAAGAAATTAAAGAATAAGTAATTTAAAAAACAAAAAAACAAAAAAACAAAAAACAAAAAACAAATGTATGCATTATATTGAGAAGGGGGCAGGAGGCTAGGAATCTTCCTCCCCTTGTAAAAGTGTCCTACTCAACGAGGCCGAGAAAGGGGCGAGGGAACGCGAAGGTGGTCCCGGACCCTAAGAATCGGAAATTTACAAGTTTCTGTTCGGGCTCTGTCTTGAGTCGGCCACCCCCAGCAATGGGGTATGTGCCTGAGTATATACATACATATTGAGTGTATTTGGATATGTTTGGGTTGAAAATATTCCGTACTAACGCCGCGAGTGTCTACTTGAAGATTACCCTTATTCTGTCCTAGTTTTTTTATGATAGGGCTATCAGTTTGATTGTCTTATTGAATTAACCCTCATTTCTGTTGGAAGTCACTCGCTACCGAACTTACCTTAACCTGCTATCCTTACCAGCCTTATCATAGGGTACATAACTTTACTTATTTAAAAAACCTAAGATAGCATATTCTAATGTAAATAAATTCAATCTGACCTTGAAAAGAAGACAATTGAGCAAAACCTCGTTGTCCACAGATTCAAGATGTCGACAGTTTCTCACTTCCACCCATATTTAACCCATGAAGTAGAAGTAAATAGTGTTCGTACTGAAGTGGTATACAGAATACCTGTGGATACCTTGAGAAAAATCTTCTACCGAAGGTGGCGCCACGACTGTGCAAAACTCGAATGCCTTTCCGTCTTCCCTAGTCTTATAAATAATTAATATTGAAATCATCAGTTCGTATACTTACAATAATTTAGTACACCAATTGTAGCACTCTTTAAGATATATGGGTAAGAGGATAGACGCTCCGTGATACTGCCAAACCAGCTGGCAGTTTATAGACAGTTTTCAAAACGAGATTTCAAGATTTTGCGAATTCCTTTCGATTTTCAACGGATTAATTGTGAATGTCACATGATCTGTCTTCCAATATCTCTTTTTTCTTGTATATTTTTACTATTTATCTGAACTTTCATTTCAACCTTTCCATCTACCAGTTCAGGGAACGGGTTAGTAATTTTTTCTCCAAAGATAACTTCTAATGCATTTGTATATCCTATTATTTTTTTCTGTTCTTTTCTAGATAAGTTTGTTCTTGCCTGTGGTGAGCTGGTGCCTGGTGGGTCTGTGTTCTGGTGTGGGGCGCTGCGGCTCCACTTCCGTTGATGACTACTGCAGACAATCAGACTCAGACCAGGATTATTTCAGACGAGGAACTTCTGGTGGTCGATCAACTACAACATTCGATATCCTAGATAAGATGATTGCTTTTTCCAGCAATCCTAACCTGAACGTAATTCTTGGTTCAGATAGTATTGAGTTCGGCGGGAGTTGTACCAAGGTGCCAGAGGTGACAGAGTTGAAGATGCGGGTGATTGAGGCTGTGAGGAAGTACTAGGCTGTGGTGTCTGGAGATTGACGGTACAAGTCACCAGTCAGTGGAAGGACCATTGTGATCTCCAGTGACTGTGGCTCCTGGTATGCTCAATCCAGCACGGATTTGGGACGTATTCTTTTCTCCGCCTTCATATCAAAGGAAATAGTCAATATGGAGGCACACTTGCAAGCCCGACTGAAATACTTTCGGTTGTATGGTGAATTTAATGATAAGCTAAGTAATCATGTGGAGCAGTTTCTATATGGAAGTAGTGAAATCCCTGGCAAAATTAATAGGGAAACTATTTCGGCCTCATTGTTCAAATCTTTGGGGAAATTTCAGGCTATGTTCACTCCATTCCCTAACTTATCCTATGTCCAAATTAAAGCTAGAATTCTACAAGTACTAAAATATATTTGTTTTAATAACTTAGAAACTATTGCAAATTTAATACATTTCTTAAAAAGTGCAGGCCATTTTCTCAACAGTCACAACGAAAATACAGACCCATATTACAAGCTGTATTGTAACTATTTAAATTCTTCCTCGTCCTACCATTTAAAGTCTTACTCTACTCAACTAGGTGTTTATTGGGAACTAAAGGCCCTGGAGGTGGCAGTGTCGAGGCTCATGGAAATCTTAAATCCAAACTTCATATTCCTTCACTACAAATCTGGCCACCTAGACAATCAGAAGCTGACCACCAGCCTCGAGGAGATCTCTGATGCTCTCGAAACTTTTGATAGGACAACAGCGCTGAAAGGTGTAACCTCAACTCTGAAGGAGGCGGAAGAGACAATCGGGGCTCTTCCAAGTGTAACTAATCCATACCTAGATATTTTCATTCTGCTTGGGTCAGGAATATTTGATGGTGTTCAAATGAAATCTGTTTTTACTCAATACGTGATGCAATGGTGGGGCTTATTGATACTGCCGAGAGATTCCGACGAAATTTCTGACTATATAACGGCACATTCTAGTACTCTGATAAACTTTTATTACTCTAGAGATCTACTCACTTGGAGGAACTTTCTTGATTTTGTACTAGCCAAAGTTAGTCTGGAAACCTTTGTGTCCAGTCATGATGAATTATAATGATTTTAATTATATAATTTATATTATATAAATATATTATTTTTGAGTTGCTACATGGAGTTTATTATTCCTTAGTTATCCTTACAGTAGTCTCGTAGTCTATAATCTTAACATTATTTGACTCCTGAAATTACCTCGCTGAAAACTATTTGAGGTTTGAAACTTGATAAAGGTTTTATTCTCAAGAGCAATTGAAACTTGAGGTTTCGGAAAATTCTCTATGTAATCTGTCTGGTAGTTTTTACCATGAACGGACTTCATGTGGTTTCCTAGTGTTCCAAGAACTTCATATTTACCAACTTTTTATTTTTAAGGCAAAACTGTTTTTAGTCTGACTACAGAAAATTCCAACTAATTTATTCGTTTACCAACATTACAGCCTTCAGCCACCTATAATATACCCTCAAAATAGGTGCCAGTGCCAATGGACACACAAATGTAAAACATTTGCTAGGACAAAGTTGACTGAAAATTGCAGTAACAACTTTTGTATGACTTGCCTTTGGACTTCACAACAAAGTTAAACCACTGGCTTCCCCATGATTGAAGCAAGTCTATTTTGCTATACATCAATTCAATTTGGAGCAGCAGATTGGCTAAAAGAAAATACATTAATGTATTATTTGCACATGTTCGTTCCTTTCCTGGATAGACCATTTTGGTAATAGGAGCGTCTGTAGCAAGCTGTTGATAGCCTTAGACACTATACCGTGTCCCAAGTAGGTAGTCCAGAAAATAATAATCGTGAACTCCAATCTCTGTAACTCAAAAAGGGCTAAAACAAATGGGCTGTAACTTTCTACACATATTCCCCGGTTGACCCTTTCGAAATGGTAGACATATTAGCTCGATTACTCTAGTAGTTTGTGAGTTATGGAGACCAACCCTTTACAGTTAACATTCTTAGGGTCTGGGACCACTTTCGCGTTCCCACGCCCCTTTCTCTGTCCCGTCTAGTACGTGAATTTTACAAGGGGAGGAGGATTCCTAGCTACCCGCCCCAAGAAGGAAAAGTAAGACAGTAAAAGAGACCGACAGTGATTGGGTTGACAAGTGAATAGTAAAATTGAAAGGACTAAACAATTAAATACATTTATTTGGCTTCTCATTCTCACACCAACAGTTATGAATAAAAAAAAGTATTGTGTAAAATATGTTTGTGTATTGTACACTCTAAGACCTATATCCTGGTCCAACGTCAACCTTCGAACAGCAAAACGAACCTCAGAAATACCAATATTCCAGATAGTTACGAAAAACAAGGCCATGATTTATGTCCTAGAGTATACAGTATATATGCTATCATGATAATCAATGAACTATAATACTTTAGTTATTATCTGTATCATCGGTTAGGATATAATGAAGCTGTTTTTCCTCATTGTGTCCCACGTAAGGGAGGATGTACAGTCGTCAGGATTAATTCGTTTCATTTCCCCTGGACTAGGCGTTAGTAGCACTGCACGGTGGAGGAGTATCTCCGCTACTCCTTTCCTTGTTGGTTCCATACCCCCACCAAAACTCTCCCATTTTCTCTCCGACCCCAGAACTACACCCACCCTCCCTTATCTCGCTCTCACCCAGCTACTTCTGGACCTCACCAATTGCATGTATTCTGAACAACTAATGAAGGAATGCAATGTATCATAGGTAGAGTTAAGTATGAGCTTTACTAAATTTGAAAGAGAGAGAGAGAGGGGGGGAATGTTCGACGAAATCCTTACATATGATTTGAGTGATTTCTACTGATACATTTAGGCCTACCATTGAAATTTGAAAGCTTCATACCGATTCACTGATGGTTTAATACTGCTGAACTATCATACTCTAATAAAACTGCCAAACTAACCCACGCGAAGTTGAAGTTGTATTTCCTTTTCATCGTTGTAATGGCTCAGGCTCGGCTACGTAACCAGCTTGAGACAACTAGGACCGTCTATGTCAATTCCACCATGAGTCTCTCCCATCAATAAACACACAAAATAAACCATTCAATTATTTTGAAGTATTTCTTTGTATACAATTATTTAATACTAATATAACTACTTATTAGCACCGTATACAAGAACTAAACATTTGCTTAATAATTTTCTCCACAAATCTCATCTCACTGCTTCCAGACAATTCAGGACTCATTAAGTGTAAACAGCCAATTTGCCAATACATGCTATGAATTATTGCCGAGAATGTGCCCCGTGAGTCGGCCATGTGACTGCATTACGTGAATTCAACACTCTTAACATAACTATCTACCCAATCATTAGGCCATATTGCTTTCCTAATTGACCATAATGTATAAACGGGACACGAACTACCCTCGGGCAAGGTACTGTACCGTAGTTTTTGAAAAGAGGCTCTAGCTTTGAAAATATTACTTAATTTAAACAGGCTAAATAATCCTGAAGGGTTGATAACCAATATACAGTGTATGGCCTATTTTTACTAACTACCCCTAGGGCACTCTTACGCTCATCTATCCATTAGGGTGGGTCTTATTTTCAAGTTCCCTTTCCCTCAACATTTACATTCACCCATACATTAGGGAAGGACTTATTCATATTGTCACCTTACCCTTAAAACTTTGCCATAAGGTTACTCTATTTGATCAGGTATCTTGTGTTGTAACCAAGTTAAGGGGGGGGGGGGGTCCGCTATGGCTATGTAGCAATATGGGTTGAAACATAGCAAATTGTGTTAAATACTCTGAGTAATGGCAAGACGTAGAATATCTACTCCACATAATACTATTGAAAGCTTCATGCCTATTCAAGCTTTTTCTCTTGAGATAACTTTCAAGATAATTGGAATTCACACCTGTTAAGAATACTTACTTAACTATATAACGCTCATTTATTATATCCCAGACAGTGCGTATCTAGGGTGGGGCAGGTAGGGCACGTGCCATGGGCGCCACTTGAAGGGGGGCGACAAATCGTGTTTTTTTTTAGTAATAACCTAAAATATCCTAACTTAACCTAACCAGGGTATTTAACTATAGTGCAAATCTAATATCAAGTATTATGCCTAATATAAATACCTATCCTATCCATTCGTCATTAAAATAATTATATAATAGGCTATGGTGAATAATAACGCCATAACGTGTTTTTATAATTATGTACAGTTACTACAGTAATCACAGTAGGCTATACAGTATATATTTTAAATACAATTACATTTTAGCCTTTTAGGCAACGAATTCCTGCAAGCCATTGCCTAAACATATCAATAGACAATAGTTAAGTTATCCCTCTAAATATTTTCGGGGTGGTTTTCTTTAGTTACCGGTATTATATTTTATGCAACGTTGAATGGTGTATATATGTATTGATATTCTGGATTATTTCTCATTTGACTGATTAGTTAATAGTAAAATATTATTAGTACTTCGAAATTTACTTTATAAGAGACCCACAAGAAAATCAGGATATAGGCTATTTATAACTTTAAGCATTCTCGAATGCTAGCGCCAAGCGAACGTTTATTGTTGATAAACAAAACGGGCAGGGACAGGCAAAGGTACGAAATATATGCATTATTACTCTATACTCTGTTTAATTTTATCTGACGGTAAATTGAATATAATATTCCTTATTTCAGACTCTCAGAGCAGTATGTAAGATCATGAAACCGTTCCTAGCGAAGAAGGAAAGTGGTTTTACCTTTATTATTTTAGGAACATCCGAACATGCTTTATTGCTTAGGCTAAATACTTTTAGAATTTAGCTTCTAGGTTTATACGTGGTTTAGAGTAATTTTAGAGTGTCATTTTCATTATTTCAGAGCATTATTGCTTAGGCTAAATACTTTTAGAATTTAGCTTCTAGGTTTATACGTGGTTTAGAGTAATTTTAGAGTGTCATTTTCATTATTTCAGAGCATTGTATAATTTGTGTAAGAAGAATCTTAGAAGATCACGAAACTTCCTCATGAAGAAGGAAAGTGGTTTTAACTTTATTTCTATATAAAATTACTTTATTGCTTAGGCTAAATAGGGGTCTACTTTTAGAATTTAATATACAGGGTGTCCCGCGAGTTTTGTCAAATACTCCAGAAATGAAAGATTTGGTCATTCTGAGTAAGAAATGTTCTATAGGCCTATATAGGCTACATAGCCTTTTGAGGGATTTTTTGCAGCTATGGTCCATTGAAGTCGAATTTGTTTCATGTTTCGTAATGTTTAAGGCAGTTTTCCCTCTAATCAAAAGGTATAGATAAGAAAATAAATAGTGGATGATAAAGTATCATACTAATTCTTCATAGAGACACCAACAAATCCTTTGTATCTGTCTTCATATTCCCGTGATGAGTTGAATATTACAAATCAAACATAAAATCGCATAGGCTATTAAACACATCGTCATGGGCAGATGAAGAAAGCTAAAGATGAGTTCGTTATGCCTCTTTAGAGTATTTATACCATACTCCATCATACACTACTCAGTATTATATCCATTTCTTTCATTTATAGGATACAAAGCGGTAAACATGGCAAAACACGTTAAAACTGGCATGCGATAAGGACGGAATTTTCATGTTTTTCATCGGTTTAAACTCATTTTCCATGTAAATAAAATTAATAGCGAAAACGCAAAATCCTGTATGATGGTACATGTTATCAATACTTTTAAAATACACCAACAAATCTTCTGTATGATTTTTCTTCTTTCCGTGATGATGAGTTTAACATACGGTTGTGTGGGTTTCTTGCAATATTCAACTCATTGCCAAAAGAATATGAAGAACGATAGAGTGTAGTTGTTATATATATATATATATATATATATATATATATATATAGCCTACTGGTATATCATTCATTATTTAGTGTTTCAATTACCTAAATATAGCTTTGAATATGGCTTTAAAATGCTCCTAGAATTGCTCATATTTCAAACAAAATCTCGGGGGGGGGGGGCTTACAGCGCCCCCCCGAACCCCCCCCGCTAGAGAGGCTCGCTGCGCTCGCCACCGCTCGCTGCGCTCGCCCCACGCCACCGGGGGGCGCAATTCCAGTCCTTGCCCTAGGCGCTATCTACCCTAGATACGCCCCTGCCCAGACTAACTACAAAAGTTATAATATTGAACTGATCTATAATTCTTCTACTACAATACCACTCTGTATAACAGTTTCGTGTATAACAAAATAATCTTATTATACCTTATATATAATTATATAAGTGTGTATATCTACCCCTCATACCTGGTATATCCATAAACACTATACAGTAACATTAACCCTACTAGTAACGGTAGTAATTAGCAGCTTCAGGTTAGGTTTCGTTTATTTC
Source organism: Paralithodes platypus (assembly GCA_032716605.1). Taxonomy (NCBI): domain Eukaryota; kingdom Metazoa; phylum Arthropoda; class Malacostraca; order Decapoda; family Lithodidae; genus Paralithodes; species Paralithodes platypus. The sequence goes on along the minus strand of CM064507.1, from coordinate 32,128,217 downwards.
ATATTTATTATGTGCAGGAGATGGTGATCGAGAGATGTGTGTGAAATACTTCATTCCTTCATCAGGTGTTCAGAATAAATGTAAACGGTGAGGTGCCAGAAGTAGCTCCTAGCTGGGTAAGAGCGAGAGAAGGGAGGGTGGGTGTAGTTCTGGGGTCGGATAGAAAATGGGAGGGTTTAGGTGGGGGTATGGAACCAAATTTTTTTTTTTTTTTTTTTTTTTACATAGCCCATCAGAAAGGTTGACTATGATATGTGAATTTTTGTGCATCCAGCCAATTATACATTAATAACAACAGTAATAATCTAGGTATGTGCCAGGAGAGATTTCCCGGGGTTTCTGAAACAAGGGAGACATGGCAGAGACGGAAGCACCACGGGAAGATCAGGAGGTCGGCTTGGTAGAGGCAGAGGAACGGATAATCTTGGAAGACTATGGCCTAGCAGGTACTAAGTGTTTTAAGTGCGGAAAAACCAATGCAAGAAAGAATTCGCGAAAATGTTCAGGCTGTCTTAGATCTGTTCACTTATCTTGTGCTAAGCTGACAAAGAAAACATCAGGAGAACAACCAAACTGGAAATGTCTCGCATGCCCAGGGCCCACTGCAGAGACAACCGGGGCAACACCGGCAACACCGGCAACACCGGTCGCCGACTTGACCCAACTTGTGACCAAATGGAAAGCGCGGATCCAGGTCCTTGCCCGGGTACCTAAAGGAGCCAGAATCCAAGTGGCGGAGGCCCTTACAGCCATCATAAAGCAGGCCCTACAGCTCAAGACACCCCTCGCATGGGCACGGCTCCTGGGTTTCTCCTATGGGGCCCTCCGAAAACCACCCAGAACCAACATACAAGACCATCTTCAGGTTTCACTAGCCACCAGAGTGAAACGTCAAGTAGCACAGTATATGGATGGAAACAAACTGGTGGAACCCCCCGAACAGCAACCAAACAGGGCCCAGAAGCAACAGGACAAGGAAGAAGAAGAGGCTGAACAGCTACGTAAGAGGGTCGCGGAAAAGCTGGCAGATAGTGACATCAAAGGGGCCGTCAGACTGTTGTCCTCTTCAGAAGGTTTTGCTGGTCAAGGCACCGAAGTTGTTGAAGCCCTACAAGAAAAGCACCCACCTACACCTAGGGACCTAAACCTCCCCCCTGCCCCAAATGACCAGATGCCCCAACCTTTAGTTGTCACGAAGGAGCAGGTGGTTGCCGCAGTGACTTCATTCCCAGCAGGCTCAGCCGCGGGCCCAGATGGTATCCGACCCGCCCACCTCAAAGGCCTCTTGGGTCAGGGATGAGGAGCTGCTGGGGAGGCACTCTTGGAAACCCTCACCAAATTCATCAACATGGTTTTAAGAGGGGAAGTACCCGACTGTGCCACACCCCTATTTTTTGGGGCATCACTCTGTGCACTGGCAAAAAAAGATGGCGGTGTGCGCCCAATAGCAGTAGGGAACACCTTCCGCTGCCTTGCCACAAAGGTGGGTTTGAAACCACTCTCGAATGGCCTATGTCAACACTTAAGACCAGTTCAACTAGGTTTTGGAACTCCAGGGGGGTGTGAAGCTGCTGTACACGCAACCCGCACCTACCTCAGCCAAGCCCAAGAAAAACGAGTGCTTTTAAAGATTGACATGCGGAACGCATTCAACAACATTCGCAGGGATGTCTTCCTCCGTGCAGCTCAAGAACACATCCCCACTCTGTACCCCCTACTTTGGCAGGCTTATTCCAAACCTTCAATCTTGATTTTCGGCGAGACGGTAATCCCATCAGCGACCGGGTTACAGCAGGGAGATCCAGGTGGTCCTGCTCTTTTCTCAATAGGGGTGGACGCAGCAGCTAACAAAGTAAGGTCAGAACTGAATGTATGGTACCTGGACGATGCAACCTTGGGTGGGTCTTTAGAGAACGTTCTAACCGACCTAAATAACATCATAACTGACCTCGGCCAGGCTGGGCTAGTGATAAATGACACCAAATGTGAACTTGTCCTCCTCAATCACACACCTGAAGAAGGAGAAGAGACTCAGGCCCTGTTTCAAGGCATATTGCCAGATGTAAAGATCCTTCAGGAGCACCAGCAAACCCTATTAGGTTCCCCACTAACTCTGGCAGCAATCCCACCAGCACTTCAAGTTAAAAAGGAGGAGCTTCAACGTCTCGTGAGTCGCCTGATACACATCGATGCCCACTCAGCTCTGGCCCTTCTCAAGAATTGTTTCTCCATCCCAAAACTCCAATACCTCTTGCGCACATCGATGACTTACACGAACAACGGTGGCCTCCAAGAATTAGACAGCATAATCCGAGAAGCAGTGACCAGCATCACCAACGTGGAATTTAAAGAACGGACCTGGACACAAGCCACCCTTCCTGTCCGCCTCGGGGGCTTGGGCATACGGAGAGCCTCGGATATTGCCTCCCCAACCTTTATCTCTTCCCTCATCGCGACCAACGACCTTGTAGTGTCCATCCTTTCTTCTCAACCCGGAATGACACTTAATGGGGACGTGGCAGTAGCGATTAACACCTGGAAGGAAAGTACAGGAGCAGAGGAGGAGCCCCAGGGTACATCCAGGAGCAAGCAGAAAGCGTGGGATACCATCTCGGCGAAGAAAACTCAAGAAAATCTCCTAACCAATGCAGACCAGGTTGCAAAAGCACGCCTCCAGGCAGCCGCCCGTTTGGAGAGTGGCTTGTGGTTACACGCCATCCCCATCCCACCTCTTGGAACTCACTTGGATGCTGAAGCGCTGCGGGTTGCCATCGCGCTCAGAGTGGGTGCGGCAGTTTGTCACCCACACACTTGCAAGTGTGGTGGGGGGATGGATGCTCAAGGTCACCATGCCTTGTCATGTAATTACAATGCAGGCCGCCTGCCAAGACACTCTGCACTAAATGATGTCATAAAACGGGCCCTGCAGAGTGCTAACCGTGCATCAATCCTCGAACCACATGGACTTCACAGAGAAGACGGCAAACGGCCAGATGGAATGACCACTTTCCCTTACGAGAATGGCCGGTGCCTCGTGTGGGATGCCACATGTGTTGACACTTTCTCCACAACCAACATCGCCAGAAACGCCGACGAAGCAGGTGAAGCTGCCCGGATAGCAGAAAATAAAAAGCTAGAAAAATATCAAGCCATCGCCAGAAATCATCAGTTCGAGCCCCTGGCATTCGAAACTTCAGGAGTCTTCGGCCCTACCACCCTTAAGATGGTGAATGAAATAGGCCGTAAAATCAGAGAAGTTTCAGGTGAACCCCGGGAAACCCTCTGGCTCAAGCAAAGACTAGGGATGGCTATCCTCCGGGGCAATGCCACCAGCGTCATGAGCTCAGTTCGATTGGACTGGGTCATGCCACTGTGTGAGGCCCGGGCAGGAGTGGTGTATCCGTAGTCTTTCCACAGTAGGGTAAAACTAAAAATTAACTTTATTTGTATTTACCATGTGTGATGCACATAAATAAAAGGGGATGTGTCGGATGGTTGAAAGCCACAGTTGCTCGCGCGTTGAGGTCTAGCAACACGTATTATGAAAAACATGTATCCTCCTTCATTCACTGTCCCCCCCTTCACTCACTCAACCCCATAATTTGACGGAGGATAACAGGTTTTTCACAATACGTAGACGGAGGTCTTTTGTAAAAAAAAAAAAGGAAAGTGGTTAGAGGGGATACCTCTCTACCGCGAAGTGCTACTAACAGGGAAAATGAAACTAATTAATCCTGACGACTGTACGTACAGTTTGGCGCACAATTCCTGTGAAATCTTATTTTGGCAGCGTCAGACCCCCTCCCTCACTACACCTCCTACCTTCCACCCCACCTTTCCTACCTCCCTTCCACTGTTCGACTCATAGTCGATCACGATTATGAAGTAGGTATGTAATGAATCACTTGAACCACTTGCTTTCATGTAATTATATTGATACCCTAGCCGTAAATTAATTTACCGTTTCGCTAACGATGTTCAATGTTATACGATAAATACAGTACAGTTCAAAGGGCGTTGTCCAATGTAATTTGTTCTTAGTGAGTGAGAGAGAGAGAGAGTTACACAGAGTTACACAGATATACACAAATACTCAGACCACACAGACCTTGCTGTACCAACTAGGTGGTCCGGCCTTAACACTACTAGACAGGGACAGTTTATAGTGGAAGAATGGGACAGTTAAGTAGAAGACTCTCTCCCCACTCTCCGGCCTTATGGGTTTCCACAAGGAAAGTCTTTATAAAGCATTGACAGAAATTAGTTTGAAAGGGAAATTACACATGCCTACTGATTGATAAATATATATCCAATCTTCATCAGATGATCGTCCATTAATTTCTTAAACGAATCAATTGAATTACTGTCGACCACCTCCCTTGGTAAACTATTCCACTCTTTAACCACACTGTATGTGAAGAAATGTGTCTCATCTATGGATGCCTTTTTTCTAATAAACGTCATTCCATTACCTCGGGTTGCAGCATTGCTATTAATCGTGAACAGTGCACTGATATCTACTCTGTCAAATCCTGTAAGTATCTTAACACACTCGATAAGTTGGCCTCGCAACCTCCTTTTCTTTAGCGAGAACAAATGTAATTATTTGAATATTTCATAATATGGCTTGTTTTTCAGAGAAGGAATTAGTTTAGTTGCTCTACGCTGCACAGATTCGAGTTCGTTAATGTCTTTCTTGAGAACTGACCGCCATATACAAGATGTGGTCTAACAATGAGAGAGAGAGAGAGAATGTCCTGAAATTTGTCCTCATATTATTTTTTATTTTTTGTATCTATAGTCAGTTATGTGTGTGTATTTGTTTGTGAATATTTAGTTGTCAGAGCTTGTCTTTCAGTATAATATTCAGTATTCATCATATTTTAGAATTACCTACTTGATTTTGTCATTCCTCTCTTATAGTAACTACTACGGCAATATTATCGACATTATACAAGACCCAATACATTTCTTTTGACAAAATTTACAGTGCCATGAGTTATACATCTTATCACTGCATCACCACTCTTATTATTGTAAGCATTATTACCGGTATTTGTTCTGCTCCTCTATTGATGCATTACAATTCGTTAATTACTATACTTCCCCTTTCTAGTTATGATTCTGACATCGCGTATTTTATTGCTTATCTATTTCTCAATAATACCAAATAATTGGAAATAAGGTTTTAGGAAAGAACTATATAGATATTCACGCATACATATAATTTATAGTATCACGATTCACAACTGAATTGGGAATACTTTAGGTCTATTTATCTATTGCCAGACGATATATATATTGAATTACTATCATCTCTCTTTCTCCCTTTCTGAGTTATCTGAAATATGCTTCATGGGTAACTTATCCATGCATTGATTTATGAAACACGAATACAAATTTACAACTCGCCTGAACTGTGTTAACCCTTTCTGTACCAGGGACGTCTGTTATATTTTATCTTATAATATTTAGACGATTTTATGTAAATTAAGGAAGATGTGATAGTTAAACAGGTGTATTGAGGTAGTTTGAACCCTCATAATTACTAGAGATCCTTCCTAAACTGCATAAAATCTAATAGTAGTAGCCAGAATAAAATACAAAATATCGACGATACATAAGGGGTTAAGAATGTTTGTAATATAATAATTTACGGCTAGTGTCTCAATGTAATGAAATGAAAGCAAGTGGTTTAAGTGATTCATAACACACCTACTTCATAACCTACTTCATAGATACTATGAGTCGGACAGTGGAAGGGAGGGAGGGAAGGTGGGATGGAAGGTAGGAGGTGGAGTGAGGGAGGGAGGTTGGGGAGGTGTGTCCGACGCTGCCACATTACGATTTCACTGAGATGGTGAAAACAGGACTTGTGCGGTAAACTGTACATTAGATTTGATGGCAAACGGAGGAAAATTAGGTTTTCTGAAATATTCATGGCATGTAATGATATTTTGGTATTATTGTTGTTGGTATAGTTCGGGCACTCAAAGGCCTTCCTTTTCTTGCCAAACACAAACAAAAATTCACAACCCGGTTTGGGCAATGTCATTTGTCACATTTTTCCCTTCACCTGGTTCGACTAAATTAATGTTTACACTGTTGTTGTCAATGTACCCATGTGGGAAAGACCATGCAAGGAAGAGGCTGTAGGTACCAGTTGAACAAGGTGATACTCTCGGGGAGTGCTACAAGTGGCTGATAAAGACAGCTAGAACTTCTGTTTCACCACCTGACCTCCCTAGTTGACCCTTTCTGTGCTTCATCAATATTAAGGGCAACCATAGTCTGCCCTCCAAAACACCGTCATTATACTACAAACACATTACGGACTATACTACCTTGCAAATTCTGTAATATTCGCAACTTTTTCTCTAATTCTCTCTCTGTGGAACACCATCTGTCTTCTACCAAACCTGACTTACTTCTCATCGAAACCCAGTAGTCTGTAGCAACAGACAGAAAATCATTCTCTGTATCCTCTTACTATCTCTATCCTGAATTCAAAGCCAAAGGATGTTGTGTGTGCATACGCAAGAATCTTCCTTGGTCTTGTGTTCCCAACTTTGACTTTTCTGAATTCTCAACTTTCTAGATTTAGGTATCTTATCACTCCCTCACTAAATATATCTGTACTGTTTATATCTCCCCTAATTCTACTGACTTCCCTTGGATTAGTCTGGTGCTGTTCCTCCCTCTCCATCCCCCACTCTCTTACGTATGCTTAATTTTTAATACCATAATCTCTTCTAAAGATGTAATTTATCCCCTGTTACGAAACTGGCACTCGGGTACACAAGGGCTCTCAATCAGGACTCGAATACGGCTCTCTGCCACAACGGAAACACACGATCCCAACCCCTGAGTACTGCCAGCCGAACAAAAAACACCAATACCCTCCAGAGTTCAATCTGCTATAACGGGGTATACAAGAACTCGGTACTAGTGTTCAACAACAGACTAATAAAGAGACAGGAATTATCTAGTCTGGTCAACAATCAAACAATGAAGTAAAAAAACAACAACACAAAAGAATAGTGTTGGCCGAAGCCGAAGTAATCCACCCTTGACTATGAACTTAAGAAGTCCACCACCGTCTACTTCGGATCGGCACTATTACGTTACGTTAATTAATAGTCCTTAAGCATCGAGCAAGGAATCTTCTGAAAAAAGTTAGATGCTTCTCGGATGCTCGTAAGAAGTACGTATCGGATTTTGAACAGCAATTCAATAAGCAAAAACACTGGCAATTAAATACTATTAAAGGCTTAAATTGGCATAAGAATAATTAAAAGAATATGCAATAGTAAATGGCAAACATTAAAAGGAAGTACTCCGCAAATGCAACGGCAATAGCCTACTCGGATTGTGCTCGTGGGCCACTAATCACTAAAGTAGCCAAGCTTGCAACACATGAAAGCAATAGTGCATAAACAATATCATACATAAGGAAAGCTTCAATACTATTCTGTATCTACTAATCGAGTAAAGTCTAGCTGGGGTACTGTGGGCAAAAGGTAGCAGTGACTGAGCAAAAACGGCTTGTAGCCTAGCGAAGTCCTCACGACTGTTTAAAGTATTACGTTAAAACTAACAAGTGCACTTTGAGAAATCCAGATCCCTTGTATCTGGTTTTCTCCCGGCTCCTTGACAAAGTAAAAACAAACTGTTAATAAAATACAGGGTGGTTAGGCTCTTGCCCTCACGCACTGTAATTATTAACTCAACACAGTCAGCCGCGAAGACAACCTAGGCTTCACTGAACCGAAACGAGTATGCAGGTTTATCGCTTAACCACTGCATCAAACAACAACTCGTAACACAGAAAAGCCTTACCCCAGTCTAGCATTACCTAGACCAGCAGAAAACAGGAATAATAATAATAACACACAGGGAAATGCATATACAAGTGCAACAAACATAAATCAATCCTATTCTAAGTCAACCCTTCCAAAATAGGCTATCTAATAGGCAAGTATCTCGTGAGAACTCAAGCGATAATACGTTGGCTGACTAGCTCTGCACCAACGGGACCATGGAAGTTAAACAGGGTAGGGAAAAGAGGAAATAAGAATGTAAGGTAGTAGAGAAAGTTCCCATCAGTCAGAAGAATATAAATAGTTAGCAAGGGAAATGAGAAGTCGCTCTGCCTAATGAGTTCTGATGAAAAAATGGCTAGACTTCCCTTTTATACCCGGCCCTCTAGTGAGCCCAACGTGAACTACTAAGGACCGCCCACTGACAACCATTACGTAATTTCTCTCTCTCCTCTGGGATACACAAAGGCTCCCCCTAGCACTGAGGGAGGGAGGAGTGCTAGTGAGTTAGGCCTACCTCCTGCCTGGCGTACCCACTGACACCTAACTGTGGCTGTTTCTCTTCCCATCATTACAAATACGTTTTACACACAATACTTATAACTAATGATATAAAATAGAACTCGTTGACTCAGATGAAAACAAAATACATATTCATAATACTTATAGTACAACGGCTCACACGAACTAAGTTATGAAACTCTACATAGACTACAGCCAAAGTTCCTGCCCTGACGATCCTAGCGAGAGTGGGGCATGACTAGGCGTTCTGTATAGCATGCTCACACGTGGACATGCGTCACACCCCTCACTGGGTTAATACTAAGAAGGCATATGTACGTTATGCTGTTCCTCCTGTTGTACTCAATTTTTTTTCTTCTGTGCTGACTCCTTGCCTAGGCACACTCTTTCGTCTCCTTCTTTCCACTAACGTCTTTCCTTCTTGCCGGAAGTTTGCTCCCATTCAACCTGTCCCAAAGAAGGGTGACCGCTCTCAACCCTTCAACTATCGTCCACTTGCTCTCTTTTCTTGCATCTCTAAAGTTTTTAAAACTATTCTTTATTCAAAAATGTCTTAAGCATTTTTCTTCCAATATTCTACTTTCAGATCAACAATATGGTTTCCTTAAGGATTGCTCTACTGGTGATCTTTCTTATCTTACTAATTTTTTGTCATCCTACTTTTGGGATTTCGGTGAAACCTTCTTATTGCGTTGGACATATCGAAAGCCTTCGATAAAGTCTTACACAAATCTCTAACTTCTAGGCTACCCTCTTTCGGTCTCTATCCCTCCATCTGTACCTTTATCTCTAATTTCCTTTCTGGCCATTCCATAGCTGCGGTTGTAGACGGCCATCGCTCACTTCCACAACCTATAAACTCTGGTGCTCCTCATTGTTCTGTCTTGTCTCCAGTTCGCTTTCTAATATTCATTAATGATCTCATCTGTACCTCTAGTCTTGTCCACTCATATACTGATGACTCTGCCTTACACTATTCAACTACTGTAGTTTTCCGCAACAACCCAGCATGCAGTCACTCCAAAGTTCACGTGATGAGGCCATAGCACGCCTATCAACTGATGTATGCACTATCTCTGATTGGGGCAGAGAAAATCTTGTTATTTTCAATGCCTTCAAAACGCAATTTCACTTTCTTTCTATCCATCACACCCTTCCACATGACTTTGCCTTATTCTTCAACAATACACAATCAACCCTTCATCTTCTCTCGGTAATCTTGGTGTTTCCTTTTCTTCTGACCTTTCTTGGAAAGATCATATTACCATTCTTGCTATAACAGCCTCCCAGAAGTTAGTGTACTCAACTCTCTCCATGGGTTCTGTACCCCTGCACAGCTTCTTGCTCTGTATAGGGACACAGTGTGCCCATGTATCTAATGTTCGCATGTGTGGGGAGGTAACACCCATACTCCACTTCTCGAAAGGGTAGAGTCAAAAGCATTTCGCCTCTTCAACTCCCTTCCTCCTATTAGTTCCTTATTATCTCTTATCTCTTGCTACACACCCCGATGTTGCATCTCTTTCACTCTTCTATTGCTATTGCATAAATCAGTTTTCTTCATAGCTCTCTCTGTTGCGGCAAGTGGGAGGCATTAGCCTTTCCACACAATCCTACTCCTATTCTGTCCAGCTCTCCAACCCAAGAATTAAAAAATTTCTCAGTTCTTCTTCTAGTCAACAAGTTCACTCTGGAACTCTCCCTCAATCAGTCTTTCCTTCATCCTGTGACTTAGACTGCTTTTATGTTCGTGCGTCCAGGCATTTTGACCCCAACGTCCCTTGAATTTGTCTGTCACTCTTTTGGCTGTAGGGGAGACACTCGTTACAGGCAGCCTGCCTTTTGTCTCCTTCATACACATACAAAAAGAAAAAAGTACATGTCTGCTGCCATCTTATTTTTCTCTTGAATGGCTTTATTGGCGATCCGCCGCTGCTGGTTTCACAACACGTCAGCCGCTTGTAAACACGGTCTGTCAAAAGCCGTGATGCTCATTATAAATGATGCTTAATTACATGTGCATTAGACCTATGGTGACCTTGATCCCTGCTGTTATTTCAAGGGGCTAGGTTCGTCTGTCCCTACGCTAGTGGCCAATTTCTGATTTTCTTATACTTGGTGTATCTCCATAACTGAGCTGGTTTCCAAAGCAAAAATCGTTATGTACATTAAGCATATGACAAAGTCAATCTCTACTGTTTTCATAAATTTGGGTCCCACAATCCTCCCGCTAAGAGTCGACCCCTCAAAACACCTTTGGCATATCACAGACGTTGGCCACTCATCATAGCAAAATTTGTGTATGTGCATTAGACCTATAGTAAACTCGATCCCTATTATTATTCAATGGCCCACATCCCTGATGACTGACTGAAATGAAAACAAAATGGTTACTGCTGGGGCCCTTTTTTTCTACTTACTGTATCTTCATACCTAAGCTGTTCTGCAATGACAAAATATAGATTTGCATTAAGTCTATAATGAGGTCAATCCCTCCCAATTTTCAAGTGTGTGGGTCCCCCCTCCCCCCCACTTGGGTACCTGGTGTTATCCCCCTCCCCCATATTAAGTGCCATTTTTAATCAGATTTACTGGGTTGCATTTTGTATTATAATTTGACTTGGGCTGCACTCCCATGCAACCGTATTTTGGGCTGAATGACTGATTATTTGGCCACATAAGCAAAGTTTTGGGTATACAGGAAAACAAGAGAGTTCACAAGTATATATTGGGCTGTACAGCCACATGACTAAACTTTTAGTTGCACAAGCGCATGCTTGGGTGCGCAGTTATCGTTTTGGTCAGTGGTCAAACTTGTGGGCAAACATTTTGGTGTACAGGTAAACTTTTAGGGCATATGCATGGACAATCTTTGAGTCGTGCAGCCACACAACTGAACATTTTGGTGCACAAGCAATCTGTTGGGTGCAGGGCGAACTTTTGGGTGCACAGCCAAACTTTTGTTCACACAGGCAACTTCTTGGATTCACAAGCATCCTTTTTGGTGTAAAGGCAAACTTTGGGTGCGCAGGTAAACTGTTGGGTGTTTCGGTGAACTTTTGGTCGAATGGACAAACTTTGGACCGTGCAGTCATGTGACTGAGCTTTTGTGTGCACAAACAAACCTTTCAGAACGTAGGCAAACATTTGAGGTGTGTGGGCAAACTTTAGGCCGTGCAAACATGAGACCAGAGTTTTGGGTGCACAAGAGAACTTTTGTGTGGGCAAACCTTAGGTTACTCAGCCAAATAAGCAAACTTGTGGCCGTGCAGGCGAATGTTTAGGTGCGAGGGAAAACTTTTATGGAGGTCATACTTTTAGGTGAATGGATAAATGCTTGGGCGTGCAGGTGAAGTTTTGGGCTATGCAGCCAAGCGACTGAACATTTGGGTGCACTGCTAAACTTTTGGATGTGCGGTCAATCTTTTGGGCTCCTGGGAAATTGTTTAGGTTCACAGTTGATCTTTGTGGCCGTGCAGGTAAACTTTGGTCTGTGCAGCCACGCGACTGAACCTTTGGGTGCACATTGCACAAGTTACTTTTGGATACACCAGTGAAATTTTTAATGAGCAGGCAAACATTTGTGTGCGCAGTCAAACTTTTGGATAATCGGGCAGGCATTTGGGCCATGCTGTTAAACTTTGGACTTAACACATGGATACTCAAAACGAACTTTTGAGCCACATACGCAAACTTTTGACTGTGCAGCCATGTGATTGAAGTTTTGAGTGCACAAGCGAACTTTTGGACCTATATGGACAAACATTTGGGTATGTAATTGAAATTTTGGGCTGTGGGCATGCTTTGTGCCGGGCAACTGTGCGAGAAATCTTCTGGGTGTATGATAAATTTGTTTAATTCACAGGCGTTCTTTTGGGTGTGCAACAAACTTTTGGCCATGCAACCAAAATCATTGTCACACAACTAAACATTGGTTACCATTTCAAACATTTGGCGGGCTAAACCTTTGACTGTCCCGCCGAACTATTAGCCTCCTGGCCAAAATAATGGAAGGAAAGAAGATGATGTATGATGTTAGAAGAAGCTGGCGGGGGATACATCATTATTTGCACGGCGAATATATAGTTTATATATAGGATTTATAGTTTTCAGAATATAACCCTATGTACTTTTGTTCATGTAACTCCCATAAGTTCTTTCTAAATAAAATTAGATTGTTTACTAATGACAAAATATAATTGATGTATATTAAGCATGATGGAATACAGAGAGGATAAGTTTAAGTGTTTGTTCCTACAGCCTGGTGGTCTTGGTGAGGTCCTGTCATCACACCAGGTGAAGAGGGTGTTGCTGGCCACTACCTGGCGCTCCGGATCTACCTTCTTAGGAGAGCTGCTCAACTCATGGCCGGGCACATTCTACCACTATGAACCTCTACACTACCTGTCGTAATGTCAATAGTTTTAAATCTTCTTTATTGCTTGTTGTAACATAAACCTAGAGTTTACATTAACTATCTCTCACTACATGTTTTCTATTTTTTGTACTGTCAATCAGCCTCGAACCACCGACAGTCTGGACGAGAGTCCATGCTTTAATCAACTCTATCACGGCATGATAAATAATATTTAGCCCTATCCTATTTATATCAATAGGAAAAGGTTGAATATTTCTTATCACATTGTGGTAGCGTTGATTAAGACATGAACTCTCGTCCTGCCTGTCGGCGGTTCGAGCCCGGCTGAGAGTGCTATATATATATATATATATATATATATATATATAATCACGCCATGGTACAGTTGATTAATGCATGTATATGGTTCGACGATCCTGGGTAGAAACAGTTTTTCATGCAATTCACGTTTATTTGGGAGATATGTATGTAATACTATGTATGTATGTATGTATGTATATATGTATGTACTCAGGCACATATCCCATACCTGGAGGTGGCCGACTCGAGACAGAGCTTTAAAAAAAACATACAAATTCACACATCATCTAGGTTGTTTAGGAGAAAACTTCGAGACCAAGGCTCATTTGGGGTCCCCAGCATAAGACTCTCAGGTCCCAGACCTCCCGGAGAGGTTCCGGTCTCAGCATGCAGACCACAATGCCCGCTGACATCACTTCCAGGCATGGCCCATCATACTGTATATACACCGGCTCCCCGGGCCGGGTGCCTGGCGGACTATTATCTAGTCCAACTGGCACCCGAGCCCCACTCCCTACGGCCGCGTTATCACTTATCTGTTCACAGTCATTCTCAATTCATTCCTATTCAGCACCACTTCTCGTGCCTGTTTTTCAGTCATCTTTCTATCTTCCAATGCTTTCATCACACAATCTCTCCATTTCCTCTGAGGTCTTCCTCTCAATCTATTTTCCCTTGTTTCTGACTAATATATTCTCTTTATAACCATTTCATCTCCCATTCGTTCAACATGTCCATACCAGCATTGCATCCTTCTTTCCACTCTGGCCGATAGGGGTTCCTGTTGTCCCACTCTCCTACGTACCTCTTAATTTCTTTCTCCATCTACCGCTACACGTCACTCCACACAGTCATACTTCTCAAGCAGCTCATCTCCGTCGCATCCAACCTTATTTTCTCTTGCATATTCAGACCCCATGTCTCAGCCCCATAAATCACTGTAGCCTGTTGGTACAACTATTCCTTGGCACATTGCACTTTTAGCTTTCATTCCAAGATTTCTCGCTTTCCACATACTTCCCATTTCTTAGAAAACTTTCCTTCCCTCGCACACTCTGTCTTTTCACCATTCACACACCCGCATCAATGCTTATCACTTCTCCTAGATATTGAATACACTCCACTTGTTCCAGTGTTTCCCCATTTAGTCGTACATTTAGATTCACCCTACGAGCATCTCTATTACACACCATCACTTTACTTTTATTTACATTCACCCTTGACTTCCTCCTCCCACGTACCACATCAAACTCTTTTACTACTAGCTGCAGCTTCTCCTCAGAATCCGTCACCAGTGCTATGTCATCAGCAAACAGCAACTGATTCAAATACCAATCACCACCATTCTTTCCTACTAAACCCAATCCTCTACCCATAGATCTCATTTTTGCCTCCCTCACCACACCATCCATTTATACATTAAACAACCATGGTGACATTACACAACCCTTTCGTAGACCTACATTTACCTCAAACCATTCACTCAACTCATTCCCTACTCTAACACATGCTCTGCTCTCTTCATAAAAACTCTTGACTGCTCTTAACAAACTTCCTCCAATTTCGTGAATCCCTAACATCTTCCACATTACTTCTCTATCCACACGATCATATGTTTTTTCCATATCCATAAAAGCCCAAAATACCTCCTTACTTGTCTCCTCTAAATACTTCTGGCACGGCTGTCATACCGCAAAAATCTGATCCACACACCCTCTTCCCCTCCTAAAACTTTACTGCTCTTTTCTCATTGCACCTTCTGTACCCTTCATTACTCTCTTTATCAACAACCTGCCATACAGCTTTCCAACAACTGATAATAAACTAATGTCTCTATAACTTGAACACTCCTGCCGGTCTCCCTTCCCCTTGTACAAAGGCACTCCTCCAGTCTAGTGGTGCCATTGACACAACAAAGCACACATTGAATATTCTCACCAGCCAATCTATTATCACATATTCACCTTTCTTGAAACATTCCACAGCAATACCATCCATACCTTCTGCTTTACTCACTCTCATTTGTCTCACTGTTTCTTTCACCTCATCCTTCTTAATCCTTTCATTCATTCCCTCCCGCCTGGGTAGCCTACCACCATCAGCCACTGCCTTAATCACTGCCTCTCTTCCATGTCTTATATTTAGCAAAGATTAAAAATACTCCAGATATCATGTCCTCACTTTTATTTGTATGTACATGAAGGAGACAAAAGGCAAAGCTGCCTACGACAATGCCCTTGGAAAGAAGTGTGGTGTGCTTGTTAAATGTAATGACATGAATAGGAGGTAGTGTTTGTGAGAGTAAGCTAGATTACTCTTTGTATAGGTAAGGCACAAATAAACACAGTGGGGGAAGCCAGGCAAATGAAACAGGAGTTCCAGCAACTTATCATATGCCTATGTGGCCTCCCCTGGGTACTGCCCTGCTTGATTGGTGCCTACAATCTTCCACTAATAACTCTTCATTTGCATCTCTTATTGACTCTTCCTTCTTTTGTTCACTTTTCCTTACTCTATTTACCTCCTTTAAGAACTTCTTCTTATGTTCCTCAAAATTCTCACTCAATCTTTGACTCCACCTTTCATTTGCACTTTTCTTCGCTTCTATGATCTTCCATTTTGCCTCCCTCCCTTTCTCCTTGTACGTCTCCCATACCTCAACACTTCCATCCTGTAAAACCCTTACAAACCACTGTCTCTTCTCCTCAACTGTCTTTCTCACCGTATCATTCAACCAGTCGCTTCCCTTC
The DNA here is from genome assembly GCA_032716605.1 of Paralithodes platypus. Taxonomy (NCBI): domain Eukaryota; kingdom Metazoa; phylum Arthropoda; class Malacostraca; order Decapoda; family Lithodidae; genus Paralithodes; species Paralithodes platypus. The sequence continues at coordinate 32,112,447 of CM064507.1, read as the reverse complement.
CTGATACCTCTGGGTGAGGGTAGAAACATGTATTCATGTGACTCACGTGTATTATTGTGAGATATACTTTATATACAGTATATATATACAGTAAATATATCTAACATACTCATAGATATGTAGGATATATTACTATTTTCAAAAACACTGAATGGGCCAATGCATAATCAAGTAAGATATTCCTCTTTTAGATTGGAAGTTCTACTCGTTTTTTTTTTTTTGTTGTTGTTTGTCCTATGTGTTTGAAGAAGATAAAAGGCAAAACTGCCTGTAACAAGTGTCCCCTCCAAAGTTGAGCGAATGACAGAGGTTCAAAATCAAGATACGTTAGAGTCTAAATGTCTTGACACACAGAGCTTGAAGCAGTTTAAGTCATACGATGAGGGAAATATAGATTGAGAGAGAGAGAGAGATTTCTAGAGCTTACTTGTTGAGTAGAAGAGACTTGGAGAGGCTCGATCTTGAGTTTGAGGGTTGGACATGCATACAATGGACCCATGATATCGTAAACTAATTAGTAATGAGTTTCGTATTAATTTCAACTAAGAAATATTCACAGTAACTGAGCTATATATATATATATATATATAATTTAATCACTGGTTATATATATTGTTTCAGTATAGTCCTGTGTTAAATAACGTTTCGTCATATTAATTTAATTAGGGTATATTTTTATAAACATTATTTGTAGGCCTACGTCTAATTTGTCAGTAAAAGTACAATGTTATTAATTTATCGCTACTTCTCTGTATCTGTTTTGTAATACGTACAAATGAGGGTGAACCAGTAAATTGCATACAATGAGGATTATGTTTTCTGATTCATATTCCAAAGATCTACAATTGAAGGCACCAATTCTTTGTAATTACTACAGTGCACTGGTAATTCACCTCTAGAATTGTTGATCTCGTTATTTCCATTATTTACACCTTCAAGTTGAATATCGTTCATTGAATGAATTGTGGTTTCATTCTTCTTTTCTCTGTACAATACTTATCAATTATAATAATAAAAACTCCGTTGTCAGATTTGAGATTAATACAACTATCGATTTGTTTTCATCGATGTATTTATTTGTTTTAAATGCGTGTATCCTTGGTATGTTCTAAACCTGAGATCTCCCACGGTATTATCCCGAAGGCTTTGTCTGTGCGCTGGCCTTTGATCTTTCAAATAATTGCATCCGGCTAACCACTGACCTTTGAGCGAATGTAAATCATCTCTACCAATCCCATGGTTGAATCAGTTATAAAATCAATTATATAAATTTAGATTTCTAAGTGCCTTCATCGTTATGCCACCCTATTTGCTACTCTACCTAAAACTCTTCTATCATAAGTACAATTCCCTTTATATTTATTAATTTCTAGTATACCTTTGCTGCCTATTCCATTTTATAACTTACTTTACTTCTGCCAATTTATGTACGTAGATAAACTATCATTTTATAACATTTAGGACATTCATATATAGAAAATAGGTTCGATAGTAAGAATAATTGTTGATTGACCCACAAATACTGAAACAGTTACATTTCATAGTTTGATGGTTCCTGCACAAGAGGCACATTTTAGTGGAAAGTGCCTGCTGCTTTGGTGTTGGCATAAAATGAAAACCCTTATTGATAATATTTACAAGGCTTTCTCGTTTCTTGCCAAAACAGAGATATGAAACACCCTTATTCGTATTATGAATGAGAATGTATTTCGTGCCCAAAACGAATGACATATGTCATCCACTATCCACTTAAAAGTGTCTTGTGTGCCGGAAGTTGATATACAGTAGGATGTCGTATGCTTTACTATAAGTGCTGTCTTTGTTGTTTTTGTTAAGGGAGCCCAACTCGCCTTTTTCTCTTTCTCTCCCTCTCTCTTTGGCTTGTATCCATTCGGCCCCATTCAGCCTACTGTTTTAAGACGTTAACCCCATCCAGGTGTCAATATTTTCCTGGCGAGCGGTAGCGAGCCAGCATATACTGTATATATATATATTTGTTTTTACAGCAAGCTAAATTTGTACATTTTTCGATAGAAAAATGTCTCCGGCGAAGCCGGATTTCTCCATACAATGCTGGCTCGCTATTGCTCGCCAGGAAGAAATAGACACCTGGATGGGGATAAACGTCTTAACAAATTTGGCTGAATGGGGTCGAATGGATACAAGCCAGGGAAAGAGAGAAAAGGAGAGAAAGATACAAAAAAAACTGTGACCCTCCTTAATGTATACACAAGTACAAGCACATTTCTATCTAGATAAGTACAGGTATACTTGCATAATTGACAACATAGGAGGCCAATGATTTGTGTGAATGCCTGTATCTCCGATAACCCCTTCTGTTCCGGCGACGTCTTTTAATTTTAATTTTAGCTATATTTATACGATTGTGTGCAGTTTAAGAAGGATCTGTAGTAGTCAAAAGGGTTACGTGAGATAGTTCGAAGCCTGTTTAGTGCTGAAGGCCCTTTTGAAACTGAATAAAATCATCTTATAGTAGCCAGGATATAATTAAAAAGACATCGCTGGTACAGAAGGGGTTAATACATACACAAATACAAGCATAATCTACATAAGTACAGGTATACTTGCATAATTGACAACATAGGAGGCCCATAATTTGTATGAACGACTGTACCTACTATAATTATGATTTAGGTGCTTATGTTCTCGGTGTGGTGTCCCGAGTTCGAATCCCGGGAGGACCATATGCTTTCATTAGTTTATTTAAGTACATTGGGGTTTGTAATTATTAATGATTAATGTTAAGAGCGGGGTGTTCCTTATTATTATTATGATACACAGAGAGAAGGAGTCCGTAGTAGGGGTGGCTGGTGAAACCCTGGCCCTGAACCTCCTGAAGACGCTGCTCTCCTGCCGCTACGACCACCACACCACACCCTACCTCAGATACATTACACAGCGGTGGGTTACCTCATGTAGGGCAGAGGACTCGTTGTTATGGTCCCCCCTTCTTCCTCATGTTTAACCCTATTTGTTTTCAGATTGTATGACGTTCGACCTATTAGTTTGGCGATTTAATACACTTTTGTCCCATGTCTTTGTCAATATAGAGACTTTTGTGTCATTTTTCCTGGTGAGCAATAGCAAGCCTGTAATTGAAGAACCAGCCTTTGGCCAGGACATTTTTCTATCGAAAAATGTACACATTAATCTTGAAGGAGGGTCTTGGGAGGTGTTATTTTAAGCTTGATGGAGGTCTAGGGAGGAAACTATACAAATTATAAAATGATATATAAAGAAGGAAATACATACGTCCATCCCCCCTTAAATATGTACACAGGTAGACGTTGTGGCTCAAAGTCATGGTGCGAAGGTTTCTAGGTTTGCTATAAGGTTAATTTAGGGATCTGCCCTTTATGCCTTTTGCATATTACTGAATTATTTTGTTGCTTTAAAAAGCCAAACGACTAATACAATGGGTCTTAGTCAACGGGAAAAGAGTAGCTCTCTCTTTTCCAATGTAGTTATCAATAATTATTACCCATTGGAAACAATTACTTGTTGGTGTTGCAACACTTCCTCCTTCGTCTTCGCCGTTAAAGGAACAGTGAAAAAGGAGGAGCAGACGGGATATGCTGTGTCAATCACTCTGACATTGATGCTGGGTAGTGCATAAGGTCAACTTACTCACATTTTAGTTTAATTTAGTTACTTACGTTAAGGGGGGTCACCTGTTTTTTTTTTTATCTTTCTCTCCTTTTCTCTCTTTCTCTGACTTGTATCCATTTGGCCCCATTCAGCCAACGGTTTTAAGACGTTTATCCCCATCCAAGTGTCGATTTTTTTCCTGGCGAGCGATAGCGAGCCAGTATTGTGTATGGAGAAATCCGGCTTTGCCGGAGAAATTTTTCTATCGAAAAATTTACACATTTAGCTTACTGTAAAAAAACAAATACATATATATGCTGGCTCGCTACCGCTCACCAGGAAATTATAGACACCTGGATGGGGGTAAGCGTCTTAAAACAGTAGGCTTAATGGAGCCGAATGGATAGAAGCCAAAGAGTGAGGGAGAGAAAGAGAAAACAAAACGAGTTGGGCTCCCTTAAGATACATTCTCTGACTAACACATTGGGCACGTAACTTGAATTATGTGTCCCCACCTACCATTATTAATAAAGGATTCTAAAATATTCTTTAATTAAGGGGAGATTTCCACATGAGGGATTTCTTTCTTGGTCCCTTTCTCCCTCATGTTTAGCCCCATTACGTTTAAGATTTGAAGACGTTCGCCTCTTTAGTTTGGCGATTTTAAGAACTTTCGCCCAATTTCTGTCAATTTTAAGACCTTTTATGCGGGGTCAAGGGAGTGTAATTTTAATCTTGATAGAGGTCTAGGGAACAAACTAAAAACCTCCCCTAAATACTTTTACAAATTGCCCCTGTGAGTTGTAGTAGCCTATATGGGTTCAATATGACTGACAGCAATATAGCAGTGTACTCAGAAAATATCCTGTTCCCACTCCTAGATACCGGTTCCTGTTGGAGAAGAACCGTCGGGTGTTGCCTCTGTGTTGGAGTGGTCGAGGTGTGTGTCAGGACCCGGGAGTGGTGGCCTCAGCTTGTGCCCTCCATCCTGTTAACCTGGCCAAGACGGTCAGGCTCAGGCTTACCTCACTCAACAGTATCCTCAAGGTGGGTGCCATGTGTGTGTCAAGGTATGTGTATGGGTGTGTTTCAATGTGTGTGCCAAGGTATGTGTATGGGTGTGTTTCAATGTGTGTGCCAAGGTATGTGTATGGGTGTGTTTCAAAGTGCGTGCCAAGGTATGTGTATGGGTGTGTTTCAAAGTGTGTGTCAAGGTATGTGTATGGGTGTGTTTCAATGTGTGTGTCAAGGTATGTGTATGGGTGTGTTACAATGTGTGTGTCAAGGTATGTGTATGGGTGTGTTTCAATGTGTGTGCCAAGGTATGTGTATGGGTGTGTTTCAATGTGTGTGCCAAGGTATGTGTATGGGTGTGTTTCAAAGTGTGTGTCAAGGTATGTGTATGGGTGTGTTTCAATGTGTGTGCCAAGGTATGTGTATGGGTGTGTTTCAAAGTGTGTGTCAAGGTATGTGTATGGGTGTGTTTCAATGTGTGTGCCAAGGTATGTGTATGGGTGTGTTTCAAAGTGCGTGCCAAGGTATGTGTATGGGTGTGTTTCAAAGTGTGTGTCAAGGTATGTGTATGGGTGTGTTTCAATGTGTGTGTCAAGGTATGTGTATGGGTGTGTTACAATGTGTGTGTCAAGGTATGTGTATGGGTGTGTTTCAATGTGTGTGCCAAGGTATGTGTATGGGTGTGTTTCAATGTGTGTGCCAAGGTATGTGTATGGGTGTGTTTCAAAGTGTGTGTCAAGGTATGTGTATGGGTGTGTTTCAATGTGTGTGCCAAGGTATGTGTATGGGTGTGTTTCAAAGTGTGTGTCAAGGTATGTGTATGGGTGTGTTTCAATGTGTGTGCCAAGGTATGTGTATGGGTGTGTTTCAAAGTGCGTGCCAAGGTATGTGTATGGGTGTGTTTTAAAGTGTGTGTGTATGGGTGTGTTTCGAAGTGTGTGCCAAGCCGTCCGGCTGGCTCAGTTGATAGCGTGCTGCTTCCCATCTTACAGGTCTCGCGTTCAATCCCCGCTCAGATTGAAAAGTTTTTCTGAGATATAGCCGGCGGTTACTGTCTTCCCATGAGCAAGGGAGATGGGTAATGGTCTCTGGTTGATTAAAGAAGTGTGAAGCGCTTGAGAATCCTCGAAGGAGGAGATACGGGCGCTATATAAGTAACCAGACGGTTATTATTATTATTATATGTATTGGTGTGTTTCAAAGTGTGTGCCAAGGTATGTGTATGGGTGTGCTTCAAAGTGTGTGCACAAGGTATGTGTATGGGTGTGCTTCAAAGTGTGTGCCAAGGTATGTGTATGGGTGTGCTTCAAAGTGTGTGCACAAGGTATGTGTATGGGTGTGCTTCAAAGTGTGTGCCAAGGTATGTGTATGGTAGTTTTTCAACGAGTGTGCCAATTTTCAGTATGTGTCAATGCATGTGTATCAATGTGCGTATGGAAGTATGTAAAATAAGTGTGTTAGGCCCCCTCCATCTTGTCAACCTCTCCAAGACGGTCAGGATCAGGCTCGTCATGCTCAAAAACATCAAGTTTTGTGTGTCGGAAGTGAAATATATATATTATATCTATATATATATATATATATATATATATATATATATATATATATATATATACTGTATATATTGTTATGCCAAAAAGTGAAAAGGAGGGCAGAGAAGCCCCCAGTAACATCACAACAACACCGACGTCGAGAGCAAAAACTACCATAAGCAGGGCAGCCTTGATTCAGATATAAGATAATAACACAGTTGCCTCCCCAAGGTGGTTTTCCCGGCCACTCAGTTTTCTGTCTCATCTGCCACAGCCAATCACAGGGCTTGTGACATCAGACCCCCAAACAAATGCATCGCCCAGGTGGCAACTCACCTTCCACCTCACCTGATCAAGGGGTGGAGTCGAGGAAGGAGAATCAAGGGCCAGCAACACAAGGGCAGAAGAACCGCCCCAACCCCACAACCAAGGCCTTTTCTACACCCAAGACCAACTCTTTGGCAGGCCCACTCCCTCATCTAAACTCGGCATCCCTTGGGAGATGTAATAATGATTAGCTTCAATTACGAGGCATACATAGAGTATAGCAATCCCTGCTCTAATACAGAATTCAACATCTCCTATTCTGCATCAAAAACATTCGGTATCCCCTGTGAGCCTTCAGGAGAGATTAGCATCCCTTTTCCTCCTGTTAAACCCAAGAAGCAGAAGAAGAATTGGAAGTATAAGAAAAATAACAATACGAAGAAGTAACAATCTCTCTGGAGCGGAGTTCATGGCTATATCAAAATTTCTAATCATAGATTTTTTTTTTTTTGCTACAAGCAGCCAAGTAAGGACCAAAGCAAAGATGCATAATGACACACATATATACATAATGATACAATGGTCAATGAGGAAGTTGCTGGTTAATGTATGGAGAACTAGAGTACTCATGTCAATATACCAAGGAGCCAAAGGTATCTTAAGAGTGATGACAGGGCGAGTGATGAATTATAATTAATGTTAGTGTGCATCAACACTGTCCTGATCCCTCTACAGTTTGCCAGTTCATTATTTTTTTTCTGTTGAATTAGTAGGTAGTAGTTATTATCTAGTTTGTCATTAACTTTGAGTACGATACATGTATGCTTTTATTCTCATTATCAGCATCAAATTGAAAACAATAATTTTGAACCATTCTTTACCTCAGGACTCCTCGTTTGACCTGCGTGTGGTGAACTTAGTGCGTGACCCCCGAGCGGTGGCCAGGTCACGGTCCAAGATGCCTTGGTGCCAGGGCCTCACCTGCCGGGATCTGTCCTCGCTCTGCCGCATCGCCAATCAGGATGCTATGGCGGCTAAAGAGTATAGGTTAGAATGTCAATATAAACAATTAACCAGCATAATTGACCAACATTCTCAATTATTTCTTTACATAATTTAGCATGACGTGAATATTTAGGATGTGTTCACACGTACTATGGGTTTCAGAGGCCGTGTTGCATCGTTTTTCGGGAATAACGTATTAACAAATAGTTGGATCAGTATGATATTTTGCCAGAGCTTGTTTCACACCGTCCCCTAATTTTCGTCAATATAGTGCATTACCAAAAGTGAAAAATTAAGCCACTTGTCCCTGTGTTATGAGGTTAAAGTCACACATGAATGACTAGGAAACAGACGAGGCTACCGTGGCGTACCTGTGAAAACCACTAAAAACCATTATTGCTCCTCCATCAAACAAGGTAGTTATCACCAACCACCCAACCCTACTATCGCCTTTACATTCAAGTTATCTGTCACTATCAAATAAATATATAAAAAAGTATGTGTAAATCTGTTAAATTAACCGTAAATTACCTTATACTAATGCGGTTGAAAACCTTATTCAACATTACGGTTTCTCATATTATGTATTATGCCTGTATAATGCGGTAATCAGACCACAAACAACGAGTAATGTTGATGGTTAGATATTGACCATTAGAATTATGGTATTATGTTGGCAACATTGCTGTAAGTCCTGTAACCTTAAACTAACTGAGTACTTTGAATAATGTAGGACAAACGTTCACGCTGCCCACCTTCCATGGCAAGCTAGTACCAGCACGCCAGGAAGCCCTGTGCTTGTAGTCTCGAGGCATTCCATTATGCCAACTGTAAAGTAGGTAGGCTACACCTATCTGAACCCAACAAGGCGCTGCAGCTGATACGGTAGTTTGTACGCCCCTTGATGAGTCAGCTAAGCCAGGCACTATTCTAGGGTTCAGATACAATTGCCAAGACATGCACGTGGGACAAATGCTGCAAAGAACTGACTATAGGTGTAACCATCATAGCACTTAAATACATAGTATTAATGAGAATAAATGGCTCTACCCATTTCAAATTACTGCATATAATACAAACAGGCAAGCTGGGAAATACTGTTTTTTTTGTTTTTTAAAGAGACAATGAACGGAGGAAGGAAAAACACAGATAAAACAAAAAGGTCCATGTGCCTAAAGGCATCCTCCATTCATAAAATGTTGGTAACAACTGGATTTAAACATTTGTAGATTGTAAGTTTGTGGAAAGCAATTCGAGGGAAGTGAATTCCAAAGAGTAGTAGTTCTAGGGATAAATGAATTTTGATAAGCAGAAGTTCTGCATTGTGGAGGAGAAAGTGTAAATTCATGGGCGCTCTCAGCTGCCCTAGTTCTACGGGGAAAGATGTGGAGAGGCGGCACAATTGAAGCAAGTTCCTCGGAACAATTGCTGTGAAAATATCTGTAGAATAATACAAGGGATGCAACGTTTCTTCGTATGGATAATGTAGGAAAGTCCTATGTGATTGCAGGGTTATTGATTAATCTAATAGCTTTATTTTGAATTCTGTCCAACTGCCTCAATGCAACCACTCCACTTCCACTCCACAGAGGTGAACAGTAATCCATCTGAGAACGCACATGACTTTTATATATTACGGCCCAACTGCTCGTCAGTGAAGAATTCTCGAACTCTGTACAGGAGTCCCAGTTTTTTAGAGGCATTCTTAGCAATGCTTCTAACATAATGTGTCCAGCTCAAGTTAGTAGTTAATGTTACACCGAGAATGTCAATACTAGGGGAAGTGGGAATATTTACATCATTAACAAATATATGGGAGTCAGTGAGATTCTGTCGGTTAGAAAATTGAATGTACTTGGTTTTCTGTGCAAAAAAATCAAACTATATATAAACCTGTCAGAAAGTTGAATCCTGTTACCCATTCACAGTTTGTCTCGGCAACTGTACATCAATACAGGGCTGAAGAAAGAAAGTGCAAACATTACCTGCTAGGGGCCCTATAGTTGGTCAAGTGCCAACACCGGCAACTAATAGGATGGTGGCAGAGGTCCCCATCACCAGCAGAGCCAATCCAGTTCCAGGCTTTCTGAAATATATTTTATGTGTGCCCTTGTTTATACCAACCACAGTTAACACTTTTGTCTATTTAGGGTGTGTCTACACAGCACCAGGACATTTTTTATCAAGGGTTTCCATTCCACCCGTCTCTTGTATTTCCCTCTTGAGACATGTACAGTAGGAGATACAAAGGAAGTATTCTCCTTCCTCTGAGATACAGAGATCTTCGTTCCCCGGGGATATTTGTTTTCAGGTAGAGGGAGAAAGTGTATAATTATGACAGAATTCTTACAAGTATCGTAACCTTTCAACATTCTAACCTGTAAGATCTTCATTTCAGATGTTACCATAAAACATGTTTTCGTGAATCTATTGTCATATATGAGGTGAATTCATGCATTAATTGATTTCAAAGCAATATGGATGAGTGGTATCCATATAAAGCGTTGCCTGCTTTTAATATTAGTCATACATAAATGCTATATTTATATATCCCTTGCTCCTATAGAATACTAATCTTCTGTAGCACAAAATATAGTTTTGAGGATTATATTCTGACTAACTGACTGTTGTCACCCTAAAATCCTCACACTCAGGGAACCATGGTATATACTAGATGAAGAGTGGAAGGTGAATATGGAATATGTGTGTGTGTGTTATTATTTTTCTTCTATTTGGATGAGGGAGACACAAGGCAAAACTACCTGTGACGAGTGCCAGGGCCAAAATCAAGGAACGTTCGAGCCAAAATGTCTCGACACACAGAGTTTGAAACAATTTAAGTCATAGGATGAGGGAAAGATGGATTCAGGGAGAGAGTTCCAGAGCTCAGCTGTTGAATAGAAGAATGATTGGGAGTAACATTTCACTCATGAGTTGGAGAGTTGTACAGAGTAGGGGCGGGATTGTGTTGCAAGACGGGCACTACGTACCCTACGTAGAGGAGGTGGTATGCACTGAGAGAGGTCTAAGGAACACTGATTATTGTAATAGCGATAGAATAGCGAGAGAGTACAAAGGAGTACAAAGGAAATCAAGCAACAACAGATCTAGTGACCCTTCTAGGTTGCTTGTCCTCCAAAACACTGAGGATCAAGTGTCCAAACAGTGGTTTAGAGTGGGCAAGGGAACATTGGAAAGGGAATTACTGCCCTGGAACTAATGTCCGTGGCAGGATTAGGAAGTTAGTAGGGGACAGATGGGTTAGTAACTGAGGGGGGGATAAAATAAAGTTATTCATTTACAAACGCAGTCAGTCGCGGGTTTGAAGCGAGATATTTGTCTAGGCGGAGTTTAAATGAATCAATGGTGATGCAGTCTATAACGTTTCGGGGAAGCCCATTCCACAAGTTGACAACTCGATTGAAGAAGAAATTCTTAGATTCGTGTGAGTTAAAAGATTTACCAATAATTTTGCAACCGTTTCCCCGCGTGTAATTAGATTGGTCGATAGTGAAGTACTTACTACAGTTCATATTGTCGATGCCTTTGATGATTTTGAACACTTGAATTAAGTCACCTCTTAATCTGCGCTGGGTTAAAGGAAATAGATTTAATTCTCTAAGACGCTCTTCGTATGGTTTGTTCTTTAGGCTAGGTATCATTTTGGTAACTCTACGTTGAACTCGTTCTAGCTTGTTTATATCTTTTTGGTAATAAGGGCACCAGGATTGAACGCAGTATTCCAGAAGAGGGCGGACTAAGGAATTGTAAAGGGTTAGGATAACTTCTTTGGATTTATGCTCAAATGACCTGCCTATAAAGCCAATTATTTTGTTTGCCTTCTTAACAACTTCTGAACATTGTTGACTCGGTTTTAGGTTACTCGATATTGTTACTCCCAGATCGGTTTCTCTGTTTACATTCTTAAGCTGAGTGCCATTCATCGAATAGTTTGCTTTCTCATTTAGGTATCCGATATGTAGTACTTTACATTTATCCGCATTGAAACTCATTTGCCAAATTTGGGCCCAACATGACAATTTATCTAGATTGTGTTGCATATCGTCAACTTGTTCTTTTGAGAGTACGCTATTTGCAATTTTTGTATCGTCAGCAAATTTTGAGATTGTACAGGTGAGGCCCTCATCTATGTCGTTGATGTAAATTAGAAAGAGAATTGGTCCTAGTACCGATCCCTGGGGTACCCCGCTACTTACATTGGTCCATTTAGATGCCTTACCGTTTATGACTACTCTTTGCTTTCTGTCCCTGAGCCAATTTTCTATCCATTTCAACACACCGTCTTGTATTCCATGCGCTTTTAGTTTTAGCAGTAAACGTTTGTGGGGAACTTTGTCAAAGGCCTTTTGAAAATCAAGGTATATAATATCTACAGCTTTACTCTCATCGTAGAGGTTGAGGATATCGTGGAAGAAGTCTAAGAGGTTTGTTAAACAGGAACGTTTTTTACGAAAGCCGTGTTGAGTATATTTAAGTATGTTATTTTCCTCTAAGTGATTTACGAGTCTGTCTCGTATGACCGTTTCTAGCATTTTACATACAACTGAGGTTAAGCTAATTGGACGATAGTTACTGGGTAGGGATTTGCTGCCTTTTTTGAATATCGGTGTTACGTTGGCTAGCTTTCACTGATCAGGCATAGTTCCAGACTGCAAGGATTTATTGAATAGTAATGTCAGTGGTTTGGAGAGCTCATCCTTAGCTTCCTTCAGAACTCTAGGCGAGATTGTATCAGGTCCAGGCGTTTTATTTACCTTGAGTTTATCTAAACAATTCAATACTTCTCTCTCTGTAACAGTGATATTGCTTAGAACATCTGAATTATCAATCTGAATCGGCGATGGTGTAGGGATATCACGGAGGTCTTCTGTTGTAAAAACTGATGCAAAGAAGGTATTGAGGGCATTACTCATTTGTACTTCGTCTTTGGTGTATTCTCCATTTTCATCGACTAACGGTCCAACAGTTGAAGTAACTACTTTTTTCTTTCTGATATAACTATAGAATTCTTTCGGGTTTGTTTTACTTTGATTCGCAATATGTAACTCTAGGGTCTTTTTACTTTGCTTAATTAACTTTTTGGCTTTGCGTCGTAGCTCTACAAATTTCACCCGTTCTTCGTAATTTTGTGAGGATGTTAATCTATCATTAGCAAATTTTTTAGCAAGCAGGCAGTTTGAAATATCTTTATTCCACCATTTGGGCTTATTATTATGGCCTGGACGCCTTATTTTCGATGGTATGCAGTCTTGCACTGCTTTTAGGTAAGTGGTTTCGAATAACTTCCAAGATGTATTTATGTCGTTATTGTTAATTAAAAAGCTCCAGTCAGTTTCTTTAAACATAGCTCTAAGTTTATGGAAGTTTGCTTTCTTGAAATTAGGGACTTTTTCGATGCTACTATTTGGTTCGTTACTAGTAAACTTTAAAGTGAAAGTTATCGTACGATGGTCGCTGTTACTGAATTCATCACCAACATTCAAATTCTCTATTAATTCTTCTTTTGTTGAAAGTACAATGTCAAGAACGTTATTACCACGGGTCGGCGTTCGAACAAATTGATAAAGCGAACTCTCTTGCAAGTTCGTATACAAGTCATGTCCGGAGTGTGAAGTAAGAGTATCGCCCCACTTGGTCACAGGTAAATTAAAGTCGCCAAAAATTACGGTATCTTGTGAGTTACTTACATCTGCAATTTGTTCGTAAATTTCTCGGTCAGTTTGCACTGATTGAGCTGGAGGTCTGTATATTAATGCAAGTATTATTTTTGTACCTTTATTATTCTTTATTAGCACAAAAGATGCGTCGACGTTCACAATTTGAGGTTTTGACAAGAGGGTAGGGTTAAGACTGTCTTTGATATAAAGTAAAACGCCACCTCCATTTCGATTTATTCGGCTTTTCTCAAACATTACATAACCGGGAAGTGAATACTCTGCTAAAAAGTCTCTATCTTCTGTATTGAGCCAAGATTCTGTTATGCCAATCACATCATAATTTTCTGTAAACACTAGCTCCTCTAAATCTGAAAATTTATTGCGTATGCTACGAGCGTTTGCATAGAAAACCTTTAAATTTGTTATTTTAGAACTCACGGAACGCTCTTTAATAATATTTTTGGTTCTTGTTGGATCTACATTTATGTTCATGGCTGTCCTCGGTCCTCGCTGTCTTCGGTCCTTATCGCTGGTGGTCCTCGGTTGCCTCTGTTTTTTTCTTGGCGTTGGATGATTTATGTCACTGCTGCTTCTTCTCTGATGGCGTTTTTGATCCATGGCTGCGGACTGCTTCGTGTAGGAGACGACCCATGCGTGCTGAACCCACAGGGTTTAGATGAGTGCCATCCTTGCGGAACAGAGTAGGCTGGTTGTAGAAGTTGTCCCAGAGGTTGATGAATTCAACTTCTTCCCTCAGACACAAATATTTTAGTCGGCTATTTGTGCTGAAGGCCTTGTCGTAGAATTTATCAGGTGCGTCGATCTTGGGGAGAATGCCTGAGATGATGATATTCCTCGACTTGTTTTTGTAGTGCTGGATCATCTTGCGATATTTCTCCATCAAAGATGGAGATCTTGCATCAGAGATGCAACATTGCGGCGAAGAGAGAGAGAGATTGGAGAGAGTCGGTGAGTGGACGGGAGTTAATGATACGAAAGGCTTTCCTTTCTACTTTGTCTAGAAGTGCCATGTGAGAGGATCCTCCCCACACATGTGAACAATATTCAATACAAGGACGCACTGTACCCTGTACAGAGCAAGAAGCTGAACAGGGGTAAAGAACCCCTTGAGGCGGTTGAGCACACCCAGCTTCTGGGAGGCCGCCTTAGCAAGACTGGTAATATGGTCCTTCCAAGAGAGAGCAGAAGAAAAAGAGACACCGAGAATACTGAGAGAAGATGAAGGGTTGATTTTTGTATTGTTGAAGAATAAGGGATAGTCCTCTGGGAGTTCACGGCGGTTAGATAGATGGAGAAATTTGGTTTTGGAAGCATTAAAGATAACAAGGTTTCCTCTGCCCCAATTGGAAATGGTAGTTAGATCAGAAGATAAGTGTTGTATGGCTTCATTACGTTTGCTTTTGAGGGATTGCTGGCATGGGCGTTCTGGGAAAGTAATTGAATAGTTTAAGGTAGAGTCGTCTGCATATGAATGAATAGGAATGAAGGTGGTGTGCCATATGACCTTCGTCGCCTGGTGCTAGGAGTTTATTAACCCATTCAGTACCGGTGATGACGTTTGTTTCCATTATACTCTGGCAACTATTAAACAATTTTATTCAGCTTAGGAAGGACGTCTAACAATCCAAAGGCTACACACTATTTCAATGCATCGTTGTAGCTACCATATATCCTTCCTAAGCTACCTAAAATCTTGTAAATGTAGGTGAAAAAAGAAAAAAAAAATATGACCGCCGATACGGTAAGGGTTAAAGTTAAATTTAGGGCTATAATATTTTCCCTCTTCTATATCCCCCAGAGAAGCCTACCCAACTCGGTTCCTCGTGGTACGCTACGAGGACCTGGTGACGAGTCCGTACCGGGAGACGCGGAGGATCTGTGAGTTCTTGGGTCTGCCGCTGGTGCCCGAACTGGCCCTCTACCTCCAGGAACACACGGCCACCCTGGAGAAGCGGACACAAGATGGGGCCGACTATGTGTAAGTTAGAAGGGGCCGAGGTGGGGCGTTTTGCTGGTCCCCCCTTCTTCCTCATGTTTACCCCCATTAGTTTTTAGATTTTAAAACGTTTGGCCCATTAGTTTGACGATTATAAGACCTTTCGCCCTATTTCTTTGTCGATATTAAGACTTTTCGTGTCATTTAGTTGTCGATTATTTGTCCTGGCAAGCGATAGCAAACCTGTAATAAAAGAAGAATCGGCCTTCGGCCGATAAATTTTTCTATCGAAAAATTTACAAATTTATCTTGAAGTGGGGTCTAGAGGGGAAGGGGGGAGGGGTTTAAGCTTGATGGGGGTCTAGGGAGGAAACTGAAAAAATAAATAAATACAATGAAGCATAATATATAACAAATACATACGCCCATCACCCCTTGACTCCGGTACCGGCATGGTCTTTTTAATATTTTAATATTGGCTTCAGGACATCTGGAGAAAGTAAATGAGTCAAATCCTGAGTTAGAAAGGCACTGGTAGGTAAGAGACTGTTGCATACACAAAACATCGATTCGTTAAGGGGGCAATGCTTGTTTTGTTCTCTATATATTTAATTAACTAATGTTTTGTTTTAGTTTTCTCGCTAGACCTCCATCAAACTTAAAAAAACATCTCTAGATCCCGTTCAAGATAAATTTGTTCGATTATTCTAGTCGTGTTTGAGTTACAGAGGTTAGAGGTCATGATTTATCGCCTACTTACAGCGAATAGACTATAGCATGTAAGGTTATTTGTTTCATCCTGGAACACAATATATTCTAGGCCAGTTGATGTGATGCTATACGTGGAGATATCCCCTTGAGGGAGCCCACCTCGCCTTATTTCTCTTTCTCTCCCTCTCTCTTTGGCTTGTATCCATTCGGCCCCATTCAGCCTACTGTTTTAAGACGTTTACCCCCATCCAGGTGTCAATATTTTCCTGGCGAGCGGTAGCGAGCCAGCATATATATATTTTTGTTTTTACAGCGAGCTAAATTTGTAAATTTTTCGATAGAAAAATGTCTCGATTTCTCCATACAATGCTGGCTCGCTATCGCTTGCCAGGAAGAAATCGAAACCTGGATGGGAATAAACGTCTTAAAACAGTTGGCTGAATGGGGCCGAATGGATACAAGCCAGAGAAAGAGAGAAAAGGAGAGTAAGAAAAAAAAAACACAGGTGACCCCCCTTAAGAATTATGAAGCATTGTTTTGCAATTTAGCTACTTTCCCGGTAGATCTAGAGGCATTTAAATTCGATCTAGAGGCAAATGATTACATCTAGCGACATGAATTCTAGTGGTATTCTGTAGATTTGAGCTATTTTAGAGATATAGTGTAGAGATTGTGACATTATTCTAGCGATTTTCGGCATTTGTTTACTATCTAGCGGACATGATTTGGTAACCCTATTCTAAAGTGTTTTGGACGTTTATATTGGCTATTATAAGACGATTTTATCTATATGAAGAACAACATTAGGGAGATAGAAGGTTGATTGAAATATTTTTTACCCCCTTTAATGCTAGAGATCCTCCCTAAAATATTTGATTTGGCTGACCTATGGATGCTGTGTTTATATCTGAAATCATTGTGTGCAATGTTGTCTGTGATCCCATAGCGTGGTGCCGATACAATGGCCAGCCCTGAGAGAGTTTAACACAATTCACAAGCACTGTGTCTTTATGGCATCTCTGTAGTCTAAACCTGTTGTGATTCATGTTCCTTTAAATATCTGTTAATGTAACCTCCAACCGATCATTTATTGTTTTCAAATGTGACTATGTTATTTTCAATTTGTATGTATGTTGTAATTTATATGCAATATCGCAATGAATACTCTGCTTTATTTAATACCCTTGAGGTGTGTGGAGTAAGGAGAAGAGGGAGGAGAGTGAAGGGTACAGCATGGTGGACAGAAGAGGTCAAAATAGCTGTGGAAGACAAAAAGAAAGCATAATATAGAGAGTGGTTAGGTAGTAGAGGGAATGAAGATTTGGAGAGTCAGAAACGAGCGAGATACATGGAGAGAAAGAGAGAAGTGAAGGAAAGTAAGAGAAGAGTAGATGAGGAATTTGGAAGGAATCTCTGTGTAAAATGGAAGGAGTGTAAGAAACTGTTCTGGAAAGAATTCAAGAAAGTTAGGGAAACAGTAAGGGTGTGAAAGATAAGAATGGGAGAATGCTAGCCGAGAAGCAAGAGAAAGTCGACAGACGGAGGGAGTACTTCAACGAGTTGCTAAATGTAAGGAATGAAGCGCCAGCAAAGATAGTTGGATGGGGTATGGGAGGGAGAAGAAGAGAAGTAGTGGAGGAGGAGGTGGGGATCAAGAGGTCAGTGTGGGAAGCCATGAAAAGAGTGAAGTTGGGGAAAGCACCAGGAACAGATGGAGTGTGTGGGGAAATGTTGAGGTATGGTGGTGAGATAGTAATCGAATGGGTATGGAAAATGTGCAAACTAGCATGGGAGAAGGGGAGTGCACCTGATGACTGGAAGACAGCCATAATAGTCCCCCTATATAAGAGTAAAGGGGAAAGAGGAGTGTGTGGTAACCACCGAGGAATATGTCTTCTAAGCGTAGTAGGGAAGGTGTACAGTAAGGTAGTGATTGAGAGGATGAGAGTGAGAACGGAGAAATGGATAGGTGACGAGCAGGGAGGTTTTAGGAAGGGAAGAGGATGTGTAGATCATATTTTTACCCTGAATTGTGTTGTGGAGAAATATCTGGAGAAGCAACAAAAGGTGTACTGTATGTTGCCTTTATGGACTTGGAGAAGGCCTATGGCAGAGTGGATAGACAAGGTATTTGGAAAGTAGTTAGAATATAATAATGGAGTAGATGGGAAGTTGCTGAAAGCAGTGAAGAGCATGTATGAGGGTGCAAAGGCGGCAGTACGTGTGGAGAATGAGCAGAGCGAGTTCTTTGACCTGAATGTTGGGTTGAAACATGGGTGTGTGATGTCCCCGTGGTTGTTTACTGTACATATGGATGGGGTCATGAAAGAAATACAAGGAAGAGCAGTGGATGTTGGTGTATCTCTGATAAGGGAGGGAAATGAGTGGAAGCTGCCTGTACTGCTGTTTGCTGATGATACAGTTCTGATGAGCGATAATGAATGGGAGTTGCAGGGTCTGGTAAATGTGTTTGGAACAGTGTGCGAAAAACGGAATCTGAAGGTAAATGCGGGGAAGAGTAAGGTTATGGTCTTCGAGAGGGGTGAAGCCACAGAGTGTGAGGTGAAGTTGAACGGTCAGGCTATGGAGTTTGTCAGCTTATTTAAGTATCTGGGCAGTGTGTTGAGTAAAGATGGGACTATGGATGAAGAAGTGCAGGAGAGGGTACAACAGGGGAAAAGGGTTGTAGGAACGCTGAAACCAGTAACAAGAAATAGGGTGGTCAGTATGGAAGTGAAGAAGTCCTTGCATGACAGTGTGGTAATCCCGACACTGACTTACGGAAGCGAAGCATGAACGTTTGAGAAGAGACTCAGACCAAGAGTGAGGTGTGGAAATGAGTTACTTGAGAAGTGCGTGCGGAGTTACATGGAGGGATAGACAGACGAATGAGGAAGTAAGAAGGAGGTGTGGTGTGGAGGTAGATGTTCTGGAAAGTGTGAAAAGGAACACCTTGAGATGGTTCGGTCATATGGAATGTATGGGAAGTGAGAGAATAACTAAGAAGGTGTACGAGAGTGTCGTGGAGGGACATAGAGGGAGAAGTAGACCGAAGGAGAGGTGGAAGGATGGAGTGAGGAAGTATATGGATGAAGGCGGTGCTGGTTGGGAGGAGGGGCGTCGACTGACTGGGGACACAGGTGCATGGGGGAGGTTCGTTCGTGGCCACCGATTCTGGGATCACGGCGTCAGGCAATAGATAGATAGATAGATAGAAAAACCCACAAGAAGATTGCAAGCACATTGATTTTATTGTCATCAATTAATTCAATTTTCACATCATATTTGTGTGTCATTCCAATTTGTATCTTTATTGAGTAAAATATATATCCGTCGATATGGTATCCAGGTCTAATGTTCTTTATGTGTTTTTTTATGTTTATGCACCAAGATTAGCGTGTATGAATACCTTGGGGATCTTCAGAGTTTCTGTTCTTGGGTATCATAATGAGTAGAGGATGGGGTTGAACAGAATTTGGATGGAATTTAGAAGAATTACGAAGATGCTTATGAGCTGAGGACCAGCCTGTGACGAACAAAACTGTATGTCGTGATATGCCATAAGAATGTGTAAAATATTGAGGTTTAAGTTGATTTTCTATTTTACTTAACTTATGTTTACTCTTGTAGGTCTATCAATTCAATCCTCATGTAATTTCTAGATCAATATTATTTACCTTTGGTTGGAGTAGGTTATATTCGACTTGGCTCTTCTAGATTAGTTTAGGTTATATTAGAAAGAGTTAGTTTATATTAGGTTAGTTTATAGGCTATGTCATGTAGACGAGTAGCCTTTACTTGAAGCTCAATCAACTCAATTTCAGGTACGCTGGTCGCTACACAACCTATCGAAACTCTAGCAGGATGGCCTGGGAGTGGCGGCGGAGCATGGATTGGCGGACGGTGCGGGAGATTCAGGAGCACTGTGGCCCGGCTCTCAGGTTCTTAGGGTACCGCAAATTCTACAACCCCAAAGAACTGCTGGACCTGTCTCTGGGGGCACTGGAGGCTGAAGTGGGGGCTAGGGACTTGTGGGTATGATCGAAGAAGAATTGGAATGATAAGAAGGCCACTGAGATAGCAACAATAAAGATGTTGGTATCAATAAAGATGAACGAGGATATACAGTAAATAACAACAGGGTGAATCTTAAACCACTGAGCACCAGCTAATTAATAATAAATGTACACCAGCAGGTTGGAAAAAAAAAAAAAAAAAATCCAGAAAACACCAGGAATGGGTTAGAAATGAAGGAAAACAGAAAACGATCCCCTAGGTCAGGGGTTCCCAACCTTTTTGTTCCTCTGTACCACTTGGGCATTCTGATAGGTACCCATGTACCCCTAACAATTTAGGATAAAAATGGATAAAATTATGTTCATTTTATATTATTTTATTATTAAATATACATGTGTAGACTGCATAGGGATCTTAGTATTCATATTATCAATAAACTGAACTCAGTGACTTTATAAAATATATTGATATGTCACATACTCGGACATCATCGGGCAGTACTGCTGCTGTCTCGAGTTGGTATACATACCTAATTGTTTCATGTCCAATACAGATTGTGGGCCGCAGGAAGTCACATAATAGTGAAAAAAATGGAATAGTCACCTCACTGATATAATTTTAAGGGAAGGATGTAGTATCCGGGTGTACGGTTCGACGGTCGTCATGTTTACATAGGTCGATCGCTCGCGGGTAAGTTCCCGTATATTTTTAATGTTATTTGACTCCTGTTGGCAATATATATGATGATGACAATAAGTCATGGGGAGTGAGTCGGGCAAAGCCCCCCTTCAACCTATTATTGTATCCCACGGCAGTCAAAATAGACGGGAACATGATTGCGAGCGTCTGCATAGTGTAAGGCGGGCGGTCCACCCAGTTACTACATTCTTGCCAATTTTAATATAAGTTTTGCTTCCTGAAATGAGGAAATTGATAAAAACACAACTTTGTGCAACCTGCCTGTAGATTAGAACACCATGTTTTGTACACTATGGTTATTCTCTCAGACCCCTATGTACCCCCTGAGAAGTGCAAATGTACCCCTGGGGGTACATGTACCCCAGGTTGGGAACCCTTGCCCTAGGTCATTAAAAGGTTCTACGGGGCGCCCGAAAGTCTGAATTGCAAGAGGGGAAATGGGTAGGCAAAAACATGCAAAAACACGTTTTTGTGCGCTTACGCGCATGCGGTTGGACTTTGAGGGTTTTCAACCATCGGCATTGTTGCATGGGATACTTACTCAGTTCCAATATAAATCTGAGCCCTCTAGGTACCATAGGCCCGGAGTAATTAACCGCGACGCACCCTATGTGGCGCTGGGGTTTAGCGTTCCATACATTGCCGACGCATAACGTGCGTCGCTGGTCCTCAATGGGTTAAGCCCATGATGCTCATGAACTTGAATTGCGTGATTTGAAGGTTATGTTCAAAGCGGCGAATCACGTTGCTAAACATTTACAAAATTCAGTGAAAGAAAACTAGAAACATGAATCGTGTAAATATTGGATACAAGTAGGTCTGCGTGTCCTTGAAATAGGTCAGCCCTTGACAACCCTGGATCATCTCTTCTAACACTGGGAGACTGCAGAAAAATCAAAATCTCCTCACTGTCTCTCTGGCAGTGAAGCGGTGCTGTGCGTGTGCTGTGGCTGAATATCGCAGTACGGTGAGTGTGTTTGGTGAATGGATAATAGTTTATGATAGTGTTGTGTGCTATACAAGTGATTCTTATTTTTAAATAATTATATATTGTTAAATAAATGCGAGTGTATTGTAATAACCGTTTGAATTTTCAACCGTTACGAGATTGGTAAGTCGTAACTGAGCAATGCATAATATTTTTTGTAGAAAAATATTAGGCGTAGTTCATTAATTTTTCATTTTCTTTCTCATGCAATTACCTATGCATACAAGTATAATTCATAGCTATAAATTTCACAACATGATGTATTATATTCATGATAGATAGATAGATACTTCAAATTTCATATATGAACAATAATATGACGAGTTAAAATCTGAACAACACTGACATGTTTTATTCAGGATCAATTTACACTATGATAATTCGATGTCTTTTTTGCAATTATTTGACTATATTATAGAATGACCTTTCTCCTTTCTTTCGACATAAAATACAATATAGCAGACGTGAATATTGTGGATTAAAACCGAGCTATAATATATATTTTCGCTCACGCTGCCATGTTTATGATCACAAGTTCTTTTGATTTGTTTGTTTATAACTTGCTACGACTGAGGTTTAAATATATCAGGGCTCTTATTCATTGGACTAGTAATGGCATAAATGCTACAACGGAAAGCGCTAGATCCAACCTCTGATGTATATTCCCAGTGAACAAAGAACACAAATACTCTCCAGAGTTCTATATGCAATAATAGGTTATTAAACTCTCAATATATGTGCGTCTACTCTAGGCTTAATGTTATGTGAAAACAGCCTATTACTACCTATAACCGAAGGTGCTTGGTTATGGTATGCAAAGTAAGGTGGTAAGAGAAGTTACAGCTTACGTTACTTTAATCAATAAATGTCAGGCACTCCTGCATGAAAGAAAGTGCACTAAAGTCCTTCAACACCAACACGGAATCTTCTTTAAATGTTAGATGCTATCAAGATGCTCGAATCGGAAATGGAACCCAAAAAGGCAGGCAGCGGAACAATGCTCGTGCAGGCTATGCACACAAAAAGGCAGGAGATATAATGCAGTCGGAGCCAAGAATATCCTAAACGCCACAACAATAATAATAATCGCCACGACAATGCAGTATTCCTATCAACAAAAAGAGCCTAAGTCGTTTGTGTCTCAATACATCAAACTAGGCTGCGAAATGCTTGTGTAATCATAAACGGGTATGCATAATAAGAGTAATGGGGTTAATATACTTAATGTCTACTATGACTGATAAAGTCTAGCTAGAGTCAATGATACGAGATACTGGTGCGCATGGCATGCCGCCTAGCCTAGTGCAAATCTCAAGTCTGTGTGTGAAATATTACGTTATAATGAAGGGTAGCTCTCTTGAGAAACATTAATACCGAAGTATTAAGCGTTCTCCTGGCGTACCTCAAAGACAAACAACGAGCTTAGAACAGTGCAGAATGGTATAGGGAAAAAGCCCTCATTCGTGCATGCTCTACTCTCAATGGCACACAGACTAGAATTTACCCAATCAACTCCAGTTCTCAGGTATGTCGTGCAGCTTTTAACTAAAGCCAACACCCATCGGAAACAATACCTTATAGTATCAGACTCCTAGTCTAGCATTATCTAATCCAGCAGAACACTAATAATTATAGGAAGCGGTACTGAACAATATGAATGCCAACCAATGCTTTGTGATCAACTTATCTTAACAACTAACATACATGGGTTATATAAGACCTTAAGGCACAATACAACTGGCCAGCATGAAGCTGATTATGCAGAGTTAACCAGAGGGGGTATAATATTAATAAAAGGTGGTGAAAGATATGGAAAATGAGAGGTAGGCAGAGGAAAAGGTTCTCAGGTGCAGCAAGGAGGACAGGTATCAAAGGGATAAGAGGGATGCGTTCTAGAAACCAGATCTGAGGGAGAGAGTGGCGAGAGAGCTGTATATATACTAGCACTAGCTCGCACCGCGTAGACAAAGCGGTAACAATTCCTTCGGCCAATGGCAAAGAAGCCAGCCAAACATGACGTCACCAAGCATGGTAAAAAACTCCTCCAACCAATCCCCAAGAGGCCAGCCAGCTGTGACGTCATCGAACATGGCAAAAAAAACTGCGCGCCTCCTCTCACTCTGTTCTACTCTCTCTCTCTCTCTCTCTCTCAAATCCTATCATTACTACTTAATGATAAAACATATACTTTGCAATTTAATATATAAAGCCTTGACATAGGCGAAAACAAAGAGCCTTTCTGGACTGCCCATGACACGGGCTTTCATATGAAATAAAGCACACAATAATACATCAACTGTAGCCACATCCACTGCCCTGGTGATCCTAGCGAGTCACTGTAGGACAAGCCATGCGGTTCTAACGGAGTGGTTAATGTCACACCCCCCCCAAGATTTTTCTCAGAGGCCCAAAGCTCAAAAAAAATCTGATGGTTAGAACCCATGCTATATCTCTACTTCCCATCACCCAGCGGCAGTAAAATATCTGGCACAGTTCTTCAACAAAACATTTTACCCTCCCCAACACAATAGGTTAAATCATATGTAGTTATACTCCTCAAGAGCGAGCTTCTCTAGCCCAGCATTCTGAGAGGAGTCCAACCCAGAATTACTGCTATAACATACTGAAAAAATTCAACTATCAAAGAAAGAGCACCAAGAAAGAGCACCAAGCGCAAAATACTATTCAAACTAAAGCAGGAGGCTACCCGTGTGTCAATCTACCTAGGATCATATACCCTTGAAAGACAATCTGCAAGCACGTTGTCACAACCGGCAATATGGCGTATGTCCAGGTTATATACCAATAACCTTAGTGACCACCTGGTCAGCCTCATATTCCGATTGTGAAACTGGTCCAAGAACTTGAGAGGGTGATGATCTGTGTAAACTACAACGACCGGACCATAGGCTGGAACATAGACCTCGAAATGCCCCGGTGCAAGCACAACTGCCAGCAGCTCCTTCTCGACAACAGAGCAGCTCCCCTGGGCTGAATTGAACTTCTCCGAGCAGAAACTAACAGGATGCTCCAGCCCATCATCGTCCTTTTTCATAAGGACGGCACCAGCCCCCTCACCACTAGCATCCGTTGCTAGTTGGAAAGGTAGGTTAAAGTCAGGGGCCCTGAGGCAGTGTTGCCATACGTACGATAATTATCGTACATGTTCGAGAATTTTACCCCTGGTACGATGTACGATAGTGTTTCTCATTATCGTACGTTTTGTACGATAATTTTACGATTTCAACAAAAACACTATTATTATATGAATTAAACCGAGATGCAACATAAATTGGGAGATAGTTCAGGGAATTACTGAACATCCAAATAAATCTTGTAGATAATCACATTGTTTCATACACGTATTAATAAATTAATAAAGGGAGTAAGGAAATAATCAGAATTGGAAAGGGAACTGTATAACACATCTGAGACAACCGAGGATTAGAAAGAATAGTTCATAATTATTTAGAACAATAGGCCTAGCCTACTAAATAAAGTTTTGTAAGCGTTTCTTAAAAATAACATTCATTTTTATTAAAGTATTAATGGTAGACCTGTAAACCAGTATTACATTGTTATTTATTATCTTTATGTTGTATTTATTTTGGGCATTACGACTTAAATTAATAAATACTTAACAACATTCCCTTTATATATATATATATATATATATACAGTGTATATACAGTATATATATATATATATATATATATATATATATATATATATATATATATATATATATTAGTGTGTACGATAATGTTGGTGCAAATTCCATAATTTTGTGGTCGCAATACGATAATTCAGCATTTAGAATCTGGCAACACTGCTCTGAGGATCGGGTGAGTGCACAACAGGTGTTTTACTACTCCAAACGCCTTCTCACACTCAGGCGCCCATTTGAATTTCTTATCCTTCCAGTTATCCTCCACCTGAGCTTGACTGTCCCGTTCTCCTTCTCCACCTTGACTGCTAAACGTCATCACAGGCACAGTGAGAGGCTCAGGGGGGTGCCTCACATACTCCTTCATGAGATTAACGTGACATAACTGATTGCGCTTACGTCTGTCTGGAGTGGCTACCAAGTAATCCAGGTCCGATAGCTCCTCAACCACCCTATAAGGACCAGTGTACTTCGCGGATAAGGGGTGACCTACAAGGGGCAGTAGAATCAACACCTCCTGACCCACGTGAAACTCCCTGAGTTTAATCTTGAGGTCGTACCTGTCCTTCATGAGGGCCTGAGAGCTAGTCAAATTACGGCCAGCCAACTCCAGACTGCGCAACATCCGTTCTCGACTGTCGAGGACATACTTGAGCATAGAACAAGGCTTTTCTGCGCCCTACCATATTTCCTTAACCATATGGAGAGGCCCTCTGACACGGTGTCCAAAGACGAGTTCATTAGGGCCGAATCCCAAACTTTACCCAGGTACCTCCCGTGCAGCAAATAAAACATATGGCAGGCCAAGATCCCAACCTTTCCCACTCTCAAAGCAACAACAACGAAGCACAGATTTTAAGGCTGAGTGCCATCGCTCTAACACACCCTGGCTCTCCGGATGATACGCAGATGACACAACCGTAACAATCCCATGCTGCGGCACTGCTTGAACAAAGAGGCTAGAAGTGAAGTTAGATCCTTGGTCTGACTGAATCCCCTGAGGGTAACCATACCGGGAAAAATACACTAGCAAGCTTCGGACCACCGTCTTCGCTGACCCCTTTCTCATAGGGTACGCGTCAGGATACCTTGTTGCTACATCTCCCGACTGTGCATCACTGTCCTCCTCCAACTCAGCAGCACCGGTACCACATTCAAGAACCTCCGGGTCTTCTAATTGCAATTTACGAATGTCCGAAGGAGCAAGCTTATCTAAGTGTTTGCGAAACAACTCATGCCCCCCTCCTACATTGAATTTAGCCTCCCGTTGCTCTCTCTCTGTGTATCGTTGCTGTCTCTTCGTCTTTTTAAGCCCATCCTCTGCCTTCTCAGTAACAGTTAATGGGTCTTCTCCAGACTCGAAAATCGGTCCTAATAATGAGTCCCCGAGAATGTCCGTTGATACTAAACTCTCAACCGCATCAACTTTCAACCCCTTCTCGGTACCTTTCCTCTGCTTGTCTAAAGACTGTTGACCAGAATGTGACTACCTGGATGCAAGAGATCTGGTGACAACACACGCCATAGGTTGCACCGGACACTTCTCAACCCACTCCTGCTCCTCCCTACTCACGTCGGCCGGCTTCTCGGCAACGACCAAGGGTGGAGCCTCAGAAGTAGGCCCCGCAAAGTCGTTGCCGAGAAGGAGGTCGACGCTCCCAACAGGTAACTTCTCCACAATTCCTACATCCAGGTCACGAGTCACACCATCAACTTCCATCTTCATTCTTACAAGCGGGTATGACCTTGTTGCATTAACTCCCTGAACCACAACCACCCGCGCCGTATTTACAGGTTTACCAGTGAAATATCTCAAGTGTTTGCGATGCCCCAGTGTCAAGCAAAATTCTCACCTCATGTCTTCTACCCCCCCACTCCACACAACCGAGTCCCCTGTGGTCACTAAAGGCATCACGGACAGGGCATAAGCCTTCCAAATCCTTCTGCACTGGCAGTGTATTTACCTCGGAAGAATTGCCTCTAACAAACTCCGATGTCCTCTTGAACACTCCAATGCCGTGAGCAAAAGACACGGCTGCCGGAGGAGGTCAACTAGGGCACTCATTTGCCTTATGACCCTCCTGGTGGCACTTAAAACACATAAATTTCGGTTTCGGCTTAAACTCTGATGTAAAAGGCCCCTGGCTTGTCTTATACGGTGTGGTGTCAGGTTTGGATTCAGTTTTAGTTTCATTGCTCTTTTGTTTAAATGTGTCATTGCTACGGGGAGGGGGAGGATAACGGTCCCTAGCACTTGCATCGTACTTCTGTGAGGACCCGCAACCCCGAATCAACGACAGCCGTCGATCAGCCATTTCTGCTGCTTCGACTAGAGTTCTTGGGTTTATCTCCTTTAAGTTCAAAGTTAGATCACCGCCCATGCTCTTAAAGAACTGCTCCAACATCATTAACTGCTTAATTCCATCAAATGTTGTTACCTTCTCAGATCGGAGCCAGTTCCCCATAGCATCGGACAAGTCCCGGGCGTGTTCCAAAAAGGTGCTATCTCTTCCCTTGGTTACACCCCGGAACTTCAAGCGGTACGTTTCTGGTTGCAGTTCGTAAGCTCTCAGGACAGCCTCCTTGAGATCCTCATACACAATACATGACTCCAAAGGTAACGCATCGTAGGCTTTAAGACCCTTGCCTATTAATCTAGAGGATACAAGTGCTGCCCATTTATTCTCTGGCCACTGGTGTTCCTGGCACTTCTTCTCAAAGCGTGTGAAAAATTCTGTTACCCCACTCTCATCAAACACCGGAACCAGTTTCAATAAGTGCGAGAGAGATTGATCATGAACACGGTTACCACCCCCAAGTCGCTGTCCCGTTGTCTCTACTTGCGACTTCTCTACGTCCATGTCGGTACAGTACCTAGTCGACTCTAAATCAGCTTGGATTTTTGCTAGCTCTATGTGCTGAGACTGCTGACTGATAGTTTTTCTCTCTTCTATCTTGGCTAATTCTATTTGCTGCTCAGATACCCTGATAGCCTTTTTCTCTTCGATCTTAGCTGATTCTATTTGCTGCTGGATCTTAGCTAATTCGAGCTGAAGCAATAATTCTGGAGTCAATCCTTGAGGAGGTGAAGGTGCTACAATGTTTGAAATTACCGGTGGTCCCCCCAGGGGCAACCCACCCTGCCAGCCACCACCCAACTGTGGAAGCGTACTCGGGGTCAGCAAACTACTGGGATGGCTGGGAGTCGAGTGTAGGGGAAGCATGGCCGAAGGGCTCTGAGCACTCAACCCATCTCGCTCACCAGTCACCCTGCCCAGTACACACGTTATCAAGTTATCCCTGGTCATGCTGCTAGTACCCGCATGACCGATAGCTGTGGCCAGGCATTGAAGACCGTACCGATCCATACCCTCCAACCGCTCGGCAGTAACAGGCCATTGCAAAAATATCCTAGCATCCTCCTTCACCTGATTAACCATTTCATCATACTGCTGTTCCTCAGTTTCGACATTACGTACGGTGTCTCCATTCTCCTCTGATCCGGTATAAGACATGATGCTCACAAAAATTTCTCACCTCAATATTCAGAAAAGAAGCACCCCAAACTCTTATACCTCAATATACACACAAAAATTCTCGGAAATACTCAAGGGCTATACTATGTTGCAAAAAAAAAAATATTCTTGCTGATCCCCGCAAAATATTCCCCAAAACAACAAATGTTCCCTGCTAATAAATGTAGGTTCACCAAATCCTAGGTAAGGTCGCCATTTGTTACGACTGAGGTTTAAATATATCATGGCTCTTATTCATTGGACTAGTAATGGCATAAATGCTACAACGGAAAGCGCTAGATCCAACCTCTGATGTATATTCCCAGTGAACAAGGAACACAAATACTCTCCAGAGTTCTATATGCAATAATAGGTTATTAAACTCTCAATAAATGTGCGTCTACTCTAGGCTTAATGTTATGTGAAAACAGCCTATTACTACCTATAACCGAAGGTGCTTGGTTATGGTATGCAAAGTAAGGTGGTAAGAGAAGTTACAGCTTACGTTACTTTAATCAATAAATGTCAGGCGCTCCTGCATGAAAGAAAGTGCACTAAAGTCCTTCAACACCAACACAGAATCTTCTTTAAATGTTAGATGCTATCAAGATGCTCGAATCGGAAATGGAACCCAAAAAGGCAGGCAGCGGAACAATGCTCATGCAGGCTATGCACACAAAAAGGCAGGAGATATAATGCAGTCGGAGCCAAGAATATCCTAAACGCCACAACAATAATAATAATCGCCACGACAATGCAGTATTCCTATCAACAAAAAGAGCCTAAGTCGTTTGTGTCTCAATACATCAAACTAGGCTGCGAAATGCTTGTGTAATCATAAACGGGTATGCATAATAAGAGTAATTGGGTTAATATACTTAATCTACTATGACTGATAAAGTCTAGCTAGAGTCAATGATACAAGATACTGGTGCGCATGGCATGCCGCCTAGCCTAGTGCAAATCTCAAGTCTGTGCGTCAAATATTACGTTATAATGAAGGGTAGCTCTCTTGAGAAACCTTAATACCGAAGTATTAAGCGTTCTCCTGGCGTACCTCAAAGACAAACAACGATGATATAGACAAAAAACCCTCATTCGTGCATGCTCTACTCTCAATGGCACACAGACTAGAATTTACCTAATCAACTCCAGTTCTCAGGTATGTCATGCAGCTTTTAACTAAAGCCAACACCCATCGGAAACAATACCTTATAGTATCAGACTCCTAGTCTAGCATTATCTAATCCAGCAGAACACTAATAATTATAGGAAGCGGTACTGAACAATATGAATGCCAACCAATGCTTCGTGATCAACTTATCTTAACAACTAACATACATGGGTTATATAAGACCTTAACGCACAATACAACTGGCCAGCATGAAACTGATTATGCAGAGTTAACCAGAGGGGGTATAATATTAATAAAAGGTGGTGAAAGATATGGAAAATGAGAGAGGTAGGCAGAGGAAAAGGTTCTCAGGTTCTCAGAAAGGGGGACAGGTATCAAAGGGATAAGAGGGATGCGTTCTAGAAACCAGATCTGAGGGAGAGAGTGGCGAGAGAGCTGTATATATACTAGCACTAGCTCGCACCGCGTAGACAAAGCGGTAACAATTCCTTCGGCCAATGGCAAAGAAGCCAGCCAAACATGACGTCACCAAGCATGGTAAAAAACTCCTCCAACCAATCCCCAAGAGGCCAGCCAGCTGTGACGTCATCGAACATGGCAAAAAAAACTGCGCGCCTCCTCTCACTCTGTTCTACTCTCTCTCTCTCTCTCTCTCTCTCTCTCTCAAATCCTATCATTACAACTTAATGATAAAACATATACTTTGCAATTAAATATATAAAGCCTTGACATGGGCGAAAACAAAGAGCCTTTCTGGACTGCCCATGACACGGGCTTTCATATGAAATAAAGCACACAATAATACATCAACTGTAGCCACATCCACTGCCCTGGCGATCCTAGCGAGTCACTGTAGGACAAGCCATGCGGTTCTAACGGAGTGGTTAACGTCACACACCCCCCCAAGATTTTTCTCAGAGGCCCAAAGCTCAAAAAAAATCTGATGGTTAGAACCCATGCTATATCTCTACTTCCCATCACCCAGCGGCAGTAAAATATCTGGCACAGTTCTTCAACAAAACATTTTACAAAATTATAACCCTCCCCAACACAATAGGTTAAATCATATGTAGTTATACTCCTCAAGAGCGAGCACACAATAATACATCAACTGTAGCCACATCCACTGCCCTGGCGATCCTAGCGAGTCACTGTAGGACAAGCCATGCGGTTCTAACAGAGTGGTTAACGTCACAAACTCAATAACTAACGATGATAATTAAACAATAATTCAAACGTTTGAATGAACGTAGAAAATAGGTCTTATTTCATATCAAAACTTATAGTTATCACTTATACTAAGAATATATGACGAGTTGAAGTCCGAAGAACGATGAAATATTTTATTCGGGATCAGTTTTCACTTTGATAATTCAATGTTTTGTTATTTTTTTGGGTTATGTTATACTGTAGTTAGTATTATTTCAGAAGTTGATTATTGTGGGTTAAAACAGAGCGATAATTAATATTTTCGGTCGCGCTGCCACCATGAAATGACGGTCAGAGTAATAAGTAGGGCGTCGACGGACGCGGTTAAAATTCTAACTACAGAAAATGGATACAGATAATTTATATGGGATTAGCTGATGATGAAAACAGATAAAACTGAAATATTACAACAACTACATGAAATTGCTTGTCCTTAGAATAGAGGAAGATTTTAGAATTATCAAAATGAAAAGTAATGAAGCGTGAAAGTAATAAACATAGGCTTATGAATATAACTGGGGAAGAAGGCCACACTATTAAAAACTATAAAGTAATGATAATGTAAATGATACTTATGACAAATAATATCAAGGTGGGAAGTAAAATAATTATCTATCTATATATTGTCATAAACAAAGTTCCTGAGGGTATTGCAATGAACAAAACGCCGCCAATAGCTAGATCTGTCAGAAGGCATCCCTCCCTCCTTCAAACCGTTATAATTTTCCCGCACATAACTCTTCACTTCAACCACTGTCTACCCCTCCCCTGACAGGAAGTGGTGACATATAATATGAGAATGGCCTAAGAAGTAAAGCAAAAACAATGATAAGCTGAGTTAATTTACACAAAGTCACATGTTCTGAGATTGGAGACAGATCATGGAGTCGGCAAGGCCGCATTACAGAAAAAATAGTGAAGAGGAAAGTGGTAAGAGTTGTAACCAACGTGTTTGGTATAATGTATAAGAGTGGTGTGACCATATAAATACATACACACACACACACATATATATATATATATATATATATATATATATATATATATATACCAATGAGCGGTCGAGCTTAAATTAAGCCCCTATGAACAATAAACTAGATAATCGCTTGAGTTGCCTTGCCATACGGACGCATGTTAAAGCGATTCATTTGCGGCCATTCTTGCGGATTAAAGCGTCTGGCAATAGATAGAGATACTTGTCCATTACTATGATGCCCAGCTTTAATTTTATCAAACAGATCATCAGCACACACATATCGAAGAATTGTCCTATTTAACCCCTTCTGTACCGGCGACGTCTTCTCAATTACATTCTAGCTATGTTTATATGATTATGTGCAGTTTAAGAAGGATCTGTAGTAGTAAAAAGGATTAAGTAAGATGCTCGAAGCCTGTTATTTCTTGGAGGCCCTTTTTAAACGGAATAAAATCGAGTACTAGTAGCCAGGATAAAGTTACACAGACGTCACCGGCACAGAAGGGGTTTTAAGCTTTCAAAGTATGGTTCCTTCAACTAATATTTCTGTAATTGCATATATATCTTTAGTCTTCTACAACTCTAAGTTTTCAATTTCCTTTAGGCATTTAATAATAGTTTCATATTAATTTTTCACCGAAAAACCTGATGAATTATACGAATTTCCGTTCTCTGCTTGAGTGAAACTAAATGCAATTTATCTTTCCTTCCTTCCATAGTTGAACATGTATCAATAATTTGAACCGCAACGCCAAGGATCTAGATTCCTAGAATAAACAAGTTGAATCGGACTTTTTAGTCCGTGCGGCAGTGTTATCTCAGAGGAATGTGGCTCGTTGCACAGGTCAAAATATAAAAAGGTCTCCGTTACTGCCTATAATAGATGGATTAGAATTAATTAATGAGGGAATGCACCATGTCTCCTGGAACCATGTCGTGCAAATAATCGAGCAAGGAGGAAATAATAAATCAATGAAACTACCGCACACATACCTGTATATACAATCAGATAAATGGTAATACTCAAATTTATGACAAAGAGAACATTAGACGGGAGATGAATTACATTTATGGGAAAATGCAATTCCATGTAATGTTTTACATTCATAGTGGATCAAACTGTCACTACTGCAAAAGGAAACCAACATCAGGGCACCCTGGGCAAAGGTTGTAAATATTACGTTACAGCTAAGGATCAGATCTTAGTATATGTATGTGCATGCGAAAATTAAGTAATTCCTAAAAAAGTAGACGTCACTTTACTTCAAAGTATATTTGTGAGCAATACACTGCATGTGGTTAAATATTAGCCAACATAGAGGTAATATCATTTGTCGTCGCTCATGCAGAAGGGAAAGAGTAACGAGGTACAACGTACTTGAGTGAAAATTGGAGAGAGGTGTCCAATATGGTTAAGGAATAAATCAGTGTAAATTCAGGAGTAGGCTGATGCATCTGATTTGAGTAAGTTAATGTACAATCGATTGAAATTATGTTCAGCAGCTGCTGCAGAAGGCAAGCACTGGGGGTGCCCAATTTCGAAATATGGGGCCTAGATTGAAGACCAGAGCTTATGCATCATATATTTTATGAAATTCCTTTATCAATAATCAGATGAAAAGGAATTTAATTTTCTGTTACTCCTGCAGAAGGAGGTAAATTGTTGGGGGCATCGGACAGTATAATGACCTTATTACGGCAAGGATAATAGACCAGAGGAGTGCTATTGTGGAATATTTTGTTCGAAAATTAACAACTACTTCAGAAAAGGGTATACAGAGGTGCGCCATTGACGAAATGTAAGGAAAATGGTCAGGATAATATATCTTGCTAGAGGGGAATTCAGGAGAGGGAAAATTTCTGCCTACACTGTCGGAGGTATGAGCTCTACCGATCACGTGTTAAATTGAATAATTTCTTCCTTTGTGCATATCTTATCTGCCCACCAATTTTCATGACAATTGGTTCATAACTTGGAGATCTTGTTATACACACAAACGAAGGTTTAAACATAACTTCCTCCAACTTTGTTGGCAGAGGTAATCAACCCTTTCGGTCACCAGAAGGCGCACTAGTGTCTTCCTGCACCACCCTCTAAATGCACCAAGGCGCGATTCGCGCCTTCCAAATTTATATCGTTGGCATATTTCACCCATATTTCGGAGCATGCCTTACTCCGGCAGTGAAAAGCTGAAGAAACAAAGAATGATTTTATATAAATTGTAACACTGTAAGCCCAAAACAGTGACAGTGAAGGCTTGAAACAAAATCATTATTTTCTCAGTATTTGCTTTTGCTTCAGACCAAGAACGTCACTTTGCTCGAAGCTTTAAATTATTGGAACAGCTGCTGCTACGTACAATTTGTGTCTATATGGGGTTGAAATAAATTTTTACAACATTGGAAATGACATATAGAAGTGCTTGGATATTATCAACATACACGTGGCTAAGAAATGGTTGTACCCTATACTATCTACGGTAAGCTATCGTATTTGTATTCCTGTTCTAACTGTTGCTGGTATATACGGATACAAAAATATTTGTATGCAATGAAGTGTTAGTGGTAGAGACCTGATATTTGTTATATATGCTTCCCTATTCATTGCCCTAAGTCTGGAACTATATATCATAGCGACATTGTTTACCAGATGAGGTGAAATGCATGCATAGAGTGAAGCGAATTTTACCGTGATTACTCTATGCATGATGGGTATGAAAATATTCATATAAAATCAAATATATATGGTACATTAATTTTTGATGATACCAATGGAGAAATCATACAAAATAACATTTAGTGCACTCTCTAAAAAAACTATGTAGTCACTGAAGTTGCCCTTGAAATTGCCCGGTCAATTACGCACGGGTGGAATTTTTTTTGGCATAAATTTTAACATTGATAATTCGAGGTATTTATGTTTGTATACCTTAATATTATAGAATTCCCTTTCTTTGGTTTATGTATGTATAATAAAGTGTATGGAAAGTAATTCTTATGGTCTAAAACCGGCCGAGAGTTAATATTTTCGGTCCGGCAGCCGTATTTTATAAACAAAAAACAATCAGTTTAGAATATTTATATAAAATCTACAATTGATGGTAGAATAATTCTGATTGAACTATTGAAAAGAACAGAAAAATGCTATGATCTCATATAAGACACACATATTATATTTCATATTAGCACAGGCTGTAGCTCGATTGGTAGAGCGTTCGCCTGCTAACCGTGAGGTTGGCGGTTCGGATCTCGGGCCAGCCAGTGTGTTATTGGCAGACATCAGCGCTGTTGGTAAACGGTGCGGTCTAGCAATCTGTGGCAACAATTCACTAAGTCCCTGATTCATCAGGGC
Organism: Paralithodes platypus; assembly: GCA_032716605.1. NCBI lineage: Eukaryota > Metazoa > Arthropoda > Malacostraca > Decapoda > Lithodidae > Paralithodes > Paralithodes platypus. The sequence goes on along the minus strand of CM064507.1, from coordinate 32,077,116 downwards.
AGCCACCCTAGCCTTGCTATTCAGCAGGGAGTGTTTGGTGGTAAAAACTGCATCATCATAGATATTTAGTGAGTTTTAAAAAAAATAGTGCGGAAAATCACAATTTAATTTGGGAAACATTCCTAATATTCATTGTTCGCTACAATCATTAGAGGCTTCATGGGTTTCTTTCAGTAATATTGTAGTGTTGCTTTCCCTCTATCTTCTGATGTATTGTAAAGTACGGTTAACCCCTTCATCACCATTACATAATTTTCATTATATTCTGATTAGCATTGGACAATTTTCTTTAGTTTATAACTTACCTCTATGAATGAAATGGATAAATACGATCTCAATAAACCCTCTTAATGAAATAGGTTCTTCTTAAACTGAATAAAATCATCTAATTTTAGCCAGAATCAAAGGTAAAAAGGCATCATGGTGCTGAAGGGGTTAACTCAGGAAATGCTAGAGCTATGTTTTTTAAAGTGCTGTCAATGCTATCCCTTTAAAGATCAATTCCAACAAAACATTATATATTTACCATATAAAACAATATTACTGCTCTATATGTACATATTTTACTTGTATAATGAACATATGAATGTTGAAGAACTAAAAAATAGGTGTAAAAAGGAAAAAAAAAACAGTAAAAAACTGTATTATTGTGACGGGAGGCGAGAGTAGAGGCATACGAGGGAGTGCAGCCTAGGTGTACCTTCGAATGCTTGCCGGAGACAGACTGAGCTCTCAGCTCTTTATCACCCATATGGGAGGGACGAGGGAGGCCGGGAGAGGGTAGGGGAGGGTAAACAAACGTAAGTTAGGTGGGATAAGCATTTGTAGGGAGTGGGGGAGGGAAAATAACCAATAAATGAGTAGAGGGGATAAAGGGGGGAGGGGAAGAGAGGAAGGGGGAGGGGGGGACACACATATGGAGGGAAGGCTGGAGGTGGCTGAGGGGAAACATGCCACCTAATCCCATACTCCTTACATTTTACCGGGTCTGGGGCATTTTTTGTAGGATTTTTTACGGGCTATCTACCGGAAGGAGCGTTGCATTTGCCCCGTAAAACCTTCCCGAAAGAGTGTCGCAGCTCTTAGGTTAAGGCGATAATTGTGGGTGAAAAACGAGTGATACTGAAATTTTTTGGTGGCGCACCATCGGGGTTCAGCCAGGATAGACAATTGATTAAACGAGAGAAAAAAAAACAGCAAATAACTTAATTAAGGAATGCCCAGTGAGTAATAGAGTTACAATCATGTGCAGTTGAATATAGTGTATTTCATTAACACCGGATCACACTTTTTTTCCCTCCTGCAGAAGGGAACTAAGAGCGAGGGGCAGTGGACAAAATTTAAAAAAAGGACTCCAACCATTATGTCATCTATTCACAAGCATTCTTCATTCATTCTTATTTTTTTTTTTTATTTTTTTTTTTTCTATGTGATTGAGGGAGGCAAAAGGCATAACTGCCTATAGCGAGTGCCTCCCCCATAGTTGAAAGAGTGACAGGGCCAAAATCAAGGGACGTTCGAGCCAAAATGCCTGGACACACAGAGTTTGAAGCAATTTAAGTCATAGGAAGAGGGAAAGACTGATTCTGGGAGAGAGTTCCAGAGCTCAGCTGTTGAGTAGAAGAAAGTTTGAGAGTAACGTTTCACTCTTGGGTTGGAGAGTTGCACAGAGTAGGGGTGGGATTGAGTTGCAAGACGGGTACCACGTGCCCTACGTAAAGGAGGTGGTATGCACTGGGATAGCTCTGAGGAACACTGATTATTATAGTAGCGATAGAATAGCGAGAGAGATGCAACATTGCGGCGGAGAGAGAGAGATTGCAGAGAGTTGGTGAGTGGACGGGAGTTAATGATACGAAAGGCCTTCCTTTCAACTTTGTCTAGGAGAGCAGTGTGAGAGGAACCTCCCCACACATGTGAACAATACTCAATACAAGGGCGCACTATGCCCCTGTACAGAGCAAGAAGCTGTGCAGGGGAAAAGAACCCCCTAAGGCGGTTGAGCACACCCAGCTTCTGGGAGGCTGCCTTAGCAAGACTGGTAATATGGTCCTTCCAAATGAGAGCAGAAGAAAAAGAGACACCAAGAATATTGAGAGAAGATGAAGGGTTGATTTTTGTATTGTTGAAGAATAAGGGATAGTCCGCTGGGAGATCCTGACGGGTAGATAGATGGAGAAATTGGGTTTTGGAAGCATTAAAGTTAACAAGGTTTTCTCTGCCCCAATTGGAAATAGTATTTAGATCAGAATTTAAGAGTTCTATGGCTTCATTACGTTTGTCGTTGAGGGATTGCTGGCTGGGGCGTTCTGAAAAACTAAACTAATTTATTACCACTTCTCTTGCCTGCTCTACAGTCATCTCTCTATCTTCCAACGCTTGTACTTCACAATCTCTCAATCTCAACGGAGGACTTCCTACCCCTCTACCTCCCTTTGTATCTGACTCATATACTCTCTTTGTAAGCCTTTCATCTTCCATTCGCTCAACATGTCCATACCAGCACAGCACCGTTCTGTCCACTCTGGCTGACAAAGGTTCCTGCTGTCCCACTCTCCTACGTACCTCTTCATTCCTCAATCTGTCTCTACGAGTCACTCCCCATACAGTATACTCCTCAATCAGTTCATCTCCATCACATCCAGTTTTCTTTCCTCTTTTGCCTTCAGAGTACTAACCAGTACTACCCAGAAAAATTACCACTTTCAATTTCTGTCACTCCTGGAGAATGAGGTCTGTGGTGGGACGCTTTAGCCGATATGTTTGATCCATTGTATAATTGAAAGTATGCATGACACGTATGCATGTACATTATATGTGGTCCATTAATTACATGGAAATAACTGATCCTGCAGAAGGAAGACAATAGCGAGGCGCCCTGAGTGAAAGGTGGAGATTGGACTCTGTTATGGTCAAGGAATAAATCAGAGTACTGTATATGCATGTGCATGCAATTGGCAAAGCAAAACCCCCAAAAGACAACCGATTCAATTTTCTATTAACTCATGTAGAAGAGACCCTATGGTGAACCGCCAAGGGCGAAGTATTTTAAAACGCCCTCTTACAGCCTGAACAATAGGGAAGAGCCTATGCGTATGGAATGCTATGAAATATGCCCTAGCCGTTTCTAAAGAGGTGGCCATTTTGAGTTTCACCACTACTGCAAAAGACGCCAATTAGCAGAGCGCCCAGAATGAAATTTAAGAAATGGGTTCTGTTCTGGCTTAGAGGAGAGAATAGCGTATAATTATGTATGTGGAAGATCATTATATTTGTTTTAATAATATTCGAGAAAGAGCCATTTTTACTAAGTGTTGCCCTAACAAGAAGAAGAAGAACAACAACAATTACAAAGACATGAGGGTGCTCTAGAGGTCTTCGCTTGCACATGGACCTAACAAGCCAAAGCAGTCTATAAGTCCGTGCATTCATGTTAACGCTGAGGCGAGTGGCGTGACACACAAGACGAAATATGAAAAAAGGGCTCAGTTATGGTCTAGAGGATATATCAGAGTATATAATTATATATAATTTTTTTTTTCTGTGTGTAAGGAGGACACAAAAGGCAAAGCTTCCTTTAAAAAGTGTCTCTCCCAAATTTGAAAGTGAGAGTGTGTGTGAAAGATCAATAAATTTGCTTCAGTAATAACCGAGAAATGGGATTTTTAATAAGCGTCGCCCTAACAACAACAACAACAACTACAAAGACATGAGTAAGGCCTAGAGATCCTCGCTTCGCACGGACCTAACAACAACGACACGAGTAAACCCTAGAGGTCCTCGCTTTGTACGAACCTAATAACTGAGGTTGAAAGAGATGTGCTGTAACCTTGAAACCTCTCTACTGCCTCGGTATTGGCTTTTCCAGAGTGGTGTCACCAGTGAATAAATTATTGAACAAGACAACCAAGTAATATGAACAGTAACCTTTATAAGTGTGGTTATTTTCCAAATTAACCAACAAGATTATCGGTGATTGTGCAAAATGACCCAATATTATTGAAGGGTATATTGCAAAAAGATATGCCGAGTATTTTGAATCTTTGGTAAATACAAGAGATGGAAGAGAAGCAGTGACTGAAGCAGTGGTGGATGGAGATAGGTTACCCAGGCCACCCAGGTGGCAGGGAATGAATGAAAGGATTGAGGAAAATGAGGTGAAAGAAGCAGTGAAACAAATGAGAGCGGGGAAAAGCAGAAGGTTTGGATGGTATTGCTGTGGAGTGTATAAAGAAGGGTGGAGATGTGATAATTGATTGGTTGGTGAGACTTTTCAATGTGTGCTTTGCTGTGTCAAAGGTACCAATAGACTGGAAGAGTGCATGTATTGTGCCGTTGTACAAGGGGAAGGGAGATCGGCAGGAGTGTTCAAGTTATAGAGGTATTAGTTTATTGTCAGTGGTTGGAAAGCTGTATGGCAGGGTGTTGATAGAGAGGATAATAAAGTGTACAGAAGTTGCAATATGAGAAGAACAGTGCAGTTTTAGGAGGGGAAGAGGGTGCGTGGATCAGATGTTTGCAGTAAGACAGTTATGCGAGAAGTATTTAGAGAAGCATAAGGAGATATTTTGGGCTTTTATGGACTTGGAAAAAGCGTATGATCGTGTGGACCGTGAAGCAATGTGGAAGGTGTTAAGGATTTATGAAATAGGAGGAAATTTGTTAGAAGCAGTTAAGAGTTTTTATGAAGGGAGCAGAGCATGTATGAGAGTAGGAAATGGGGAGTTGAGTGAATGGTTTGAGGTAAAGGTAGGTTTGCGACAGGGTTGTGTAATGTCACCATGGCTGTTTAATATGTTTATGGATGGTGTGGTGAGGGAGGTGAAAAGGAGAACTATGGGAAGAGGATTGGGTTTAGTAGGAAAGAATGGTAGAGATTGGGGGTTGAATCAGTTGCTGTTCGCTGATGACACAGCATTGGTGGCGGATTCTGATGAGAAACTGCAGCAGGTAGTCAAAGAGTTTGGTGTGGTTTGTGGAAGGAGGAAACTGAAGGTGAACATCAATAAAATTAAAGTAATGGTGTGTAATAGGGGACAGCATAGGGTGAATCTAGATGTGAGGCTGAATGGGGAAATATTGGAACAAGTAGAGTGTTTTAAATATCTAGGAGGAACGATAAGCAGGAGTGGAAGTGGAGGTAAAACAGAGAGTGTGTGAAGGAAGGAAGGTTTTCGGAGCAATGGGAAGTATGTGGAAGACGAGAAATCTCGGAGTGAAAGTAAAAAGTGCCCTGTATCAAGGAATTGTAGTGCCAACAGTGATGTATGGGGCTGAGACATGGGCTCTGAAGAAAAAGGAGAAAAGAGGGCTGGATGTGATGGAGATGAGCTGCTTGAGGAGTATGTGTGGAGTTACTCGTAGAGACAGATTGAGGAATGAAGAGATACGTAGGAGAGTGGGGCAGCAGGAACATTTGTCAGCCAGAGTGGACAGAAGGGTGCTGAGCTGGTATGGTCATGTTGAACGAATGGGAGATGAAAGGCTTACAAAGAGAATATGTGAGTTAGGTACAAGGGAAGTTAGAAGGGCAGGAAGACCCCCATTGAGATGGAGAGACTGTGTAAGAAAAGCTTTGGATGATAGAGGAATGACTATAGATCAGGCAGGGGAAGTGGTGGTGGACAGGAGTGAATGGAGAATGCTTGTGAATAGTTGAGTGAACACGTGGTCATTTGGAGTAAGGGGTCGGGCGCAAGTTGGACTAGATAATAGTCCATCAGGCGCCTGGCCCGGGGAGACGATTAATATGAAAGGTGCGCCTGGAAGTGTGGTGGGGGGGCTTGTGGCTTTGGCTCTGCTGCGTGTCTGCCTGCCGGGATCGGAGCCTCTCCGGGTGGTCGGGGGCCGGGGGAGTGCTAGAGCGACCTTGGTGACCCTGGTCTCTGGGTCTTCTCCTGGGTGACCTGGATGTGTGTGAGTTTGTGCTTTTTATCTGTGTTTATTTGTTGTTTTATGTTGTTTTTGTGTTTTCCCTGTTCTTGCTCTGTCTTGAGTCGGTTACCCCCAAAATGGGGATTGGGCCTGAGCATATAGATAGATAGATAGATAGATAGATAGATATTGCAAACTTACCTTCGTTTTGTGTTGTTTGCAAAATTATGGTAAATATACACTATAGCCGATTTAGCAATAATTTGCTTTTATTTCTTGTAGCAGAAAATATATTCAACACATTTTTCAAAATATATTTTGGAATACATGAGTTATATTTTTCACAGGCATATTTGAAAGTAACTATAAAGTATTTTTGTTTGGTGGTAGTGGTTTGTGGTGCCATATGTCACTCTACCATTGTGTCCGGGAGAGGCCGGGAGCCAACCTACCCCACTGGAATATCAAACTTTTCAAGGGGATACAGGACTTGTCGGGACAGAATTCCATATCATATAATACTATTCCAATTAAAGTATTACATTATAGTGTATGCTTGAGTACAGCATAACTGTCACCAATAAGGATCGTAATAAGCTATTGCATCATCAAAGTTAATCTTGTACTATGTGCAGTACAGTGAACGTGTTGCTATAGGAAATAATGAAAATCCCCCCTCGCACTCTTTATATATATATATATATATATATATATATATATATATATATATATATATATATATGTGTGTGTGTGAGTGTTGTATATATTCGAACACGTTTATAATTATTGGTAGTTTTTATTAATCTTGGTGTTTCCGCTTTGACTGGCTCATATCAGGCTGTATCGGTTGCCTCGTATGTTATGAACCATTACATGCCCAAACCAATCCATTCTTTCCCCTAATTATTTTACCACTGGTGGTGGTGGAATGGAGGATGATATTTTTATTGAAATTGAAGGTTAAAGGATTAAGTTTTGACCACTGACTGTGTAAAAAATATGATTTGACAAAATTTATACCTGCTTTTATTATGCTTTCTATTTTTTGGGGGGAGTCTGATTATTTAGAGAATCTTATTATATTAGTATAATATTGCTGACGTAGGATGACATGTTTTATTCCAATTTTGATAAAATGAATAATGTGATTTTGAGTGGATGTAGGGTAATTGGAGAACAACCTGGACAAAGGAATGTCGATTAAAGAGCGTTTTATTTAATATCAGTTTGTAATCTCGTAATGCCACTTAGTTACAGATATTGGCACTGATTTGAGATATGTGTTATACATTTGGAAAGTGGCTTTGAAAAGGCAATAACCAGTAAACCTGATTGGGAACATCATTTCTGTAATGTAATTACTGGATTGGTTAACTAAGAATAGATTAAGGAGATACAAATTATGATTGGGGTTGTCTAGGAAGCGAATGGGTTGTTTGATAACTACATGCTATATCATGTTCTTAAGCGTAGTTTTCTTTCTCCTTTGTAAACATTCCAATTCTCATTTTCGTAAATTATAAGTCTGCTGCATGCATTAGAATAGCCCTAATCAGCCATGTACATAAATATTTAACACTCTTTTGACGTAGAAGTATTCTAACTTCTTTCTAGTTTCGTCATTCTGCCTCCACTGCCTTATAACCTTTGATTGCTTTTAACTATTAAATTGAAAGTAAACTCCAGGGGAAAAAAAACATATAAGAAGTTTAATGCAGAGTCATAACTTGTCATGAATATACTTTAATTTGTATATATACAGTATATACAGTATGTGTTCATGTGTATGAAGGAGACAAAAGGAAGGTTGCCTGTGCGAGTGTCTCACCCAAAGTCAAAAGAGTGACAGAGCCAAATTCAAGAGACGTTTGTGTCAAAATGCCTGGACACACGAAGTTCAAAGCAGTTTAAGTTATAGGATGGAGGAAAGACTGATTGAGGGAGAAAGTTCCAGAGTTCACTTGTTGAGTAGTAGAAAGACTGAACAAATTTGCCAATTCTTAGGTTGGCGAGCTGGACAGAATAGGAGTGGGATTGCATTGAAAGGCGGGTGCCTCGCAAAGTTAAGGGGTATGCACTGAGAGAGCTCTGAAGGACACTGATAGTTGTAATAGCGATATAAGAGTGAAAAATATGCAACATTGCGGCGTGTAGAAAATTATTGTAGGGAACTAGTAAGAGGAAGTAAGTTGATAAGGCGAAATGCTTTGGACTCTACTCTTTCGAGAAGTGCGGTATGGGTGGAGCCTCCCCGCACATGCGAACAATACTCAATACACGGGCGCACTGTGCCTCGATACAGAGCAAGAAGCTGTGCAGGGGTGTAGAACCCTTGGAGATGGTTGAGCACACCTAACTTTTGGGAAGCTGTTTTAGCAAGAGTGGTAATATTATTATCTTTCAAAGATTGGTCAGATAAAAATATACACCAAGAATATTGAAAGAAGATGCAGGGTTGATTTGTGTATTGTTGAAGAATAATTGATAGTCTTGTGGAAGATTGCGATGGAGAGATAGAAGGAGAAATTGGGTCTTGGAGGTGTTTAAAGTAACAAGATTTTCTCGGCCCCAATCAGATATTATTGATAGGTTGGAAGATAGGCACTCTATGGCCCTTTTATGTGAGTTTTTGCATGTTGGATTGATGTGAAAAAGTAGTTGAATAGTGTAAGGTAGAGTCATCAGCAAATGAGTGGATAGTACTAGAGGTACAGGTGAGAAATCATTAATAAATATCATAAATAAAATTAAAGACAGGACAGAACCCGGAGGAACACTGGTGTTGATAGGCTGAGGAAGTGAACAATGGCCGTCCACAACTGCAGCTATGGAACGGTCTGAATGGAAATTAGAGACAAAGGCACAGCTAGAGGGATAGAAACTGAAGAAGGGTAATATATAGAAAATATCTATATAATTCCATTAAATTTCAAAGAAAACTACCAATATCAAACGTTGTTAGCATCCCCAGCCTATCAGCTTTCCTGAGCCGCCGTGATGATATACTGTTGAGACACAGGGTGTAAACAAAGGGTACCATGGTCACACACACTCTGGGAGAGGCCTGTTTTTCTTAATCAGAACCCTTCAGTTCAATACTCAAGCTCTGCATAAGATTGAAGAAGGTCCTGAAGATGCGTTGCATACCGGGAAATAATCCCATCTCGCCAAGAATTAACACAAAGGCCTTGTTTTGCTTGTTGATTCTTGTCCAAAGTTACTAAGGCCTATATATCTGCTTAAAAATATAGTTTTCTGTTAATTTAATATCCGCGATCCCTTTACCAGACTGGATTAAATCCAAATGTTGAGCTGTACACATTCATACAGTTTTTAAGAGTTTCTCTCATCAAAAAGTGCAGAGATTTTCTACTTCCCAATGTTGTTTATTCTCAACATTGTGTACTGTGACATCATGGTAAACACATTTTTCGATGACCTGGCTCTGGTTGCCATAGCGACCAGTTACCAGTTATCGCCACATAAAATAAGTTAAATAAGCTATATTTCTATGTTATTAGAACACATTGGTGAAAGTTGTTCAGCATCATATCCCTAAAACGAAGCAGATCACAATGAACATTGTAGTTTAAATAGGTTTTATCCCTGGATTTCACCTTTAACAGTGAATAATGCTACCTTTTAGTTAATGACAAGTATAGTAAGAGAGTTTGGTTAGAGGTAGAGAGTCAATACAGATCAACAGCTTTTTACTTCACGTTCTGAATCACCCCCCAAACGTGAATACAATTCCACACATGGGTTTACTATTCATGTGTACAGACTAAGAAGTTACTTCAAAGAACTTTTTAATTCAATTGTGGATGTATAACCTTCAGTATAAGTAGTTGATTGTACATGAGGAGAGATGCTCATCTCTTGAAATAACTCTATCTGGGGGGGGGGGGGGGTTAACGAGGAAAGCATGAACGTGTTCTATTATGAAGGCGTCTCGGTGGCTCAGTGTTCGGCCAAGTGAATCCAAGGTTGGGTCTTTTCCTGCCTGTGAAATCTTCCTACTGGTTGGCGACTGGTGGGATGCATCCTGGGTTGGGCATTAATTACGTAGATATACTGTATATATATCCCACTGGTCAAAGAAAGTTGTTGATGTGAACCAGGGCTAGGCCATGCACACTGGGCATTATAGTGCTCTCACTGGTCTGGTATTTCCTGTAGAGATTGTCATCCATCGGTGGTCGAGTTTTCTTCCCTGGTCCTCGTATGGCTATAGCTATATTTTGGTTTAACCCTTTCTGCATACCATGGCACATCTTTCCATTTTACTCTGAGTAACCTTATACGATTTATTGGCATAGAGAGGGTTTGTGAGAGTTAATAGTTGAGATAGATTCTATAATTATATACTAAATTGTATAAAATCATACTGGTTTGACAAGAATAACTTGAACAATTTCTCACCACGTTACTGAAAGGATTAATTAATGAGGGTATTTAAGATGCCACCCCTTAACCCCCTGAGGGCCACGTCCATATATATCTATATATATACAGACCTGGGTGTTGTCACGCCCAGTGCCAGGTCCATTATATATACGGTCTTGCAGTAAAAAACACGGTAGCGCCGAAAATAGGTCACCCACGCCTTCCATTTCATACCACAAGTACCCTTCTCTTCGACCTTCTCACCACCAAAGTTGAGCTTTCCCATCAATTAACTATATAGAATCGGGATGATTTGAGCAGTTGAGGAGGATGATGATTCGTCAGCGTCCGAACAATCCCCCCATACCTATAATATTATATAAACAAATCAAAGTACTGTATGTTTATTTTATTTATTGATAAATGACATGCCTAGTATGATTTGTGACATAGATGTTTGAGAGAGAGAGAGAGAGAGAGAGAGAGAGAGAGAGAGAGAGAGAGAGAGAGAGAGAGAGAGAGAGAGAGAGAGAGAGAGAGATAACTACAGTTCAGATTGGAGTGAATATGTTAGAGAGAACTGGTGTATGAATTAGATAATTATAAAGAGTGAATATGTGTGTGTGTGAGAAAGATATATATATATAATTATTATACAGTATATGAGGCCAATTATGCATCATATTAAGAAGAGAGTATAATGTTAAGTCCATTATCCATAATTTTGATTAATTTTATTACAGTTTAAACTAAATATGTTTTGGAACAATTATGAAGAGATTAATTTAAATGTTTGAGTCAAATGTTGTGCATGTGTGTGAGAGTGAGAGAGATGAGGTCAATTATGCATAATTCTAAAGCAGAAAGTAAGAGACTAAGTAAATTATCCATAATTCTGGTGAAGCTTAATTCAGTTTTTCTAATATTATTTTATTTTAGGTTAATTTGGATTATGAAGTTTTTGTACTTTAGCACAATAAAATGTTTTTAATTGATACATTCTTGTTTGAAGCCAATCCAACTCACATAATTTTAAGATTATGCCAAGTAATACATGTGGCCGTACCATCCCGCCCTTCTGGCCGAATCATCACCACTGGTAGGGATGGTTTGGACAATTTTGAAACTTGTGTTTCGGGAACTATAGCTGAAAACTGAAAAGAGCTAAGGGTTTGATATAATCAGGCTGAAGAACCATATGATGAGGCAACATTTTAATATATACTAGATTATACTACTGCTTAAACCTGAATTTTTATAAAAAAGAAAAAAAAAAGTGGCCGAACCATCACCGCTCTCCCCTACACGTAAAACATAAGCATATGGAGCAATAATATTGCTTTATATGGTAAATATATAAAATGTTGTCAGAATTGAAGCTAATTTATTTGCATGGGCGACACTTTAAAAAACATCAATGGCACTCTCCTCGGGTTAAATCACAACAAAAAGTCAACAGTGCATAGAAAGGCGGATTCGAGCTTGAAGCAACTTATTTTATTTTTCATGTATTTCTTTAGCTTAATGAAAATCTTCCCCATTTTATTTAAGTTTTAATATTGTACTTCCATAATATATTCTTAATACTTATGAAAATGGCTAGTGCCTTCAGATTACACCTGAATATTCCCAGATTAGAATGAAAAGCAGGAGAGACAGATTGGCAGTCCCCTCGCACCCAACGTCTCTGTTCACCTAGTAGTACACATTAACCTGGAATTAGTGGACATTTGTGACGTCACAACTGGGAAGGGAGCTATGATCACTAAGATATTTACACAGTAGACCCAATATACCAGGGTTGCGTTCAGTTGACGATATCAATGCAATCATGTTTCTGCATGAGCAATGATATTGATGATTGAGCAGGGTGGATGGCATGATAACCAAACATTGATTCTCATCGCTGATTGGTCAATGGCTGCGAGCATTAAGTTCAAAATAATCGGCGATGTCCACGGTGTTGGCCTGTCACGCATGAGCTTTTTCGATCAATTGATTTCGATCCAAATATTTTAACCCTTTCACTCACCAGAAGATGCACCTGCATCTTCCCATACCACCCTTTAAATGCACCAAGGCGCAATTAGCGCCGTCCGAAATATATCATTAGCCATAAATCACTGTAAGGCGGTAATTGCACCTTCTGCCGGCTGTGAGAAGCTGAAGAAACAAAGCATTATGGGATGTAACTTGTAACACTGTCAGCCCCTATACAGTGTGATAGCAAAAGTCTAAAGAATGTTTTCCAGTATTGATTATTCGGCAGCGCAGGAAGGTCGATCACTACCTGACCCCCTTTAAATTCCTGGGATCGCTGGTTTTATGTGCAATTTGTGTCTGTGTGTTTAATATTAATTAGTATAGCATTGAAAATAACATATATAGGCTTGAATATCGTCACCGTGTACTGGCTAAAACATGGTCTTCCCAGACACAATATATATAAAGTAAAGTATCTATATTTATTGCTGCTCTAACTGTCACTGGTTTATACGGAGACAAATATATTTGTATAAAATCAAGTTTTAGAGGTAAAGACTGTATATTAGGAACTATATTTCATAGCCGCATAGCCGCAACAGGGGAAGAGGGTTGTAGGAACGTTGAAAGCAGTAACAAGAAATAGGGTGGTCAGTATGGAAGTGAAGAAGTCCTTGCATGACAGTGTGGTAATCCCGACAATAACTTACGGAAGCGAAGCATGGACGTTCGGGAAGAGACTTAGATCAAGAGTGAGAGCGGTGGAAATGAGTTACTTGAGAAGTGCATGCGGAGTTACATGGAGGGATAGACAGACGAATGAGGAAGTAAGAAGGAGGTGTGGTGTGGAGGTAGATGTGCTGGAAAGTGTGAAAAGAAACAACTTGAGATGGTTCGGCCATATGGAACGAATGGAAAGCGAGAGATTGACTAAGAGGGTGTACGAGAGCGAGGTGGAAGGGCAGAGAGGGAGAGGTGGAAGGATGGAGTGAGGAAGTATATGAATGAAGGCAGTGCTGGTTGGGAGGAGGGGCGTCGACTGACTGGGGACAGAGGTGCATGGGGGCGGTTCGTTCGTCGCCACCCCTTCGGTGATTGCGGCGTCAGGCAATAGATAGATAGATAGATTGTTTCCCAGATGAGGTAAAATGCGCACGTACAGTGAGGCGAAATATTTATGATTAATCTTCGCATGACGGGGATGAAAATATTCATACAAAATCAAATATTCATGGGACATAAATTTTGACGATACCGATGGAAAGAGCAACAATTTATTTAGTGCACGGGTAAAAAATATATGTGGTCACTACTGTAAATATGTCCTTGAAATTGTCCGTTCAATTACGCACGACGGATTTTTTTTTAGGCATACATTTTTACGATGATAATTAGAGGTTTTGATAATTTTTCTAACTAACATTAATGTAATGCCCGTTCCTAATTATATGTATGTATAATAAAGTGTATTAAAAGTAATTCTTACGGTCTAAAACCAACCGAGAGTGAATAATTTTGGCCCGACGGCTGTATTATATAAGCGGAAAACGACCATATTAAAATATTTATGTACAATTCAATATTGATGATAGAATATTTCTGAATGAACCATCGAAAAGAGCAGAAAAAATACTTATGACTTCATATTACAAACACATATAGTTATTTTGTGAGTTTCTTAAATATCTTGAATTTGAGTCCGGAAAATCACCATTATATTTGGCAAACATTCCCTGATATTCGCTATTCCCGATAATTATTAGAGGTTTCTTGGTTTTTCTTTAACCCTTGCTGTACCGCTGACATCCTTTGTTTTATTCTGGCTACTATTAATCGATTTCATTCAGTTTAGGAAGGATCTCTAGCAATCTTAAGGGTTGGAACTAGTTCAATCAACCCTTCTAACTAACACAGATCCTTCCTAAGCTGCATAATATCGTCTAATTATAGCTAGAATATAATATAACAGACGTCGATGGTACAGAAAGGGTTAAGTAATATAATTAAAATACCCAAGTTAAGGATCACCACCGTACCAACTCGCCCAGGAAAGAGGAAAGAAACCGAAGGAGGGGAAACTAATCTAACCGACACCAGAAGGCAACATCAACAAGGAAAACAAGATGGACGAAAGAGAAACTAAACGAAAAATACCATAACGAAGGAGAGAGATACCAAGACCAAGATAACGAATATGCCCAGGATACCCAAACTCAACAACACCGTAGTAAGGAAAGACAGCAACAGAAACCAGGCACAGAATACCCTCACCAAGAAAGAAAACTCACCTCCATCACGGAACACCAACGCGGCATCAAAACCACATGAAGACAGTAAAACCCTAACAAAACCCACAACACATTGTTACGACCTGGCACTCGGGTACACAAGGGCTCTCAATCAGGACTCTAATACGGCTCGCTGCCACAACGGAAACACACGATCCCAACCCCTGAGTACTGCCAGCCGAACAAAAAACACCAATACCCTCCAGAGTTCAATCTGCTATAACGGGGTATACAAGAACTCGGTACTAGTGTTCAACAACAGACTAATAAAGAGACAGGAATTCTCTAGTCTGGTCAACAATCAAACAAAGAAGTAAGAAACAACAACACCAAAGAATAGTGTTGGCCGAAGCCGAAGTAATCCACCCTTGACTAAGAACTTAAGAAGTCCTCCACCCTCTACTTCGGATCGGCACTATTACGTTACGTTAATTAATAGTCCTTAAGCATCGAGCAAGGAATCTTCTGAAAAAAGTTAGATGCTTCTCGGATGCTCGTAAGAAGTACGTATCGGATTTTGAACAGTAATTCAATAAGAAAAACACTGGCAATTAAATACTATTACAGGTTTAAATTGGCATAAGAATAATTAAAAGAATATGCAATAGTAAATGGCAAACATTAAAAAGAAGTACTCCGCAAATGCAACGGCAATAGCCTACTCGGATTGTGCTCGTGGGCCACTAATCACTAAAGTAGCCAAGCTTGCAACACATGAAATCAATAGTGCATAAACAATATCATACATAAGGAAAGCTTCAATACTATTCTGTATCTACTAATCGAGTAAAGTCTAGCTGGGGTACTGTGGGCAAAAGGTAGCAGTGACTGAGCAAAAACGGCTCGTAGCCTAGCGAAGTCCTCACAACTGTTTAAAGTATTACGTTAACACTAACAAGTGCACTTTGAGAAATCCAGATCCCTTGTATCTGGTTTTCTCCCGGCTCCTTGACAAAGTAAAAACAAGCTGTTAATAAAATACAGGGTGGTTAGGCTCTTGCCCTCACGCACTGTAAATTATTAACTCAACACAGTCAGCCGCGAAGACAACCTAGGCTTCACTGAACCGAAACGAGTATGCAGGTTTATCGCTTAACCACTGCATCAAACAACAACTCGTAACACAGAAAAGCCTTACCCCAGTCTAGCATTACCTAGACTAGCAGAAACCAGGAATAATAATAATAACACACAGGGAAATGCATAGACAAGTGCAACAAACATAAATCAATCCTATTCTAAGTTAACCCTTCCAAAATAGGCTATCTAATAGGCATGTATCTCATGAGAACTCAAGCGATAATACGTTGGCTGACTAGCTCTGCACCAACGGGACCATGGAAGTTAAAAAGGGTAGGGAAAAGAGGAGATAAGAATGTAAGGTAGTAGAGAAAGTTCACATCAGTCAGAAGAATATATAGTTAGCAAGGGAAATGAGAAGTCGCTCTGCCTAATGAGTTCTGATCAAAAAATGGCTAGACTTCCCTTTTTATACTCGGCCCTCTAGTGAGCCCAACGTGAACTACTAAGGACCGCCCACTGACAATCATTACGTAATTTCTCTCTCTCCTCTGGGATAGACAAAGGCTTTCCTAGCACTGAGGGGAGGGGGGAGGGGGGGGGAGTGCTAGTGAGTTAGGCCCACCTCCCGCATGGCGCACCCACTGACCCCCAACTGTGGCTGCCGCTTCTCCCATCATTACAAATAAGTTTTACACACAATACTTATAACTAATGATATAAAATAGAACTCGTTGACTCAGATGAAAACAAAATACATATTCATATTACTTATAGTACAACGGCTCACATGAACTAAGTTAGGAAACTCTACATAGACTACAGCCAAAGTTCCTGCCCTGACGATCCTAGCGAGAGTGGGGCATGACTAGGCGTTCTGTACAGCATGCTCACACTGGACATGCGTCACACCTCCCCCAAGATTTTACTTGCTCAACCCTGAGCTAAAATCTGACAAACACAGAACCCCATCAAGCCCCTCACACCCAGCGACCCAGCGACCGCATGGCACTAAAACAAAGCTGAGTTTATCACCAAAACGCATCTTATTATTAACCAAAAATTCACATTTTATAACTCCTCCCAACAATAGCAAAAAGACACAATATCATGCTCCCAGAGCGAGCTTACAGCAGCTCAGCCGTTTGATAGTTTGTGGACTACTCAAACTCTATAGGCTATGACAAACTTATACGATTACCTATATCAAAAGAAAGAGTTTTTTATATGATTTTTATATTTTAATATGTTTTTCCCGGCTGCACTATAAGGGCAGCCTATTTTCCTCCACTCAAACCCACACACCTGTGATAGCCTACGACTGATCATCCACCCTTGATAAACAATCCGCGATCACATTGTCACATCCAGCAATATGACGGATGTCCAGGTTATACTCCTGCAACATCAAAGACCACCTGGTCAGTCTCATATTGTGATTGTGAAATTGATTCAGGAATCTCAAAGGGTGATGATCAGTGTAGATAACCACGACTGGGCCATAGGCTGGAACATACACCTCGAAGTGCCTGAGCGACAGCACAATCGCCAGTAATTCCTTTTCTATTGTAGAATAGTTCTTTTGTGCAGCATTGAACTTCTTAGAAAAGAAACTTACTGGGTGTTCCACACCTTCATTGTCTGTCTGTAGCAAGACGGCACCAGCCCCTACACCACTAGCATCTGTTGCCAGCTGAAAAGGCCTGTTAAAGTCTGGGGCCCTGAGTATCGGGTGAGTACATAGCAAATGTTTCACCAAAGTGAAAGCCTTTTCACACTCAGGTGCCCACAAAAACTTTTTGTCTTTAGATAACAAATCTGTGAGAGGTGCCAACACCGTTGAGTAACCTTTTATGAAGCGTCTGTAGTAGCCTATCATACCCAAGAATCTCATAATCTGCTTCTTGGTTGTTGGGTGCGGAAATTTATTGATAGCCTGTACCTTGTTCTGAGGAGGGCACACCTGTCCCCTTCCCACTACAAACCCAAGGTACTGCACAGTGGCTTTTACGAAGTCACACTTTGCCAAATTTACTACCAGACCTGCTTCACTAAGTTTCCGGAACAAGGTCTCAAGGTGCTCACAATGGCTCTCAAAGTCGTCATCATAAATGATTACATCGTCCAAATATACGGTGCAATTTGGAATGTCCTTTACAATTTCATTCATCAGGTTCTGAAACGTTGCTGGTGCATTCTTAAGCCCGTAAGGCATAACATTGCACCGGTAGGTACTCCCGTCCACAACAAAACCACATACCTCTTTAGCACGCTCGGACAAAGGTACTTGCCAGTAACCTTTTACTAAATCTACTTTAGACAAAAAACGAGCATTACCAATTTTGTCAACACTATCATCAACCCGAGGAAGAGGATATGGGTTAGTTGGAGTCAAACCGTTTAACCTACGGAAATCAATACAAAAGCGTACCTTGCCATCTGGCTTAGGCTGCAGTGTTACAGGGGAAGTCCATTTAACTGTGCCTTTCTCTATCAACCCTCTACCGAGCATATACTCCAACTCATCCCTCAGAGCTGGTAGTTTTATGGGGGGCACACGGTACGGGATTGACTTAAAGGGTAGATGGTCCCCCACGTCAACATCATGCATAGCCTGAGTAGTGAGGCCTGGGTGTTCAGCAAATACAGTGGGGTATGAACCGAACAACTGACGGATAGCATCAAACTGCGGCTCAGGCAAATGAGCTATAGCCTCGTCAGCCCTTAGGCTCGAGTTCCCCGCCCACTGATCCGCTGAAACATGTTGATCCCAGCTATCCTCCTCTGAAGCTTGACTGTCCCCCTCTCCTTCTCCACCACGGCCGCAACAAGCCAACACAGGGACAGTGAGAGGCTCAGAGGGGCGCCTCACATACTCTTTAATAAGGTTCACGTGACATAACTGGTTCTTTTTCCTCCTGTCTGGAGTGGCAACAAGGTAATCTAAGTCTGAAATTTTTTTCTACAATTTTATAAGGTCCAGTGTACTTCGCAGAGAGGGGGTTACCAACCAAAGGCAACAAAATTAATACCTCTTGTCCTACAGTGAACTTCCGGAGCCTCACTTTGCGATCATACCTGTCCTTCATCAAAGCTTGTGATTCTGTCAAATTTCTACCTGCCATCTCCAGACTCTTAAGCATGCGCTCACGGCTTTCAAGCACATACTTTAATAATGGACAAGGCTGCACAGTCCCCTCCCAAATTTCTTTCAGCATGTTAAGGGGGCCCCTGACACGGTGTCCAAAAATCAGCTCGTTTGGACTAAATCCCAGGCTCTCACCAGGTACCTCCCGAGCAGCAAACAGCACATAAGGCAATCCAAGATCCCAATCCATACCGTTGTCAGCACAATAACACCTGAGCATGCTTTTAAGTGTAGCATGCCACCGCTCAAGCACCCCTTGACTCTCAGGGTGATACGCTGACGATACTACTGCTCGTATCCCATGCTGTTGCATTGTTTGCTTGAACATGTTGGAGGTGAAATTAGATCCCTGATCAGACTGAATCTCCTCCGGGTACCCGTACCTTGAGAAGTACCACAACAAGTTACTGACTACCGTCTTAGCCATTCCATTTTTCATAGGGTATGCATCGGGGTATCTAGTGGCAACATCCATTATGGTTAACAAAAATTTATTTCCCGCCTTAGTGGGAGGGAGTGGACCAACCATGTCAACAATAATTTTACTAAAGGGTGGCCCAATCACAGGAATAGGGTGTAACGGAGCCTTAGGAATAACTTGGTTCGGTTTCCCGACACGTTGACAAATATCACAGGAGTTTATCCATGACTGCACATGAGACTTCATCCCCGGCCACCAAAACAATTTCCCCAAAGCCGCCACCGTTTTTCTCACCCCTAGATGTCCTGCCAGTGGTGTGTCATGCGCCAACCTCAGTAGGCTATCCCTGCACTCCCGTGGCACCACCAACTGGTCCACTACTCCGGACCCCTTTTGCCAACTACGTTTAGGGTCTTGAAAACGCCTATAAAGGATGCCTTCTAAATAAAAAAAATCTCCTGGCTGTGCATCGCCGTCCTCGTCGAGCTCTACAGCTCCATTAGCACACGTTTGGAGCTCAGGGTCCTCTAGTTGCAACCGACTTATATCTGAGGGTGCCAAGCGATCTAACTGCTCCCGGAGCAATGCATGACCTTCCCCGATACTGGGCTGCTCCCTCTGTCTCTCTCGATGTACATAACGTTGCTGTCGTGGAGACTCGTCATGCCCAGCCTCGTCACTCTCGATGACAGGCCCAGGGGCTACTCCAGAATTAAGTAATGGTGCTAATACTGAATCACCCAGGAGAGCCGCCGAGTCAAAACTCTTAAAACCAACTCCAGCTTTAGCCTCCTCCTGTTGATCGTTCCTCCGCTGGTCTGAAGGCGGAGGACTAGGCTGTGACACTTTAGCTGCCCGAGCTCGGGTGACAACACACGCCATGGGTTGTGTCTGGCACCGCTCGACCCACTCTTGCTCTTCCCTACTCACGTCGGCCGGCCTCTCGGCAACGACTAAGGGTAGAACCTCGGAAGCGGGCATTGCAAAGTCGTTGCCGAGAAGAAGGTCGACGCCCTCCACTGGCAGTTTCTCCACAATCCCGACATCCAATTCACGTGCCACACCATCCACCTCCAACTCCAACCGCACCAGCGGGTATGACCGAGTTGCATTAATACCCTGCACCACTACCACCCGAGCCGCGTTTATAGGGTAGCCAGTCAAGTTTTTCATCAGAGTCTGGGAAGCACCTGTATCACGCAAGACCTCTACTCCATGCTTGCGCCCCGCCCACATCACGCAACCCCGCCCTCTATGGTCGCAAAAAAACATCCTGAGCAGGGTTCGAGCCTCCCAGGTGCTTCTGCATTGGCTGTGCCTCAGCCTCTGACGAACTGCCCCAGGCAAACTCAGATGACTTCGGAGACACACCAATGTTGCAGGCCAAAGACACAGCTGCTGTAGGTGGTTTGCTAGGACAGACTCTTGCAAAGTGCCCCTTTTTATGACAATGATAACACTCCACCTCCCCTTTGGGCTTCCCTTGGTACTGGGAAGGGCCCGGCCCCTTCTTAAATGGGACGGTGCTAGTCTTGTGGTCAGTCTTGGTATCATGGCTCTTGTACTTGTTTGCATAAGGTATATCACTAACTCGGGGGGGTGGGGCGTCACGCCCCTTGTTACCTGCCTCACTACGCTGGGCAGACCCGCACCCACGAATTAGTGATAGCCGGAGGTCAGCCATCTCAGCTGCCTCCTGTAGAGTTTTTGGGTTCTTTTCTTTAATAGTTAAAGTCATTTCTGCACCAGTACACTTATAAAACTGCTCGAGCAGAAACAGCTCAGTCAACTGTTCGGCCGTCTCAGCTTTCTCAGAACGTGTCCAGTTTTTAAGTGCATCTTTTAAGTCCCGGGCATGTTCAAGAAAGGTCACCTCCCTAGTCTTTGTAACACCCCGAAACTTCAATCGATATGTTTCCGGTTGCAACTCGTATGCCCGTAGGACAGCTCTCTTCAATTCTGGGTAGTCAATGCAAGACTCTAAAGGCAGTGCATCATAAGCCTTCAGACCCTTACCCGTAAGTCTTGAGGAGACTAGAGCTGCCCACTTCTCTTCAGGCCAATTATGCTCCCTACATTTCTTCTCAAAACGATTAAAAAATTCTGTGACTTCAGTTTCACTAAATACCGGCACCAATTTGACTAATTGGGCCAAGGACTGTTCTCTTACTTGGCCCTCACGGCCCATCCAAGTCCCTGTCGACTCTGCACGAGACTTATCTAAATCTAATTTAGCACAATATTTCTCCGAGTCGTACTTAAGCTCAGCCTCATGCCTCCTAACCTCAATCTCATGCCTCCTCGTCTCATCCTCCTGCCTCCTGGTCTCATTTTCATGCCTCCTGGTCTCATCCTCCTGCTTCCTAGCCTCAATCTTAGCAAGCTCAAGTCTAAATACCATATCTGGAGACAGACAGGAAGAGGGAGCTGCCACTACTGAAGGAGGGGGGGCAAAAACTGGGGAACCACCATGTGCACCACCCGAGGGCACTCCAATCTGCCAATTCTCATCCCTCTGTGGGAGAGTGCTAACCTCCGGTAACTGAGTGGACGGCACTGTGGGAGTCGAGTGAGAGGGGATCTGGGGAGGAACCCCCCCAAACGCCCTCTCCTCCGAAACCCCATGTCGCCCACGCAACACCCAGGAAATCAGCTCCCCCTTGGACATCCCTACTACATTGGAAATTCCCAAAACCTTGGCTATCAGGTGCAAGCCACAAACATCCACCCCAGTCAGCCTCTCCTCCGTCACGTGGTACCGCTTACTCACAAAAACTCTAGCATCCTCCTCACTGGTTACTAACGGCACACCTTCAAATGGCATCTCTCGCTCATCGTCAGTGCTAATGCACGACATACTGAAGTCCACAAAAAAATTCTCGAGACAAAAGTGTTTAACTTCCTATGCAAGCACTAATTACTAAATTAACTGGAGTCTCTTAAATGCTTTACTAATTGCCATACAAAAACAAATATTCTTCAATATGCACGCTAAAATACAAACAAACAAATGTTGTACAACTCTGCAAAAATTTATACTGTTCACAAAATCCTAAGCAAGGTCGCCATTTGTTACGACCTGGCACTCGGGTACACAAGGGCTCTCAATCAGGACTCTAATACGGCTCGCTGCCACAACGGAAACACACGATCCCAACCCCTGAGTACTGCCAGCCGAACAAAAAACACCAATACCCTCCAGAGTTCAATCTGCTATAACGGGGTATACAAGAACTCGGTACTAGTGTTCAACAACAGACTAATAAAGAGACAGGAATTCTCTAGTCTGGTCAACAATCAAACAAAGAAGTAAGAAACAACAACACCAAAGAATAGTGTTGGCCGAAGCCGAAGTAATCCACCCTTGACTAAGAACTTAAGAAGTCCTCCACCCTCTACTTCGGATCGGCACTATTACGTTACGTTAATTAATAGTCCTTAAGCATCGAGCAAGGAATCTTCTGAAAAAAGTTAGATGCTTCTCGGATGCTCGTAAGAAGTACGTATCGGATTTTGAACAGTAATTCAATAAGAAAAACACTGGCAATTAAATACTATTACAGGTTTAAATTGGCATAAGAATAATTAAAAGAATATGCAATAGTAAATGGCAAACATTAAAAAGAAGTACTCCGCAAATGCAACGGCAATAGCCTACTCGGATTGTGCTCGTGGGCCACTAATCACTAAAGTAGCCAAGCTTGCAACACATGAAATCAATAGTGCATAAACAATATCATACATAAGGAAAGCTTCAATACTATTCTGTATCTACTAATCGAGTAAAGTCTAGCTGGGGTACTGTGGGCAAAAGGTAGCAGTGACTGAGCAAAAACGGCTCGTAGCCTAGCGAAGTCCTCACAACTGTTTAAAGTATTACGTTAACACTAACAAGTGCACTTTGAGAAATCCAGATCCCTTGTATCTGGTTTTCTCCCGGCTCCTTGACAAAGTAAAAACAAGCTGTTAATAAAATACAGGGTGGTTAGGCTCTTGCCCTCACGCACTGTAAATTATTAACTCAACACAGTCAGCCGCGAAGACAACCTAGGCTTCACTGAACCGAAACGAGTATGCAGGTTTATCGCTTAACCACTGCATCAAACAACAACTCGTAACACAGAAAAGCCTTACCCCAGTCTAGCATTACCTAGACTAGCAGAAACCAGGAATAATAATAATAACACACAGGGAAATGCATAGACAAGTGCAACAAACATAAATCAATCCTATTCTAAGTTAACCCTTCCAAAATAGGCTATCTAATAGGCATGTATCTCATGAGAACTCAAGCGATAATACGTTGGCTGACTAGCTCTGCACCAACGGGACCATGGAAGTTAAAAAGGGTAGGGAAAAGAGGAGATAAGAATGTAAGGTAGTAGAGAAAGTTCACATCAGTCAGAAGAATATATATAGTTAGCAAGGGAAATGAGAAGTCGCTCTGCCTAATGAGTTCTGATCAAAAAATGGCTAGACTTCCCTTTTTATACTCGGCCCTCTAGTGAGCCCAACGTGAACTACTAAGGACCGCCCACTGACAATCATTACGTAATTTCTCTCTCTCCTCTGGGATAGACAAAGGCTTTCCTAGCACTGAGGGGAGGGGGGAGGGGGGGGGGAGTGCTAGTGAGTTAGGCCCACCTCCCGCATGGCGCACCCACTGACCCCCAACTGTGGCTGCCGCTTCTCCCATCATTACAAATAAGTTTTACACACAATACTTATAACTAATGATATAAAATAGAACTCGTTGACTCAGATGAAAACAAAATACATATTCATATTACTTATAGTACAACGGCTCACATGAACTAAGTTAGGAAACTCTACATAGACTACAGCCAAAGTTCCTGCCCTGACGATCCTAGCGAGAGTGGGGCATGACTAGGCGTTCTGTACAGCATGCTCACACTGGACATGCGTCACAACATAGCTGCCCAAAACCTACCTGTGCACCACTACTCCTTACCAGATGAGACGCCAGAATTGCCACAATAACACCTGATCTACCAACCATGCCAGGCAAAATGATTCCAGTTCCCCGCAAACACCAAGAGGCCACGAAGAAGAACATAGTGTACAGTCAGAGGCACAAGGACCAACATGGAAGCACTACCGAGGAGAAGTTACGCCGTTCTTCCATGCAGTGGCCTACTCACCTGCCGCAAACTTCTAGGGGGTCCTCCTAATCCCCCCAGAATACGCCTCCCTTTACTTATGACCTTCTGACCTCCGCACATTTGACCTGGGACATCTCAGCCGAAGTCGTCACTACCCCGACGGAAACCTGGATAAGGCAAGCAATTCTAGGGCTTGATTTAACTAACATGTTAGCAATCGAGTCCTAAAATTACCCTCTCATTCAAGGAAAGAATTGACGCCATGGTGGATGTCTTACGAGGTCTGAGGAGTTATTTTACCTATTGAGGAATTAATATTATCACATGCCATGGTACAGTGCTTAATAATAAGATCCCTAATAGGCTGCACCTTTGGTATTAGAAGCATAACCGCAAGGACATGTCCCCACCTTACTTCTTTTGCCAAAACCACACTCTAAAGTTACAGAAAGATATTTGCCATGGCAAAGTTCCTTCAAATAGTTCGGGCTTTGTGAGATACCGTCTCAATAACGGCACTCTACAAATAGAAATTCATATTGTATATGTCCGACACCATGGTCGAGGACACTTACAGTAAAAAGGTCTAAACACAGCCCCTGAGTTCTTTGAGCCTCTTATAACGGTCAGTGGCAGATCGAGTGAAATTAGTAAGTTCATGATCTTACTATCTCCTCGCGTTAGCCCGATACCTTGTCGCTGTGTCATGACACAAGAGACATTGTATTTAAGACCCCATGTCAAGAGTACCGTAACGAAACTTCATCAACGATTAGCATAACGGTCAGGATAGACGAGCAATAGTAGCCCAGGACATGTCCTAGCTCACGCTCGCTATCATTCAAGACCCAAAACCAGCTAATCCATATGTATCACAAACTACCCCATCCACACGGCAGGACCACCTAAGCGACTCAACGGAAACTAGATGACCAACTTCAATCCTCTCATCTCTACCCAAACTATGCTCATCACTCCAATCTTCAAGTGTTAGATTAGGTGTGTTTATTGAAAAATATTCTCACTCATACACCAGTGCAACAAGGTGAAATAGTTAGGAAAATAGAGTCCCCCAATTTGGACTCTGTTTATTTTCACACCAGTGCAACCAGGTGAATACTTAGGAAAATAGAGTCCCCAAATTAGACTGTTTATTTTCATACCAGTGAGATTTATAGATTATCTGTTCCATTGTTCTATGATATGAGTGATATCCTGAGATTTACTAAATTGAACCTAAGTATATAAGTCCTCGTCAATATAAGAGATGAGAGCAAGTATTAAGAGAGAATAACGTAAAGTATATCCTACACCAGTGAATTAAGGTGTACAGTGCATAGTAAGAGAGAGAGAGAGAGATAAAGAAGTATATTCCTAGTTCCCTTTCGGATCATCGACCGTGCTCGGCTAATATATGTATATAACCATTGTTCACGTAATATATGTATATAACCATTGTTCACGTAATATATGTATATAACCATTGTTCACGTAATATATGTATATAACCATTGTTCACGTAATATATGTATATAACCATTGTTCACGTAATATTAAGCATTATTGTTCTACTTAGTGAGTTAATAATTAACTCCTTCTGCACCGGCGACATCTTTTTCATTCTATTCTGGCAACTATTAGACGATTTTATTAAGTTTAAAAAGGGTAACCAGCAATTAAGAAGCTTCGAACTATCTCACTTAACCCTTTGTACTACCACAGATCCTTCTTAAACTGCACACAATTGTCTAAATAGAGCTAGAATAAAACTAAAAAGACGTCTCGGTAGAGAAGGGGTTAAAGTTGTTAATAAGATGTACGCAGTGTTATATTTTACCCTTTACTCCTTCTGTGCATTCGTTGTATGATTTTGACTTCTCCAGTTAAGCAGAACCTACCAAATTCCAATATAAACCCGGTAAAAACCCTGGCATAACAATAATAGTATTACTTTCCCTCTATCTTCTGATGCATAGTCAACAATGGGTCAGGCGATAATGGTGGGCGAAAAACAAGCGATAATAAAAAAAAAAATTGGTGGCGCGATTTGGGAATCTACTGAGATATACGATTTTATTTTTTAGAAAAATAAATACAAAAAAAGTTCCTGATCATAACTTACGTGAGTAATGCCCGGATACTGAGAGGGTTAATCAATAACATTCATCAATATATTGGCTAAGGCTGTCACACAGTCAGCTTAAGTCAGCATCCTTGATCAAGACAGACGGCCTCGGGTAGGTTGAGTACCGTCAGGCTATTATATTCTTATAATAACGTTTTCGCCATTAATTTTCATCAGGAATCTTTGATAAAAACAAAGTTATTTCGATCCTTACCTGGCAAAGGTAGCTCTTCATTCCCTGTGTAAGTTTCAAATAATTCACTGTTAGTCTATTGGTGAATTAGATATAATAAACACCTGCATATACTTTCCCTGGCGATGTATTTGTAGACTAATTGTATATTAATGAGAGCTTCATTAATGTTATTTTTAAGTATTAGATTATATTTGAAAATTGAAAAGTAGCGTGGATAGCAAACATGTTTAACTGACCTACCATATTTTGGTGCAATCATGTCTCAGAAGTTGTTTTAAGTAAATGTTCAAACATATACACGGACAGTTATAAGGCTTTACAATATAATTTTCATTGGCATAGTAACATGACTATAACAAATATATATATTATATACACATATAAATATATATATAAAAATATAATAAACATAAATAAATATGAACTCATTGGGTTTCGAACGCTTGCGGATAGGCTTACTAATTTAAAAGTGAAAACATTACAGGCTAGGCTATGACTACCGCTGTGTTATCAAGATGAATTACCCATGGGAGCTGCAAGATAAGTCGTTTGTTTTATGTTATATAAAGCAAAATATGTATGATTACTTTGATCTTTATAGCTGTGCCACCTTATAATTGAGATTGCGACACATACATAACCTGCAGTGATACTAATAAAGCTGAATTATCATGGTATAATGGTATGTTTTGTTTCGCTAATCACCTCCACTGCGTGATAGCGTGATCACTGTCTGATTAGAACAGTCGCAAACGTGATGCGTCGAATCAGAGGCTATCACGTTTAGTAGAGCTATCACGTTTGCGTGTTTGGTTGTACTGAACGCACCACAGGTTATATTATAACTTGTCCAACAGGATTCAAAAGCTATATAGAAGGAGTTAAGCCCGGCAACAATCACCCAATCATACGCGTCCAATTTTACATTAAATTTCATCTATAGTCAGATTCAGTGAGTCTGCCCAATCATATTAATTGGGCACTGTTAACATACTTCGCTTGTTACTTGTCAAGCGTTATTTATTTTATAGTGGTGTACCAATATTTAATACGCTTCTCATAATTATTATATACTGTGTTTTGCAATGCTTAAGGGGGGTGACCTGTTTTTGTTCTGTACTTTTCTATCTTTCTCTGTCTTGTATCCATTTGGCCCCATTCAGCCTACTGTTTTAAGACGTTTATCCCCATCCAGGTGTAAATTTTTTACTGGTGAGCGGTAGCGAGCCAGCATATTTTATAGTTTTGTTAGACAGCAGGCTAAATTTGTACATTTTTGATAGAAAAATTTCTCCGGCGAAGCCGGATTTCTTCATATAATGCTGGCTCGCTATCGCTCGCCAGGAAGAAATCGACACCTAGATAGGGATAAACGTCTTAAAATAGTTGGCTGAATGGGGCCGAATGGATACAAGCCAGAGAAAGAGAGAAAAGGACAGAAATAACAAAAAGCAGGTCACCCCCTTAATTTGATTGACTTCACATTGGTATTTCACAATAATTTATATATGTTTTCCATCCTCTTACACAGTGACGCAGTTCCTTTATCTATACCCGTCCTCTGTTTACGACTCTCCTATTTACACTTCATTTCCTATTGTTTACGTGTTTACCGGGACAAGTGCTGGGTGATAAAAGTTTACGTTTACGGTTATGTGCGTTTCCTCTGTTCGGGTCTGAGGGAGGGAGGTAAAGGGGAGGACGGGGAGGTAGATAGGGAGTAAGGGGAGAAAAGAGGAGGGGACGAAAGGAGTAAGGGGAGGAAGGGAAAGGATGAAAGGGAGTAAGGGCAAGAATGATGACCGGAGTAAGGGGAGGAAAGAGGAGGGCACGAAGGGAGTAACGGGAGGAAGGAAGAGGAAAAAAGGGAAAAGGGAAAGGAGGAAAGGGAGTAAGGGGTGAAAGGAGGTGGAGAGGGGTGGAAGGTAGGATGGGAGCAAAGGGGGAAGAAGGTGTGGGAAACGGGAAATAAGAGAGGGAGGAGGAGGGGAGGAAGGTAAAGGAAGGAGGTGGGGTGGAAGGTAAAGGAAGGAGGAAGGGAGGAAGGTAAAGGAAGGAGGAGGGGAGGAAGGTAAAGGAAGGAGGTGGGGAGGAAGGTAAAGGAAGGAGGAGGGGAGGAAGGTAAAGGAAGGAGGTGGGGTGGAAGGTAAAGGAAAGAGGAGGGGAGGAAGGTAAAGGAAGGAGGAAGGGAGGAAGGTAAAGGAAGGAGGAGGGGAGGAAGGTAAAGGAAGGAGGAGGGGAGGAAGGTAAAGGTAGGAGGGTGGGGGGAGAAGGTAAGAGGAGGAGAGGGAAGGTAAAGGAAGGAGGTGGGTGGAGGTAAAGGAAGGAGGAGGGGAGGAAGGTAAAGGAGGAGAGGGAGGAAGGTAAAGGAAGGAGGTTGGGTGGAAGGTAAAGGAAGGAGGAGGGGAGGAAGGTAAAGGAAGGAGGAGAGGAGGAAGGTAAAGGAAGGAGGTTGGGTGGAAGGTAAAGGAAGGAGGAGGGGAGGAAGGTAAAGGAAGGAGGTGGCGAGGAAGGTAGGAAGGAGGAAGGTAAAGGAAGGAGGAGGGGAGGAAGGTAAAGGAAGGAGGTGGGGAGGAAGGTAAAGGAAGGAGGAGGGGAGTACAAAGTACAAAGGAGTACAAAGGAAATCAAGCAACAACAGGTCTAGTGACCCTTCTAGGTTGCTTGTCCTCCAAAACACTGAGGATCAAGTGTCCAAACAGTGGTTTAGAGTGGGTAAGGGAACATTGGAAAGGGAATTACTGCCCTGGAACTAATGTCCGTGGCAGGATTAGGAAGTTAGTAGAGGACAGATGGGTTAGTAACTGAGGGGGGATAAAATAAAGTTATTCATTTACAAACGCAGTCAGTCGCGGGTTTAATGAGAGATATTTGTCTAGGCGGAGTTTAAATGAATCAACGGTGATGCAGTCTATAACGTTTCGGGGAAGCCCATTCCACAAGTTGACAACTCGATTGAAGAATAAATTCTTAGATTCGTGCGAGTTAAAAGATTTACCAATAATTTTGCAACCGTTTCCCCGCGTGTAATTAGATTGGTCGATAGTGAAGTACTTACTACAGTTCATATTGTCGATGCCTTTGATGATTTTGAACACTTGAATTAAGTCACCTCTTAATCTGCGCTGGGTTAAAGGAAATAGATTTAATTCTCTAAGACGCTCTTCGTATGGTTTGTTCTTTAGGCTAGGTATAATTTTGGGAACTCTACGTTGAACTCGTTCTAGCTTGTTTATATCTTTTTGGTAATAAGGGCACCAGGATTGAACGCAGTATTCCAGAAGAGGGCGGACTAAGGAATTGTAAAGGGTTAGGATAACTTCTTTGGATTTATGCTCAAATGACCTGCCTATAAAGCCAATTATTTTGTTTGCCTTCTTAACAACTTCTGAACATTGTTGACTCGGTTTTAGGTTACTCGATATTGTTATTGAGGGAGGAAGGTAAAGGAAGGAGGAGGGGAAGAAGGTAAAGGAAGGAGGTGAGGAGGAAGGAGGAGGGGAGGAAGGTAAAGGAAGGAGGAGGGGAGGAAGGTAAAGGAAGGAGGAGGGGAGGAAGGTAAAGGAAGGAAGAGGGGAGGAAGGTAAAGGAAGGAGGAGGGGAGGAAGGTAAAGGAAGGAGGAGAGGAGGAAGGTAATGGAAGGAGGAGGGGAGGAAGGTAAAGGAAGGAGGAGGGGAGGAAGGTAAAGGAAGGAGGAGGGGAGGAAGGTAAAGGAAGGAGGAGAGGAGGAAGGTAAAGGAAGGAGGAGGGGAGGAAAGGAAAGGAAGGAGGAGGGGGGGAAGGTAAAGGAAGGAGGAGAGGAGGAAGGTAAAGGAAGGAGGAGGGGAGGAAGGTAAAGGAAGGAGGAGGGGAGGAAGGTAAAGGAAGGAGGAGGGGAGGAAGGTAAAGGAAGGAGGAGAGGAGGAAGGTAAATGAAGGAGGAGGGAAGGAAAGGAAAGGAGGGAGGAGGGAAGGAAAGGAAAGGAGGGAGGAGGGAAGGAAAGGAAAGGAAGGAGGTGGTGAGGAAGGTAAAGGAAGGAGGAGGGGAGGAAGGTAAAGGAAGGAGGAGGGGAGGAAAGGAAAGGAAGGAAGGGAATAAGGGAAGAATAAGAAAAGGGGGATGGAAGGAAGTAAATGAGAAAACAAATGGAGGAAGAAAATGAGGGAGGGATGGAAGAACATGAGAGCGAGGGAAGGAAGAGAATGAAAACAAGGGAATCAAATGAGAGGGAGGGGTGGAAGAAAGTGAGTGGAGGAATGGAGAAAATTAGAGGGAAGGATGGAAGAAAATAAGAGGGAGGGATGGAAGAACATGGGAGAGAGGGAAGAAAATGAGAGGGAGGGATGGAAGAATATGGGAGAGAGGGAAGAAAATGAGAGGGAGGGATGGAAGAAAATAAGAGGGAGGGATGGAAGAACATGGGAGAGAGGGAAGAAATGAGAGGGAGGGATGGAAGAACATGAGAGGGAGGGAAGAAAATGAGAGGGAGGGATGGAAGAACATGGGAGAGAGGGAAGAAAATGAGAGGGAGGGATGGAAGAACATGGGAGAGAGGGAGGGATGGAAGAACATGGGAGAGAGGGAAGAAAATGAGAGGGAGGGATGGAAGAACATGAGAGGCAGGGATGGACGAACATGGGAGAGAGGGAAGAAAATAAGAGGGAGGGATGGAAGAATATGAGAGGGAGGGATGGAAGAACATGAGAGGGAGGGATGGAAGAAAATAAGAGGGAGGGATGGAAGAACATGAGAGGGAGGGATGGAAGAACATGAGAGGGAGGGATGGAAGAACATGAGAGGGAGGGATGGAAGAACATGAGAGGGAGGGATGGAAGAACATGAGAGGGAGGGATGGAAGAACATGAGAGGGAGGGATGGAAGAAAATAAGAGGGAGGGATGGAAGAACATGAGAGGAAGGGATGGAAGAATATGAGAGGGAGGGATGGAAGAACATGAGAGGGAGGGATGGAAGAATATGAGAGGGAGGGATGGAAGAACATGAGAGGGAGGGATGGAAGAACATGAGAGGGAGGGATGGAAGAACATGAGAGGGAGGGATGGAAGAATATGAGAGGGAGGGATGGAAGAACATGAGAGGGAGGGATGGAAGAACATGAGAGGGAGGGATGGAAGAACATGGGAGGGAGGGATGGAAGAACATGAGAGGGAGGGATGGAAGAACATGAGAGGGAGGGATGGAAGAACATGAGAGGGAGGGATGGAAGAACATGAGAGGGAGGGATGGAAGAACATGAGAGGGAGGGATGGAAGAACATGAGAGGGAAGGATGGAAGAACATGAGAGGGAGGGATGGAAGAACATGAGAGGGAGGGATGGAAGAACATGAGAGGGAGGGATGGAAGAACATGAGAGGGAGGGATGGAAGAACATGAGAGGGAGGGATGGAAGAACATGGGAGAGAGGGAAGAAAATGAGAGGGAGGGATGAAAGAACATGAGAGGGAGGGATGGAAGAACATGAGAGGAAGGGATGGAAGAACATGGGAGAGAGGGAAGAAAATGAGAGGGAGGGATGAAAGAACATGAGAGGGAGGGATGGAAGAACATGAGAGGGAGGGATGAAAGAACATGGGAGAGAGGGAAGAAAATGAGAGTGAGGGATGAAAGAACATGAGAGGGAGGGATGGAAGAACATGAGAGGGAGGGATGGAAGAACATGGGAGGGAGGGATGGAAGAACATGAGAGGGAGGGATGGAAGAACATGAGAGGGAGGGATGGAAGAACATGAGAGGGAGGGATGGAAGAACATGAGAGGGAGGGATGGAAGAACATGAGAGGGAGGGATGGAATAACATGAGAGGGAGGGATGGAAGAACATGAGAGGGAGGGATGGAAGAACATGAGAGGGAGGGATGGAATAACATGAGAGGGAGGGATGGAAGAACATGAGAGGGAGGGATGGAAGAACATGAGAGGGAGGGATGGAAGAACATGGGAGGGAGGGATGGAAGAACATGAGAGGGAGGGATGGAATAACATGAGAGGGAGGGATGGATGAACATGAGAGGGAGGGATGGTAGAACATAAGAGGGAGGGATGGAAGAACATGGGAGAGAGGGAAGAAAATGAGAAGGAGGGATGAAAGAACATGAGAGGGAGGGATGGAAGTAAATGAGAGTGAGGGATGAAAGAATATGAGATGGAAGAACATGGGAGAGAAGGCAGAAAATAAGAGGAAGGGATTGAAGAAGATTTTAGAGAGGTAAGAAAATGAGAGGGAGGGATGGCAGAACATGAGAGCGAGGGAAGAAAACGAGAGAGAGGGATGGAAGAAAATGAGAGGGGGTAAGAAAGAAACGAAAGGAGGGAGGAAGAGAATAAGAGAAGAGGAAAGAGAGGAAGATAGAGGAGGGAGGAAAATAACGAGAGACAGGAGAGGAAGCAAAGCTAGTAAACAAGGATGTAAACATAACAAAGAGGTAGGGTAATGAAGGGAGAAACAAAGAACACTGAACGAGAAGATGGATAGAGAAAATGCAAAAATGGAAAGGAAGCAGTAACAGAAAGAGCTGGAGGGATGGAAGAGGGGAGAAGGATGAAGGAAAAATAGACAAGAACAATAAGAGGAGTAAAGGAAGTACAGAACATACGAGGCAGAGCAGTAAGACAAAAGATGAGACTAAAATACAATACAGAAAGTCAACAAAGGAAAAAGGAGGAAGTACATACAATACACATTATTTGTTTATCTTCTAACTAAGCAAATAAGAAACAAAATTAAATGCACACATACATAGGATTGTTGGAATGATATCCCCACCTTCCACCTATCTTCTAAGCCCGGGTAGGAAAGACAAATAAAATCAATAAAATTAATGTAATTAGGAAGAACACACATGGACAATCTATTCAAGAGGTAGGAAGGACAGCACAAATGTGGGTGGTTCCTATTATAATATGTTTTCACACACTTTTCAATAAGTAATAAGTGTAATGGTCATGGATTTCATAGGGTGGTGATTTTCGGTTCACCCTTGAATACCAGCGACGTGTGTTATATTTTAGTCTAGCTATATTTAGACGATAGTATGCAGCTTAGGAAAGATTTGTGGTAGTTTTAGAGGGTTGGTTGAGATAGTTTCAAGCCTTTGTATTGCTAGAGGCCCTTCCTAAGCTGAATAAAGTCGTCGAACAGTTGCCAGAATATGATAAAAAGGACGTCCCTGGTACGGAATGGGTAAAATTCAATCCAATTTTTTTTATTGTCGCAATTGCAGAATACCAAAATAGCATTAACATTACAACATATTTCCATTGCGATAATGAAGATTTTATGCCATGCGGGATATTGTGTCCTAGTAGTTTATTTATTACACTAATGATATAAGTCAACAAATACAGAAAAAAATGCACCCAAAAGAAGATAACAAAATCAATCAATCAATAAAATGTACAAAGAATCCCAATATTATTA